>JANAVB010038218.1:4757430-5483027 GCA_029216955.1 Iris pallida
TTAATAAGTAGACTGAATTTGACCCTTTTGACCAAAGTTGACCAGTTGATCCAAAGTCAACTGTAAGTCAACACGACGACCTAGTTTGACTAAATTATTGACCGGAGTCGACCTAGAGTTAATTTGACTAGAAGAACCTAGAATAATATAGATGCCCGTAGAGATTCTTATTACAACTTGAACACCTTGTAACCTGTGTTGCTTTAAATAGGACTCTGTGGCTCAGCTGTTCAGGTTATTAGGCGAGTACATTCTCTGATAGTTCTCTCATTTATTTTCAATTACTGTACTTCAGTTCTAGTTAGCTGTATGTGATTCTCTGTTACAACCACGTATTATTTTATTTCTGAATCCATGGTATACGCACACATACTTACTCGTCTTACCCTATTATTCGAATCACCATACGAATCACTATTCGAATCACCCTATCGTATCTTCATATGTTGGTTGAACTTTTATTCGATTGATGTGTCGGATTTGGATTCATTTGTATTAGATGGGCGGGGAAATACTTGATTAGACATGTGAACATTTCCACTATTCGAACCATCCCCTGTGAATATATTCGAACGATAGCCATTCCACATCCGGCCAGGTGTGTGATGTGCCGTATTTACCCTTAGCCGTTTACATGTCTAACTAAGTATTTTAAAACACACTTGGAGAATTTATTCGAATCATTATTAGAACATCATGTGAATCACTATTCGTATCACCTTATTCGATTCACCTTATTAGAATAAAGATTAGAATTACATTCGACTCATCTTATATTAGATTCACATTGGGATTATACTCGACTTATATTGTACCATCTGAACTCATTATGTTATTCTAGTTCAGCTAGATCTTATTTTACAGTCTTCTTTGCTATGCTTCTTTTCTTGTTTAGTTACTTACTTTCTTTGTACTTTATCTGTCTCTCTATACCATCACCTGAAAATTAAACTGCCATATTCATCAATACAACTGCCTATAACTGCTTTATAGTTCTCTGTCATTTACTTGGGTTTTCTAGATGAGATGTGCTTGTTCCTGTCCTGACTGAACCTGTTGATAAATTTTACAGATAGCTTGGAGGTTGCCTGCTAGCCTAGAGGAGACACATTAGAGGTTGTTTAGATAGTTATTTCATTGTCTGGAGTTGTATTTACTTTGTGGATTACTGTATTTGAGTTTTGAGATGTATTTCTGGGTTTATGTATCTTAGACACTTAGACTTCTATCTCCTGTATCTCTTTGGATTTTATGTTTTATCTATCCTTATCATGCTCTACCTTAGATGTGATTGAGTCTGTATCTGCTATGTCACCCCCATTCGGGGAGTATAACTGCTTAGCATAATATTGTTAGATGATGTGACCTAGGACAGCGTTCTACCGCCGACACTGCGGCGTAGGCTGGGCGTTGTTACGTTCTCGTACCCTAACAGTGGGTGCGGGTCGTGACACCAATCTCCATCAAGCACCCCCCCATTTCTCTACGTTGGGTGCCCCCCTCGTGTACGGAAAATCCAACTCCGGGATTTTTGAGAACCTGACCGATCGCATCAGGAAGAAGCTCGAGGGCTGGCACAATGCCACCCTATCCCCGGAAGGTAAGATTATCCTCATCAATCACATCCTCACCTCCATTCCCATCTACACCCTGGCAGCATGTTCCCCCCCCAAGAAAGTCCTGTCCCACATCGAGAGCATCTTCAGCAACTTTCTCTGGGGACACAGCGGCGGCCACGAAAAACACCATTGGGCCAGTTGGGACACCATGGCTCGTCCCACTGGTGAGGGAGGTCTGGGTTTTTTTCAAACACTCCCACATTGTTATCGCGTTCTCGATAAAATTGTGGTGGAAGCTTCGCACTAGTAAGAACTTATGGTCCATGTTCATGAAGGCCAGATACTTCAAGCATATCCACCCGTCCACGGCCATCGCTAACAGCAGATCTTTTGCGGCCTGGCGCCACATTCTCCACGATCGATCCCTGGCCGAACCAGCGATTCACCTTCTGGTGGGCTGCGGGGAAGCGTTACCATTCTTGGAGCACTGGATTGGCGACTTCTTGATTACCCCCACACCGGCAGCACCTAGAACACCACTATCAAGGACCTATGGGACCCTCCTAATAACTCCTGGAATTGGAATATAGTCACGTCTTGGGTTGGACCTGGAGCGACCGACCATATTCGTCGTAGCAGCCTGCGGATTGGTCCGGATGCAGATAAGCTCTTGTGGTCGCCTGACGGTGCTGGCGCCTTCTCGGTCAAGTCCGCCAGAAATGTTATCCTGGGCAATACGATCCCGTCCCCTACCATGGCCTCGTTCTGGCAGACGTGCATCCCCAAGAAGTGGTGTTTCCTAATCTGGAGAGCCCTCCGCAATATTCTCCCCACGGACGACAAACTCAACGCTATCGGGTTCAGCCTCGCCTCTACATGCACATGCTGCTCGGAGAGACAATCAAAAATAGCCAACCACAACCTCAATCAGGAGGATCTTCTGGCCAAGGTCTGGAGAGCTCTTTTCCAGCGATACAAAATGACTCATGGAGGCGACAACTACCACCATCTCATGGACACCTGGGCGTCAGCGTCCCATGGCCACCAGATAGTCACTGCGGCCACCACGTGGGTTATCTGGAAGAATCGAAACAAGACGAGATACGAAGGCCGACAATACACCGCGGACCAACTCATTTGGGAGACTATTTGCCAATGCCACAAGCGGAGACCTCTTTGCAGACATGGCCAAGAGGCCTTCTGGTACTCTCTCCTTTCCTCGGCTTAGCCGTTTTGTTTCTGTTGGCCTCCTCTTTTGTCGGTATACGTGTATAGGCTTCGGCATTTTGTGCCTTATGGTATACTTGTAAAGGTTCGGCCTTTCGGCCTTATTGAATAAAATAATTGGTTCCCTAAAAAAAAGTATGTATATATATATATATATATATATATATATATATATATATATATAGTATCAGATGAGTGCACTATTGTATAAAGGAATATATAGGTTATGTAGTGTTACTGTAGCAACAAGGGGGAGCAGCAAGGCATGTATCAAAGAACTAAAAATTCGGTGTCTGTGATATGAGTTTGTGCTCATGTGTGAATTAGGGGTTTTGAGTGCACTGTAACAGAGAACTTGAACAATGGCCATTAGGCTTGGCAGTTTGGGGTTTTCAGTTAGGTATCAGAGTTTAGAAAGAGATGGGGGTCTGTAAACCTAGGTTTTCACATGGTGACAGATGGTTTGAACCCTCGAGCAGCATGGGATGGATAAGAGGGATAATTTTGGGGGCTGGAATTGGGGGTTTAGAGTATGTTTCAATCCCTTTCTGATACATAGAATTAGAAGGGCTTGAATGGCTGCTATACAACATGGTACTGCATAATATAAGATGTTAATATGGAGAATGATGAAGAGCCATCAAACCTGGAAATTAGAGGAGGAAGTTCGGGTATGAGATGTCAAGAACATGTAGTTGACAAGGAGAAATTGACATAGAGAGTAACCAGTTCACATGGGAATGATGTTTGGGTTAACCAGAGAGGGTGGTCTGCATCAATCCACATGGGGGTGTCATGCATCATTCCATAACTGATAATTGTATCAATTATTCACATGGGAAGTCAGTCATTGAACGACTCGAGTTCAAGTCTTGGTGCAGGGGATTAAGATTAGGAGTGAGGTTCAGTCCATCTTTGGACTGAACAGTGAGAGAGTTGTGTGGATCACACAAGAACCTATAGCAGCAGTAGGGAGAAGTTGTAAGCAAGCTTAGAAAATAGTTAAAGAGGGTATTGGGGGTTAGTTCAGAGGTTGAGTAGTATGATGTTCAGTTTGAATAGTTAGGAATTAGGAAAAATAAAAGGGTTTTAGGCAATAGGTAGGTTGGTGTATATATATATATATATATATATATATATATATATATATATATATATATATATATATATATATATTAATCATGTAGCTACATATGTAAATAATGCCTCACAGTTCATACACTAGCCATATATATATATATATATATATATATATATATATATATATATATATATATATATATATATATATATATATATTTACATATGTAGCTACATGATTTATATATATATATATATATATATATATATATATATATATATTTATATATATATATATATTTTTATATATATATATATATATATATATATATATATATATATATATATATATATATATATATATATATATATATGCTTTTTGAGTACTGCAATAGAGAGGGGAAGTCTAAAGAGCCTACACTAATATATATATATATATATATATATATATATATATATATATATATATATATATATATATATATATGATTTTTGAGTACTGCAATAGAGAGGGGGTTATATACATAGGTAAGGTAGGATTATATAGGGTATCACCTATATGTAATATACTAGTATGAGGATAAAAGTCTAAAGAGCCTACACTATACTAAGAGCTGTCATGCCTCGCTCCCGTAGGAGCGATCGTCCTCGCTAAAGCGTGATGCAGCACGAGCCTAGATTGCGCTCGTGCAAGGCGGGTTCCATAACGGCCGATTACAGCGGCTGCGACGGGATCGTCGTACAGAAGTCCCATACAGAGACATTAAATATGCCAGAGGAAATTTAGAACAAGACACAAGTTATTCAAAAGATGCATTTTATTGATATTGAAACAAGGATTACAATGGGGCGCAAGGCCAATATTACAAGTCACTCAATCTCACTCTTTTAATATTACAAGTCACTCAGCTCTCTCTCATCTCTCATTACATGTCTTGAACCAGCAGATGCTTTGGATATGCGACGTCCATACATTATGTTCCGTATAAGTCTTGACTCCATGCGGCCGCACGCTACGAATCGCCAAGGAACTTTGTGCCTTGACGCATCCAAGCGAGCTCCGCACAACGAGCTTCTACATGTGCCTGCACATGAAAACTATGTGGGTGTCAGTACTCAACTGTACTGGTAGAATGAGCTCCTCGCCCACCCAAACAAAACCAACACGTTTGATTTACTTTGTACAACTTATTCCCTTTTGTATTGTCTTTCTACTCTTGCCTTAGGATCAGTTTTAGGACCGACGTCTTGGCCTATTTTGTGTCTCTAGACCATCCCGTACTTGCAACAACAACGTTAACTCATACTTTGCCTCTAGACCCTTCTCGTGCCAACAAAGTTAACCTATCAAGTCGTGTTTGCCTTACGGTCCAAAATCAGAGACGCAACCATACGATAAGACTCCATTCCCATGTGACCATGCTACAAATCCTTATTGAGGCCGTGCCTCACAACTTAGTGAGACTTAACCATATCGCCGTCTCTGTAACGCCCCAGTCCCAAACACTTGAGACTAGATACGTATCATGCCAGCTGTATACATACGAGTAAATATACGGCTCGTATGTACACATAAGCTGTAAATGTAGAAAGCCAAGACACTAAATCTCATCCACGAAAATAAATAATAATATAAAAGCAATTTTGAGTTTGTCATGTACACAATAGTTGGGCGGAGACAAATCCACTACCAACTAAATTAAATATGAAAAAATATACAAGGAAGAATTTAGCAAGCGAGAGCAATGGCGAGTCCAAGAGCAATCATCACGAAGGAAGGAAAACATGGCCTTAGCTAGAGCACCTGCAAAAATCACGAAACACATACCTGGAGAGATCACCAGGTTCTCAAAGGGACGTAACAAGACACATAATATCATGCCGATAACCTGAATAATAAAGCTCAACAGAAAAGTATGCATGAGTAAAGGTTCCTAACCATTATATGTGATATGCACTGTGAGGACAACGTTCTACGCAGGGGCTGTAACGGATTCACGCAAGCAAGTAATAAAGAGTGGCCGTCAAGTAGCGCTCATACGAGACACTATCGGCCCTAGGCAGAAGGTAGTGCTCATAAGAGTCACCCTCGGCCCAAAATATGTGTAAAAATAAATGTAGCCCCTACGCTAATAGCTGTCCCCTCCCCCCAATGATACTATACATGTGTCGACTCCACAACGCTGTTTAATCCTTACTAACTACCAAGTCTTCTACACAATCTATTGGCAGTTATATCTTAACGCATGTCCTGTACGCACCAATGATCAGTCAGCATGCAAGTCCGCATCTATATGCGACTCACAACTCACACACAATCCGTGGCACATCGTGACAGTTTATGAGATGCACTAAACATACAGTGGTCCCTTAACTCTAAGCCAATTGCATAAAATATAGTAATTTGCATCTATATATAGTTTTGAAAGAACAACATAAAGAAAAAGCATGCATGATATTGAGCAAGAAATTAAACAGTAAAGGCAAGGTATCTTGCCTGGTAGTGGGCCTGGCGTGGTGCAATGTTCTGACAAGTCATGAGGTGTCCAATAGCCGTGATCGATGGACAGTGGTCTGAAGTCGCAGAAAATTAGGAGTAGGAATTAGTCAAGGTCAACCTTGATAGTCAATGGGAATTCGCGAAAAATACTCATACTTATTTTTAGAAAAATATTAACATTTGTTTGAAATTAGTTTTTATTGGTCTAACAGTACTTTGGCAATTATTTGTAGAAAAAAAATTAGTATATAAATTTGAAACAAATCTTTATTAGTAAAAATATATAAGTATAACTCTAGGTTAGTTATTTGAAAAGTACAAAAATCATCTTAGGCCACAAATACTATAAGTAGGATACATATTTTTATTAGCCACAAAAATCTAGAACTATTTAGGCTCGACTCCACTTTGTAAACATATAATTTGTAGGCCAAGAACCATAATATATAGAGTAATATTTAAAACTTCCAAATTTAATTTTGAAATTACCAACTAAATACTGTATTTTTATATAAGTATAATTCTAGAAAATATTAATATACCTATAATAGAATATTTTATCTACTAGCTTATAATAATTTAACCCTATGTAAATAATAGTATAGAGAATTTAATATACATCTAGTAAAAAGTATTGTTGGCTTTCTCCAAAACCCATAGACAAGGAGCACTCTTTTAACCCACAGAGAAGCAACACAATGAAAATGAGGAAGGAAAAAAAAATTAGAGTAGGTGTTTTGAGGAAGAAAGAGTAAAAGGAGTTACCAGGGAGAGCTCACCCGCGGGTGAGAGAAGAAGGAGGAAAGAGGGAGGCGGACAGGCGGCTTCGGAGGAGATCCTGCGTGCGGTGGTGCGCACGGCGGGGCGTCGGCGTGGAGCGAGGAGGCGGCGAGAGGGTTTTTTCGGTCGGGGAATTTGTCGATGGCGCGGCGGATTTGGCAGATGTGGGCGGCGCTACGGGCTCCGGCGGAAGGAGACGCACAGAAAGGTGGTGGCGCGACGGCCGACGCGCTGGCGGAGGATTAGCGGCTAGATGGTTGGTTGCCGGAGCGGATCTGGGCCAGGCGACGCTACTTGTGACGGCGAGGCTGTGTGGCCGGTCCTGGTCGTCGGCGGCGGACGAGGCAGGTGGCTCGCGGCTGCGGTGGTTCGGTTCTGGGACGCGTGGCGGCCGAGGTGGCAAAGAGCGGAGAGGACGCGACGACCGTGTGGCCGGGGGAGGCAGAGAACTCCGGTGCGGCGCGGTGGCTGGCCGTGCTACTCGCGGCGGACGACAGAGGTAAGGGTTTACCCTTCCCTTATGCTTGTGGATTTTTGGTGGTTTTACGAATTGGGGGATCTCGGCGGGTTCGGCCGGGCTGGGTTGTGCTGGTCGCAGGGTGCGGGGACCGATGGTGGCTTCGGGTGGTGGTGTTTTCTGTCGAGGATTGGGTGTAGTCGGGGTGGTGATGGCTGATGATGTAGAGGCGATCGCTGCTGTCGGAGGTGGCCACAGCAGTGGTGGATGGCTGATGGTGGAGATGGCAGTATCAATGGTGGTGGTTGGGGATCTGGAGCAGGTGCTATGGCAGAGACGGGGATCTGCGGGGGAGAACGGGTGGTCGAGGTGGCCGGTGGATGTCGATGCAAAGGAGATTGGATGGGGATGTGCTGGTGATGGAGACGGGTGGCGGTGATTGTTCGAATTAGGGTTAGGGTCGGGTCGTGGTTATTGCGTGTCCTGCGTGACGCGGATAATGAAGGGAGATGGTGTTCGGTGTGTCGGACACGGGGACAATGTATTTGTAATAGAAATTATAGTGGATGTAGAGGCACAGACACGATGCATAATATTGTTGTGGTGGAAATATAGATGAGTACCTCTCCTTATATAGTTGAGGTGGAAATTTCCAGTTGGATAGGGATTGAGAGGATTTAAATCCCAATAGATACTATAAATTTTAATTCAAATAAATCAAATCTAAATTTAAATTAAATTCCAATTTAAATTTAGATCATCTAACTCAAATATAATTTCTACCATTAAACTTATTTAAATTAAATCCATAAAATCAAATCGAGATTTAAAATGGCCACAAAAATTTTCAAATATATTTTCCAAAAATATCAATAATAATAATTTCAAAAATAATAAATATTTGTAAATATCTTTTTGAATAACAAAATATTAATATCAATAAATTCGAAAATAGAATTATATATATGAATTCAAATTTATGTACCTCATGTGTAAGGAATATTTGCATAAAAAATAGTTTTCTAAATTACCACTATTAAATAAGCTAGCATTTTATAAATAATTAAAAGTAATAAGTTTTGGCCATCTTGATACTTTTCAAAACTTTAAATAAGTATTATATATATATTATTTTGAAATTATAAAAATAGAAAAAATATTTTTCTAAAATATGTACGCTCGTACATATTCGCACTCGACGAGACATACAAAATTTACGAACTCATCCGCGACGTCCCATACGGCAAATTCGTACGCGACATATAATACGACTATGCGACGTACAAATACCAAGTAAAAATTTTAAATACTTAATTTATATAAAAATTTAAAGTAGAAATTTAGGGGGTTTACAGCCTCGCGACCCTTGCTACTTTGATCACCAACTGACCCAATCGAGACTTGTGAACTTAGTGTCACTTAACCAACTTTGTCTTGCGGCGATTCCTGACTTAAACTCGAACGATTCAAACCCAACTTATGCAACTCTATCCAACAACTCAAGACTCGACGCCACATCTCGTGCCGAAGCACGATGTCTACGTTACAGCCAAATCTTAGGCCCAAATATTATCTTTTGATCGTGCACTTATTCAACTCGACTCAATCCAAAGGCACACCTGCGGATTGTCGCCATGCCGACCCATCTATATGAAATGTCACTAGCATCACAAGCTATCTTGGATGTATAGTTTTGTTAATCGGGATCCTTTCAACGTAAATAACTAGCTCCATTGCAAGTCCCCGCTTAACCTGTGTTGAAACCTTATGCACGACTATACCCTGTTTCCTCCTAGGCCGAGTCGGTCCCGTGGTCCCGGGTTGCCGCTCGAGGAACCATCGCCCTTGTCGACAACTTGTCCATGACCATGCAAGACTCGACTCGAACTGACGTCTCACACAGTCATCCTTCTTCCAGTGTTACCATCTCTTTCAAGACCACGTTCAAGACTTCTATCCTTGAGACCCCTCGACGACCCACGGTCGTGAGCCTTCTTCCTTGATGCCCGATCCTTTTTAACTCAACTTAGGAATGACTATTTGATAGCCCTTTTTTTCCATAACTCACTTTGAATCAACCGTTGCTCGTGCCTTAAACACTAAGTTCGTGCATCGTACCTTAAACTGGCTTGAACTCTATGCGACACACTACCACCCAGTAATACTCTATATGAAGGGCCTTACGGTCGTGGAACCAAGTAATTTAGACATCCACAGGAAACATGGGATAGTGCTTAGAAAAGACTTCAATCGCCTAGCATAACTTAGCCTAACTCAATCTTGCAACAACTTGACGAGCAAAGGCTACGTCAAGCCTCTCATCGAGGAAAATATATCGTGCATGCGTTCGACTTTGAACGACCAAGTCATTTGGGGTGCCTAGACTTATGCCATAAGTCGTGCAATACAACTTAACCCGTCGGAAGAGCAGAGGCTATGCCACGCCTTGGGCGATGAGACCGTTCATGCTTTATGAAGCATTTATGAAGGCGACGCCTATGAATTTGGCTAACTCTTAACTTGCGGCGAAGACCAACTTTTCCTTCTTCCAAGCCACGGGACGAAGGACCGAGTATCATTTTCAAAGCACGTCGTGCACCAACTCCAAGCCGACCGTTGGACCTTTTCGTATTATAACTCAATTCGACACATCGAGATTATTCCCTTATCTATGTGGATTCGTCTCTTTTATTATCAAGCCTACTTGTGCAAGTTGAAAACAGGTGATTTATTATGTGAAGGCTAAGATGAGACGAGTTCACCGAAACTATCCCACCTGAGCGAGGGGTCGCCACGACCAAGCGATGCCTTCGAGCATCCGTTGTAAGGCTAAGTCCGAACGTCGTCAGCATTCCGATTCCTCCGATTGACTGAGCGGGACGGGGCACTACAAGAGATACAAGCCTAGAAACTTTATATATAGGCTAAAACAACCTAGGATTGACTAATTGGACTAGTTTGACCTAGAGTTGACTAGATTTGACTAACTGACCTAGAAATGCCCTATTGACCTAAATTTTGACTTGTTTGACTAGTTTTTAATCTCAAATTGATATTGATACAATATTGCTTATTTAGGTCTTTGGGACGTCGTATCGGACGTCGTTGATACTACAAACCAGTTTGCAGACGAGTACATTCTCTGATAAATTTCTATTCATGATATTTACTATATTTCTCATGATTCTTGACATATTGGTCACACGGATTGGTACTTATGGATTCTGACATGAGATGTTATTCATTGTTTTACCTTGGTGTATCTTGTGCAAGCTCCGTTGTAGTTCTTGTGCAATATATGGACATCGATTCTCGAGGAGACTTACAACCTTCTCGTAGAATCCCGTGTCATAACGTGTCATGGTTGGATCCACTCTACCAGTCGGGGCGGGGAGTAGTAGTATAGACATGTGACCATACCTTTTTCGTGCATGATATTGTTTTTTTTTTTCGTGAGTGTTAGTCATACATTGCACGTATTCTCGTGCAAGTTCCCAAGCCGGTCACTTGTTGAAACTAGTACTCACTCACATAGATAGATGATTCTTGACTCTTGTACATGTCATGATTAGATTCTCTTATTCTTGCTCTAGTTTACTACTTTACCCTTGCCATGCTATTTTCATGTACACTCGATTACTTTGTATATTCTCTCTATTTACTGTTTCATAGCACTTGTCATTTATTGGAAAATGTTGTTGGAGATGTGCTCGTTCCATCCTGACTGGATATATTTTCAGATGACGGCGAGGACGAGTGCCCCACCTACTATGATCCTCATGAAGTAGTGGGCAATGACTAGGAGACCCTGGTCCAGCATGGGTTAGTTCCAGCTGAGGAGGCTCTAGCTGTAGCTCAGTTAGACTAGGGTTTTGACTGGACTCCGTCTCTAGCTTATTATATTATATTTGTTATATTTATTCAGACTTGTATAACTATATTGTGACTCTCTCTAGATTTGTGTTAAACTAATTGCACTCTGAGTTTATCATTCTTTCTCTATCTTTTATCGTACCATATTATTCCTGTTAGACTTGTGATTGAGATTACATTTATATCATTGTTATCCTCCGTTCGGAGATGAACTGAGTTGACAGGTGTCACGACCCACACCCGCTTTCGGATACAAGACGAGTCCAAGCCCAACTTACGCCGCAGTGTCGACGGTAGAACGTTGTCTAATAAACACAAGTCATGGCAGTCTATTTCTCATCCACAGAATAACAAAGTATCAACTGAGATCAATGAATGTCAATAAAACTGAACAATAGAGAACATAGACTGAATGTTTCCAAAATCAAGTCACGTCCGGTGGACACAAATCCACTACCATTAGACGGAAATAGAGAAATACATGAAATAAACTAATTGAGTACAAACTGCTAATCAAGACAACCTCAACTGCAAGGCACCGTGGTCTGATGATGACTCAAACCCTCTCATCTACTCCTGACTCAACCTCGGCTAAACCTGAAGAGATCATCAGGTCCTCAGGGGACATAGCAAGATACATAAAAATATGTCTATCTAACAGTTTTATCATGCATAAGAAATAAACAAAAAATACAGAACATGACAAGTGGCTATGAACACGGACACTAGAACACTACGCATAAATGAACTGCTGGATGAACAATGAACACGAGATCAATAGAAAACCAAACCCTCATCCCGAGTATGGACTCACGGGTTTGAACTAATCACTAACCCTCGTCCCGAGTGTGGACTCTCTGGTTAGTTCAAGGCAAACACCCTCGTCCCGAGTGTGGACTCTCTGGTGCCAATGAACACGACAAACACCCTCGTCCCGAGTGTGGACTCTCTGGTGCAACTGGTCAACCCTCATCCCGAGTGTGGACTCTCTGGTTGAGAAAACGATAACAGGGATTTAGCAGTTCAACTACACACACTCGTTCTACGACACGACTCAAGCAAGGTATTGGTGAGAACAACTCCAAATGTAAACTACAAGGCCAACGTGAACACGGCTATATATCAATGAAATAACTCAACAGTATATAATATGAAGAGCACATGTCCATAAACAAACAAAAGACTGGATAATGAAATGTAATGCATGTAAACAAAACTATAGAGGGAGGCAAGGTATACTTGCCTGTGGTCCTGAGCTGCGAGTACGTTTAGAGCACCGAGTCAAGTCCAATTAACCTGTTTAGATAGTTCGATATGATCAATACACAATTTAAAGGTACAAATAAGCTTATCTATTTAGATTGTTAGGTTTCTAGGTCGACTCCCATGGAGAGAATTGGGTAATTAGCTAATTATGACCTATTTAAGGTTTCTATGTTTTTATGGCCTTGTTTACTCTCCATGTATATGCATACTGACTTGTTAACCCCTCTTTGCTCTTCCGAGTCTAATAGTTTCTATTGGGCCTATATCCTAACACATGGTTATCACCTCCAATTCTACCCATACCCTTGTATTTGTGTTACACTCAATTACCTATGTTTCCAAGATATTCCTTGTTAAGACAACCAGGTTTAGGTCTCATATGTTTCCTGTTTAATGACTCACACTAGTTGACACAATTTCCTCTCACTACCTTCCTCTTAGGCCTTTAGGTTCATTAGGCATATATACAATTATTTGTATGTAGACTGGTACATTATAAGAACTAATATATAAAATCAAATAACGGTTACATCTAAAGCCCTTATTCAATCTCATACGCAAAACACATCAGTCCTCCCACTGGATTGAACATCTACTGGGACTGAATGTTAAAGGACATGCCTACATGGAACTGAACCTTAGAAGTCATATGGACAACATATTGGACAGAATAAGTGATAACTTGAACTGATACTGGTGTGGTCTGATACATAAGGATGGGACTGGATTCTAATAGATTAAGGTCTGAACTTCTAAAGCAATTGTAGGGCAGAACAAATCATATATTGGACTGAAACAAATGATATCTGGACTGATACATGCCAAAACTCAGGTGGACTGGTCGGTAAAACAATAAGGCTA
Organism: Iris pallida; assembly: GCA_029216955.1. Lineage (NCBI taxonomy): Eukaryota > Viridiplantae > Streptophyta > Magnoliopsida > Asparagales > Iridaceae > Iris > Iris pallida. Next base: position 4,771,034 of record JANAVB010038218.1, read on the forward strand.
ATCACTTATCCATATGTGGACTGATCTATGAATCAGATGGACTGCACATAAGAAGTAGTGGACTGAAATGAATATGAACTGGACACTATATGAAGTGAAGACTGAACCAAAATACAAGTAAAAGACTGAACAGTTACAATTTGATCCATTAAACCTCTTCCCACTGGACTGAATCAAATAGATGCAGGAGACTAAACATTTAAATGGGGACTGTACAGTTGATAACATGGCTGATACTCAAATAAGTAAGGATTGAATCTAAATGCAGGACAAAAAAAAATGCAACTGATGACTGCAATTGGGTGCTCAATCTAAACTTATCACTAGTATGGACTGAACATGCTTTAAAGTATGCATGACAGCTCTTATATTTAATCACTGACCAATGCTAAGGCTATCTAATTTACTGAACCATGGAGGCTTGAACATATAGGTAAAAGAGACTAACATTATTGTGTTAATGAATCTGAATAATAAATAATGGACAGATCTGTCATCAATCACTTCTGCTTCCTACCTAAATTCACAAATGTTGTCCATCCTCAATATTGCCCTGCATACATACACAAGTTTGCTCACGGGTTCCAGTCATATCTCCTCAGTGGTTTACATAATCTTAAAGGCCAGTGCTAACATCTCTATGGACATCAGATTCGTATCTCAATATCAGACTCGGATACTGATCGGCTATTCCACCATTGCAGACTCACCAAAAGCTCAAGCAATTACAAGGGCACACACTCCACCATATTTCAATTTACATATATATTGATGTTGGTCCCCTACAAATAACCTCAGCAGAAATGTACTGTTAAACATCCATCTCTGCAGATGAGTGTCATGATTCAACTCAGGCTCAAGACCTTGGAAAAGAGTGGAATGAATTCAGGCTTGAGAAATTAGAGGACCTGGACTATAGAAATATAAAGGATCAACAACTGCATGAATGATCTGTTTAATTTGAAGACCTTTCAAAGAATGTTCCTCTAGCTTGGACTGGACCATAGAAATACAAGGGATCAAGTTGCACATGGGTGTTGTCCCTTTGTTAAGCTGGACCCAAGTGGTGATACTAATATGCTCTGTTCTGCTCCTCTAAAACAACTGTCTTGTTGACTCCCCTGTATCTTCCTACCTCTGTATTCGTCGCACCGACATGCAGGTATGCAGGTCTTAAACAAGGTATTGGTGTAATTGATATATATAGGGCATGATCTGATGTTTCCTACTACCTACTGCACGTATTACCAGACATATGGCCAGGTATTCAGATTCATGGTTGTATCCTTATTGGTGTACTACACACATGGCTCCTACTGTTGCAACACGATATGAAAACTCCCCAATCCTTTCTGTTCTGCATACAAGTACACACATAGGGATTAACACGTAGGGCTAATCCACCTATGCCATCCTACTGCAGGCACATGTCCCTGTTGCACTCCGTTGCAGTTCATCCTTGACTGCTATGCTTACGCAAACCATGTACCCCCCCTACACTGGTCAGACAGTAAGGGCAGATATCTCGACTATACACCATTTATATACAACTCCTCTAAATTTCATAATATACCACCATATGATGCCTTCACCTTACACTAACATAACTCAATTCATATAGAAATAATCAATATGGATCTTCTACCATCTCCTAGACATAACCACAAATACCTATACTACAGTTGAAGACAATATCGACTAAAACCCAGATTTAAGAATTAACTAATTTGGACGAAGGGTGAAGGATTACCTGTAGTAGTACAAACGTAGACCTTCCTGATCTCGAGAGCGTCGGAGAGAAGATTGACACTTTAGGGTTTTAGGAAGAGGAGGTTCGGTTACAATCCTCCCTATATATCCTAGTGTATGATCTATTTGGAGGAGATAGGAAGAATTTGATTTGATCTTATCTAAGGTTTTGGTGAGGGTTATCTTGAATTCAAATCGAATTCAAATACAGGGGTTGAGGGTTCGGTTGAAAAAGGAAAATTTAGAACATGTTATTTTGCACTAAGGTCCCTGTCAATTTCTATATTACCCGTTTTGATCCTCTATTGGTATTTTAAATAAAGAGAGGAAAAAAACATAACAAATAAATGAGACAATAAAGAATGGGTATAAATTTAATAAATGAGAGGAAAAATTGGTCAAGGGGTTTACAACAGGTTATTATATCAGTGTTAGATAGCAGACCTAGACAACGTTCTATGTCGTTCCGTAACGTAGGCTGGGCACTGTTACGTATTCGTGCCCTTATGCCGATTGCGGGTCGTGACACATTTTTAGTGGTGGCCCATTGCAGGCCTGAAGTCACGATTAGTGCGATATCGTAGTGGCGCTCGACTTAGAGTGCTGTTATGAGCCTGCTGTATATACATAGGATATTGGCTATAGGCTAAGGATACTCAATCACAAATAGAAAAAACTTCCAACTTATTGCTCCATATAATTGTCCTTTTTGGTACTGATTCTTGCACTCTAATTATCCTCCTTTGATATAATCTATCTTGTGCCATATTGACTTCTTTCTTTCGATCTGTCTTCAGGATAACGAAGACTAGATCCCAGCAGTTGGGACCCGCAGATACTGAGAGGTCTGCTATATCCCGCGGACCTGATCCAGTTGTATCTACTACAGTCGGAGTATCTGCAGCAGCATTCGGGGGCGCTCCTCCGCCAGTTATGAGGACTGTCCCAAAGGTTACTGCGGTTGCTCCTACCACAGTACCGGGAGCTGTCATAGGGGTTCTTCCTCCTCATACGAAGAGGACTCCTCCGTCTATAGCTGAGGATATGCCTCCTCCGCCTTCACTACCTACCGACATGGGGCAGATGTTTGCCTTCTTTCGGCAGATGCTGGAGGCCCAGCGAGCCCAGACTGAGACACATTAAGATAAAATAGTTGTGGTGTAGTGTATCATGGATCCGCCTCCTCCGCCTCCACTATCTAAAATAGAAGTATTATGTATCATGGACCATTCTTAACATAAAATAGTTGTGATGTAGTGATTATCATGTTAAAATTACACACTATAGATCTTTGGTTCAATTCTCGGTGGCAACAATATTAAAAGCCTGATATGCAAGTAGGAATGAGCCAGAATTTAAGAAAACTTAACCCAAATCCATATTTCTAATTTTTTTTGTTATAACCTGAACACACCTACATGGACCATTCTTAACATAAAATAATTATGGTGTAGTGAAAGCAACTCCTTCGAAAAAATTAGGATTGTGAGACACATTAAGAAACAAATCTGAATTAAAAAAAATCTATTGAATTTGTTATTAATTGGAGAATAATTTTCTCTTAGCTGTGTTTGATTGGGCTTTTTTTCCATGGAAAATATTTCCATCACAAATTTTCCACCAATTGTAGTGTTTGATAGCTTATATTTTCCATGGAATTATTTTCCAAAAAACTATCATTTTCCATATTTTCATCTAAAATGATGGAAAATGAAACTTGTCCAACCCATAGGAAAATATCATTTTTCATGGAAAATAACTATTTTCCGTGGAAAATAATGGCAATCAAACACCCAAATTATGTTTTCATGGAAATTTTTTAAAATTCCATGGAATTATTTTCCTAGGAAAAAAATTTCATGGAAATTTAAAATTTTGCATGAAAAACTTAATTTGGGTGTTTGATTGTCATTATTTTCCTCGAAAAATGGATATTTTCCATGGAAAATGATATTTTCTTATGGGTTGGACAAGTTTTATTTTCCACCATTTTAGAAGAAAATATGAAAAATGATATTTTTTGGAAAATAATTCCATGGAAAATATAAGCTATCAAATACTATAATTGGTGAAAAATTTGTGATGGAAATATTTTCCATGAAAAAAAAGCCCAATCAAACACAGCCTTAATTGGAATCTTACTTTACTTATCATCTTTTACTACATTATCTATAAGTAAAGTAAGATATATTTGTGCAGGACTAGATATATTATAAGTACTTATAAATATTGTGTCCGTGCTGATTTTCGCATAAACTACAGTGCTGAACAATCCATATTTCTGGTCATTATTATTAATTGGCAACTTGCTTATAATTTCCTGTTTCTTTTCATTTCGTCAAAAAACAATAATGTGCCGAGGACAGCGGCTCCGGGGATTGCCGGAGGCCACGCGGCAGCAGCCACCGGCGCTGGAGGTGGCGCGGGCCAGAGTCGGAGCCGACCTGGAGGCGGCGCGGTCGCGGCTTCTGGAGTCGATAGCGCAGCTGGAGAGGGAGCGGGCGCGCGCTGTCGACATCCGGCGGCGGCTCGAGGAGTCCTACGTCGAGCGGGACCGCATAAAGAGGATCGCCTCCGCGCTCGTAGCCATCAGGGACAGCCTCGCGGAGAGGCGGCGGCGGCTAGAGCTCGACGCCGCGCCGGCGGCGAGCGGGCGGGGTTAGGGTTCTCTTCCTCCTGGTAATCGTCAAAATGCCCTAACCCTAATTTTATGTTGTTGGATTATATATGCTCTGTTAATTGTGAAAGGATTAGTTGTAGAGTTGATTAAATAATAAATTCGAATTCTATTGTTTTATTGGATTAATTAGATGTTAAATGCTAGACTGATAAATTGGCTAGTTTACTGATAATTTGTTGAATCGGTGCCGTGCCCGTGTCACATCGTGTCGGACATTGACATAAACACAGACACTCCAAATACAGTAGGACACGGCAAACACGTACAATGCCTGGTATTGTGTCATCTGGCTCGTTTCGTATTCGTGCCGGTTAGATTAGGAAACGTAAGTTCAGTGACTTGGATGACACCTCGAAAGAGAGTAGACAAGAAAAAACCGGTGTGGCAAATTGAATAGCCAAACCAAACTATACATTGACGATCTAAAATTAGTGCCACCTACTCCATGTTACTGCGGCTTGTGTTATGCGAGTGTCCCTTCATGTGCAAATTGGATGCAGCTATATGTTCAAGGGGAACTTAGAGTGTGCTCCTTGATTTTATGAGCTTAAACTGCATTCCAAAAGGTAGGTCCGGCTACCTGTCAATTAACCATCTAGGTTTTATGGCATGGTCCTCGCATGCTCATAACTATCTTGTCCAGAAATTCGACACTGACATAGAGGGTTGATGTCAGGTCGACAATTGGTCATAAAGCTTTATCAAATCTTGTATGGAGCTTTCTTATGCTCCATACTTGACCCAATTACGATGGAAGAGGGCTTCGATGATAATTCTTTGGTTCTAGGTGTTAACTTCAAGCATGCAAATCTTCTAGTCCTTTACTCCACAAATTATGAAAATCCAATTAACAAGGGATAAGTACATGCAAATGTGACGTGCACTTAGAAACACAATTCTTTTATTAACTCCATTATTGCAGAGAAAGCACACACACTCAGAAATAGTAGTCGTGTTTCTGTCGCACTTAGATAGTACACCAGAAATAGGTGTATGTTAACCTTCAGTCCAACGAAAACCTTTATAATGCTATTGTCAGACAAAGCTTTTCTTAGTGCTTCACTTTGTGTTTGCATAACTAAAAGAAAAACAACTTAGAACTGTTTGTTTTCCTCTCGTTCTATTGTGTCACAACCAATTTATTTAGGTCATTTTGGTTTGGGAGAACGAATGGAGGAAGAACAAATCTCTTTCTTAAGCCTGGCACTCCCGTCACCAACTAACTTCAATCATGGCTTGTGCTTTAGCTCTATCTCTCCATCATCTTGTCTGAAAAGCTTCACTGGAATCGTTAAACATTTTATGCCTTCTATTGCTTTCATCTGTACGTTACTGAACCTGATGTTGCGACAACTAAAAACACACCTTCGTTTATCCAGGTGCAGCTACCACTTAGACCATCATTTTTAGTTCTCACTTGTAGGTTTGATAGATGCCAGTTCATCCCCTTTTAAATTATAGGCGTAGCACATCCATGGACTCGAATCTCCGACCGGCTTCCCTTTCGGTTTTTTGTCTTCAACTAATTGTGAACTGACATACGAGGAAAAGATTGCAAAACCTTAGCAACTTGTTTGAAGGATGGAGATGCCAATAGTTTGAACTTGTGCACTAAAACGTACTTCAATTTCCCCATACGAAGTTTAGATGCTGCTTGAGAACAAATGCAGACGAGATCAAGGTAGTCAAAGGCGCAAGGCGCACTCGAGATGCAAATGGTCCATATCGTCCGAGGCGCAAGGCGCACTTAAGACGAGTGCCCGAGCGAAGCGAGACGTAAAATAAAAAATAAAAAATAAATACATAAATAAATTAGTATTGTAAGAAATATATAAGACTAAATAACATATTAAAATCAATAAAACATATTAAAACATAACCAAGTGAACTAGCAGAGCAGCAGTAGCAATCAACAGAAATTGCAAGAATTTGTATTCTTTCTACCACGTTTTTAGTAATTTTTAGCTTTACCGGTTCAACTATAGCCAACTTTTGCAACCGTAAAAAGGACTACTTCTCTCCTACTTATATGAGAGAAGGGTTTTTCATACCTCAAAGTTTTTTTTGTAAAAAAACACAAACACAAACACAGATAAGCTGCGTCTAGGCGCGTCTTTTTCTTGGTTGCGTCTTGTTGAAAGGCGTGCCTTGGGTGCATCCGAAGAAAGGTGTCTCGCCTAGTGAGATGCGAGACACGCCTTAGTCGCGCCTTTGACTACCATGGACGAAATGTGACTGTATGTCCTCGTCTGCTACTTAGATCTAGCCTCTGTTAGAATTAGGTTCTCTAACTGAAGAAATTATTTAGTGGGTCAGACTCACCATGTGACAATGGAGAATGGTGAGCCGGTCCAATGGTATAATAACACATGACTAATATTTTATTGATAAAAATTGAATTTCATGTAAGACTAAATTAGTGGAAGAAAATATTAGCTGTGTCATTATACCATTGGACCGGCTCACCATTCACCACTGCCATGTTGAGCCCGGCCCATTGAATAATTTCTCCTCCAACAGGTTATTGCCAGGTTTCTAGTGTTTCTTCTCAAACCAATGGAAATGGTTACAGTTCTTGATTTAATTCTAGATCACACCACAGCCATGTGGTGAGTCCGGCCCATTGAATAGTTTCTCCTCCAACTGGTTATTGCCAGGGTTTCTAGAGTTTCTTCTCAAACCAATGGAAATGGTTACAGTTCTTGATTTAATTCTAGATCATATGTTGTTAATAAGCCTTAAACATTTAATTCTAGATCCATTGCTCACCAAATCTCTAACTATTTGGTTGGCCTTTTCATAATCCACCATTTGATTTAGATGGGTTGAAGAATGATACACGACACTGCACCATCTTTTCACAAGCAAATGTTAGTACCAATCATGAGGATGTGAATATCCAGAAATGGAGCATAACATTGCAATTACCAACATGACTCTTCATGCTCAGTGCAAGGTAGGTGTAACCAGACAGTCAAGGGATCTAATATATTGAAGGGCAATTTATGTTAACTATCCTTATATTTCATACTTAATACAGGGACCATCCTATTTTGAAACTAATTACATGGATCACCTATATTTTCTATAGAAAGTCATAACACTAATCACCCTTATTTTAAAAATAAAACATGAAGCAGTGGGTGGTCCGTGTAATTATTTTCAAAATTGGGTACCTGTAATACTCATAAAAAGGGGGGGGGGGGGGGTGGTTGTTTAATGTATTTATTTCTCGATTGAATATGTGTATTAGGGAAAACTGATAAACCGAATGAATTAAGATAAAAGATGACATTTATGATAGGCTTATCATATTATCAGTTCAAAGTTTTTGATTCATTATCATTACTTGACACAAAATTTTCTAACTTTTCAAATAAGCTTTGAACTATAAAGAGCACATGCCATGATGATAGGCATTTGGAGTCTTCTGGTTTGTCAACCTTCTTTACATTTCTAAAACAGAAAATTACAAGAAAAGCATTAAACTTTAATACAATTGTACAAAAGGCATTTAAGTTTCAACTATTTGTATTTTGAGCATCGAAACGACATTTCAAATGCCGTTTCATGATGTCACAGCACCCAGAAAGAATTAATAAAAGGTTAAGGGATACTACAAATGAAATGTAGTATGCTGACGTCAGCATCCGACATTTCTTCTGCCGTTTGTTTATTTTTTTTTTCATTTACAGTAAAAGCATTTGGAATTAAATAATTTATACACAAGAAAATTTAAATTGGAATTAAGCGTCCAAAATTTTTTTTTTAACCCTTTCTTTTCTTTACAGTTTGGAATTAAATTTTTTTTTAACCCTTTCTTTTTCTTTAAATTGGAATTAAGCGTCCAAGAAAATTTAAATTGGAATTTAAATTTTTTTTCCTTTACAGTTTCTTTTTCTTTTTCTTTTTCCTTTCAGCGTCCAAAAAAATTTAAATTAAAAACCGGTACAAAGAAATTTTTTTTTTTTGCTCAAACGGCATTTGGAATGCCGAATCATGACGTCACCGAACGGCAATTGGAATGCCGTTACTTTTGTTAACCGCTTTGTTAAACCTTTCTCCATTTTTTTAATCCAGGTTAACTGAAGCTGATAGAAGGTGACATCATGAAACGGCATTTGAAATGTCGTTTCGATGCTCAAAATACAAATAGTCGAAACTTGATGCCTTTTGTACAATTCTATTAAAGTTTAATGCTTTTCTTGCAATTTTCTGAACATATCTCGGAACCCCTCTGGTGGACCATAATTACTTTAAATAGCTCTACCATTCCCCATCATTGTACACGGTACACTGCCTGCTTATGTCCCTACTCAAAAACGACCTGTATGTAAGTCCATAATGCAACCGGTAAGCAGAACCTTGTAAAGTCCCTCACTCGGCAGCTAGCAAATAGAACTCTTGCTGATCATGCCACACCGTTAAGAAACCTAGTGAAGTCTCTTAAAACTTTATGGTTTCAAAGTCTTTCTCTATCATTCCAAACCTATTAAATTCTACTGTTACATAACTGTTAATATTTACAAGGACATCCGGAGGGGCCGGCAAGGTTCGAGTACCCCAATTGTGTGTGTGAGTGGGATTTCAAAAAAAAAAAAAAAAAAGGACAAAGCCTTTATCCCAAATTTTAATTGCGGTGAGCTATTTGAATCATTTTCTTCCATCGAGCTCTCTTGGGGGCCATGTCCTCCGTAACGTTAACAAAAACCATATTCACAACTGTCAATATTGACAAATTAGTAATTTTTTAGAATCAGTGATCAATATATGTAATAAATTTTAATATAATATTCAAAGTACTAAATATTGATAATTTCATACTTACTAGTTATTACTCATGTCATCCAAGTTTTCTCCCATTACACTGGAAGCACAATAAGCTATGCAAAAAAGCTTGACAATTTTTTATGGCCAGCTGCTAATTTGACTATTACTCTCTATGATCCTTAGCCAAGGTAAATATTAGCAAGAGAAAGGTTTTTCGTCAAACTTAAAGGTCAGTGGGTAAGTGGGCATGTAGGTAGACCTAGCTTTTGCTACATGTAGTTTAAGCTTACACAAGCCAAGGTAATATTAGCAAGAGAAGGTCTTGCCATCAAACTTAAAAAAGGTCAGTGGACAGTTAGGTAGACCTACATTTTTGTTCATGTAGTTTAAGCTTATGCAACAAGGTTCATGGATACTCCAAGTTACTTTAGGGTACTGTTTGAATGACTGGAAGTGGAAGTCTAAAAGTGGACGAATTTTGGACCACTTTCACACTTTCAATGTCTGGTTAAATATAAAAGATGGGACCATAACTTGGAGTTAATATTACGTTCTAGTTCTTGTCCCCTGTTGTCTTATATGAAAAAGATGTATCCCCACTTTCATCCATTTTTGAGTGAAAGTGCGTGGAAATAGCACTTTTGTACTAACTTAATATTAGTTATACAATTAGCACTAATTTTAAATAAAATAATTTGTACTTACAGTAATTATTATTAAATAATTAGTACTAATATAATATTAGTTAAATGACTAATATTAATTATATAACTAATTTAAAAAATTAATACTAATATAAAATAAAATGATTAGTACTTATACTAATCAATTATTATTTAGTATTTAGTATTAAATAAAAATTATACTACTTAAAATAATTAAATATTAATATTAATCATTTAACTAATTATTATTGAAGAGTTAAATAATTAGTAATATTAATTGATTTTTTTTATTTAGTATTAATAAAAATTAATAAAAATATTAATACTAATTATTATTATTAATTAAGTAATTAATACTAATTATTGTACTAGTTTATTTAGTTAAATACTACTAATTATTATTAAATAATTAGTACTAATTTATTTTATTTTAGTATTAATTTGTAGCTAATATTAAATTATTAAATAAGTAACAATAGTGCACAATAGTAATATTGTTTAATACATTATAATTACTTAACAATTTTTTTTCCCAATATTAATTGTTAATACTTAAATAAAAATTTCAGTAATTACTATTGATAAATTATTACCAATTTAATTATATAATTAATAGTTTTTTTTATTATTATGATGCATTTCTTCACCTTTTTTACTTCATTTATATTTAACATGCAAACACGAAAGTGTGATTTTGTCCACTTCCACAGACAAAATATTATGTTTCTAAACATTGAAAGTCATTTTCAACGTGTAAGAACTAGCATGAAACTCAAAAGTTTACGCATTTCAGTTTTAGCAGACAAAAAGTCACTTTCACATTTCCTACAAGTTACATCTTTCCAAACAACCCCAAGACTAAAAAATATTCTACTCAAAGAGAAGATGATATGATTTGCTATAGGCAATTGCATTCTCCTGGATCACATATTAAGCCAAATAACATGGAAAGACATTAGTCACTAGTTATAATTCTTAATATTTATGATGACTTAGCATACATATAAGTAGTAAATATTAATACTACCACTCTTGGTTTCGAATTTTTGTCTTTTGTTTTCCCGGTAGGGAAATGTGTTTTTACGATGTGAGGAACAAAGATTGTGTTAGAATCCATAAACTCATGACACGAACTAATGAAAGTTATATGAAAGCAAATCTTGTTTGTTTCAATATTTAGGATTCCATGAAATGATGTCAAGAATTATCTATATATATATATATATATTTAGTGTTTATGTAATAGATTTAGGATTGCAGTTAGAAACGTTTAGAAATATGTACTACAAATTTGCTCACTTGAGGTACTTTCTGGGTGGGTTTTGCAATTATATATGGCATGTTTTGCACATTGGCTCTTGTAGAATTTGGGTTGCATTGTGGTTTGCCATGCATCCTATGTGCACGGATACATGTACGAATAAGGACACACGGTTATGGTATATAGACATTTTCAAAGAGGTACGTCTTCATCCTTCCAAGACCTTGTGTAAGTGGGAGTCTCGTGGCAAAGTGATGCCCTTTTTTATGTACTCATCTATGTTCCATGAATATGGATATGGATATAGGTACGGACACGGACACGGACACCATTTTTCCATGTACGTGCAGCATATAGCATAGACCTATGGAACTAGTGATAGATTGGAGACCATGTTAAAGCCTCATTCATGCTCTAGTATGTTAAGGATATGATGGAAAATTTACACTCGTTTATCACTGTTAAAAGATTGAGAATGACAAAGCCCGATACCTTTCCTAAAGTTGGCATGAGAAAAATGACACTAGAAGATATATTGGCTTCTTTTGACTAGTGAACTCACCAAATTGATGTTGATCTGAGAAATTCTGTGTTGCCTTTATTACTTCATTGTTACCTTCTTTAGTAGATTTCTTTCTTCTGCAGCTTTGCTTGCAAACCAACCATGTAGGCTCAGTTCAAGAACAATCTGAACAACAGCAAGCTGGTATACGTTATATTGCAAGCCAAATAGTCATGTAATCTTCAATGTTTGCTGCACGCATTAGGGATTCAGCTTCTTTTCTGTATAAACTCGACCACATTTGAAAGAATCTCAAATATTATGAATAATATTATAGAATTCTCTCCCTTTGTGTCTTGATTAAATCAAATATTTATAGTTAACAATCTATTCAGTTCCATATTACCTGCTGTCCGGAAAATTAATACTGTCATATCACTGGGTTCCTACCAAATTTGCTGTTGTTGAACACGTCCTTTTAAATGGACTAGTCATTGTTCCTGGGTTCGATATGCTCTGAGCCTTTCAGTACTGCCATATCACTCGACTCCATTTCCCATGTTTTTAATACGAAAATTAAAATGTCACCACCATTCTCTGTGTGAAATTTGTATTAGCCATATCTATATATGCTTAATTATCAATAGCCATCTGGAGCTAGAAACTTGACTATCCATCTCATGACTTACATGAACGATGAAAAGAAAGCTTGCAGTTCAATAAAATATGAAATATTAGGCTTTCTACCTTTCCATAATCCATAGAGACTACTCAGACTAGTATTAATCTTTTCGGAAGGCCCTGTTATAAACATAATATGCAGTCAATAAAGCCTCACCCCATAAATTCAAAGACAATCTAAAATTATTAGCACGCAATTTTATCATTTCTACTAAAGAATCAATTTTTCCTCTTGGTTAAACAGTTCAGTTGTGGAGTGTAATGTGCAGTGTGTTATAATGCTATGCTCTTCACAAAATACACTAAGGGGCTATTTGGATGGGCGGAACTGAGCTGCAACTGCAAATTTTTGCTGCAACTGTCTATTTTTTGAGGGAGTTTCACCGTTTGGTTCACCACAAAAACTGTATGGTAAGTGATCTTATTCTGACACAAATCAGAATATGTCTCCCTTTATTTTTATTTTTCACTTGTTTCACACTTTGCTTCACACTTGCTTCAACAAAGTGGCGCAACTGTACTGCAAGTGGGAGACTCCCTCTTCACTGCGACACACAGGACAGCGGTGGTGGCCAACGGTCGACGGAGAGTACAGATCCGAGATCTGTCGAGCTCCGCCGCCAAGATCCGTCTTTGGACCTGCTCGAGAAGGATCGGCCGAGCTCTTTGGTCTAGACAAGTCGGCGCCCGCCGGAGCACGCGCCCGCCGGGGTCAGAGGCCGTGCGGGCTCGGGAAGAGAGAAGAGGCGAAGGAGAGGGAGGGGAAGACGGAGAGGAGGGAGGAGGGAGGGGAGGAAGGTGGAGGGGAGGAGGCGGCTGGGCCGGAGGGGCTCAGAGAATGTGTTTTATTCTGGGAAAGAGAAATATCTCTGGGAATGGAAGAGAATGGGTTTTATTATGGTAAATTAATTTATTAATGATAATAATGGTAATGTGTGAATTTAATTTTTAATAGTTAATTATTAAAAATGGGTTTTATCCTGGAACGGAATAGAATGGGTAGATGTTTAATAATGGGTTTAAAAAAAGTTCTTTCATTTTTAAATTAAAAAAAACTAATTACAATTTATTATGTGTTAATAATACTTAATACTAATAATAATTAATACCAGTAATTATAAAATATATTAATAATAATTTGTATGTTTAATTATAGTAATGTGTTTAATTATAAGAATTAATTTAATTTATCTTTAACAAAAACATCGAACCAAAACATTCACTTTCAACAACCATCCAAACAATCGAATTCCTTTTTTTTCCACTTTCAACAACCATGCAAACAACAAACTCATTTTTCTTCCCCTTGCAGCAGACAAAATGGACTCTATCCAAACACATTTTGGAAAGTGCCACTTGCTGCAAGTGCCCTGTAACTCATCATGATGTAAGTGTCACTTTCACACTTTCAAAGTGTTATATCTATCCAAACAGGTCCTAAACTCATTCATTAAGTACTCACCTCCCCCCTATGGGAGTGTAATACTTGGATTTTCTTTTTAAGTTAGATTTTCAACCTCTACTCTGTATTTTTTTTAAACATAGCAAATGACTACATGTATCTACTATAGTCATCAACAAATGTTAAAGTATCTCTTTTCTCAACACTGGGGATATATTTTTAATACTAATTAGACTTAAAACACATGTCTGACATTTACCAAGGTTATCAATAAAGTTGATCAAATCTAATCTTCTCATGTTTCGTAAATAACGAAAATTTAGATGTGCTAAGCGATCATGCCATAAGGAAGAGGACTCAACAATGTAACATGAAGTCGCATTCTTATTATTGATACTAAGTTGATACATCCCATCACCGAATACCCTTGACTACAAATATTCTGTTTTTTAAGACAAGATACCTTGTCAGATTCAAATACAACCCGAAAAATCCCTTCTTGCAAAGTAAATCAGCAGAAACTAAATTCTTTTGGATTTCAGGCACAAGTAGAACATTAAGGTCTCGTTCGGTTCGCGGAATCATGGAGTTGAGAAAGGAAAGTGATTACTTTTCAATGTTTGGGTGCCAAAGGAATTGGAAAGGAAAGGAAAGGAATTTCCAATGGAAGAAATTAGGGGGAGAATGATTCTATCCATCCAAACAAAGAATTACTTTTCCATACTGAAGTATTCATTTTTCGACTACTACAAAAATCGTTAACAATGACACTTTATAGATGACACTCGTAAAAAAATGTCATTAGTGATAATTTTAATGTCAGCTCTTTAGATGACTATCATTAATAACGTAATCAATGATACTCAAAAAAGATAGTGTCATAAAAAATATATTATGATGACGATTAGAAAAATAAGGGTCGTCAAAGAATTTTATGGAAGTCATCTTTTATCTATGCAAGAAAAGATGTGAAATATATTTTTAATCTTTTGCTTTTAATTGCTTATATACTAGGGTGGGATCCCGTCTCTCTCTCACACACACACATATACTAGGGCTGAGATTTTTTACTTCCTCCCAAATCCAATCCCATTTATCCCTAATTTTCTTCTTCTTCTCCCTCAAGCCCACCCCCTTCCTCTTCCTCGTCGAATCCTCTGCGGGCCATCTAGCAACCGCAACGACACCATCGGCAGCCTCTCTTCGAGCTTCGCCAGCCGACGGGGACGGGGACTTCTCCAGCCGTGGAAACTCCCAAAGTCCCTGTCGACTTCTGCAGCCGACGTTCACTAACGCCACTACAAGAAGCACCACTCCTTCCTCCACCATCGGCAGAACCATAACTTTTGTGCAGGTCCTAGAAGAAGTCAACATCTTCGTCGACCTCTTTCCGAAAGTCGATGTTGTGGCACCTCGACGGCGATGGGGACGGCCTACCGTGACACCTCGACCTGAAGCCCCACGCCTCCGGTGACTTCTCCATCGCCGTCGTCTACGCCAACTCCTCCCTGGAGGAACAGGGGCAAGTGCTCACCTCCCCCTCAGCGACCTACGTCGGGGTTTTCTCCCACCTCCATAGTAAGGAATCCCTTCGAAACCTCTCTCGATTGATTGATTTTTGTGTGTGTGTGATAGATTTTGATTGTTATCATGTTGGAAAGTTCAGTTTTGTATGGGTTTTGGGAGGGAGTTCTGGGTTGGCACGATGGTTTTAGGAGAAGGCTCAGTTGGAAGTTAGGGTTTTGGATGATGCCAAGTGATTTCATAGGGATTTTGATGATTTCACGTTGTTAAAAGTTTTGATTATTTCATTGTTCATCTAACTAGGAACTTCAACATCCAACAAGTTTTTAGTAGGACAAGAAGCATGATGTGTTAGCTATGTCGCTTATTACATATACTGCTTTCCTGACTTCTTGTTTTGAAACCACTGGGGTTGAGTATTGTCTTGCAAATACATGCTCTATCGTGCAGGTGTTCCTTGCCATGCCATCATAAAGAAGTTTGTTGGAGAAGAGAGATCAAAATTAGACGATCTGATCTCAGTTCTTGCTAAGTTATCGAAAGGTGCACGACTCCCTTTGGAATATATAAGCCATTCAGATCAGCGTCGAAATAAGGTGCACACTCTTTTAATGTTGTTTTATATGATCAAGCTTATTTTTGGTGCTTATGCTCTCTGATATTTTTAACCCCATAGCTATTAGCATGCTTTCCATATATCTTGAATTAGTTTGATCTCAATTTGAAGCTCCGACTAGTGAATTATAATAGGAATGTTATTCCTTTTCACTCTTTGGTTAGTAGTATGTCATATATATGAATGCATTTCCCTTTGAAATATTTTATCATCTTACCTCTTTATAGTTTAGAAGAACTTGGATGGTGCTCCTTGTCTGCCTGAGCTTAACACTACAAGAAAAAAAAAAAATCCCTTTTATAATGTTGAAAAAATATTGTAAAAAGACTTTTACAATGTTTAATAGAAGGTTGTTATATGCAGGGTTGTAAACGGGGAGGATATGTTCCACAACGTTCGTTTGAAAGATATAATAAATTTAATAAAGGTCTGAAACCTAGTTAGGGGATGATTTCTTAATTACTTCCTTCTCCTCATGGACAAGTTTCATAGATCTGAGCCCTAGTTAGGGTTGTAACACAAATTTTTGACAGATTTAATAAAGGCCCTTGAGCAAACCAATATATAATTGATCATCTAGAAGTTTGGTTGGATCATCTAGAAGTTTGGTTGGCACTTGGCAGCTTATTTCTATTGGACTTCAAATTGTAATTTAACATAATCATTGCCTCCCGCTGATAAATTTACAATATTGTTAACATGGAGAGCCTATTATTTGAATTCTTTTCTTAAATTAAGCTTTGTTGTCCTCTGCAACATACCCATTCACCTCATTTTGGAGAACTAAATCAACTAGGATGGTCAATACAAAATTATTCAGATATGCATGCATCTATGGTTTCAAGATTATGCAATTATCAATTCAAATTAGAGTGACATGCAGTTCTTTTGGATGTAAATGAACTGAACATTTATTACTAGCATATCTTTTGCAGGGTAGCAATATGCAACTTTGTTTCTTGTAGAACAAAAGACAACAATATATACCAGAAGATGAGAGGAATTATGTCAACTGGTGCAAAATGGTGTAAATTACCCTGTTATACCATAAGGTGAATCTTCGCCTAATAGGTCAATAAAGAGTACATAATCAAATGCAAAGAATTTGAAGTCAATTTAAATGAGAAACATCGGCGTGCTTAATGTGAAAATATTTACCATAAGTAAAGCCATTCCTGGGAATATGACATATAGGCGACCATTGTTTTTCCATAGAACATTGCCAGTAGAAACATCTAGTGCCATAAATGAAGCCATTCATGGGAATATGACATACAACCAAACTCTCTGGTGGTGTTGCTCTCATTCAAGTTGGAGCACAAACATAAACAGAACTAAAAGAAAAGAAATTGAGGGTGGAAGATGCCCTAAATGCCACAAAGGCTGCTGTTGAAGAAGGGATTGTTGTTGGTGGTGGCTGCACTCTTCTAAGGCTGGCAGCAAAAGTTGACGCAATCAAGGATACTCTTGATGATACTGAGCAAAAGGTTGGGGCAGATATTGTTAAAAGAGGTCTAAGTTACCCACTGAAACTGATTGCGAAAAATGCTGGAGTTAATGGAAGTGTGGTACTGAGAAGATGCTCTGAAGTGATGACCCTAAATACGGCTATAATGCTGAGGATTTGATGGCTGCAGGGATTATTGACCCCACTAAGGTGGTAAGGTGTTGTTTGGAACATGCTGCATCAGTTGCAAGAACCTTCCTTACATCTGATGTTGTGATGGTTGACATCAAGGAACCTGAGCCTATTCATGCTGGAAATCCTATGGATAACTCAGGATACGGCTACTAGTTGAGTAGTCGCACGAGAATGACTCGACGGAAAATTAGACCAGATCTCTCTCCCGAAACTAGCATCCCCAGCAGCAAATTCTCTGTAATATTTTGGTTAATTATTCAGTGCCAAATGCTGATTTAGTATGTCATGAGGGTAGATTAGGGCTTCATTCTGCGGGCTTGTTATAGTGAGTTATTGTATGGAACAGAATAGGAGTCCCATTTAATAAAAGATTAATGTTTCAATGGCTTCTCTAGACAATGTAATTCAACTATAATTAGTCAAAACCTCCTGGCTTTAGTGGTAGATTCTGCGGGGAAGTTGATTATTTCTTCCAATTATGGTTTGAGTTTATCGGATTTGGATTTGGATATTACTTATTTTTTAACCTATATATATATATATATATATATATATATATATATATATATATATATATATATATATATCACCATAATACTAGCCATGAATCAGAACTGCTAGGTAAACAACTAAATACCATCTTCTAAGATTTGTTGAGATAAAGAGAACACAGCTCAAATTACTAGCTTTAAATACTCAAATTAGCTACAATAGTATATGACGTGGGAGATCATAATTGTGGAGAGACTTGAATTGTTGAAAATTTTAGAAAGAGAAGAACCTCACCCTAGCAACAATACCGAGCTTCTCTAACTTTTGTATGACATCCAATACATCAAAGTTTTCTTTACGCAAATACGCAGTCACTTATTGGTCATTTTGATATGTACCCAAATCGTGTTTTTAATATTATAAGTGTCTTTTCTTTTTTTTCTCTACCTCACTCTTTTTTGTCGTGTATTTTCGAAGATATGGTTTACTTAATAGTGTTCTTATATTGATTGTCAGTATCAGGTTTTGGAATGTTTTGAACTTATCCAGACAATAATATTTTTTATGATCTTATACCTATCTTTCCTAAACTGTGAACCTATGGTAGGCACCTTGGTAGGTACAAAGGGCAATACTGCACTCCATATAACAGCAAGGAAGGCTCATCCTCAGGTATTTTTTTTTTTCTTCCAGTTTTACCTATAGAATAGATTGTAATGTCTACTTTTCATTCTTGTTGTGTAATGTATTCAGAAAATTCTGGTTCAAATATTGTCAGGAAATTTAGTGGTGTAAATTTGACTTCAATTTGTATGGGATTTCTAATTTGGCTAGATTGCTCCTTTAGTCAACCCTCCGCAAGGGGGAAATCATACTTTTGCCGGTTTGGTTGATAGGGGATTTCTAATTTGGCTAGATTGCTGGTTGGAGTATGTTTGATGATCTCTATCTCACTTTTAGTACTAGTTATCTTTTGCAGGTATGCTATGGACTGAAACTTGTTAAACATAGTTGTCTTTTGTTGGTTTTATTTATTTTATATAGATGAACCTTAAAATACATGTTTATCATGTTTTCAAGTATTTTGATTACGTTTACCAATTATATATGTGATGCTTTTGGATATTAAAAAAACCTTTTTTAACTCTGCCAATTCATTGCTTATCTTTGCATTGCCGGTCCCAAGCCCGGATAAAAAAAGAGGGAAAAGGTTTTATTACTACTAACATTTTTTAAAATGGTAAGGTGTTATATGTTACTTATACTAATATATGGATTTTTCTTGCCAGATCATCATTCTTTAGGAACTAGAGGTGATGCAGCCTAGAGGGATTGCTTTTAAGGTTGTTACTTGTGACCATATGGTCTTTGTTTTCTATATCGTAATAACACTCATTTTTTTAAATAGGCAAAGGTCTCATCTAGCTGAACCAAATTTTATACAAGGCTTTTGCTGCTA
This sequence comes from Iris pallida, assembly GCA_029216955.1. NCBI lineage: Eukaryota > Viridiplantae > Streptophyta > Magnoliopsida > Asparagales > Iridaceae > Iris > Iris pallida. Next base: position 4,790,477 of record JANAVB010038218.1, read on the forward strand.
TAGCTGAACCCAACTTAAGGATGCCATGAAAGCCCCACAACTCATGTTGTTCTACTTAAAGCATAATATTCAATCCTTGAGCAAATTAAACTGGGAGAAGCGGCTAGAGGTATAGATAAACTCCTTTATCCTTTCTTATTAATATAGTATTTGGTGGTTTCTCGCAGATTTTTGTTGTCTTACATTTCTAATTAGTTGAAGGAGTTGCAGGCCAATTTGTCCACTTAAGTCTTCTTAGCAGGTAATGCACAACTTAGACTCCCATATGTTTGTACGAATAGCTGTTAGACTTGGCATGTATCATATGCATGTAGTTGTAATTTCTGTGCTTCAGACAAGTAGCAAACTGTGATATATAGTTTTTCAAACATTGTTTGCAGTATCAACATATGTGATACAGTTTGGCATGTTTGAACCGCTAGCGACCACTAGCGATACTGACCAATACCAACATTTGTGATCTTTTTAGTCAATTCGATAGAGAAAAGATAAATCGAAAAGGGTATAGAAGCATATTAATGCTATAAAAATTATATCTTTATTTGACTATAGAAATTACAGAGCATTCCAGTTTCTGATGGTGTAAGGAAGAAATCAGATTGACAAGTATTATTGCTAAAGCTATATGTTGAAATTCCTGGAATATACAGTTGCTAAGCACATCACACTATGGTCTCACCTTTTATGTGTAATAACATTGGTTATTCTTGCTTTCTTTTCATCATAATCATGTATGATATCCCACGTTTTCAAATTGCCAAATTTGGAACATCAAACACTATAGGCGAGCATACCTGGATTTCTTCATAGGGGAAGTAGGAATGTCAGGATTCTATCGATTCTAGCAGTTTAGGATTTATTTCTGACTACCATCAGTTTGGATGGCTATTGTTCCTGGCTCTGCGGACCCATGCATTCAGCCGTTTCAAGGATCTCGTGACTTGTACTAATGGAGTTTGTCCAAACATCCTGCTTGCTACATGGCTTTTTAAAGGTTTTGGTTAGGTTTTATGTGCCTCAGCTGTGGTTTACATTAAGGTATACTCTTAACTATTGGTAGGAACTTTCAGCAGGCCATACTTGTTCTTCATGTTCCTGTTCGGTCCAGGACCTTCAAGATCCAGGATTCCAAACTTTTAAGTAATAATCTTCCAATTCATGATTGCATTAATTATGCCCAACATTTAGTTTTATGTTGTTCATAATACTTTGGAGTCTGATGGATGTGATCTGTTGGTTTAGCTATGAAGTCAGATGAAGGTGTCAACCTTCTGGCTTCTTTATGTAACATATATCAGATCTCAGAAGATGAGCTAAGAAGCACAACAAAAAAATAATGTTTCCAATCATACAAGCTTGCTTTGCCATAATAATGAATCTCCATGAGCCTTCTTTTGTGAAATATCCCTTACAGGTAACTAATGAATCTCCATGAACCTTTATATGACACATTTTTTATTGTAGGGCTTTTAAGATATGGCTCGCTCAAAAGGGGATGAAGTCGAAAAACCTAACATGGAACTGTGTAAATGTAAGTTTAAATTTACATTCCATTTTTTTCTTGATTAATTATTCGTGCTAACTCCTTTAATTTTTTACTTTCTAATGCAGTGTCCTAAACAACCAAACAATAGTGAAAGTGGTTACTATGTAATGAAATATATGAAGGATATATTCCAACATTCTACTACCAAATTAGACAAAGTGGTAAGTTAGATGTTAAGATAATTCTATAAATATAATATTTGTTTTATTGGTATAAAATGAAGTCATTAATGTAATAATTAATTTTGTGTTTTTTTTGTAGTTTGCTGGGAGAAAGGATTACTCCATCAAAGAAATTGATGAAATGAGAGGGGAGCTGGCCAAGTTTATAATTGACATTATTAATGAAGAAAATTTGTATTAAAATTTTTTGGAAGTATTATTAATTTATGATTTGAAGTATGTGAGAATAATGAATATTGTTTAGTTCAATGTCATGATTAATAAAATATATTTGTTTGGTGTTACATATTAGTTTTCTTCTTTGTTTTCTTCAATGGGATATTATATGTACATTTTATTGTCTTGAGCCGTCATTGTTGTGTAATTAATAAAAGTCATCTTTTTATAACAATGATGTGTGTTGTTTTTCAATGTTAAAAGTCATCTTTTATAAATAATAATGACACATGTAAGTCATCTTTTGTAAATAATGATGACGAATAAAAGTCATATTTTATAAATAATAATGACACATGTAAGTCATCTTTTGTAAATATAGATGACGCATATAAGTCATCTTTTGTAAATAACAATGACATATATAAGTCATCATTTGTAAATAATAATGACGTGTGTTGAGCCGTCATTGTATTTCCACGATAAATGTCATATTTTATAAATAACGATGACGCATGTAAGTCATCATTAGTAAATAAAGATGACGTCTAAAAGTCATCATTTATATAAAAAGATGACGTGTGTAATCTGTCATTGTTGTCTCACGATAGAAGTCATCTTTCGTAAATAAAGATGACATATATAAGTCATCTTTTATATATAAAGATGACACACATAAGTCATCTTTCATTGATAAAGATGACGTGTGTAATCTGTCATTGTTGTCTCACGATAGAAGTCATCTTTCGTAAATAAAGATGACATATATAAGTCATCTTTTATAAATAAAGATGACACACATAAGTCATCTTTCATTGATAAAGATGACGTGTGTCGAGTTGTCATTGTTTTCTTACGATAAAGATGACGGTAACGTAGATGACGGTCAAACAAATGTCATCAATGACCATTTTTGGCCGTCATTGTTAACCATTTTTGTAGTAGTGAATTCTTTCCAATTTCCTTAATATTTCCAAACACCGGAAAGAAAAATCAATAGAAATTAAGAAAAATCAATAGAAATTGTAATTTTTCAAAGAAAAAAATACCAAGAAATTGATTTCCTTACCATTTCTTTCCGCGAACCAAACGAGGCCTAAGAAGAGTTTAATTACTTCTTGAATGTCACTCCATTCTTCTTGACCTACAAGTTAGTGACAAGATTTCTAGCATCAGGTAAATGTGACTCTCCCTCGTTTTGAAGATGTTTTTGTATGTGTTCCAGTGATATTTTCTCGTATTTATGCAGAAATTTCTTCATGTAGTCTTTTCAAGATGGAGGCAACTTTCCTTGGAATTTTTCAGGAAGAAACATTTTGACGACACGAATCTTATTAGCAAAAACTTGCAATTCATGAACTTTTTCAAGGATGCACGTAGTATGTATCAACCATCTTATAATCAAGATATTGAACTTGAATTCCAGAGTGTCACATATCTTCTTTGCAAGACTCCACGTCGGTGAACAAGTCGTGTTGTCCATAAGTTCGTCTTTCTCCCTATTCTTCTGCAACTTCCTGCATTCAACAACTTGTTATGTAGTAGGTACTATTCCATCTGCATTGGGGGAGTTTCATCATCTGGGATTGCTTTGAGACTAGGATGAGGATGTAGGAGATCTTCGAAACAGTGAGGATAAAAAATCATCTATTCTCGTCATGCCAGTGAGTGAAGTTGTTGCCACCATGCCCTGGTTCGTAATGTTAATGGACTTTCAACTCCGAAGAAGTAATACCTTAAAACTAAACCCTCCTAATGGCACCCCAACTATAGCATTAAGACGTTTTTGTCACCTTAACTTTGTACTGCTCGTGAAGTACTTTGAGTCAATTTTGAAACAAATCGGGACCATTTCAAAAGAATATCTGGCAATACAAATATTTAAATTTCGTTTTTATACTATAAGATTGAAGTGGTCTTGATGTGTTTCAAAAGAGCCGTTTATAAAATTTGGGTGTCAAAGTAGAAAATTGTGTTAGTCCCTTGACGAACAATCGATGGAAAAAACACGAGTTCAGAAACAATTGTAAAGACAATGTTTCTGGCAACAACACCCTAAAGAAGGTGATGTTGTATTACGAGAATCTAAAAAGATTATTTCGTAATGTTTCTCGAAGGCAACAGAACCGTATAACTTCTAAAGAGAAGCGACGGTATTCTCGAAGGCAACAAGAGATGATCAACAACAGTTGATTCTCAGATTCTCGAAGGCAACAGAAAGAGGGAGGAAGAAGAAGAACGGATCTCGCTGGGGTGTAGAACACCGGCGCTCAAAGCTATACCCGCAGTACGGATAAGCTCCCAGGAACCAGCAAGTTCAGGAGAACTTCTGGAACGCTCGTAAGTCAATATTTGAGACTTGAACGGGCTTCCTGGACTTTACAGACTCCCTTTTCTCTCTTCTTGGTGCATCTTTCAAAGGAGGCCAAGGGGCTCTATTTATAGAGTGGAGTTGAGACTTCACCTCTTCTCCTATCCGATGTGGGACTAAAATACCAATACTCAAAAATAGAGTTTGATATTTTAGATCATCCCACAATCAGCATAGAAGTGTGCTAGTCCACGCCTACCCCCCGATCACTCCCGTGCATGCACGAGACATCCTGGAGTCCGTGTCCGAGTCCGAGTTCGCACAACAAAAATTAACTTTCATCCTTGTTGGATTTAATCCTTTTTCCTTCTAGAGAAATACTTCCACATGGCACAAACTTGTGCCCCACTACACCTCATGTGCACACCTCAACACAAGCAATGCATTATATTGAGATACTCACCATTTGGTGTAGCCGATGTGGGACTATCTTTTCTAGTCCAAAGGCAAAAACACCAACAATCCCCCACATATCTCAATATATGGGTTGAGCGTTCCCCACAGTGATTGTCCATCATGCATTAGGAGAGATGTCGCTACGACTTGAATCTTTCCGCATAGGTTAAATAACAGCATGATACAAGAATGGACTAAGCCTTGAATTCTGCACCATAACTGCAATTCTTCCTACTCACATAATGACATCAACTGTGCTTCTGGCTGCACATTGAAGGCCTTGTGCCAGCCTGGTTTCAGTGTATAATTTTGGGCGTCTACAAGCTTACCCTCAAGAGACGGCCTGATATCTCTTTCCATACACTATAGGTGAGTTCTTTATAAAGAGTCATTGGCATGAAGCATTGTGCTTCTTTGCGGTGCTACGCCGCTATGACATGGCTGACAAAGCCGAGGCTTTCCCCCACCTGGGTACCTCATCGTAGTGTCATACTACTGTAGCATGAGGTCACAAGCCCCTTTGTAGTGCCAAACTACCCAGCATGAAGCCTTGCACTTCCGTGCGGTGTTACGCCGCTATGACATGGCTTGCGAAGCCGAGACTTTACCCTACCTGGTACCTCTTCGTGGTGTCATGCCACTGTAACATGAGGACATCGTCCTCTTTGTAGTGCTGTCTACCTCTCTTTATTACGATTATCATACAGCATTAGGCTACCTGCCTATTTGCGGTGCTACTCCGCTGTGACTTGGCTTGCAAAGCCGAGGCATTACCCCTACCTGGGAACCTCATGGTGGAGTCACCCCACTGTAGCATGGAGTTACACTCCTTGTAGTGCTGCTCTACCGTGCTTCCTGTAAAGCACTCCAGGCATTCACTCTGCCTGAGAACTCATTAAGGCATTTAAGCCAACCTTCCCACAGGATCCGTTTTCCGCAGAAAACAACAGTAGACAACAGTGGTTGTAGGTCCGTAACCTCTCCATGTCACATAGGACAAGTACCCACCGTTCCTGATATTCTTCTGGTTAATAGTCCTTCCTTGAACCAAAAGCTAGATGCCTAGTAGATTTCTCTTTGAACTAATAGCATAAAACTTTATGGTAGGAATGTAATAACACAATATCAGAATGCCTTCAAGCCCATTTTACAAGCTGTGTCATCGACCAGCTGGCGCTTGAGGCCCTTGGTGAACGGATCCGCCAGGTTCTCCTGACTCCGAACATCAATCACTGCAATGACGCCCCTTTTGATGAGATCGTTCACTGCTCTGTGCTTCAACCGCACAGTCCTCTTCTTTCTGTTGAAGAGTTCATTTGATGCCACTGCTAATGCCGCCTGGTTGTCACAGTATATCGGTATTGCCGGTATCTGAGCCCCAACCACCGGAAGATCATACATGAGCTCCCGAAGCCACTCTGCTTCATCTGCAGCAGCATCCAATGCAAAGAATTCAGATTCCATGGAGGAGCGAGATAACATAGTCTGCTTCTTCGACTTCCACGATATAGCAGCTCCGCCCATGGCGAATACGAATCCACCTGTGGAATACTCGCTCTCCATATCTGAACACCAGCTAGCATCACTGAAGCCTTCCACTACTAACGGATCTCCGCTGTAGAAAAGTGCATATGTCTGAGTTTTCTTGAGATATCTCATAACACGCTTCACAGCTTTCCAGTGCTCAACGCCTGGATTGCTAGTGAACCGACTCAGCATTCCCACTGCAAAAGCTATGTCAGGCCTTGTGGCAGTAGTAGCGTACATCAAGCTTCCGATGATGCTAGCGTACTCCAACTGCCTGACGCTTTCCCTCAAATCTGGCTCCAGCTTCTGATCACTCCGGTACGGTGTATCAATAAAAGGAAGATCTTGATACCCGTAGCGAGTGAGCATTTTCTCAATATAATGAGATTGTGACAGCGCTATTCCAGTGCTTGTCCGGATGATCTTGAGCCCCAAGATTACGTCGGCATCCCCCAAGTCCTTCATACTGAACTTGGTCGAGAGGAATTTCTTTGTCTCTGTGACGCAGCTTAAATCCGTACCTAGGATTAGCATGTCGTCCACGTATAGACAAACGATTACTCCTCTTCCGTCAGCAAACTTCGTATAGACACACTTGTCTGTTTCACTGACCCTGTAGCCATTTGACCTTATCACCTTGTCAAACTTCTCATGCCATATTTTGGGAGCTTGCTTCAAACCATACAGAGACTTCATCAACTTGCAGACTTTGTCTTCCAGACCTCTGACGACAAAACCTTCTGGTTGTTGCATGTAGATCTCTTCGGTCAGCTCGCCATTAAGGAATGCCGTTTTCACATCCATCTGATGTATCACCAGCTTGTGTATTGCTGCTAAAGCAATTAACAATCTGATAGTTGTCATCCGAGCTACTGGAGCATAAGTGTCAAAGTAGTCGATCCCCTGCTTCTGAGCAAACCCCTTGGCCACTAGCCTGGCCTTGAACTTGTCAATGGTTCCATCTGCTTTCATCTTCTTCTTGAAGATCCATTTGCATCCGATGGGTCTTGCTCCTTCTGGTAGGTCGACCAATACCCATGTGTTATTGGAGGTGATTGAGTCAATCTCGTTGTCAATCGCCTCCTTCCAGAATATAGCATCTCTGGTCTTCATCGCCTCATCATAGGTAAGCGGATCTGCTTCCACATGATAGGTGACGAAGTCATCTCCGAAATCTTTCGGCCTCCTTGCTCGCTTAGTTGACGGCTCAGCGAGTTCTGGTTCAGCTGGTGTCTCCTTGACGACAGCTTCATCTTGGACTACTGGTTCATTAAAGACTTCTGTCTGCTTTGTACCCTCATCATTCTCCGGAAGATCCGTGAGAATAATATTCTTGTGTTTTGCAAACTTGTCTTCAAAGTATTCAGCATCGCGAGATTCGATGATATGGTTTGACCCGATATCAAGGAATCTCCGAGCATCACTCTTCTCGGCATACCCCAAGAAGATCGCCTTCGTAGTCCTTGTCCCCAGCTTCTGAATCTTCAGATCCGGGAGCTTCACATAAGCCAGGCACCCCCACACTCGAATGACATTCAGGTTGGGTCTGACTTTGAACCAGAGTTCATGAGGAGTTATGTCGGAAGTTGCATATGGCACTCTGTTCAGAATGAAAGTGGCCATTAATGCAGCTTCTCCCCAATAGCACTTTGGGAGACCCGCAGTCAACAACATAGAGTTCATCATCTCTGTCAACGTTCTGTTCTTCCTTTCTGCTACTCCGTTGGATTGTGGAGAATACGGAGCCATCGTCTCATTGATGATTCCATGTTCTTTGCAGAATGATAAGAATTCATGAGACCGATACTCCCCGCCTCGATCACTCCTTAACCTCTTGAGTTATTGTCCAGTTTGCCGCTCAGCCTCGGCCCTGAACTCCTTGAACTTCTCGAATGCTTCGTCTTTAGACTTTAGCAAGTAGACGAAAGCATACTTTGAGAAGTCATCGATGAAAGTAATGAAATACTTCATCCCGGCCTTTGTAGAGAATTGTTTGAAGTCACAGATATCTGAGTGAACCAACTCCAGAAGATCTGTGCTTCGATTGACCCTGTGAAAGGGTTTCCTAGTGATCTTCGTCTGAGCACATATCTCACATTTCTCTACCTTACCCCCACACTTGGAGATAAGTCCTAGACTAGACATTCTGTTAATTCTTTTACAATGAACATGTCCTAGCCTATTATGCCACAACTCAAGAGAATAATCAGAAAAAGTGATAGCATTTATATTATCATGCTGGGTTACAACAAGCTGAATCTTGTACATTCCTTCAGTCTGAAAAGCTTTCCCGAAGAAAGTACCCTTCTTGGACATGACCATTTGGCCAGCATTGATGTCCATCCTCAAGCCTGCGTTGCAGAGCAGGCTCCCAGAGATCAGGTTCTTAGCGATTGCAGGAACATGCTTCACACCTTGAAGCGTCAGAATGTTCCCCGATGTAAGCTTCAGCTCCACCGTCCCGATCCCCAGTACTTCAGCTTGTGCCTGGTTCGCCATCATGACTTTCTCGGAAGTAGGCTCATAGGAGACGAACCAGTCCTTGTCTGAACAGACATGACATGTCGCGCCAGTGTCTATCCACCAGTCTAAGTCTGCCCCCACAGTTGCAACCTGTGCTATCATGGCAACCTGATTAGTAACCAAAGAAACCTTGTTAGGCTCACCTTGCTCTTTGGGCTTGGACTTGCATTCACTTTTATAGTGACCCTTCTTGCCACAGTTGAAGCAAGTCACATGGGACTTGGACTTCTGTTGCTTGAATCCTGGACCCTTCACTTTCGGATTCGAGAAGTCCTTCTTCTTGTGGTGAGAAGCCGCCTGCTTCCCTTTGTTCTCTCTGGTGGCTTGAACCAGATTCGCCGTTGCTAGTTGCTTGGACAGGGCGTCCAACTTCTGTTGAGAGCGTATTTCGTCCTCAACATGAATCTCACTGAGGAGATTATCCAGGCTAATCTCCATCTTCTTCCTATGCATCCTTGCATAGATGTTGCTCCATCCTGGAGGAAGTTTTGCCACGATCCCTCCAACGACGAACTTGTCGACGAGGGGCATGCTATCGTCCTCCAGTTTCTGGCGCAGCTTCATGAACTCTTTCACTTGGGGCAGCATGGTCTTTTCGTCTTCAAAGACCCATTTGTGGTATTTTTCAACCATGAACATCTTCGACCGGGCCTCGTCGTCGTCATACAGCTTCCCCACGGACTCCCAGATCTCTTTGGCAGAAGTCTTCTTTGTGTAGGACTCGGCCAGAGAGTCTTCCATGGAATTCAGGATCAGCAGCCTGCATATGCTGTTATCCTTTTTCCACTTCGTCTGCTTGCTCGTAGCAGCGGCTAGAACAGCAGCAGATCCTGTTGCTGGAACGATTGGTTCTTCCTCATCCAACACGTGATCAACATCCACGAGTTGAAGGTTCAGAGTCACCTTTCGCTTCCAGATCTGGAAGTGTTCACCGTCGAATTTCTCCAACTTGTTAAAGCCGGTATCGACAAGCGAAGCACGAGTGTTTTCCATCGAATCGTATAGCTTTGAGATTGTTAGTCCCTTGACGAACAATCGATGGAAAAAACACGAGTTCAGAAACAATTGTAAATACAATGTTTCTGGCAACAACACCCTAAAGAAGGTGATGTTGTATTACGAGAATCTAAAAAGATTATTTCGTAATGTTTCTCGAAGGCAACAGAACCGTATAACTTCTAAAGAGAAGCGACGGTATTCTCGAAGGCAACAAGAGATGATCAACAACAGTTGAGTCTCAGATTCTCGAAGGCAACAGAAAGAGGGAGGAAGAAGAAGAACGGATCTCGCTGGGGTGTAGAACACCGGCGCTCAAAGCTATACCCGCAGTACGGATAAGCTCCCAGGAACCAGCAAGTTCAGGAGAACTTCTGGAACGCTCGTAAGTCAATATTTGAGACTTGAACGGGCTTCCTGGACTTTACAGACTCCCTTTTCTCTCTTCTTGGTGCATCTTTCAAAGGAGGCCAAGGGGCTCTATTTATAGAGTGGAGTTGAGACTTCACCTCTTCTCCTATCCGATGTGGGACTAAAATACCAATACTCAAAAATAGAGTTTGATATTTTAGATCATCCCACAATCAGCATAGAAGTGTGCTAGTCCACGCCTACCCCCCGATCACTCCCGTGCATGCACGAGACATCCTGGAGTCCGTGTCCGAGTCCGAGTCCGCACAACAAAAATTAACTTTCATCCTTGTTGGATTTAATCCTTTTTCCTTCTAGAGAAATACTTCCACATGGCACAAACTTGTGCCCCACTACACCTCATGTGCACACCTCAACACAAGCAATGCATTATATTGAGATACTCACCATTTGGTGTAGTCGATGTAGGACTATCTTTTCTAGTCCAAAGGCAAAAACACCAACAAATTGAAGTGCCAAAAATGTCCTAATGCTATAGTTGGAATGCCATTGAAAGCCTTTTCCTCCAGTATACAACAAAATCCTTTGAAGAAAAATCCTTTGAAGTTCTGCATGAAGCAATCCTGAATAGCTTCCTACGAATTCTAGTTGAAGCATGGACTTAAATGGATGCAAGTTTTGGGGAAAGAAGAAATGATTGTGTATATATTGGAGTTCAAAAAATCCTAGAGGAACTCATGAGTTCCTAATTTTTAAAATCCGTCCATCAAGGACCGTTAGATTACATGCATCTCATCTCTTGAACTTTTTTAAGAATCTAAACATAAAAAGTCAATGACCTAAATAGTAAAATTCGTCGTCCATCAGAAGTTCCTATGTGAGTTTCTCTATTTGAGTTTCCATTTGAGTTTGTGTAGTCGTTCTCATTGGAGTTTGATTTTTTTTTTTTTTTTTTTTAAATGGAAAGTATAAAAAAAGAAAAGAAAAAAAAGAAAGAGACACAGCCAATTTTGAAAAGGTACAAACAATTCAAAAATCACAGGTTACATGGGTTAGCCAAACTTCCCGTTAGCCTTCTATTGGACCCAAATGAGAAGGCAAACACTTAAATATAAAAGGAAAGAAAAAAACTTTTCTTTCTGATACGGACTAAAGGACTAGAGGCACATATTTAGTATAGTCCAAAAATAATTCAAAGAAAAATTTAAAACCGAATCGGTTTCCGATCGGACACAGTGTGTGAACCCTATTTTATTTGAACCAATCTGGATATAGTCCTATTGGGTTTATCACCACTTTTTATCCTCTTTCGGAAACATAATTTGTAAGGAAGATGATGAAACTGAGAAAGATGGTGGTAATAGTAACAAGAAGAAATTTGCATGAGAATTGTCTCCGAGCTCTCGGCAGTGGTACTTGGAAGTGTCCTTGTGACAAGAACTAAAGAAAGAATTAATATTTGAAACAAGATGCATCGGCATGTTCCACCAATCTTATTATTCTATTTAGCAAAAGTGCGGTATTTCATTCAAAACCTCTGCGGACATCACGCTCCGCTGTCACGGACTTCGTATTTTTTCCTACATTTCGTCGCGTGCGGCACACTATCATCCTTCTCGAAGACTCGTATAAGACTTCCCAACCCGTTTAGCTAGAATGCTAAGAAAATTAAGAGAACAGTGGAGCAAATGAGACTTATAAGAAATTATTCTATTACTTGGAGAATGCTTACAAGTTTTTGTGGTGAGCAACATATGAGGCCCTCTCCTTATTTATAGTGTCCATGGGGCTAACATAGAAACTTCTGGAATCAACATATTACATGGATTATTCTCTACTAGATAAGAACAAAGGAAACTTCTAGTACATCCAGAAAGATCATGACACATCTAGAAGGGTCTCGAGTCTTCTGGAAGATTCTCGGGTCCTCGGAAAGATTCTGCACTACCAAAATAAGTCATATTAGCGACGCTTAAAAATGTCGCTAAATTGGAAAAAAAAAACGTCGCAGAATAAAATTAGCGACGTAATCGGCGACGTCCAAAGTAAGTTGCGTTTCATCAAGTCGCTGACCACCAAAACGTCGCTAAACGTCGCAATATCGACATAGTTATGTCGCAGTATTAGCGACGTCTATCGACATGCTGTCGCAAATTTAGCGACGCTTTTTGTGTCAGCAAGAGTCGGTACAAGTTGCTGATACTAGCGACGTGCTGCGACGTGTAGAAGAGTCGCAGTTAGTCGCTAAACTGTAGAAAGTCAGCGACTAACTGCGACTCCTAGCGATGACCAGCGACGTTGTATGAGTCGTTGAACGTCGCTAATCTGTAGGAAGTCAGTGACTCTTAACGACGTTTCTATGCGTCGCTAAACATCGCTAGTAGTCACCAAACGTCGCTAAATTTTCAGTGAAAAAAAACAGAAAACAGAATGGTTTCTCTACAGTTTATGAATTCACAATTTATATCAATAGACCCGGAGCAACCCTCCGTTGAATTTTCTGAGTTCGTCGACCCCTTCGATGGAACACTCAACACCGGTAAATTCACATACATTTAATAGAAATAATAAAGTAAAATTTAAAAAAAAATGACATATTGGAATTACAAATCGAGTCTGAAGAAAATTTCGTCATACAGATCCATGCAATAAATATCCACACAACTAAGTGCAAGAAATAAAGTCTGAATGCCTCAACAAATATATAATATTCATACCCAATATCATCAGTCTACACACAAACAACCAGCAAACTGTCCTAACTAGGACTACTGTGGATCTGGAGGATGATGGAAGCCGTCGTAAACCAGGGATAAGAACAACTCATACTGCTCCCGTGAAATCAACACCGACGTCGATGAAGAAGGCAGTGACGTCGGTGGAATCAGTGTCGATGAAGAAAGCAATGACGTCGATGGAGTCAGTGACGATGAAGGCGCACCCGGAGGACGTATCTGCTCCAACGCTGCTAGTCGATGGTTGTATGAATCCATGGTAGATAACAACCTCGTACTGCTATCAAGCATCGAATCCTGCATCAACGTCAGCCTCTCTCCCATGGACAGTTGTGATGCCTACAGCTCCGTCATGCTGCGCTGTGGCGACGCTCTAAGATCAGTAACGTCACGCTCTGTCCTCTCAGTCATATCCTTGAGATCCATGATGCTGCGCTTGAACGTATCAAATCGTGCGATGAGCGCGGCATCATTCGTCTGCAGCTGAGACTAGGGTTGCTCCTGCATCCTTCACAGCATCTCGTCACGGAGAGACTAAATCTGACGGTCAATGATTGCCTGGACTCGGGCAGACTCCTACGAGGGTTGTGGAAAATGCACACTTGCAGCGGAGGCCCTAGAGGACTGCATCGCAACTATGGCGCCACAGAATCATGTGTCGTAGTACGTACCCCTCTGGAGACCACCAGCGGCGATCATCCACAGCTCGTCCTCCTCCGACGTAGCTGGAGAGGGCTGTGAGAAAGTACCAGCCTCTTCCGCTGTAGGTGCACTAACAGTTGCCCGCTGACAGAGCCTAAGATACTCGGCCTAGAAAAGTATTGATACTCGATAATTGCTAATGTCTAATGTACTTATTACTAACTACATGAATATTTATTTGCATATTTTCTAAGTTATATTAAATTTAACACAAAGTATGGTAATACTTACACAAGTCTGCTCGGCCCTCTCATCAATGAGCTTCCTGCCCTTCCGATGGGTAGCCAGAAAGACGGTCACCATGTTGGCATCCTCCCCCTCTTTACCTGTTAAAGATATATTATTTAGTACTAAAGTTAAATATTTTATCCTACTACCATTTTATCGTACTTGTATTAAAATAATATATCTGAAATAAAAAAATATACCAAACGACGGAAATGTTCCGTCATCGGAATCGAGCCACCATACTACTTTGATGCCTTCTTTCTAGCCGCCTTGGCCTTCTCAGACCTTTCCTTGTACCTTAGATCGTCGAATCTAGCTTCATCGCAGTCCTCTGATTAGGGGTGATTCAACCTTGGATCTGTTTTCCTTCGCGATTACGAGCCTTCTGGTCATTAATAACATCACGGACCAGCTTGGCGGTGACGACAGGAAAATCGCCTCGATCAACTTGGTCCGGTGTGGTGGATTTAAATACGTTTGCTAGAAGAACTAATTTAGTAAGTTATATAATATGCATAAATTAGATGATTGATATTAAAACCAAATATATTTTTATCATGAAGTGTGCAAACCAGAACGCATTCCTATCATCCGGAGCATCAGAGTAGTTTATCTAAGGGCCACCATAGTTGTACCTCAGAAAGTGGCCCAGGCGTCTTTATACCGACGAGGAACGATATCTATACAGAGATAATTATATTCATAAAAAGTGAATATATGATGAGTACAGAAATACACGATATATATTAGGGCTGTACACAATTAAGTCAAACTGACCAAATCGAACCAAGCCAAACCGAACCGATGGTTCGGTTGGTTTGGTTCGACTTCAATTTTTTCAAAACCGACCGATTCGGTTCGGTTCATGGTTTGGTTATGCCAAAAATCGTCTAAACCGTCTAAACCGTCTAAACCGAACCAAATCCTTGTTAAATAATTAGGGTTCGCCGGTTGGGTATGGGTTCATTGGGTTGTATTATGTCGGTTTGGTTCATTTATTCACATCACAACCATTTATCAAGTTGAAGTTGAAAGAGCTCTCTCTCTCTCTCTAGTCTCAAAGAGGAGTGCTGGCGGCTCCTATTCTTTTCTAATTGCTCATGTGCACATGAAAGAGGCTTTTGGTTGAATGTATATAATTTTTATTATTATGTATAATTGGCATTTTTTCACCTGCAATGCGCAAGTTGAATTGAAGCTGCTGAATTGTATTTACTGTTGCAAAGTGCAAGTTGACTGAGGTTTCACAAAAAAAAAGTATACAGTCTATTTTTTTATGTGATCAAAACCGACCAAGTCGAACCGATCCAAACCGAACCAAGTCGGTCGGTTTCAAAACTGAACCGACCATTTGGTTGGTTTGGTTCGGTTTTGTTTATTTTCAAACCGATTAACTTCGGTTCGACTTCGGTTAGGACTAAATAGGTCGACCACCGACCGATGCACACCCCTAATATATATGATGGTAAACCAACTAATTGACTTACTTTGTACCGTCGGTCCAAATCTCCATCCTTGTCTCGTCCGGAGGTGCGCATGAAGGATCTCGCTGATACTGAGACGGCGTCGGCTCAACCTCCTCAATCTGCTCATATGTCTCCATGGTTTCCTAAGTAGGAGGAACGCTGGACGAGGGAGTAGTCTCAGGCCTGGAACTACTCGTCCTAGTAGTGCTATCACGTAATATCGTCGCAGTCAGAGATGTGGCTGGTCGATACACTGGAGTACTAGGCGTCAAGGATCCAGAACCAATAGGAATTACCGGAGGAGCACTCCGTCTACCTCGGGACCTGTCGAACGATCTGTATCGTCCTGTCATACCGATAACAACATATGATGATAGAACAAATAATAGAATATATAATACATTCTACAGTCAAAATGGATGTACATTCTACAGTAGTGTCATAAGTCAAAATGGATAGTACATTATATAATAGTGTCACAAGTCAAAATATTATTTTATTTTCAATCATCAAAAAATTCATCTTGTTCGTCTTCTTCTTCCCTCTTCCTCTTCATCCTCATCTTCACTTTCATCTATGTCTTCCTCTTCGGATATTTCTACCTTTTCTACACGATTAGATGTGTAATGAGGAACTTTCGTTGTATCCACATTAACTGTATTTCTTACGAAAGGTAGCTCGTCCTTCTGGTAAGCTTTTTCGTCAACGTCAAAGGTATTTCTAGCTTTAGTCTTGCATATTGGCCATAAGTCCGACCTCGATGTTCCCCGTGTAGGATATGTTGTAAAGTACACGAGCTGAGTCTGACTTGATTGGACAAATGGTTCGTAGCCTTGATATCTTTACTTGTAGTTTATATCCACAAGACCATGATTGTCAATTTTCCAACCTTGATCTTGAATCAGATCGAACCATTCACACTTGAATAATATGATCTTAGCAGGTTTTGTACCATAATTATATGTCAACTCCATAATCTCTCGTAAGATGCCAAAGAAATTATTGCCCAGATTGATGTCTTTGTACTTCAAAGATTTGATACACAAACAACTGTTTTTCGTGGAATCAAGATCCAAGAAGCTGTCTCTGATCGGAGTATTTGTTGACTTGAACCTAAATCCATTCACACAGTAACTTTGCTATATTTTGACGGCAGTAATTGGTCCCTTGGATAGAGTTTTAATAGCTGCAGTCTCGGATGTTATTAGACGATCGACCTAAATACCAAAGAAGCGATAGTAAGTTATTTATTGTATAAGTACATACAGAAAAAGTAATTATCGAGCTCCTTACATGTGCGCTCAACCAAGAAGAAAAATGACGTCTCATTTCTTGTTATACTTCTTCGTCTGTTATGTAGGGTCTAACCGACCTCAGCTCATCATTACTAAAAAACAACGAAGCAATCACCGATTAGTAGCATAATATTAGCTTATACTATTATATTGAGATGACGTAAACGTTGACGTATTAATTACTTACCCTCTAGCTTCTTCATGTCATCCTCATCGCAACTGAGTAATATATACAACTGAGCAGCCCTTAGCTCGTCGTCATTCAAATATCTCTTCTTCATTTTTCCCAAAGATTTTTCGGACGCATTGAATACTTTCAGTATTGCATTATTAGATTTCTGATATCCGTCGTCGTTTCTCGGTGCTCTCGTTCTATTAGTAGCAACATGAGATTTAAAATACGTCGAGCAAAAGTTTGTAATCTCATCGAGAACATAAGCTTCATAAATAGAACTCTCAACTCATACCTTGTTTTTTACCTTTCTTTTTAGGTGATTCGGATGCCGCCCGAACGGATACATCCACCAATAATCGACAGGCCCACCAACACGTACCTCATAGGAAAGATGAATTGGCAAATGCTCCATAAAGTCAAAGAATCTAGGAGGAAACACCTTCTCGAGCTTGCACAGTATTACCGTAATATCTTTCTCTTGCTTTTTTAGACGATCGACGAGCAATTTAGTAGAACAAAGATCTTTGAAGAATATGCTGAGCTCTGTCAATGAATCCCAAACGACCTACGGTAAGAATTCTCGAAATACAATCAGAATTATCCTCTCCATGAAAACGTGACAGTCGTGGCTCTTCATACCCGTTAGTTTGTTCTCCTTGAGGTCGACGCATCTTCTTAAGTTCGATACGTACCCGTCTGAAAATTTTAGGCCCTGAATCCACCTATAAAGTCTCCATTTATCCTCCTTCTCAAGTGAAAAAATTGCCGTAGGCTGCTTTAACTTTCCATTCCCCTCCTCTATCAAATGCAACACAGGACGTCTACATATTTCTTTCAAGTCCAACCTGGCCTTTGGATTGTCTTTCGTCTTCCCCTTTACGTTTATTACAGTATTAATTATGTTGTCAAATACATTCTTCTAGATATGTATGACAGCAAGGTTATGTCTGATCAGAATTGTGATCCAATATGGAAGATCCCAGAATATACTCCTCTTCGTTAAGTTATGAGTGCGACCAAATCAGTCACACTTGTAGCCCTTAGCAAGGATCTTCGATAGCACTTGATAATTTTTTTACCTCTTACTATATCGTGTACCCGGGCCATCATAGCGGTGGATTAGCCATCTCCACAACACCGGTACGTAAAGCATTTTCATTCGTCCATAACGGATAATCCTTCGGCAGGAATTGTCAATGACAATCGAAGAAGCACAGTTTGCCTCCGTATTTCAAACGGAAAGCGTTAGTGCGGTCCATGCAATACGGACATAAAAGACGACCATGAGTGCTCCATCCCGATAACATTCCATAGGCCCGAAAGTCGTTGATGGTCGACATGAGTGCTATCCGTATCTAAAAATTTTGCTTTCTAGAAACGCCGTACGTGTTGGCACCTACTTACCGCAGCTGATTTAACTCATCTATCAACGGTTGTAAATACACATCGATATTCCTCTTCGGATTATTCGGACCCGGGATAATAACGGTTAGAAACATATACTGTAATGACCCGCTCCGCCCTAGCGGAACGTCGATTCAAACGGCAAGTGCAACGACTCGAACGAGCCGTCGACTCGAAGAGTTGGCATCGACCTGATGAAGAATCGATACAAGGCTTACATTGGCCCGTCAAGAGGAATCCAGACTTAGACTTTAAGGCGCGCTCGGAGTATCGCTTGGCCGATGCGAACATCGCTAAGGTGGGTGGCTCCTATGAACCCATCTTTGCTTAGCCTAGACACATAACAATACGATACTAATGCTAGAATCGCTAGACGATAACACCGCGCATGCTAATAAATGACTCAACGCACATAGCTAAGGGAATAATCCCATCTTGTATGCTTGTATAGAATATGGAAAGGAACATGGAAAATATGAGAACTCTCGTACAGCACTCCACGCTCGTGCTAAGGCACAAGCTTACGTTCAAGTTCCCTATGCGTTCAACAATGAAACATTGAATGGTTTACAACAATGAATGGTTTACAACAATGAAACGGAAAGACTATCGACATAGTCGTTCCGAGTAGAGTATAGCAACATTGAAAGGCCACGGGACCGATGGATCACCAAGGCGACTCCCGCACAGGGAGTTGCAAAATATATAAATGAATGAATGAATGAATAAGTGAATGAATGAACCAACGAATGAAAGAATGAATACGTGAATGAATCAACGAACGAACGGACAAGTGAAAAGAAAGAAAAGAAAGAATGAATAAAAGATAAGGAAGAAAGGAATGGTTAGCGACAGGTATGACGGGCACGTACAACGGGGCTCGCTACCCGCGCTCCACGGACGCCAACCTGGTCGATAATGCATTTTGGCTAAGGGTTAGCCTACGGCTCGGAGACAGTCGTTAAGTTAAAAAGGACAAATAATACGAAATGGTCGTGGACAATCCCCTCGTATACGGGAGGTGGAAGATATAAGGGATTTTTGCGGCATGATCAAAGGGAGGATCGTGGCCGGCCTAGACGAAAATCAAAGGGTGCTTACGGGTTGCCTGGGTGGGGCTTGGCCACTCGGGGGACGTAAGTGCAGGATATTTCAAGACACTATCAACGTGTACCAGCCGCACGCTCTGAATAGTTGCGAAATACCAAGGAAAAAAGGGTCCAAAATGGCTTGTGATGCCAGCGACCGGTGCATATAGAGTTAAGTGGGCTTTGCTGGTGGCAATCCACGTGCAAGTCCTTGCATTGAATAAAGTGGTCTAAGTTAACTAAATAAAGTGCCTTCTGAACAGGCTTGAAATATAACACACCAAAGGATAAATAGTACTTCATAAAATTGAGTTAGGAAACACGCCTACGACGTGCTAGGCCTGAGGCAGGGACACGCCCTTGACATTGAATGCTTACGTAAATTACGATAAGTTATTACATATGAATTGTTGACTAACTTGGTTTACTTTGGACATGGAAGGCCGGACGGTAAGTATGGGTAAGTCATGCATGAAATTCCATGCGACACTTGTATTCGGCAACACGAGATAGGCTATGAAATATGCCATGTAAATGATCCTAAGGCAAGATTAGAAAGACAATGAATGATAGACGGTGCACAAAAATAAATAGAACATGTTTGGTAATGATAGCATTATGGGCGAGCTAGCCTCCCCACCAGTGCATAACAATGTACTGATAACCCCACAGTCTGCTTGCAGGATGCAGGAGACGCCGGAGGGTGCGGAGCTTCCATCGAACGTGTTAAGGCACGGAGCCAACTCTGGGGCCTTGGAACGTTGCAAGAAGCTGAAGCACCCTATACCGGACATAATGTATCGGAACATCGCCATGTATCATTCCATCTTGTAAGCCACTTGGCACGCCTTTTATGTTTCAGAGAGAGAGAGAGAGCTTGAGCGATTTGTAATATCGGCCTAGCGTCGCTTGTAAACTTCTTGAATATCAATAAAGAGTTTGAATTCGCTTATACTTGTGTTCATTTACTTTTCACTGCAATGGGGACACTCTGTGCGACTCTGTGGCCTAGCTCAAATCGGCCGTTTCTGGACTTGGCCTTGTACGGACGTAACCTAGGCTCGTGCGGCATCATGCCTTAGCGAGGACGATCGCTCCTACGGAAGCGGGGCGTGACAGATTGGTATCAGAGCACGGCTTTATGTCCCTGGACTTCATTTCGATTTTCTCAGTTTTGAAAGCTCGTTGAAACAAAAGAAGGATACACTCTCTCTCGTTGTGCCTTGGGATGATCCATACAATAAGTCTAATATTTTCAAAAGCTCGTACAAGTACTCGGTTGGATGGGATCGATAGGCAAAGGCCTTTGTGCCAAACCACGACGTACTTGAGTTGGAAGGAACCGATGTTAAGATTTACAAACGCAAGATGTGCTTAAATAATCTTATGCTGACAATAGCGAACGAGTACGCGAGATCGAAGTATAGTTCGAACGGGATGGTTACGCACGCAGCCTTTTGGCGATGTTGTGCCGAGTGTCGTGCACCTAGACCTTTTAGTGCAAACGAGTTTGCGAGCGAGACCGACTATCGCTCGAACGACAATAAGTGAGACTTAGAACGTATGTCGATAGAGACGCTACTTGACCAACGCTAAAACGAACGCGGGGAAAATGATTCTTAGACTTTGAGGAATGGGCGAACGCGCGATTGAACACATCGATTGGGAATCGAATGATCTTTTGAAGATTTGTAGAATGACTTGACTCCGAGTGGTGTATGTGATAGGTTCGAAGAAGAATAAGAGCGAGTGTCGTTGACTAGTCGAGTGGCTCGAACCCTGAGTAGAGTATGGACGACATAGAAATTGTTCGAGCGAGACTAAAGGATTGCGGATAGAACGAGTATGTCGACAAGCGATGATATCGCACAATGCCTTAGAACGAGTAACGCTTAGTTGGTTTTGACTTCGATAGTCTCAAACGAGATATCATTCGAACGAATTAAGAATGCGTAGTACGAATTACAAAACGATTGAATAGAGAGTCGGAACGATGAAACGAATGGAGGTCTTGGTCGAGAAAACATAGAAGATCGTGCATGCGATTTTGAATTTAGTCGAAGGGATAGAAACTTGAGTTGAGGTGAAATACCCATAGACGAGATCAAAGATAGCACGATCGGAAGATAGCGTGCATGGAAAACGTTGGTTCGAAGATACGAGAATGGCTAAGGATTTGGAATGGATGTTGCTCAATGAAGAGTTAGCACGAGACAATGTGAATTAAGGAAATTAAGTTGCACGACTCGGAATTCGTTGCAAAAGGAAGATCGTCAGGTTATGTACATCATCGATGGTATTGAGGCGTATCAAAGATCGATGTATGATAACTCGAGGGTACTCTGATTCGATGAAGGATGATTGTGTTAGAAGTTATTGTTTTGAAGGATTCGGTGATAACCACAACGACAATGATCTTGTCTTGTGCGAGCGCAACTCCAGCCTCGCACATACGTTACGTCAGATTTGGGACGATCGTTCCGCGTGAGCGTTGGCATGGTGATTCATGTCCAGCGGGAATGATCGACTCAAAATACCTTGACATGGCAATTTTGATTGCTTCGACTTGTGGTTTGAAGCGAAGGCTAATTTGAGGATTGATCGGACATATAATAGACGGCGAAGTAAAGTTGAAGATTGAGTAGGCCCAATCCGCGTATCGAAAATGAGTAAGTCTAGACTCAACGCAAGAGTTACGTCCCGATGAGGACGATTATTTTGCGGGAACGTTGACATGGTGATTCATGTCCGCCGTGGATAATCAGACTTACGTGAGATCGGGGCACGACATATTGCAAGGCTAGACGACCTTGTGATCGACTACGTGGATTGGATAGGATGGATAGGTGAATGGTAACATACTTGAAGAGATAGACTACGATAATTGCTAGTGCGGACGCACGATATTAACATGTCAAGGATTTGATTAAGGACAACCTATCGTAGGATGACTTTCCTAAACGAGCTCGGACTTGAAGCGGAGAATGTATTGATGCGGATATGGTGAACGCTGCTTGATGTTTAGAAATTTGAGCAAAACGAACTTGGGTAGAAACTCCCGTGCAAAACGAACAAATAGTTTGACCATAGGATTTGGGGCAAGCATCGTGCAAACGACCTTGCACGATGAGCCACGGACTTGACTTGTAACTATGACCTGGTGAGATGACCTAGCGGATAGGCGGACGACCCTATGCCGAGTGATTGAACCTGTGTGGTTTACGGTATCGTCTGGACGGACGATAGACTTGGGACAATAAGACTTAGAGTATGACGGGGAACTGGGAGTGTGCGTGAACGACAACGAGATTTGCCCCAAACGAAAGGAATGATAGGAATGGATGATGCGCAAGTAAAGTTGGGATAACGAATTGAATCATTGATCGGAAGACTTACTCGATGATAGTGCAATACTTGGTCTTGAATCGGACAGAAGGTACTTAAGACTTGGTCGACTCCGCTAAGAAGAAATCGTATTGATTTCGTAGACAAGAACGCTTGAGAAACGAATCGGATCATCTCGAGGATCAAGACAAACGATAGTGAGATGCACGCAAGTTCAATTTTAAATCGAAGTTAGTGAAACGATCGGCAAATCAAAACTATCACGAGTAGCTTGTCCGACTTCGTTAATCGCTAAGCCTGGTTGAAATGTACGTATTCGGGGGACGTCTTGAATATGTGCACAGTCCCCACGCAGCGATATAATAAACTGGAATGCAACTGCAAGTGGGTGTTGAGATGTGCATGAACGACAACTGAATAAATACCATCAAGTCTAAAATGAATGGACAGTCCTTCCATAAAATTCACCAAACGCATGCAACATAAATCTTGGAAGGATAACCGAGCATAATTCGATGCCATCAAACGATGGAACCGTTCGATAGAATTGTCTAAGAAATGCGACGACAAGAGTTAAAGGAATGGTAGGATGACCTGCACTCAGGAAGTCTCGAGGACGAGACTTGTTTTGAGTGGTGTATTATGTAATGACCCGCTCCGTCCTAGCGGAACGCCGATTCAAACGGCAAGTGCAACGACTCGAACGAGCCGTCGACCCGAAGAGTTGGCATCGACCTGATGAAGAATCGATGCAAGGCTTACATTGGCCCGTCAAGAGGAATCCAGACTTAGACTTTCAAAGGCGCGCTCGGAGTATCGCTCGGCCGATGCGAACATCGCTAAGGTGGGTGGCTCCGATGAACCTGTGAAACCCGTATTTTTAGTTTACTTCTAATTTTTTATTTGCTAAATAAAATTTTGTTAGCAATAAATTTTTTCTTTAGAATAATGTTAGATGTTAATAATATTTATTTAAGAGTAAATTATTTTCCAAATAGTTAAACTTGGATTTTTGGCATGTCAGCCCGGACTTGAACCCAAATTTGAACATAAAATATTTTTATAAATTGTACAAAAATTTTCTAAATAATATTTCCTTTAAAAATATTTTTAGTTGTCTAAAATTTTCCTAGCCCAAAGCCTTTAAATTTTATTGAAACCCATTGCTTTGGCCATTAGTTTCAATCCTGGCCCAAACTCATTATTTTTCTAAGTCCAATTGGACCTAACCCAAGCCAATTATAGGCTAACCTATAAATCTTGAATGGGTTTCAAACCCATTCGTATGTCTCAACCCATTAAGTCTATACTTACTCTTGGTATTGAATGACATATATTAAGTGTCTGATGAAGATAACATTCAATAGCCTTTTCATTCTTCTTTAGTGTTGGGTGCTGTGAGTGGCCTTTGTGAACCGAAGAAGTTTTCTTCTTCTTCCCCACCCGTTGACCCCCTCGCCTTCCATAACCGGCCGACCATCAAGCCATGGTGGCTCTCCATCTTCTTAAATGGTAACCTTCACTACCTATTTCCTATAAAAGGGGCTTTTCCCCATCATTTTTTTTCTACACCATCACCATCTTCTTCATCCTCTTTCCAAATCAACTATTTTTCGGCGATCCCCTTCTCGATCCTCCCCGGCGAACCACTGGCCGAGTTTTCCCGAGGCCGACGCCCCTTTCCAGCGCGACCGAGCCGCTTCCCGGCGCTCCCGTCGACCCGCGCGGCCCCGCGTCACCGCCGCCCGCGCCCGACCGACGACCGCCGCCGTCCACCGCCGGCACCCCGCGTGGCCTTCGTCCGTCGACCCTTTGCTCGCCCCTGTCCATGTCCAGCACTGTCCGTTTTGCCGTTCGGTTCCGCGACCCAAATTCGGGATTTCCTTCGACTTCGGTTTTGGGTATAATTTCTGGAACTCTATTTTCCTTTCTGTCGATGATGAATTCTCTGGTCCCCGAATCCTTCGGGATTTCGGTTTTCGACAACGTAATAGTTACGTTGCTATTTCGGCTTTTCCGAAAATCTCGGAAATGATTGCTGTGGTTGTTTTCTGTGATTAAATAGAATTATTAGGACAGAACTGGGTTCTGTAGTTTTTCTCGGATTTTTTTGAGAACTTTTTAAGAAGAGATTCTCTGTTTTCTGTATTCTCGGGTTTTCGAGAATTAATGGAAATGATTGGAGATTCAAATTTTTGCTCTTAAGCTCTGTGAATGAGATTGGATAATGTTCTGTTATTGCTTTTGGGTTCTGTTGGGAATTTTCGGTTAATATGCTGGAATTGAATTCTTTTGGGAAGTTAAATCGGAATGGTTTCGGGTTTCGGGAATTTCGTTATCATTTCGGAAATGCTGTGTTGGCTTTGGAAAAATATGTTCTATGGATATATATATGAATTTCGAGTTTTGGAAATTATTTTGCAGGTATATCGGAAGCATTTCCCAGTTTTTGGGTTGACCGAAAACAGAGGGAGTGCTGCCGAAATTTTTAGAAAATTATAAAAATGATTTTCAAAGGATTTTCGGATAATATTATTTTTTTATATTATTTTGGGCGACGACCATATTGGTCAATGGGCCCCAGCGAAATGCAAACGCACCGGTTCGTCCGGACGTTGAGGCAGAGTAGCTGTATTTGAAGATTGGACCAGTTCTGAGACATTCTAATAATTTACAAATTTAGTTAAAATTTTATTATTTAATTTTTAGGTGATTTAAAAGGACTAACCCATTTTTCTCTTATTTAAATTCATGTATTAATTTGTAAGGGCATAAGCCTATTCTTTTATTT
Source organism: Iris pallida (assembly GCA_029216955.1). Taxonomy (NCBI): domain Eukaryota; kingdom Viridiplantae; phylum Streptophyta; class Magnoliopsida; order Asparagales; family Iridaceae; genus Iris; species Iris pallida. The sequence goes on from JANAVB010038218.1 coordinate 4,815,775, forward strand.
TCTGCAAAAGTTTGTAATCAGTAGGAACATTAGATTTGTGAATTCTGGGATTGAGTAAACGAGTAGGATTAATCAATAATATTATTAATTATTAATTAATAATTCACGATTTTCTCATTTTAAGAAAAGAAATTATATTTTTATTTAGTTATTATAAAACACCAATCTTTTTCCCAATAAGTTAATAAAATACCAAGTTTTATATTTAAATTGAAAATTACAAGTTTTCCCGAAAAACCTAAATAAATTGAATTTCTAAATTCAAACTCATTAGTAAACGTTGTGATGTTGTGTTAGTTAGCTAATAACTAAAATAGACTAGGAAAGACAAATAGAGATTGCAACTAGATTTTTCTGGTATTTGTATTTCTGAGATAAAGTTCTCCGGAATGTAGGATTTCAAGGAAGAACGTGACCTTTCGAATCCCGAAGTACAAATCTCGACCAATTGAAATTCAAGGCAAGTATGGTTGTGTTAATTTCAGTTTAATTAATACTAGAATATTGCATATTAAATACACAATTGTTACACGTACTCTCTCCTAGAGTAACACATTGAATCATTGCATCGGGATAATGGGGAGTAGTGTAGTTATCTATGATCAAAGCCCAATAGTAAATGAATGTGCGAGCTTACACCTCTTCACACGGGGTTAGGCCGGACCGTATCAATAGGATACAAGTGAATCATCCTAAACCGGTCATAGATACTGCATACTCAAATCACAATTGTTTTATAGTTGAAAATCATTGTTTCCAAAGTTATTTTAATATTTCAATTTTCTATTCATTATGCAAATTGTTATTTTCATAATTGTACTTGCTCCTTTCCTGACTGGATTCCCCACACCCAATAGGTCCTATTGATGACTCAGAGCTACAGATTAGTAGCTATTACGACCCAGAGCTGTATCCTGCTATGCTTCCAGAGGAGGTTCCTGATGTTGATGATGATACTTCTGCTTAGATGGAGATTTGTTGTCTTTTATTTAAATTAATGTTATTTTAAAAGTGGTGAACTCTTTTGTAATGAACAAGTTTATTTTATCGTTAAATTAAATGTTGTGGCAATTAAAAATTTCAAATATTGTTGATTGTACCTGCATATGGAATACAGCTTACTGCCGCCGTCTCAACAACGGTGCAGGCTGGGCATGATCCGAGTCGACCCAAGAAATTGGGATCGGGTCGTGACATGTTTTTAGTGGTGGCCCATGCAGGTCAACTAAATCAACAATTTAGGAAAACTAGAAACAATTAGGAACACTAGAACATCAAAATTGCCACAACATAGGACCGATTTATATATGATAAATATTTTTATAGACTGGTAGGTTACCTTGCTTATGCTTGCATCCTAAACCTTCCAGAGAATGACCACTGACAAAACCAACTCTGCTGGCGATGTGGTATCATCTCCGGATCGAACCCCGCCTCTTCAGTCAAGTCAGAGCTTTTCACCCAACCAGCTGATTGATCATCCTCACCAATCATCCAGTGAAGTTTTCCCCACACTGGCAAATCCTACCTCTCCTCTAACTGGGTTACTTTTCTTTGAGGAAGTACCCACTCATGTTGCTTCACCAGTACCAGAGAACACCTCTCAGATGGTTGCTCTATTTCAAGAAATCCTAGAGTATCAGAAGATTCAAGCTGAACAGATGGATATCTCGAGAGAAGTCATGAAGAATATCAACGACGCAACCTTAGCCATTTTAAACCAAGTTGGAGCGGAACCTCGTCCTAGGAGGGATACCCATGAGAATAGAAGATATTTGGGCCCTGTCCGACAACCATATTGCAAGAAGCTTTTGGCTTGTGCCTACTGTAAGAGACCTGGTCACCAAGCCAACATTTGTCGCAAGAGATTAAGGCAATGTTTGGTGTGTGGATCTGCTGAACATCAAGTTAAGGACTGCCTCTTATCTTATCATCGTATCGGAGCGTCTATTATGCCACAACCTCAGGACTCTATCCAACAGACCGTAGGAAGGGATGAAGCAGAATCAAGGATCATAGAAGAGGAAGAAAATGGAGATGCCCAAGCAAGAACCAGAACCATGAAGAATAGTACTTAGGACTGCTGAGTAGTATTATCTATTAAGAAGCTGTAACAAGATGTCCCTAGATCAATTATGAGAGTTTTGTTGTAATTCTCTTATATGAATAAAAATCTTAGTTACATCTTCATGATAGAAGTTTTCCCTAATAGTTTCTGGATTACCCTATGCATAGAAATATTCCATTAACCTAGTACCTAGCTCCTTCCCTATGACTAAGTGATACTATAGAATCGACCTGAAGGAAGCCAAGGAAATGAAGGATTAGATCAATGGACTAAAGGTGTTGGGTTTCATATAAGACGGAGCTTCACTCTAAGAAGCATCAGTCTTGTTTGTATCCAAGAAGGATAAAACAATATGGATGAGAGTAGACTATCAGGGCACTGAAGAATTACTTTTTCTCGACTGATGATCTATCCAAGTTGAGTGAACTTAAGGGTTTTCGGAGATTAACTTAAGAACTGACTACCATCAGATTAAGATCATGAAGGAGTACATTCTCAAGACGACATTCAACACCAAATACTGGTAGTTGAATTTTTGGATCATGTCTCTTGGAATGATGAATACTCATGTTGTGTTCATGAATCTCATGAACAGAGTCTTTTTATGAGTAATTGAATCAGTTTGTTGTCTTTTCTTTAGATAACAAAAATCTGATATACTCAAGGACTGAAGAAGAACATGAAGAGCATCTGAGAAATTTCTAGGAACTTTGAAGAAGTTTTTGGTAAGCTATCAAGACATGAATTTTCTTAGACAATGTGGTTTTTGCCATAATGTCACAAGAGAAGAAAATTTGATAGACTCTAGATAGATAGCCGCTGTGGAGAAGTCGTATATCTAAGTTCAATGGTTTCTTGGACTTGATGGGATACTACTGGAATCTGTGCAGGAATTCGCCAAGATTGCTGAGTCGATGATGAAGCTGACTCGAAAGAATGAAGAGTTTGTCTGGACGCATTTAAGAAGCTGTAGAAGAAGCTTACCAATCCTTGCGCTACCCGCAGGATCCGGTGGTTTCACCATCTACAGAGATGTCTCAGGAAAAAGACTGGGTTGTATTCTTCAACAACATGGGAAAATAATTGTCTACATATCTAGGCAATTACGGACTCATGAGAAGAACTATCCCACACATAATTCGGAACTTGTTGTAAGTATCCTTGCTTTAAGGCTATGGAATTATTATGGAAAGGGAGTAAAATTATATACGGACTATAAAAGTCTGAAATATATTTCTACTCAGAAAGAGCGGAATATTGGGTAAACGAAGACGATTGAAGCTGATATCGATGGTTTGACCAAGAAGCGGCACCTAGACATCAGGAAGTTGGGCTGGAGAGCATACTGTCTGAAGATAGAAGGATGGAACTAGATGCTGATTCAGTGTCAATAAAGCTGCAAGTGAGCTCGAGTCTGAAGAACAAAGTCAAGAAGACGCAGTTTCAAGACAAGGCACTTGTAAACTTAGAGATCAAGTGTTGGCAGGAACATTTGGGAGTTTCTCTATTGCCAACGATGGAACACATAAATGGATTTTGTGTTAGGATTACTTTGTTCCTAAGGAGGGAAGATCACCAATTGGATTTTGTGGACTGACTGACCAAGTCAGTTCATTATGAAGTTGCTTTATTCACGAAAGAGTTGGCGGCAATGTGCAAGAGACACATCTACCGGATTCATGAAGTTCCAACTGACAGACAATCAAAGAAGTCAATCTAGACGTTTGAAGACATGCTGAAGAATCTTGCCTCCTGGAATCTGGAGGATCTTGGAAAGATCAATTATCTTTGGTAGAGTTTTCTTACAATAAATACCCAGTTAGCATCAGTACAACATCATTGAAGTTTTGGATGTAGTTTTCGTACATAACTTGCATAGGACGATGTAGAAGAAAGAATACTGTTAGATCCAGAGAGAGTAACTGGCGCAGCAGAGGAAGTGAAGATGATCAGAGACAAGCTATGATAGACAGAAGCACTGGGCAGACAACAGTTGTCAACCACTGGAATTTGTAGAAGAAGGCAGTGTCAGAGAAACCAGTAACAAGCATAGTCAGAGGTGAGATGAAGATCAGGCAAAGTTGAATCATTATTCCTATTTCTTTCCATACTCATCTGTTTCATTTTCAAATTTGACATTATGCTTGTTAGCCTAGTTTTGCGAGCTATTCCTTTTTCAAGCTTGATCATGACATTATCTTATTGGAGGCCTCCATTAATATATTGTCTAATCAGAACCGGTGCAATGATGGTCTGATCAACCTCATACACTTTGGTTCGCTTTATATTTTATTTTGTCCCTAAATTGTCTCATCCATGATTACCTTTAAAAATTCTTATTGTTTGAACCTGAATTGAACACCATACTCGTGTCTAATTGAATTGTGGGAATCCTGTCCTACCTGTCCTTAAATTTCGAGGACGAAATTTTCTAAGGAGGGAAGGTTGTGAAACCCGTATTTTTAGTTTACTTCTAATTTTTTATTTGCTAAATAAAATTTTGTTAGCAATAAATTTTTTCTTTAGAATAATGTTAGATGTTAATAATATTTATTTAAGAGTAAATTATTTTCCAAATAGTTAAACTTGGATTTTTGGCATGTCAGCCCGGACTTGAACCCAAATTTGAACATAAAATATTTTTATAAATTGTACAAAAATTTTCTAAATAATATTTCCTTTAAAAATATTTTTAGTTGTCTAAAATTTTCCTAGCCCAAAGCCTTTAAATTTTATTGAAACCCATTGCTTTGGCCATTAGTTTCAATCCTGGCCCAAACTCATTATTTTTCTAAGTCCAATTGGACCTAACCCAAGCCAATTATAGGCTAACCTATAAATCTTGAATGGGTTTCAAACCCATTCGTATGTCTCAACCCATTAAGTCTATACTTACTCTTGGTATTGAATGACATATATTAAGTGTCTGATGAAGATAACATTCAATAGCCTTTTCATTCTTCTTTAGTGTTGGGTGCTGTGAGTGGCCTTTGTGAACCGAAGAAGTTTTCTTCTTCTTCCCCACCCGTTGACCCCCTCGCCTTCCATAACCGGCCGACCATCAAGCCATGGTGGCTCTCCATCTTCTTAAATGGTAACCTTCACTACCTATTTCCTATAAAAGGGGCTTTTCCCCATCATTTTTTTTCTACACCATCACCATCTTCTTCATCCTCTTTCCAAATCAACTATTTTTCGGCGATCCCCTTCTCGATCCTCCCCGGCGAACCACTGGCCGAGTTTTCCCGAGGCCGACGCCCCTTTCCAGCGCGACCGAGCCGCTTCCCGGCGCTCCCGTCGACCCGCGCGGCCCCGCGTCACCGCCGCCCGCGCCCGACCGGCGACCGCCGCCGTCCACCGCCGGCACCCCGCGTGGCCTTCGTCCGTCGACCCTTTGCTCGCCCCTGTCCATGTCCAGCACTGTCCGTTTTGCCGTTCGGTTCCGCGACCCAAATTCGGGATTTCCTTCGACTTCGGTTTTGGGTATAATTTCTGGAACTCTATTTTCCTTTCTGTCGATGATGAATTCTCTGGTCCCCGAATCCTTCGGGATTTCGGTTTTCGACAACGTAATAGTTACGTTGCTATTTCGGCTTTTCCGAAAATCTCGGAAATGATTGCTGTGGTTGTTTTCTGTGATTAAATAGAATTATTAGGACAGAACTGGGTTCTGTAGTTTTTCTCGGATTTTTTTGAGAACTTTTTAAGAAGAGATTCTCTGTTTTCTGTATTCTCGGGTTTTCGAGAATTAATGGAAATGATTGGAGATTCAAATTTTTGCTCTTAAGCTCTGTGAATGAGATTGGATAATGTTCTGTTATTGTTTTTGGGTTCTGTTGGAAATTTTCGGTTAATATGCTGGAATTGAATTCTTTTGGGAAGTTAAATCGGAATGGTTTCGGGTTTCGGGAATTTCGTTATCATTTCGGAAATGCTGTGTTGGCTTTGGAAAAATATGTTCTATGGATATATATATGAATTTCGAGTTTTGGAAATTATTTTGCAGGTATATCGGAAGCATTTCCCAGTTTTTGGGTTGACCGAAAACAGAGGGAGTGCTGCCGAAATTTTTAGAAAATTATAAAAATGATTTTCAAAGGATTTTCGGATAATATTATTTTTTTATATTATTTTGGGCGACGACCATATTGGTCAATGGGCCCCAGCGAAATGCAAACGCACCGGTTCGTCCGGACGTTGAGGCAGCGTAGCTGTATTTGAAGATTGGACCAGTTCTGAGACATTCTAATAATTTACAAATTTAGTTAAAATTTTATTATTTAATTTTTAGGTGATTTAAAAGGACTAACCCATTTTTCTCTTATTTAAATTCATGTATTAATTTGTAAGGGCATAAGCCTATTCTTTTATTTTCTGCAAAAGTTTGTAATCAGTAGGAACATTAGATTTGTGAATTCTGGGATTGAGTAAACGAGTAGGATTAATCAATAATATTATTAATTATTAATTAATAATTCACGATTTTCTCATTTTAAGAAAAGAAATTATATTTTTATTTAGTTATTATAAAACACCAATCTTTTTCCCAATAAGTTAATAAAATACCAAGTTTTATATTTAAATTGAAAATTACAAGTTTTCCCGAAAAACCTAAATAAATTGAATTTCTAAATTCAAACTCATTAGTAAACGTTGTGATGTTGTGTTAGTTAGCTAATAACTAAAATAGACTAGGAAAGACAAATAGAGATTGCAACTAGATTTTTCTGGTATTTGTATTTCTGAGATAAAGTTCCCCGGAATGTAGGATTTCAAGGAAGAACGTGACCTTTCGAATCCCGAAGTACAAATCTCGACCAATTGAAATTCAAGGCAAGTATGGTTGTGTTAATTTCAGTTTAATTAATACTAGAATATTGCATATTAAATACACAATTGTTACACGTACTCTCTCCTAGAGTAACACATTGAATCATTGCATCGGGATAATGGGGAGTAGTGTAGTTATCTATGATCAAAGCCCAATAGTAAATGAATGTGCGAGCTTACACCTCTTCACACGGGGTTAGGCCGGACCGTATCAATAGGATACAAGTGAATCATCCTAAACCGGTCATAGATACTGCATACTCAAATCACAATTGTTTTATAGTTGAAAATCATTGTTTCCAAAGTTATTTTAATATTTCAATTTTCTATTCATTATGCAAATTGTTATTTTCATAATTGTACTTGCTCCTTTCCTGACTGGATTCCCCACACCCAATAGGTCCTATTGATGACTCAGAGCTACAGATTAGTAGCTATTACGACCCAGAGCTGTATCCTGCTATGCTTCCAGAGGAGGTTCCTGATGTTGATGATGATACTTCTGCTTAGATGGAAATTTGTTGTCTTTTATTTAAATTAATGTTATTTTAAAAGTGGTGAACTCTTTTGTAATGAACAAGTTTATTTTATCGTTAAATTAAATGTTGTGGCAATTAAAAATTTCAAATATTGTTGATTGTACCTGCATATGGAATACAGCTTACTGCCGCCGTCTCAACAACGGTGCAGGCTGGGCATGATCCGAGTCGACCCAAGAAATTGGGATCGGGTCGTGACAGAACCCGTCTTTGCTTAGCCTAGACACATAACAATACGGATACTAATGCTAGAATCGCTAGGCGATAACACCGCGCATGCTAATAAATGACTCAACTCACATAGCTAAGGGAATAATCCCATCTTGTATGCTTGTATAGAATATGGAAAGGAACATAAAAAATGTGAGAACTCTCGCACCGCACTCCACGCTCGTGCTAAGGCACAAGCTTACGTTCAAGTTCCCTATGCGTTCAATAATGAAACATTGAATGGTTTACAACAATGAATGGTTTACAATAATGAAACAGGAAGACTATTGACATAGTCGTTCCGAGTAGAGTATAACAACATTGAAAGGCCACGGGACCGATGGGTCGCCAAGGCGACTCCCGCACAGGGAGTTGCAAAATGTATAAATGAATGAATGAATGAATAAGTGAATGAATGAACCAACGAATGAAAGAATGAATACGTGAATGAATCAACGAACGAACGGACAAGTGAAAAGAAAGAAAAGAAAGAATGAATAAAAGATAAGAAAGAAAGGAACGGTTAGCGACAGGTATGACGGGCACGTGCAACGGGGCTCGCTACTCGTGCTCCACGGATGCCAACCTGGTCGATAACACATTTTGGCTAAGGGTTAGCCTACGGCTCGGAGACAGTCGTTAAGTTAAAAAGGACAAATAATACGAAATGGTCGTGGATAATCCCCTCGTATATGGGAGGTGGGAGATATAAGAGATTTCCGCGGCATGATCAAAGGGAGGATCGTGGCCGGCCTAGGCGGAAATCAAAGAGGGCTTACGGGTTGCCTGGGTGGGGCTTGGCCACTCGGGGGACGTAAGTGCAGGCCGTATTTCAAGACACTATCAACGTGTACCAGCCGCATGCTCTGAATAGTTGCAAAATACCAAGGAAAAAAGGGTCCAAAATGGCTTGTGATGCCAGCGACCGGTGCATATAGAGTTAAGTGGGCTTTGCTGGTGGCAATCCACGTGCAAGTCCTTGTATTGAACAAAGTGGTCTAAGTTAACTAAATGAAGTGCCTTCTTAACAGGCTTGAAATATAACACACCAAAGGATAATGAGTACTTCGTGAAATTGAGTTAGGAAACACGCCTACGACGCGCTAGGCCTGAGGCAGGAACACGCCCTTGACATTGAATGCTTACGTAAATTATGATAAGTTATTACATATGAATTGTTGACTAACTTGGTTTACTTTGGATAGGGAAGGCCGGACGGTAAGTATGGGTAAGTCGTGCATGAAATTCCATGCGACACTTGTATTCGACAACACGAGATAGGCTATGAAATATGCCATATAAATGATCCTAAGACAAGATTAGAAAGACAATGAATGATAGACGGTACACAAAAATAAATAGAACATGTTTGGTAATGATAGCATTGTGGACGAGCTAGCCTCCCCACCAGTGCATAACAATGTACTGATAACCCCACAGTCTGCTTGCAGGATGCAGGAGACGCCGGCGGGTGCGGAGCTTCCATCGAACGTGTTAAGGCGCGGAGCCAACTCTGGGACCTTGGAACGTTACAAGAAGCTGAAGCACCCTATACAGGACATAATGTATCGGAACATCGCTATGTATCATTCCATCTTGTAAGCCACTTGGCACGCCTTTTATGTTTCAGAGAGAGAGAGCTTGAGTGATTTGTAATATCGGCCTAGCGTCGCTTGTAAACTTCTTGAATATCAATAAAGAGTTTGAATTCACTTATACTTGTGTTCATTTACTTTCCGTTGCAATAGGGACACTCTGTGCGACTCTGTGGCCTAGCTCAAATCGGCCGTTTCTGGACTTGACCTTGCACGGGCGCAACCTAGGCTCGTGCGGCATCACGCCTTAGCGAGGACGATCGCTCCTACGGGAGCGGGGCGTGACATATACGGAGTCTTCATGTACATCCAAGACGGTAGATTGTACGGAGCCTTCATGCACATCCAAGACGGCTGATTTAACTCGTGTCAGCCCATTTTTTCATCTTCCTCGCGGTCTTCTCCAGAAATGCTTTGGCAATGTCTGTCTTTGCCTTAAAATTTGAAGTGAACTGGTTAGCCGCGGGGATTCTACTCGAGGACCCTATACTCAGTGTGTGCATGGCAAGCGACTGTCGACCCATCACCAACTCGAATGGGCTGCTATGCGACGACTCGCTCTATTGAAGATTATAGTAGACACTGAGCGATGTCGAGGTAGTGCACCGTAATCCCTCTGGTTTGCACTCATAAAGTGCCGCAAGTACTCTTCGAATAGAGAATTGACCCGCTCAGTATGTCCATCCGTCGACAGGTGGAAGCTGGTCGAGAAGTGCAAGTCCGTTCCGAGGATTTTGAATACTTCCGTCCAGAACTTCGTATGAAGCAGGAATCTCGGTGCTGACTATGTTCTTCGGGATGCCCTAAAATTTTACCACGTGGCTGATGAACAGTCGCACAGCCTCCTCCATTGTGCAGTCCGTTGAAGCAGCAATAGAGGTCGCGTACTTTGAGAATCGGTCCACCACCACGAGGATAGACCCAAGCGCCCCTACTTTCGGCAAGACATATATGAAGTCCATTGATATGCACTCCTACAGTCGACTCAGCTCGGGAGGAGGCTCCAGCAGGCCCCCGGGTCTCTAATGGTCCACCTTGTCTTATTGCCACATAAGATAGGTGCGCACAAAATCCTCCACATCCTCGCACATGTGAGGCTAGTAGTAGGCGGCCTCCAGCAATGCCAAGGTCTGCTTCTGTCCCAGGTGTCCGGCCCATTTCGTATCGTGGCACTCCTTAATGAGCTGTCTTCGCAAGCCACTCCATTTAGGCACGACCACCCTGTCATCCTTGGTATAGAAAAGCCTGTCTTTCAGCCAGAACTTTTTTGTTTTGCCCTCCTGAACGAGCTTCACTATAGCATGTGTCAATGGGTCCTCAGCGATACCCACTCGGACACGGTCTAGAATATCCCCTTTGAGCAAGCACACCGTTGCGAGCTCGGCCTTCCTGCTGAGTGCATCGGCCACTTGGTTCTTATTCCCGGGCTTGTACCGTATCTCCATATCAAACTCGGCCAAGAGGTCCTGCAATCTCTCCTGCTTCGGGGGCAGCTTCTTCTGGGACTGGAAGTAGCTCGTGGCAACATTGTTCATCATGACCACGAACTTGGTGCCGAGAAGGTAGTGCCGCCACATCCTCAAGTAGTACAGGACTGCGGTCATCTCCTTCTCTTGTACCGTGTAACGTCGTTCGGTATCATTCAGCTTACGGCTCTCGAATGTGATGGGGTACCCTTCCTGCACTAACACTGTCACACCCCAGAACCAGAATACTGGAGAGCGGAGGAATGACTCAGCCAGCTACGTATTACGGGTAGATGAATACCGGATAATACGATCAATGCTGTCTAACCAGACGAGGGGGTACATACTACATAAAAGTCTTACTATGGTCATTTTGCATCTATTGTCTCAATCATTCAAATAAGAAACAGTAATACAGAACATATAAGATAAAGCAGTAAGGCGTCCCAAACGCTCAGTCAAAATATTCTGGAAATCTGGCTTTACAAAACATAGCTAGATGGTATAGTAAGGTATACACAATTGTTATCAGCTGCAGTCTGACTTAGTTACAATCATGCAAAAGTAAGTACAAGACTATCCGACTAACATGTCGGCGCCAAACGGCTAAGTATAAAGTAAATGACAAAACGAGCGGTGAAGTAAGGAAACCCACTCGAGTCCTCCTGCGATCATCCCTCTAGTATTGACTATCTTGGAGGTAGAAGTAAGCTGGATCCTCGGGGACCGGCTCTAAATCTGGCCATGCAAAACCAGAGAGGTTAGACCTCTAATAGCAAGTACCACAAGGAAGGACGATATGAAGGATTAAACCAGTATGTAAGAGAATATAATAATAGATCTCTGCTTCCCACTAGGATTCACATAACATCACGACACTTCGAACCAACCTCCCAACCAAACAAGGACAGAAGTTGGCCCGCCATGTCCTGACATTCTGATCATCTCAGTTAGGCAACAGGGTAGATACAGTACACAAACAAATCATCTTGAACGGCCAATCAATTCCTACGGCTTGCTATTGTGAGTCCCAAGTTATCCTGGAATAATGCAATAAAGATTCCTCAGTTCTTACTATGTGCAAGCAAGGCTAGTCTATCTAATCAATCAATTACGCCAATCATGTATTTAGACGAGTCCCAGCGGGACGCCCGCCGTTATAGCATGTACAATAATAATAGCAGATACTGTTCCCTGCCCGTGTGACAGATTTACAGTATCTGTGGGAACCAGCCGGCCCGTCGGGCACTTAATAGTCCCAAGGGCGCTGCCATATAAGAACTCGGGAATCCATTCTCTCCATGCCATCATTATTTTATTTAACTTAATAGTTCCTACGTTGAGCGAAGTTCCATGCCGTGGATCATGGCCATTCAAATGAGTACTTTCGTACGGGGTACGATATGCACAACTCTACAACGATACCCGTGCGGCTAGGTTATAGGTTTTACATAGCGTGATGCAACAATCAAATCTAACCACGGAGTAATCATGCCTTGACCATAAAGTACACATGCTGTTTTTGTAAGATAAATAAATAAATAATTAAATAAATAATTTGAAGCCTGCATGTGCCTGTACGCCAATATTCGGGATCGGCTAATCGAGTACAATAGTTTATTACATGAACGTGTCTCATTTATTTCATTTCAGTAAGACGACTAGCCAGTCTCTTAGTTCCAACTAGGAACGTATGATCAATTATTAGTCAATGTCACAATCATTATCAATGGTGACAAGGCATAAAAGTCAATCAATATTACATGGGGTCGGGTCTATAACTCTCAGGGTTAAGTTCTAGTCATACTGGATATCCATGGATCAATCATGACACAAGGCGCATTCTACATAACAATCCATTTTAACAAATTTAACCTATCATGATTTATCAAGAAATTCACGCAAAAGACGTAAGGATATAATAGAAGAATTATCATGTCATCATTAAATGAATAGGTTGTGGAATAAATAAAAATACCCAGGTCAGGAAGTCACGCCAACAAATCTATGCTAAGGCCAAAAGTCATGCAAGAAGTCTATGCTAAGACCAGCAAGTCACGCTAAGTCTAGCTGGAGTGAGCGTGAAAAATGGGCGTGAGCAGCGAGCGTGAAAAAAATGATACACGCTGGCAAGCATGAGCATGAAAAGTCACGCAAGCAAGCACAGTGTGAGCGTGACTAAAATACACGCACGCTCATGAGAACGTGAGCGTGACTGAGAAATATACGCACGCTCATGAGAACGTGAGCGTGGCTGAAAATATACGCACGCTCAGGAGAACGTGAGTGTGACTGAGAAATACACGCACGCAAATGCGAGCGTGACTGAGAAATACACGCACGCAAACGCGAGCGTGACTAAGAAATACACGCACGCAAATGCGAGCGTGACTAAGAAATACACGCACGCAAACGCGAGCGTGACTAAGAAATACACGCACGCAAACGCAAGCGTGACTAACGAGCAGTTCTACCACATGAACTCTCTGATCCGAAAACACGCTAAGTTGGTGGATTTAAAACCCATGAACAGCCAAAAATCCAAACTTAGATCTAGAGAAAACAAGCCACAGAAATCACATATGCCAAGCACTAAACTCTCTCAGGATCATGAGAGGAAGAGTAATGATCCATAAAAATGGATGATTGAGAAGCAAGTTTGCACTTGCCTTCTCCTACTGCTGGTAGGTGGTGGAGAGTAATAGGAGGAAGAAGAAGAAGTAATGGTGAGAATAAAGTTATGAAGAGAGAGAATGGAGAGGGTGGCTTTAAATAGCAAGGGGGTGGTAGGTGGGAGCTAATGGGCCGGGTTGCACCATGAACCCAAGAAGCCCAACCACAATAAGACTAAAGCAGGGGTTAAAATACAGGAATTAAAATACAGATAATAAGATTGCAGGAAATAAATTAACAAGAAAATTCAAAGAGCAGATAATTAATTAACAGGAAAATTAAAGAAATTTAAATACAGGATAATACATGATGGATACTAAATATATACTCATGAGTTGTACATGTATAAAAATACGCATTCCAGGAACGGGGAGTGACATCTCTACCCACCTTAGAAAAATTTCGTCCTCGGAATTTCAAATCCAAGCAGGTAGAAATATCGGAGCTAAACTAATACAAGCAATTCTAGTGAGCAAGCAACCATTTCTACCATATCAAAAGCAAGTACTATATATGTAAATTCATCAATCCATGATATCAAGTAGCTCTACCCATAAAGTGACAAGCATGAAGAATCAGGACAATCAAGGTATACGAAAAGAGATATACCTTGTGAGTCAAACAGGTGTGGATACCGTGATCGGATATCATCCTCACGTTCCCACGTTGACTCTCCCAAGGAGTGATGACCCCAAGCAACACGGACAAGACTAATTATTCGGTTCTTGAGTATCTTCTCTCTTCGGTCCAAAATGGACACAGGCTGTTCCTCGTAAGACAGGTTGGTACCAACAACCAGCTCAGAATGATCGAGGACGTGGCTTGGGTCCGATACATACCTACGTAATTGAGATACATGAAACACGTCATGCACCTCTCGTAACGAAGGTGGGAGGGATAAACGATAAGCAACATCGCCTATCCGATCAAGGATAACAAATGGGCCTACGTACCGCGGACTCAATTTCCCGCGAACGCCAAATCTGATGACCCCACGAGTAGGTGAGATCCGCAAGAATACGTGGTCCCCAACAGAGAACTCTAACGGCCTACGATGCTGGTCCGCCCAATGACGATGCCGATCCTGCGCAACTCGAAGTCGCTCTCTAATTCCCTTAACCACCTCAACCGTCTGAACAATCATTTCTGGGCCTAACATCTTCCTCTCTCCGATATCATCCCATGCAAGTGGTGACCTGCACTTCTTACCATATAGTGCTTCAAATGGCGCCATCTGGATACTGGCTTGATAACTATTGTTATATGAAAACTCGACCAAGTGCAGGTGGCTCTCCCAAGATCCTCCAAAATCTAAAGTACAAGCTCGCAACATGTCTTCTAAAGTCTGAATCGTTCTTTCTGATTGTCCATCCGTCTGCGGATGGTAAGCCGTGCTAAATCTTAACTTGGTACCCAGACTATGATGTAAGCTCTTCCAGAAATGTGATGTAAAGCGGGTATCCCGATCCGACACAATACTGACAGGGACTCCATGCTGCCTGACTATCTGTTGCATATACAACTCTGCCAACTTTTCTGTAGATTGTCCTACTCTGAAAGGAAGAAAGTGTGCTACCTTCGTAAGCCGGTCTACTATCACCCAAATAGCGTCCTTACCACTTGGTGATCTCGGTAAATCGGTCACAAAGTCCATTGTAATATGCTCCCATTTTTATTCCGGAATAGGAAGCGGTTGCAATAACCCAGCTGGCCTCTGCTGTTCTGCCTTCACTTGCTGACATACCAAGCAACGGGAAACAAATCTAGCTATCTCCCTCTTCATCCCGTTCCACCAGAAATGCTGCTTGATATCTTGGTACATCTTGGTCCCCCCAGGGTGAATAGAATACTGAGAACTGTGAGCTTCTGCCATAACCTCATGTCTGATACCTCCACTAGGCACACATAGACGTGATCCAAACCTAAGTGTACCATCTTCGTGAATTCTCATCTCCTTCCTGAGTCCTGACTCACATTCTGCCTTAAGCTTCTGAATCCTTGGGTCTTGTGCCTGGGCTGCCTTGATCCTGTCTACTAAGTCAGATTGAACTTGCAGACTGGCTAGAACTCCTACATCACTAGGAAGTATAACTTCGATACCCATCTCCTGAAGGTCCTCTAAGATATGCCTCTACGATGTCAACATAAATGCGCCGCCTCTCCTGCTAAGAGCGTCTGCTACTACATTCGCCTTGCCTGGATGATACTGAAGCTCCACGTCATAATTATTAATCAACTCCAACCATCTTCTCTGCCTCATGTTCAGCTCCTTCTGAGTAAAGATGTACTTCAGACTTTTATGATCTGTGTACATCTCCACTCGGTCACCATATAAGTAATGCCTCCATAGCTTCAGAGCAAACACTACTGCCGCTAACTCCAAATCATGAGTTGGGTAATTCTTCTCGTGGTCCCGAAGCTGCCTAGATACATATGCTATCACCTTCCCATGCTGCATAAGGACACATCCAAGTCCTTTACCTGACGTATCACAATATACTGTAAAACCTCCGGGTCCAACTGGCAATGTAAGAATAGGTGCTGATATCAATTTCTGCTTCAAAGTCTCAAATGATGCCTGATATTCTGTCGACCAAACGAATGGTACATCCTTCCGGGTCAAGCGGGTCATGGGTGCTGAAAGCCTTGCAAAGTCTGACACAAACCTTCTGTAATATTCTGCCAATCCCAAGAAACTCCGCACGTCTGCTACGGTCTTGGGTACTGGCCAACTTTCTACTGCTTCTATCTTCTTGGGATCTACTGCTACTCCAGCTCCTGATATGATGTGACCTAAAAATGAAATATGATTCGTCCAAAACTCACACTTGCTGAGCTTGGCATACAACTGGTTCTCTCTCAGAACCTGCAACACTTTCCTGAGGTGGTCTTCATGCTCCTCTTCACTAGCAGAGTATACGAGAATGTCGTCAGAAACACAACGACAAACTGGTCTAAGTATGGCATAAAGATGCGGTTCATCAAATCCATGAATATTGCTGGAGCATTGGTCAAACCAAACGGCATTACTAAAAATTCATAATGCCCATACTTCGACCTGAATGCTGTCTTGGGAATATCCTCCTTCCGAACCCTCACCTGATGGTACTGAACGAAGATCTATCTTGGAGAAAACTCTAGCTTTGCTCAACTGATCAAATAAGTCGTCGATCCTGGGTAGTGGGTACTTGTTCTTCACTGTTGCCGCGTTAAGCTTCCTGTAGTCAATGCATAACCTGGATGACCCATCCTTCTTCCCCACAAGTACCACTGGTGCTGCCCACGGTGATACACTAGCTTGGATAAACTTCTTCTCCTTCAGTTCCTCAATATGTTGATATACCTTGGCCTGCTCTGAATCCGCCATTCTGTAAACCCGATCTGATATCGGTTTAGTTCCTGGTGCTAATTCTATACTGAACTCAATATCTCTAACTGGTGGTAGACCTGGAAGTTCTTCAAGAAATACGTCTAGAAATTCTTCAACTACCTTCGGAATCTGAACTTCTTCCATTGCCGCTACTATTCCCTGCTCTGGTTGAGTTGCCTCTGATCTGACTAAGGTGAATCTCTCCCTGCCTGGAATATCAAAAGATACACTCCCTCTACGACAATCTATTATCGCATGACTGTCTTTCAGCCAGTCCATGCCTAAGATAACGTCGAAATTTCCGACAGGAAATTCTATCAACCGGGCAGGTAAAGAATGCCCGCAAACTACAACGCTATATGCTAAAATAACTCTACTAACTCCTACGAGCCCATTACCAGTGAGTATATTCAACCTCCCTGGCAATGCCTCGAACTCCATTCCTAGTCGTGCCACAAATTGTGCAGATATAAATGAATGGGATGCTCTCGAATCAAACAATGCTACTGCGGGATATGAGACGACGAGAATGTTACCTGCCACAACATCTCCCGATGCCAATGCCTCCTCCAAGGACAAAGTGAATGCTTGCCCTCGACCTCCTTGCTGATTCCCATGCTGCGGCCTAGCCTAATATTGTTGCTGGCCCCTTCCTTGATAATGTTGGGGTGGTCTATGCTGGTGTTGCTGCATCGGCGGTCCCTGCTGTCGAAACATCTGAGCCTGCAGACGCTGTGCCAACGGCCTAACTGCCACCGCTGGTCCTCGATACTGGCCTGCCCCTGGTACTGGCAGAGCAGGAAACTGCTGCCCTGGTCCTCCTGCCCTCGAATTTATGGGACATGTGGTAACCCGATGGTCTGGATTTCCACATATCAGACACAATCCATTTAATATCCGACACACATCCCTAGTGTGTCCCATCTTCCCACAATAAGTGCAGCCCGTCGGGGGTTGCTGGTTCTTCTTCTGTTGCTGTTGCTGCTGCCTGGGTGGTGCTGGCCCTCGTATCGCCACATCGTGGATACGAATGCCAGTGGATGGTGCTGTTGTTCGGGGCGCTGCTCTCCCTCCTCCTTCAATCTGACTGTGGGATCTCTTCTGACCCCCAGTTCTTACTGTAAGCCTTTGAATGGTGATTTCATGCCTTCGAGTTGCCGTCAATATCTCGTCAAAAGTCTGGTAAATGTGCCCCTCTATTAATTGTAAGAGTTCAAGATGAAACCCCTGCTGAAACCTCATAGCCCTCTGGCTCTCTGTTGCTACCATCTCTGGGGCAAATCTACTCAATCTGCAGAATTCTGCTACATAAGCATCTACAGTCTTGCCAGCCTGCCTGAGGCTGATAAACTTCTGTTGTAGCTCAAACCGTGCCACAACTCCATAGTACTTGGTCTTGAATCTTGCTGTGAAATCGTCCCAAGCCACAGGACGTCTAATGCCCACTTCCTCTGATTTCCACCAATCACGTGCGAGATCCTGAAGTAACAACTTTACTAGATCCACACGTTCTTCTGCCGGTACCTTAGCTGCTGTCAGAATAGCCTCCATGTCCTTAAGCCATGCATCTGCTGATATGGCATCTTCCGTGCCCTCGAAACGGCAGGGGTTGTACTTGCAAAACCTGACTGATGCCCCTGAATCTGGCCTCACTCCCCTTTCCAATGCCGTATGCAATCCTTGGTTGAGTAGCATATTCTGCTCTTGTAGCTGAGTGTGCATGCGTTGCTGGGCCAACATCTGATGTTGCTAAGTAGCCATCATTCCTCTCATGATCTCCAGAAGGGCTGGGGTGTCCACTTGGGTAGGTGGAACTGTTGGTGGTGGCAGAACATCCGGATACTGCGATCCAGCTGCTGGTTCCACTATCACTTCTTCCTGGATAGCCTCTTGAGTTAGTACCGGCCCTTGTTGCTGACCAACAGGGTCAGGTTGTCCATGTTGCTCTTGTTGCTGTTGTCCAGTCCTAGCAGATGCGGACGAAGTGCCCCTAAGAAAAGGGACAAGAGAACAATCAATCAATCGGACATGAAGGATCAATAAAGTCAAAGGATACCAGAATGTCAAGCTAGAGTCGAGAGTAACGAATCATGAGATCAAGGGGAACATGTATGATTGAGACATCCTATAAATTAAAACACCCCACAAGTCTGAAATCAGACCTGCATGGGCCACCACTAAAACCTTGTCACGCCCCAGAACCAGAATACTGGAGAGCAGGAGAATGACTCAGCCAGCTACGTATTACGAGTAGATGAATACCGGATAATACGATCAATGCTGTCTAACCAGACGAGGGGGTGCATACTACATAAAAGTCTTACTATGGTCATTTCGTATCTATTGTCTCAATCATTCAAATAAGAAACAGTAATACAGAACATATAAGATAAAGCAGTAAGGCATCCCAAACGCTCAGTCAAAATGTTCTGGAAATCTGGCTTTACAAAACATAGCCAGATGGTATAGTAAGGTATACACAATTGTTATCAGCTGCAGTCTGACTTAGTTACAATCATGCAAAAGTAAGTACAAGACTATCCGACTAACATGTCGGTGTCAAACGACTAAGTATAAAGTAAATGACAAAACGAGCGGTGAAGTAAGGAAACCCACTCGAGTCCTCCTGCGATCATCCCTCTAGTATTGACCATCTTGGAGGTAGAAGTAAGCTGGATCCTCGGGGACCGGCTCTAAATCTGGCCATGCAAAACCAGAGAGGTTAGACCTCTAATAGCAAGTACCACAAGGAAGGACGATATGAAGGATTAAACCAGTATGTAAGAGAATATAATAATAGATCTCTGCTTTCCACTAGGATTCACATAACATCATGACACTTCGAACCAACCTCCCAACCAAACAAGGACAGAAGTTGGCCCGTCATGTCCTGACATTCTGATCATCTCAGTTAGGCAACATGGTAGATACAGTACACAAACAAATCATCTTGAACGGCCAATCAATTCCTACGGCTTTCTATTGTGAGTCCCAAGTTATCCTGGAATAATGCAATAAAGATTCCTCAGTTCTTACTATGTGCAAGCAAGGCTAGTCTATCCAATCAATCAATTGCACCAATCATGTATTTAGACGAGTCCCAGCGGGACGCCCGCTGTTATAGCATGTACAATAATAATAGCAGATACTGTTCCCTGCCCGTGTGACAGATTTACAGTATCTGTGGGAACCAGCCGGCCCGTCGGGCACTTAATAGTCCCAAGGGGGCTGCCATGTAAGAACTCGGGAATCCATTCTCTCCATGCCATCATTATTTTATTTAACTTAATAGTCCCTACGTTGAGCGAAGTTCCATGCCGTGGATCATGGCCATTCAAATGAGTACTTTCGTACGGGATACGATATGCACAACTCTACAATGATACCCGTGCGGCTAGGTTGTAGGTTTTACATAGCGTGATGCAACAATCAAATCTAACCACGGAGTAATCATGCCTTGACCATAAAGTACACATGCTATTTTTGTAAGATAAATAAATAAATAATTTGAAGCCTGCATGTGCCTGTACGCCAATATTCGGGATCGGCTAATCGAGTACAATAGTTCATTACATGAACGTGTCTCATTTATTTCATTTCAGTAAGACGACTAGCTAGTCTCTTAGTTCCAACTAGGAACGCATGATCAATTATTAGTCAATGTCACAATCATTATCAATGGTGACAAGGCATGAAAGTCAATCAATATTACATGGGGTCGGGTCTATAACTCTCAGGGTTAAGTTCTAGTCATACTGGGTATCCATGGATCAATCAGGACACAAGGCACATTCTACATAACAATCCATTTAAACAAATTTAACCTATAATGATTTATCAAGAAATTCACGCAAAAGGCGTAAGGATATAATAGAAGAACTATCATGTCATCATTAAATGAATAGGTTGTGGAATAAATAAAAACACCCAGGTCAGGAAGTCACGCCAACAAATCTATGCTAAGGCCAAAAGTCACGCAAGAAGTCTATGCTAAGACCAGCAAGTCATGCTAAGTCTAGCTGGAGTGAGCGTGGAAAATGGGCGTGAGCAGCGAGCGTGAAAAAAATGATACACGCTGGCAAGCGTGAGCGTGAAAAGTCACGCAAGCAAGCACAGCGTGAGCGTGACTAAAATACACGCACGCTCATGAGAACGTGAGCATGACTGAGAAATACACGCACGCTCATGAGAACGTGAGCGTGGCTGAAAATACACACACGCTCATGAGAACGTGAGCGTGACTGAGAAATACACGCACGCAAACGCGAGGGTGACTGAGAAATACACGCACGCAAACGCGAGCGTGACTAACGAGCAGTTCTACCACATGAACTCTCTGATCCGAAAACACGCTAAGTTGGTGGATTTAAAACCCATGAACAGCCAAAAATCCAAACTTAGATCTAGAGAAAACAAGCCACAGAAATCACATATGCCAAGCACTAAACTCTCTCAGGATCATGAGAGGAAGTATAATAATCCATAAAAATGGATGATTGAGAAGCAAGTTTGCACTTGCCTTCTCCTGCTGCTGGTAGGTGGTGGAGAGTAATGGGAGGAAAAAGAAGAAGTAATGGTAAGAATGAAGTTATGAGGAGAGAGAATGGAGAGGGTAGCTTTAAATAGCAAGGGGGGGTGGTAGGTGGGAGCTAATGGGCCGGGTTGCACCATGAACCCAAGAAGCGCAACCACAATAAGACTAAAGCAGGGGTTAAAATACAGGAATTAAAATACAGATAATAAGATTGCAAGAAATAAATTAACAGGAAAATTCAAAGAGTAGATAACTAATTAACAGAAAAATTAAAGAAATTTAAATACAGGATAATACATGATGGATACTAAATATATACTCATGAGTTGTACATGTATAAAAATACGCATTCCAGGAACGGGGAGTGACAAACACCCCACCGATGGCAAAGTCAGATGCGTCTGTGTCCACCTCGAACGCCTTGGAGTAGTCCGGTAGAGACAAGATCGGCTCCTCCATCACAGCCCTCTTGAGTGCCTTGAATGCCTTCTCGTACTTGTGCGTCCAACTCCACACCCGATCCTTCCACAGCAGATCAGTCAGTGGGATGGTGAAATATCCTCAGATGAACTATCGGTAATAGTTCACCAGGCCTAGGTACAAGCGCAGCTATTCGGCCTGGTAGGAGCCTTCCACTTCCGAATGGACTGGACCTTCGCGTCGTCCATCCAGATCTTGCCATGCCCAATCTAGTACCCCAGGAATGCTACCTCTTCTTGTGCGAATGAGCCCTTCTTCTGCTTTACGAAAAGCTAGTTTTTTCTTAGCACGTGAAAATTTGACTGTAAATGCTCGATATCCTCCTCCATCATTTTTGAGTACATGACGATGTCATCGAGATAGACCACGACGAACCAATCCTGGTAGGGATGAAAGAGCTTGTTCATCAAAGTACAAAAAGTTGCAGGAGCATTTGTTAGATCAAAAGGCATAACTAGAAATTCATATGCGTCGTATCTCGTGACGCATGCCGTCTTTGCCTTGTCCCCTTCCGCAATTCGGACTTGATAATATCTCGAGCGCAGATCAAGTTTGGAGAAGTATCGTGCGCCTCCCAGTTGGTCGAACAAGTCCGCCACTAACGTGATGGGATATTTGTTCTTGACGGTTACCTTTTTGATTGCACGATAGTCGATGCACAAACGAAGGCTTCCATCATTCTTCTTCTGGAATAGCACCGGTGCACCGTACGGGGCCTTCGACGATCTGGTGAAACCCTTCGGTCGAGCAGCTCTTTTAGCTGCCTCTTCAACTCGTCGAGCTCGGGCGGGGCCATAAGGTTTGGAGCTATGGCGGGTGGCTTCGTGCCCGACTCCAACTCGATGGCATGGTTTACCTCCCTCTCCGGAGGTAGCCTCTTTGGTAACTCCTTTGGCATGACGTCCCCGAACTCTGCAAGGATGCCATCGATCTCAGGCGAAAGATCCTCCTACATGGGTGCCTCCTCCATCTTGAGCGCCACTAGGTAGGTCATATCTCCGTGTCGCATTCCTTTCTTGAGTTGTATGGCGGAGAGAGCCTTTCCTTTTGCCATCTCGCCATCTACAATAGTCACCATGCACGTGGAGATCTCCTCCATGATTCCGATGACTCCCAGATGAAAATTTTGAATCGCCTTTGCCGAAGTAAGGAAGTCCATCCCGAGAATAATGTTGAAGTCGTCAAGTGGTGCAACCATGAGACTGGTGACACCCATCCAGTCTTTCACTTGGATCTTCACTCCCTTGGCATCCCCCTGAACGGGATGGGCCTTTGAGTTGACCGCCTTCATTTTGTTCGAGTCTTTTTCGAGCAGCATACCCAAGCGCCGGACCTCCATGTCCGAGATAAAATTGTGGGTTGCCCCATATCGACCATCGCCCTCGTGTTGTGGTCGTTGATCCTCACGTCCACATACATCAGCTTTCGACTCGGGGCTTTGGCCATGACCGTCTTGCTCTTCAAAGCATTGAGTAGGTGCAAGACACCCATATGAGCCCCCATCGTAGGCTCATCGGCCTTCCCATCTTGGATTGCGTTGACCCTCTTGTCTTTGTTGTTGTAGTCGCGTACGAAGTAGTTTCCTCTGCACAAGAAGCACTCGATATTTCCCTCCGTCGGAGGCTTCACATGCTACTTGTCCTTCGGTGGGGCTCCCTTTCCGTTGTTCTTCTTGTCTCCCCACCATTGAACTTGGTGGTGGTCTTTGCCTTGAGCTTGCGGGTATCACTCCGCCGATACTCCATCAGCTTCTCGGCCGTTGCAACAGCAGTGTTCAGATCTGAGACGTGTTGCCTCTGTAACTCTTACGCCGACCATAGTTGCAGACCGTCTAGGAAGAAGAATAAGTGATCTTCTTCGCCGATACTCAAAATGATAAGCATCAAGCAGGTGAACTCTGCCATATAATCTTTGATGGACTCGGTGTGCTTGAGTTATCGTAAGCTCCGCCTCATCGCATACTCCATGTTCTCCGGATATAATTGGGATTTGATCTCCTTCTTGAGATCCTTTTAAGTTTCAATCGAGCAGAGTCCCTTCGCTTTCTCGATGCACCTAAGGAGCCACCACAGTATAGCATCATCAGAAAAATAAAGAGTCGCCATGTTTACCTTATTGGTCTCATCATTGATGTGAACCGCCTTCAGGCGCTCGATGTTCCAAATGAAGTTATTCACCTCATTCGCGTCTCGCTCTCCATTGAAGGACTTGGGTTCTATATACTTCACTTTCTGGGCCGTCTCACTCATCGGAGTCGTACCACCAACAATAGCCTTCTGAAGGATCGTCGTCTTGATTTTTAGCTCCTCGCGCAGTTAGGTAATCTCCACCTTGGTAGCTTTGCGTTCCTCTTCGAGCTCGACTTGCATCTCGCGGAGTTGCTCCTGAAACAGCGCCATAGCATGGGTGATGTCTGTCTCCAACCCATGGGTGAACTTCTCATGAGCCGTCTGGTTTTGCTCCACTTGAAGCTCGATATCCGTCACGCCTTTCTCCAACATCTCCATACGGGACGCCAACTTGCTAAGGGCACGTTCCATCGACGGCTCCTTGCTCTTGTCCTTCCTTCCGGGCTTTGCCTTCTCCTTCGGTGATGCGGTTGCTCCTCGTGGACGATATCGGGATAATTGACCTTTGCTCTGATGTCACTTGTCACAGACTTAATGCTTTTGTATACACTTCATCGCGTGCGGCGCACTATCTTCCTTCTCGAAGACTCGTGCAAGCCTTTCCAACCTGCTAGCTAGAATGCTAAGGAAATTAAGAGAATAATGGAGCAAATGATAGTTCGTAAGAAAATTTTCTATTACTTGGAGAATGCTTATAAGTTTTGGTGGTAAAAAACAAATGAGGCCTCCCCCTTATTTATAATACCCATAGGACTTACATGGAAACTTCTAGAATCAGCATATTTCAGGAATTATTCTCTACTAGATAAGAACAAAGAAGTTTCTAGTACATTCAGAAAGATCATGACACATCGAGAAGGGTCTAGAGTCTTTTGGAATATTCTTGGGTCCTTTGGAAGATTTTGGGGCCTTTTGGAAAGTTCCACCATCTTCTAGAACATTCTAAAAGCTTCATGCATAACCTTGGTCCGTAGAAGGCTATGCAACTTTTGCATCGGGTGGGGCGCAACATTTTGGGCGTTATACCGCGCTCGTATGATCGGGTACAGATTATGAGCACGTCCAGCCTATGCTGCAGAATCGACAATAGTCAGTTGTCAATCCTCAAAAAAATCATCAAGTAATCATGATATCGATTTATGCTCAATCACAGAGCTGGAAAGCGAAAACAACTTAGCACACACTCACACGATCACAGTCCACTATATCTTTTTTGTACATGATACACGTATGTTTCATCCTGAAGACAAATTCGGTAAATCCTCGAAATAATATACATCACGAATAATACATCAATGATCTAAACTAATTCTAAATCCTCCAAATAGTTCCTCCATGCTAACCTGCTATCACCTGGTAGACAATGATCAAGTCAGAAAAGGAGTAAAGTAATCCTCGTATAAATGTCACACAATAATAAATAAAGCATAAAAAATTAAATAGAAAACTGAACCAGACAATGCAATGAACACTATAATGAAATGCAATCTGCAACACGAAAAACTATGAGATTCATAATGAAAAGTGATAAACTAGTCACAGGATCAGATAATGAATCAAGGATGCACAACTAGTAAACTATGTGATTTGAAATACTATTTCGACATGTGGTCGGCTAAGGTTTAGATTCGGACTGGTCAGGCTTGGACATACGTGCGGTGTATGTCAAGCTATGCTTCGGACTATAATGGGTTGACCACACATCTATTCAGTATTTTTCTTTCCCCGTGATTCAAAAAGTCATATCAAGCAAGATTCGGAACTTGATTACTTATTGATTCATATCAAGCAAGATTCAGAACTTGATGTGGTATGTCTTAATGATTCATGATTCGAAAATTCATAACAAGAAAGATTCAGAGATGTCTTTGAAATAAAATCATGTGATGTACCAAATGTGTATTACGATTGAAACAGGGACAGACAAACAAGTGTTGTATTTTTCTTGTTTGAATTTGGTAATACATAAGTTACAAATCATTTACTTGCTCGGATATATTTCTCGTTCACAAAATTTGCTAGAGAATAAAGAAGTTCGGGCTTATTGGTTGTAACCCCTCTTCCCAAAATTTTGGAATATTTATTTATTTATTTATTTGAATTAAATGGTAATTTTTGAATTTTATAAATATTTAATTAAGTAATTATTATGATAGAAGGCTCTAGTCATGGTTAGGATTTGGAGTATAAGATGACGAGAAATCATGGCACGGATAGTGCAATGGCGTGCTTTTACTAGTGTATTAGCTATGGCAGGAAAGGCCGAGCAATAAGTGTGTTCTAACTAGGAAAACCAGGTTAAGTTGTGACATGATTCCTATAAATAATTTAATTATTTATTATTAAGAGTTTGACTTTTAGAAGACCTGGTTGTTCTAAACTAGCCCGAACCCAATCCAAGCCCATGTAGACATATATTGCATCCAAAGACGTCCATGTCGATATGTATTTTGAGTGTTTGGTCCAAAAAAATATTTTCCTAAAATAATTGTTATATATAACATCAATATTATTGATATTGATTGGATATTTTATTCTTGGAAAATATGATAACTTTGTTAAATATTTTTTAAATTTTTCTGGGATAATAGGCTAGTATATATATATATATATATATATATATATATATATATATATATATATATATATATATATATATATATATATATATATATATATATATATATATATATATGTTAGGTTATATGTATATACAACTAAAAGAATAGGTATTTTTATTTTAATTATTGAAACTAATTATAAAGTGCGAAGTATAGACACATAAATAGAGTTCAATTATAAATATTTTTGTATAAGTTGAAACTATTTCGTTGTATATATTATTTTTATATTGCTTGTGCGTGTATATATATATATATATATATATATATATATATATATATATATATATATATATATATATATATATATATATATATATCATTCTAGATATATATAGATAATAATAAGATTTTATGGATTTGGAGTATTTATGCATATATAGGAGATATAGGTATACGTAGCTATGTAGATATATACATATAGAGAGAGTTATTAATAAATAACTATAAAAAGAATATAAAAGGGAAACTTACTGTTCCCTTAAAGCCCAACCGTAGCAGCAGAGGCGGCCGTGTGTATATATATATATATATATATATATATATATATATATATATATATATATATATATATATATATATATATATATATATATATATATCAAGAGATCGAGAGAGTAAACCCCTCAAAACCCTAAACTCCACATCTCTGCCCCTCATGATCACCCCAGCCAACTTTCCACCTCTTGACGACCGTGCGCGCCACCCTACCTCGTCGGAGCGGCCGCCGACACCCCAAAATCCAGCCACGCAGAGAGTGGTTCTGTTTGATTCACATCAAGGAACACCTCTTCGCTGATCGATTTCTTCGCGCACATTTACGGTTTTTTCGATTTTGCAAGTTGTAGTATAGAGCCTACCGGACCCTCTAGATTACCCACCTCGTAGTTCCTCGAGGTATCGATCCAATGAGTCAGAAAATTGACTCGAAAAACTGTTTTCTGACAGTTTCTGGACTGTGTCCAAACACCCATGTTTAGCGATCATTTTTAGTCAACTGTGTCAACTTCTTCCAAAACTAATTAATCAAACTTTTAGACAACCTATAAGGCTTAGTAACCCTTTTTGTAGATTCTGATTTCATCAACCATGCGTCGTGAAAACTGATTTCCAAAATCAAGAAAAAATAGTTTTAGAAAAATAGAATTTTAGGAAAATCTTCTGATACGGCGTGCGTCCTGACAAACCGGGCAACGTGGTCGCAACCCGTGAGTATTGAAAGATGCATACGGATGTTGCGGACGTGTGGGATTCAACGGATCAACAAAAAGACCTATTAATGACGCTCGATAAGTGGATTTCATGACGGCTGATAAAGAAGCGTCATCAAAGTTCCGCAAGACTATATTCTATGACGGTTTTCTATATAAACGTTATTGATTGTCTCTCAGTGATACGAGCGTTATGAAAAAAAACACCAAATTTTAAGTCGAAACCTCGACTCTCCCGCACTTACTCCCGCACTTAAGAAAAAGTGTAAACCCCTTCTCCTTCTTTCTCTTTCTCCTTCTCTCATTCTCCTCCCGCTCCCCAACTCCCTTCAGCCCGCTCCCCGCTCCCGAACTCCCCTCAGCCCGCTCTCCGCTCTCCAAGGTTTGTCCTAAATTATATCTCGATTATTTTTTATTTTATGCCCTAAATTCTGGCTCGACATAATTTTAGTAAAATGCCCTAATTTTCGATCCTCCCTTCTTGGAGAACTACAGAGATATCTTACTCGACGACGTGGCGGTGGCCAAAGCGGCGCCGCAGAGCCCAAGTGCTGCTGCAATCGTAGAACAGTGCGATCTACCATTGATAGACCTTGGAGGCCTGCGCAGCGAAGGGGAGGAGAGGCGTGCTTGTATGGGTGCCATCGGGAAGGCCTCTTCTGAGTGGGGCTTCTTCCAGGTGCTGAACCACGGGATCATCTCCGAGCTCCTCGGGGAGATGCGGGAGGAGCAGCGGAAGCTCTTCGGGACACCTTTCGAGAAGAAGGCGAGCTCCGGGCTCATGAACGGCTCCTACAGGTGGGGGACTCCGACCGCCACCACCAGGGACCAGCTCTCATGGTCTGAAGCCTTCCACGTCCCCCTTGCCAAGATCTCAGTTTGCCTCATATGTTAGGCATAGACTTCTGCATGCTAAGTAGGGTTTGTGAAGTAGAAAGGTTTTGTGATAATTTAACTTTTTCAATATACCATTTTTTTTCTGATCCAAAAAGAATATATATACCATTTTTTTTCTTCTCATATGGTGCCTAAAAGCCCTAAGCTTGAGAAATGAAAATGGCTGTTTGTTTTCGTGTTACTCAGAATGTTTTATTTTTCTGATGATTGAAGCAAATATTTTTTCATGGATAGTATAAGCTTTTTTTTGCGATGCCCAGCTTAACGCACTGGGACTCGGCACGTTGCGTTGCATGCCATTTGGGCCACTGCCCCCAATTTTCACACACACCCCTTCCCACGGTTCAATCCCGAGACCGTCCGCCTAGCCAAGGAGGTTATACCTCTCCTCGCTGACCACAAGAGCCTGCTGAGTTCGGTGTATGAGATTGTTGTGTAAGAAGAATAATTTCATATGGTGCCTAAAAGCCCTACACCTGAGAAACAAAGATGGTTATTTGTTGTTATGCCAAACATTTTATTTATGTTGAAGCCAATGTTTTGATCATGGGATTGTATATGGAACAGGGCACAGGTAGTAGGATGGCCACCAATCCGGAGCTACCGGAATAATTCTATGGCTACCAATACCACCAACCCATCAAAGAAGAAGGAAGATGCAGAGGCCAAGCAAGGATCGGGATGTCTCTATGTCAAGGTTAGCATGGATGGAGCACCGTACCTCAGGAAAGTCGACCTCAAAATGTATGCCAACTATAAGGAGCTCTCCTTGGCCCTTGAGAAGATGTTCAGCTGCTTCAATATTGGTAAGCGCCCGCTTAATTATATGTGATACTTGGGGAATTTTGGATATGTCTTGGGCATTTCGTTTGATCGGATTCGGTATAATTAGTGGGTGTCATGATAAATTATGGTAGTAATCGTTGAGAATTCTAGAACTAGGATTGGTATACATATTTCTTTTATCCTACATAATACTTTTATTATACACATTGTTATGAGCTCTACAGGTGTGTCCGCAGTTCTCTTCCATTACTCATCTCTACAATATTGTCATGTGGGTTTTCTGAAAGTGCCTCTTTTGTGTACAAGGAAATATATTGTTCTTAAACCTTCTTCCAAATATTGTATCATTATTGTATTAAAGATTAACTGTTGGCTCGTTTCGGGTGACTGGAGGAGAAACCATGGATGTAGCCACCTTTCTTGTTGTTAGGAAATTAAGTATTTTAGAATCACATAATTTCCTTTCTTACCTCAGCAAATTACTATCATACTATGTAATTTTGCATCTTATACCTGTGTTACATTTCATAATGAATGTTGTGATATTTCATACTTAGGGAAGCACTTGACAAGTGAAATACTACAACAGTTCCATTTTCGATATCTTTAAGGAGATGCATGCTTTGTTGGTGGGTGGAGGAGGGGGTGAGGGGTTGGGTGTGAGTGGGTGGGTGGGTATGTTTGTACCTTTTATCTCGAAAAAAAAGAAGGGTTCTGATGTGAATTGACCAGATCGATTCACAAATAATTTATAGAAAAATAGAAATAGAAGGAAAATAACGATCTTTATTAGAGAAAAGAACAAACTCCCAACTTTGATGGACGGACAAAGTCTAAACCCTTCTGACTGACGCTTGAGAGTTTCTTCTCAACACAAGCATGAAAACTAATGACGGCTAGCCCTAGCTATAAATAGAAAGGAGAAACAAAATCCTAAGAGGGTTATTGTGGTGAAAGACCACAATACCCCTTTATGCCTAAATAACTGAAAGGCCTAAAAAGTGGGCCCGCATCAATACCGCCCCCTAAAAGAGCCACCTTGTCCTCAAGGTGGAAATCTGGGAACTGCGTATGTTGCTATAGCGGCCTCTTCCTCCGTCGGATCCTCCGCCTCCTCCTCTTCCTCCGTGGTGGTCGTCGTGGGGGTAGATCCCCTCTCTGGAAGTTGGCGGGATCCGCCGTTTCTCCAAAGAAATTGCTGCCTCCGGCGTGCCTCGCTCCTCCTGGCGGTTCCGCTCCTCCCGTCCAAGCCGGAACTCCCGCCAAGCCCCTTCCCGGACCCGCGAACCGATCTCCGTAGTTCGCTGTCATCGTCCGACCCCCGTAGGGGGGCCCAAGCCCTAGGGCTTCTCCCGAATGTGGAGCCGATCCGCCGGGACCGTACGGGTCGCCGGCGTCCGGCCACGGCCGCTCGCCGGCGGCTCCTCTGGCACCGACCGGCCAGGGGTGGCGGTCGGCGGCCGGCCAGCGACCGCCCCCAACGGCAGCGGCCCCGCCCGGGCTCGCGCGGTCGGCGGTGAAGCCCCCGCGACCTTCGGCCGCCGTCCGGTGCTGCTCGCCGACCGCCAGGGCCCCGCCCGGCGGCGCGGTGGTGACGGCGGGTGCGGGCCATCGCCCGTCGGCCGGTCCTCCGTGATCTTCGGTCGTTTCCCCCTCCGTTTGAACAAACCCTAGTTGGTCGCCTAGGGTTTGGGTTGTCGCCGCCTCCGCTTCGCCGCCATTGATCTTGTTCGAGATGTTTTGCAAAAGCATCATGATCGTCGATGTCTCCTTCCGCATATCACGCATCTCCGTGCGGATCTGTAGGTTCGTGGACGCTTGATCCTTCGCGAGGACCTCCATGGATTTCTTCAAGCTCTCGATCTCGGCGGTGAAGTCCTCCCGAAGACCTCGGATCTTCTCGTCGATCGTGTTTCTCGTCCCATCGGCCATGGCTCGTAGAAAGCTCTGATACCAATTGATGTGAATCGACCAGATCGATTCACAAATAATTTATAGAAAAATAGAAATAGAAGGAAAATAACGATCTTTATTAGAGAAAAGAACAAACTCCCAACTTTGATGGACGGACAAAGTCTAAACCCTTCTGAATGACGCTTGAGAGTTTCTTCTCAACACAAGCATGAAAACTAATGACGGCTAGCCCTAGCTATAAATAGAAAGGAGAAACAAAACCCTAAGAGGGTTATTGTGGTGAAAGACCACAATACCCCTTTATGCCTAAATAACTGAAAGGCCTAAAAAGTGGGCCCGCATCAGGTTCCTTTCTCGCTTTGTTATTTTTGTGAATTATTTGTAAGAAATTTGTTATTGGTCATTGGGAATCAACTAGCTCTGTTTTGTGACAGTATGTGAGGAGTTACTTGTAAATGTGGTTTGTCCCATTGCAGGCCAATGTGGTTCACATGGAATACCAGCAAAGGATGTAGAAGGGGAGAGCAGAGTGACAGATCATGGATCTGAAAATGTTCTCACTTATGAGGACAAGGATGATGACTGGATGCTTGTTGGTGATGTTCCATGGAAGTAAGTAATATTGACTTGTTGGTGGATGCTCAGCAATATTGACTTGTAGATTTCTAGTTTAAACCTTTGTCAAGGGAAGTAGAACATACTATTGGGATTATAGAAGATTATATATCTTGTTGGGTGTTTTCTTTTCCCTTTTTCCACTATGTGAAATTTTAATCATAAGAAAGCACTAAAAAAGATATTACCGAGTTATCCAGGTTTTAAGTGTAAATAGCCAAGATGGTTTTCTACTCTCTACTGCAATAACTACAACTCACATGGGTGTGTATCATGGCATGAGGGGCTCTAAGATGGACAAAGTCTTTCAATCATTTATTCTTATGTCTCTGACCTCCCTTCTTACCACTTCCACAACTAATGAGGAGAGAAGGTAAATATAAAAACCATGTACCTGCATTGTAGTGAACTTGTTTCTTTCAATCATACATCTTACTTTCATAATCCTTAACCGGAAGAGGTCAAAAAGTTTGAAAATTTAGCACGATTGCAAATTGAGACTTCTCAGTAGGTAAATTCTAGCTACATTTCATCTTACTGTATGACAATAAATTCCATGATTATAAGACTTGCACTGCTAAATAACCTTTTACCTTAACTGACTTATAGTATTATATACTCTCAAATGTGGTTATTATAAGGATACTAGTTTATGTTTATTCTAATCTAGACAAGGACAGATGGTGGTGGTTCTAGTCTGCTGCAGGTTCCAGGCAATTGCTTAGATATATGTATGGTAGTAAGGTAGTTGTAGGGCCCTGTGCCTATCTGGTGGATCCTTCTTTAACTCTTAAGTGCTCTAAGCTATTTTAATTGATGATACACTGATTTGATTAAAGTATTTAAAATTCTTTATTGTCTTCTTCATGTTAGTATCATCTTAAGAAAGGTAGCACTGCATAACTCTATGTCAACAATTTCTTGTATGATGACCTCTTTGTTTGATTCGGATCGCATTTGTTTTCTGGCGTTGCAGCATGTTCACTGAAACTTGTAGAAGGCTAAGGATCATGAAAGGTTCAGATGCAATTGGACTTGGTAAGTACCTAAGTTACACAGTTTATCTATACGAGTCTCATCGTAAGGTCTAAACAGATGGGTGTTCCTGTTCACCGTGCACTCTAATGATCAGTTTTATACTATGTCTTACAAGACACTTCATGAGCTAATCTTTCTTATATAGGGCTGCAGGACCTCATACTTTCTTATTTAGGAATAGTTAATATTCAATAATTTGAAAGTGTCCATACAAGATTTAACTGTTAGCTTCCTCCACCTTACATGAATAGATAAGGTTGCCGTCTTAGTGTCTTGTCAAGAACTTGTTTAGGACTTCTCTTCTTGCTAGTGTATTTTGGTTTCTTATTCTTACTCCATGTCATAATTTATAGTTTGATATGGGTATCTACTGCAAACAGCAGATCATACCCATATATCTTTTGCTATTCTCAAATCATCACTTAAAATATGCCTCCTACTCCTTAGATTGCATGTTTACAGCCTCTTTCAAGTTATTACAGGTCGAATACAGGTTTCCACTAATTAAATACAATCTAGATTCACTAGAAACATACAAATATAAATTATCAAGTGCTAAGATAAGATGGGCGTCAATCTTGAGATCTTATGGTGTTACCTTTTAGCGTCATATAGATAATCGTTGCTGATATTGGTATAGTATTTATATATAACTGGCCATCCCAATCACCCAATCTGTTCTCTTGCAGCTCCAAGGGCCGCAGGGAAGATCAAGAACCAGAACTAGCAGCATTTCCATCCCAAAGCTTCAAGCACAAGCGACTCAAATGACTATAAGGGCCCTCTTGGAACACAAGGTTTTTAATGTTTTTAGTGTTGTCTACTATATTTGTTTTGCTGCTTGCATGAATTTAAGACCTTCAATTAGCTACTCCACTATCTCCCAGGGATCTATGAACCTTACCAAATTGTCATTCAGAATGCTATTTCCGCATGTACTTACCATTGTGTGTAAATTGGCTATTTGCAACTGCTATACATTGGGCAGTGAGCATTATTTCCTGAAGCCTTCAGTGTCTACTTTTGGTCCCTCGATCCGTACTTAATTTACTCACGTGAACCATGCTTGAAACTAAGTTCTGAATAAATCATGAATTGAACTTCTGAATGTAGGATTCTCATGTGGTTATTTGGTTGTCCTTTGCTGATTTTAGGATCTTGAATGGGACCAGATATATTACTACTTCTCTTTAAGTTCAGACTGTTACATGATCTCCTGAGCTTTAATTGTTTCCTTGATCTCCCGTCCCTGCCTCTGTTACACGCTAGGGGTTTGTCATGGCCCTCTTGTCATAGACATACGGAAGGACGAGTGGGCAAGCGAACGAGGGATTAATGGCCCGCTTGTCATAGAAATTTATGAGAAGCCATAGACTTCTGCATGCTCTTTTGCCCCCACCAAAATGACTTCTATGATATTTGTAAATGGCAGGTAGTTGAACTAATTGTCCACTGAGCTTGAAGTCTTCATGTAATAATAAGATTTCTCAGAAATGAAGGCTTTCTATAAAGGATATATATAGTTCCTCAATGTCTAAGTGTAAAATGTATTTACATTCTGGTTTATAGTACTATCAAGTGCATTGGTATTGGCAACATGTACTCGTCATAATTGTCAATTTGCCTCCTTAGCTTCATCCCCTGCATGAATATCTGCATTCTGATTTTGTCTTTTCCCCTTGCAGATATGAAAATGACATGCTCGCCTTTACAGGTTCCTAAATGAAAATTTCATGACAACCATCCACCCTGATAGGTAAATGTGTTCAGTCTTATTTAATTTTAAATCATAATGAACCTAAATAGTTATATAATGTTTTACTTGGGAAAATTATACCCTACATATTTTATATTGTGCTGAAGTTCTGGTTGGGTGTTTCTTGATGCAATGATAAGGCTTCGCACTTGCATCCTATCCTGGAGGAGGCAGGTTTGAGTCGTGGAGACAACCGCCCCCTTATCAAGTGTAAGATTGCATACATCTTGACATTTGCCCAGACCCTACATTAGCAGGAGCGCCATGGCACTTGGACACCCTTTTTTCATTTTGAAGTTTCTCTGTTTATTTCATCGACTACATCTTCTCAATTTTTTCACATACTTTCACTTTTCTTATCCTTCCATTCCTTTGCTTTGAAAGCATGATATCAGAGAGAAAACCACAAACTTATTACTGAAGAAGAACATCAACAATAACTCCTACTTTCTTAGCTAAAAAGGTTGAACTGATTTTTTTTTTGCTTCTTAGTCAAAGAGTTTTTGGTTTGCTGTTTGAAGTGGTACAAGGATGTGTACTCATATAAGTTTGTAGTTAGGTAGCTTATTTTCTATTCAAATGCTAGTGCTAGATGTAAAT
The DNA here is from genome assembly GCA_029216955.1 of Iris pallida. NCBI lineage: Eukaryota > Viridiplantae > Streptophyta > Magnoliopsida > Asparagales > Iridaceae > Iris > Iris pallida. The sequence goes on from JANAVB010038218.1 coordinate 4,851,107, forward strand.
ATGAAAATTGTTTATACTGAGTGTTTATGCATGAAGACAGTACACTTGTGTTGATTTGAAATGAGTATCTAGATCTTTGTTTACATAGCCTTATTGGATTACTTTGTAATGTTTAGTTTTCTCGTATGTTTATGTCTTTGAACAAAGTTCTGTTAGAATTGTAGAATGAATTTTACGTAATATTAAAATTTAGTGTGGAGGAATTGTACAAGGAAGAAATAAATGATGAAGAAAGCAAGAAGAGACTAGAAAGATTCTGGCTCTTGTAGCCCATATCATGTGAATAAGTGCGAGGAATTCATGGCTAAGGTAGATATCTTTCTACATAGTGATGTATGTATCTGTTCGTAACAATGTGCTAACAGATACTGAACTCTGATACAAAGGCTTATTTTGAGAGGAACGGTACCTTAGTGAAAATTGAATTTTTAGGTTCAACTCCAATGCAGGCAAGTCAACAAGGATCGCTTATGATATCTTTCGATGTCATTTGGTTCGAACATATGACAAACAAAAGAGGACAATGATGCAACACAAAGAGCACAGGATTTTCAGCTTATGATATCTTTCTTGTTCATGCTCTCTTACTAATTGGGTCCTTAATTAACCTTTGCTCACTAGTGTAGTTCTTTCTGATAGTTACATATATATATATACATAGATGAATCTGATAGAAACTCCACACAACAGTTTCTCACAACATATGTTGAATTGTGATCTTAATGTGTATTTTTAATCAGGACATATATACATCATTATATCACATTTATTAAACCTTGTTTTATCTTTTGCAGGGTAATGTGCTGTGGACACAGGTCTTCATGTGACTAAGTTGAAGCTAAAGTGTGGGATGTTTTCATGTGGATAGTTTTGATGTAGCTAAAGTGTACTCTATATTGGATACTCTATATATTTTGAGAAGAAGTATATGGCCTGAGAAATGTAGAATGATAGCTAAAGTACTCTATTTTGAGACAATGGAATGTAGCTAGATAAAGTACTCTATATCTGTCAGATGTTGATGTACCCTATTTTGAGACAATAAAATGGAGATTAATGGTACTTTATATTATATTTCAATGTTTTGTTGTGAATATGGTTCAAAGTGGTTGTTTTCGAATTGAATTGAGCAGTGTTTGGAATGTATAGCATGCAGTATAGAGCGTTATAAATGTGATACAATGACCATTCATAACGCTTTTAAAATGTCCCGACTTCTAAACCATATTAACTATTCATAACGGTTTTACATAACTATCCATAACGCTTTGAAAATAAAACGTAGCAGAAATTCAACCTATTAATGACGTTTTCGGAAGAATTATCTATAACGCTTTGAAAAATATTTATAACACCCGATTTCATAACGCTTGGATTAAGAAAAAAAAGCGTCATGGTTCTTAATTAATGACGGTTTTTAGCCGTCATTAAAAGGTATTTTTGTTGTAGTGGGAACTCGATTTCGTCGTGCGTGCGCGACGAAATCGAAGCATATCCACCGAGATACTTCGTATCGACCACTTTGCAAATTAGTCAATTACTTCGTGCACGTTCATCATCTTGAGACGCAACTTGCGCCAACAGGACCGTGTCATTTTTCTGGTCTTGTATGTCAAGTTTGGTCTGATTCTAAGAAGGTCGACTGGAACGCTATTTTGGCGGGCCCACGATCCGATCTAACGGGCGAATTTGTGCATAGCCCACCAGAATCCAACTTTGGACATACGGTTGGGTTCATATCGTCAAATCGGACCCATAGACATATACTTTATTGACTTTAGAGACCGTAGGTGCTGGCACTCTTTTTTGTTGCAAAGCGGGTCCAACGACGAACATCGTTTTGATCCAAAATTATCGTTTTGTCCATGTGTCCAGAATTGAATTTATGGGTAGACTGTCCTAGCTAATTTGACTATTCTAAAAATGTTGGTAATATTTGTTTCAGCCCCCGGAGACTGTTGTGAGAGTTTGACTTTTGTGGCTCGTCGATTGACTGGATATTGTTGGTTCTACGCGTGCTACCACCTGGCAAGTATACCTTGCCTTTCATTAAAATTTATTTACATGCTTATATATTTCTTCCTTGTTACATGCCATTACTAGTTTATTTCGTTGATCGGTGATATGTATTCCTTCATATTATGCATATTAGTTTAGTTGTCTCGTTTGTATCGTCATTGTTCATGGTTCGATTTGTAGTTCATACCAGATTTGTTCTCACATGTACCTTGACTGAGTCGTATCGTGTCGTAGGACGAGTGCCGAGTGCGTCATAACTGAACTGCTATTCCCATTTTTGTTTATTCTCAACCTGCGAGTCCACACTAGGGACGAGGGTTGACTGTTTAAAATCACCTGCGAGTCCACACTAGGGACGAGGGTGATTGCCTTGAACTAACCTGCGAGTCCACACTAGGGTCCAGGGTTAGTGATTTGTTCCAAATTTGCGAGTCTACACTAGGGGCGAGGGTTTGGTTATCCGTTGATCTCTTGACATGTGTTCACTTGTTTTCTTCCAGCAGTTCATTTATGCGTAGTTGTTCACATATTCATGTATCGGTATGCTTAGTCTTTTCTTGCTTATATACTGGATTTTTTTATGCATGATAAACTGTTAGGTAGGCATATTTTATGTATCTTGCTAGTCCCCTGAGGACCTGATGATCGCTTCAGGTAGTTGATTGCACAGAGTTAGTTAGCTGATCATGATGGTAGTTGATAACTTCAGACTCAGGTATCTTTCGTGATTAGATATTTACATCCGTTATTTGCACTCTGCTCGTTAGCCTAGTTTTATAGAGTCATGTTATTTCTTTGGAGTCTAATCGGACTTATATGTTATTGGGCTGCAGACCATGAAACATAATGTTCATTCTTATTTATATTCTTCTTGTGGATTGTGATATAGTTTAACTTACCATATTAGACATGATACCCTATTCTGGACAACGTATACGTATTTGAGTTGGGCTGGAGTCCACTTGATAGGTAGCTGGCTTGCGCACGCGCTTGCATCCGAAAAGTGGGTGCGGGTCGTGACATTGGTTCAAGGAAATAAAGTTTGAAATAATTCACAATAACAACAGAATTCGTCAATTCGAATGATAAATTTTAGTTGCTCAACATCAGCCATTCAGAATAACGGATTTCAGTTTTTTAAAAGTTAATAGTCGGATTACCTCCCCATCACACACACACACACACACACACACACACACACACACACACACACACACACACACACATATATATATATATATATATATATATATATAGGGGATGGATGGGAGAGAATCAGAATAGAGATCAGGAGAGGAGAAGAAAGAGAGCAAAGAAGAGGAGCAGGTGCAACAACAAGCAAAAACAACAAAAACAATAAGTATATATTTATTTAAATTATTTATTTTTATTTAGTTAGTTAACTTCATTTATTATAATTAAATTAGTTGTTTCTAATTTTAAATTTATTTAATTAATTAGATACTTTATATATAATTCTAATCATACCCTAATCCTATAATTTTAAACCCTAATCCTATAACTCGAATCCTAACAAAAAAATCTAACCCTAACTTAAACTAAAATACTAACCCTAAAACAACAAACCTCAAATTCAAACCCTAATCCTGAATCTAACTAAAATCCTACAAATTTAAAATCCTAACCCTAACTCCCAACGCAAAAACCAACCCTATCATCCAAACCTTAACCATAAACCTAACACTAAGACCCTAAAACCCTACAATCCTAACTCTAAAACACTCTAACCCTAAAGTCCAAACCCTAACCCTTAAACCCGAACCGTAACCCTAGTCCTAAGACTTAAAAATCCTACAAACACTAAAACTCTAACCATAACCCTAACTATCTAACCTTAAAATCCTGAAGCTAAAAATTATAATCCTAAAATATATAACAATGTATATAGCCTATGGATTCGAGAAGTACCGATTCCAGCATTGAGCTACAGTTTAGCTTGCGTGCGTTTGATGAACATCACTAGGATAATACGTATTATTTATTTATTTTTTAAAATTTTAAAATATATTATGTTTAGTAAATTAAATAATATTAAAATTTTGGGTTCTAGATTGTATCAAGCACTCCAAAACCCATATAGTGCTATATGGCTACCGTTTTTAAAAGAATTAATTTATGAATTATGTACAAACAGGCCAAGAGCCCTCGATGCCTTTATTATATTTCGCGCCAGATTGTCCTGCAGGCAGTGTTAGTTAGAGACGATCACATCTTGTAGGATTAGGTATACTCATGAGCACACCACGTCAAGTTGGTGAACTCCTTCTCGGAAGGATGATGAGGGCACTTGTCGGTAGGATGGCGAGGGCACTTCTCGACAGGATGGCACGTTAGTGGTTCAAGAATTTTGATATTGGATACTATACGTAGGTATTAACGACTATATTTGGGTCAATACCTAATCAGGAGGATGATACACATGGGACGGTGGTTCAGACATGCCTGCTGAGGATACCGTGCAATGACAATGTCTTAGACATGGTACTGAGGAAGAGTTGTAAGCTCTTCATAACAGAGTTGTGAACATATATATATATATATATATATATATATATATATATATATATATATATATATATATATATATATATATATATATGGTATTAACCCTTTTAGAATATAAACTCAATGGATGGTGTAAGAAATAAAATGCTATTGAGAATTATGTGCAATTTCTTTTTAATTTCTCTCATAGGCACACCATTTTCGTGTAAACACATTATTATATATTTCAAAAAAAAAAAAACAAAAAAAAAAAAAAAAACAAAATCTCCCACTAAAGGCCAAACTCTAACAGCCTAGTCCGAGGCCACAACCATTGACTCCCTTTCAAAGCTCCCTCTCAACCCTCTTTTTTCTCCTCCGGCTCACTATGCTCCAATTCTTCCTCGCCTCCTTATCACGCATCGTCTTCCACTTAATTACCATCCTCATATTCTCCGCCACCGCACTCGTTGTCGCCGCCGCCGTCGAGCTAATGCTGCCATCGACAGGTGGTGTGCCATCTTTATTATCCCCTCCCCGCATCAATACCCTCATAATTCCCACGTAACCGAACGAGCTTGCAATTTGCATCGTCGTTGCGCCCTTGCCAGTCCTCGCCCCAATATATAATTCTAATCATACCCTAATCATATAATATTAACACCCTAATCCTATAACTCCAATTCTAACTAAAACACTAACCCTAACTCAAACTAAAATCCTATCCCTAAAACGACAACCCTAAAATTTAAAATCTAACTAAAATCCTAACCCTAAGACTCTAAAACACTATAAACTTAAAATCCTAACCCTAACCCCCGACGACCCAAAAAAACTAACCCTACCGTCCTAACCTTAACCGTAAACCTAACACTAAGACCTTAAAACCCTACAATCCTAACCCTAAAACACCCTAATCCTAAAACCTGAATTCTAACCCTAAAATCTGAACCTAACCCTAATCCTAAAATCCTAACCGTAACCATAAACCTAATTCTAAGACTCTAAAATCCTAACACTAAAACTCGAACCATAACCCTAACTATCTAACCTTGAAATTCTAAGCCTAAAAAGTATAATCCTAAAATATATATATCAAGGTATTGAGCTATAGATGATTTTAGCTTGCGAGCGTTTGTGAACGTGTCACTAGGACAATACATATCATTTAATTATTTTGAAAAAATAAAAATATATTTTGTTTACTAAATTAAAAATATTAAAATTTTAGGTTTCTAGGATGCATCAAGCACTCCAAAATCCATATAGTGATATATGGTAACCGAACTTAACAGAATTACTTTATGGATTATATACAAACTGGACAAGAGTCCCTATGCCTCCATTATATATCCCGTTAGACTGTATTGCATGCAATGTTAGTTAGAGCACACCACATCAGGCTGACGAGAGCCCTTCTCGGCAGGCTAACAAGTGCACTTGTCGGTAGGATGGGAAGGGCACTTCTCGACTGTTATAAATTTCTTCAATTTTCTTCACCAAAAATCTGCAACCAAAATAAATTACGTAAATGTTACCGGCCTCCGGGGAAGTCGCGCACGTAGCACTGCCCTAAGAGTTAGCTCGGGTCTATGTGCAGACCGTATCCGAACTCTCCTAGTGGTAAAATCCCTGCTCCACCGGAATCTCCTTGCCGCACACGACTTGGAGAGAGTGACCCCGACTTAGCTCTGCCCAGAGCACCGAAGAACAGCAGTGGTAATACGAAGAAGACGAGAATTTTAGAGAATTTCGAGAAAAAGAATTTTTGTGTATTGGAGAAGAAAAGGAGGTTTCAATATATAGGCAGCCCATTACCCCAATGCAATGAATGGTGTTAATGGCAAAAATTAATATTTCATTATGGCTATTAAAAATAACATAAAGAGGAGCAAGTAGCCGTTTGGGGAATATTAAAGTTAGGAATTGATTTTTTCCTTTACAGCAATAGCTGTATACAACAATCCCCCCCAAAAAATTAAGTTCCGAAAAAGGAAAGAAAAAGAGTAGAAAGGATCTGGGCAGGTTTATACTATGCGTAAATGAGATGGACTACAGCCTTGAATCTGTTGGTCCCTTGACGAACAATCGATGGAAAAAACACGAGTTCAGAAACAATTATAAAGACAATGTTTCTGGCAACAACACCCTAAAGAAGGTGAAGTTGTTTTACGAGAATCTAAAAAGATTATTTCGTAATATTTCTCGAAGGCAACAGAACCGTATAACTTCTAAAGAGAAGCGACGGTATTCTCGAAGGCAACAAGAGATGATCAACAACAGTTGAGTCTCAGATTCTCGAAGGCAACAGAAAGAGGGAGGAAGAAGAAGAACGGATCTCGCTGGGGTGTAGAACACCGGCGCTCAAAGCTATACCCGCAATACGGATAAGCTCCCAGGAACCAGCAAGTTCAGGAGAACTTCTGGAACGCTCGTAAGTCAATATTTGAGACTTGAACGGGCTTCCTGGACTTTACAGACTCCCTTTTCTCTCTTCTGTGCATCTTTCAAAGGAGGCCAAGGGGCTCTATTTATAGAGTGGAGTTGAGACTTCACCTCTTCTCCTATCCGATGTGGGACTAAAATACCAATACTCAAAAATAGAGTTTGATATTTTAGATCATCCCACAATCAGCATAGAAGTGTGCCAGTCCACGCCTACCCCCCGAACACTCCCGTGCATGCACGAGACATCCTGGAGTCCGTGTCCGAGTCCGAGTCCGCATCCGCACAACAAAAATTAACTTTCATCCTTGTTGGATTTAATCCTTTTTCCTTCTAGAAAATACTTCCACATGGCACAAACTTGTGCCCCACTACACCTCATGTGCACACCTCAACACAAGCAATGCATTATATTGAGATAATCACCATTTGGTGTAGCCGATGTGGGACTATCTTTTCTAGTCCAAAGGCAAAAACACCAACAATCCCCCACATATCTCAATATATGGGTTGAGCGTTCCCCACAGTGATTGTCCATCATGCATTAGGAGAGATGTCGCTACGACTTGAATCTTCCCGCATAGGTTAAATAACAACATGATACAAGAATGGACTAAGCCTTGAATTCTGCACCATAACTGCAATTCTTCCTACTCACATAATGACATCAACTGTGCTTCTGGCTGCACATTGAAGGCCTCGTGCCAGCCTGGTTTCAGTGTATAATTTTGGGCGTCTACAAGCTTACCCTCAAGAGACGGCCTGATATCTCTTTCCATACACTATAGGTGAGTTCTTTATAAAGAGTCATTGGCATGAAGCATTGTGCTTCTTTGCGGTGCTACGCCGCTATGACATGGCTGACAAAGCCGAGGCTTTACCCCACCTGGGTACCTCATCGTAGTGTCATACTACTGTAGCATGAGGTCACAAGCCCCTTTGTAGTGCCAAACTACCCAGCATGAAGCCTTGCGCTTTCGTGCGGTGTTACGCCGCTATGACATGGCTTGCGAAGCCGAGGCTTTACCCTACCTGGTACCTCTTCGTGGTGTCATGCCACTGTAACATGAGGACATCGTCCTCTTTGTAGTGCTGTCTACCTCTCTTTATTACGATTATCATACAGCATTAGGCTACCTGCCTATTTGCGGTGCTACTCCGCTGTGACTTAGCTTGCAAAGCCGAGGCATTATCCCTACCTGGGAACCTCATGGTGGAGTCACCCCACTGTAGCATGGAGTTTCACTCCTTGTAGTGCTGCTCTACCGTGCTTCCTGTAAAGCACACCAGGCATTCACTCTGCCTGAGAACTCATTAAGGCGTTTAAGCCAACCTCCCACAGGATCAATTTTCTGCAGAAAATACATAGTAGACAACAATGGTTATGGGTCCGTAACCCTTCCATGTTCCGCAGAACAAGTACCCACTGTTAACTGATATTATTCTAGTCAATGATCCTCCTTTGAACCAAAAAATTAAATGTCTAGTAGATTTCTCTTTGAACCAATAACATAAAATTTTATGGTAGGATTACAATAACACAATATCAGAAAGTCTTCAAGCCCATCTTCCTTGCTGTGTCCTCGACCAGCTGACGCTTGAGACCCTTCGTGAACGGATCCGCCAGGTTTTCCTGACTCCGAACATCGATCACTGCAATGACGCCCCTTTTGATGAGATCGTTCACTGCTCTGTGCTTCAACCGCACAGTCCTCTTCTTCCCGTTGAAGAGTTCATTTGATGCCACTGCTGCTGCCGCCTGGTTGTCACAGTATATCGAAATCGCCGGTATCTGAGCCCCAACCATTGGAAGGTCATATATGAGCTCCCGAAGCCACTCTGCTTCATCTGCAGCAGCGTCCAATGCAAAGAATTCAGATTCCATGGAGGAGCGAGATAACATAGTCTGCTTCTTCGACTTCCACGATATAGCAGCTCCACCCATGGCGAACACATATCCACCTGTGGAATATTCGCTCTCCACCTCTGAACACCAGCTAGCATCACTGAAGCCTTCCACTACTGACGGATCTCCGCTGTAGTATAGTGCATATGTCTGAGTCTTCTTGAGATATCTCATAACACGCTTCACAGCTTTCCAATGCTTTACGCCTGGATTGCTCGTAAATCGACTCAGCATTCCCACTGCAAAGGCTATGTCAGACCTTGTGGCAGTAGTAGCGTACATCAAACTTCCGATGACGCTAGCGTACTCCAACTGCCTGACGCTCTCCTTCGAATTTGGCTCCAGTTTCAGATCACTCCTGTACGGTGTATCAATAATAGGAAGATCTTGATACCCGTAGCGAGTGAGCATCTTCTCAATGTAATGAGACTGTGACAGCGCTATTCCAGTGCCTGTTCGGATGATCTTGAGCCCCAAGATTACGTCGGCATCCCCCAAGTCCTTCATACTGAACTTGGTCGAGAAGAATTTCTTTGTCTCTGTGACGCAGCTTAAATCCGTACCTAGGATTAGCATGTCGTCCACGTATAGACAAACGATTACTCCTCTTCCGTCAGCAAACTTCGTATAGACACACTTGTCTGTTTCACTGACCCTGTAGCCATTTGACCTTATCACCTTGTCAAACTTCTCATGCCACATTTTGGGAGCTTGCTTCAAACCATACAGAGACTTCATCAACTTGCAGACTTTGTCTTCCAGACCTCTGACGACAAAACCTTCTGGTTGTTGCATGTAGATCTCTTCGGTCAGCTCGCCATTAAGGAATGCCGTTTTCACATCCATCTGATGTATCACCAGCTTGTGTATTGCTGCTAAAGCAATTAACAATCTGATAGTTGTCATCCGAGCTACTGGAGCATAAGTGTCAAAGTAGTCGATCCCCTGCTTCTGAGCAAACCCCTTGGCCACTAGCCTGGCCTTGAACTTGTCAATGGTTCCATCTGCTTTCATCTTCTTCTTGAAGATCCATTTGCATCCGATGGGTCTTGCTCCTTCTGGTAGGTCGACCAATACCCATGTATTATTGGAGGTGATTGAGTCAATCTCGTTGTCTATCACCTCCTTCCAGAATACAGCATCTCTGGTCTTCATCGCCTCATCATAGGTAAGCGGATCTGCTTCCACATGATAGGTGACGAAGTCATCTCCGAAGTCTTTCGGCCTCCTTGCTCGCTTAGTTGACGGCTCAGCGAGTTCTGGTTCAGCTGATGTCTCCTCGACAACAGCTCCATCTTGGACTACCGGTTCGATAAAGACCTCTGTCTGCTTCGCACCCTCATTATTCTCCGGAATATCCGCGAGAACAATGTTCTTGTGCCTTGCAAACTTTTCTTCAAAATATTCAGTATCGCGAGATTCGATGATATGATTTGACTCGATATCAAGGAATCTCCGAGCATCACTCTTCTCGGCATACCCCAGGAAGATCGCCTTAGTAGTCCTTGTCCCCAGCTTCTGAATCTTCAGATCCGGAAGCTTCACATAAGCCAGGCACCCCCACACTCGAATGACATTCAGGTTGGGTCTGACTTTGAACCAGAGTTCATGAGGAGTTATGTCGGAAGTTGCATATGGCACTCTGTTCAGAATGAAAGTGGCCGTTAATGCAGCTTCTCCCCAATAGCACTTTGGGAGACCCGCAGTCAACAGCATAGAGTTCATCATCTCTGTCAACGTTCTGTTCTTCCTTTCTGCTACTCCGTTGGATTGTGGAGAATACGGAGCCGTCGTCTCGTTGATGATTCCATGTTCTTTGCAGAATGATGAGAATTCGTGAGACCTATATTCCCCACCTCGATCACTCCTCAGCCTCTTGAGTTGTTGTCCAGTTTGCCGTTCAGCCTCGGCCCTGAACTCCTTGAACTTCTCGAATGCTTCGTCTTTAGATTTGAGTAAATAGACGAAGGCATACTTGGAGAAGTCGTCTATGAAAGTAATGAAATACTTCATCCCGGCCTTTGTAGAGAATTGTTTGAAGTCACAGATATCTGAGTGAACCAACTCCAGAAGATCTGTGCTTCGATTGACCCTGTGAAAGGGTTTCCTTGTGATCTTCGTCTGAGCACATATCTCACATTTCTCTACCTTACCCCCACACTTGGAGATAAGTCCTAGACTAGACATTTTGTTTATTCGCTTACAATGAACATGTCCTAGTCTATTATGCCACAATTCAAGAGAGTAATTCAAACTAGTGATAGCATTAACATTATTATGCTGGGTTACAACAAGCTGAATTTTGTACATTCCTTCAGTCTGAAAAGCTTTCCCGAAGAAAGTACCCTTCTTGGACATCACCATTTGGCCAGCATTGATGTCCATCCTCAAGCCTGTGTTGCAGAGCAGGCTCCCAGAGATCAGGTTCTTAGCGATTGCAGGAACATGCTTCACACCTTGAAGCGTCAGAATGTTCCCCGATGTAAGCTTCAGCTCCACCGTCCCGATCCCCAGTACTTCAGCTTGTGCCTGGTTCGCCATCATGACTTTCTCGAAAGTAGGCTCATAGGAGACAAACCAGTCATTGTCTGAACAGACATGACATGTCGCGCCAGTGTCTATCCACCAGTCCAAGTCTGCCCCCACAGTTGCAACCTGTGCTATCATGGCAACCTGATTAGTAACTAAAGAAACCTTGTTAGGCTCACCTTGCTCTTTGGGCTTGGACTTGCATTCACTTTTATAGTGACCCTTCTTGCCACAGTTGAAGCAAGTCACATGGGACTTGGACTTCTGTTGCTTGAATCCTGGACCCTTCACTTTCAGATTCGAGAAGTCCTTCTTCTTGTGGTGAGAAGCCGCCTGCTTCCCTTTGTTCTCTCTGGTGGCTTGAACCAGATTCGTCGTTGCTAGTTGCTTGGATAGGGCGTCCAACTTCTGTTGAGAGCGTATTTCGTCCTCAACATGAATCTCACTGAGGAGATTATCCAGGCTAATCTCCATCTTCTTCCTATGCATCCTTGCATAGATGTTGCTCCATCCTGGAGGAAGTTTTGCCACGATCCCTCCAACGACGAACTTGTCGACGAGGGGCATGCTATCGTCCTCCAGTTTCTGGCGCAGCTTCAGGAACTCTTTCACTTGGGGCAGCATGGTCTTCTCGTCTTCAAAGACCCATTTGTGGTATTTTTCAACCATGAACATCTTCGACCGGGCCTCATCGTCGTCATACAGCTTTCCCACGGACTCCCAGATCTCTTTGGCAGAAGTCTTCTTTGTGTAGGACTCGGCCAGAGAGTCTTCCATGGAATTCAGGATCAGCAGCCTGCATATGCTGTTATCCTTTTTCCACTTCGTCTGCTTGCTCGTAGCAGCGGCTAGAACAGCAGCAGATCCTGTTGCTGGAACGATTGGTTCTTCCTCATCCAACACGTGATCAACATCCACGAGTTGAAGGTTCAGAGTCACCTTTCGCTTCCAGATCTGGAAGTGTTCACCGTCGAATTTCTCCAACTTGTTAAAGCCGGTATCGACAAGCGAAGCACGAGTGTTTTCCATCGAATCGTATAGCTTTGAGATTGTTGGTCCCTTGACGAACAATCGATGGAAAAAACACGAGTTCAGAAACAATTGTAAAGACAATGTTTCTGGCAACAACACCCTAAAGAAGGTGAAGTTGTTTTACGAGAATCTAAAAAGATTATTTCGTAATATTTCTCGAAGGCAACAGAACCGTATAACTTCTAAAGAGAAGCGACGGTATTCTCGAAGGCAACAAGAGATGATCAACAACAGTTGAGTCTCAGATTCTCGAAGGCAACAGAAAGAGGGAGGAAGAAGAAGAACGGATCTCGCTGGGGTGTAGAACACCGGCGCTCAAAGCTATACCCGCAGTACGGATAAGCTCCCAGGAACCAGCAAGTTCAGGAGAACTTCTGGAACGCTCGTAAGTCAATATTTGAGACTTGAAATGGCTTCCTGGACTTTACAGACTTCCTTTTCTCTCTTCTTGGTGCATCTTTCAAAGGAGGCCAAGGGGCTCTATTTATAGAGTGGAGTTGAGACTTCACCTCTTCTCCTATCCGATGTGGGACTAAAATACCAATACTCAAAAATAGAGTTTGATATTTTAGATCATCCCACAATCAGCATAGAAGTGTGCCAGTCCACGCCTACCCCCCGAACACTCCCGTGCATGCACGAGACATCCTGGAGTCCGTGTCCGAGTCCGAGTCCGCATCCGCACAACAAAAATTAACTTTCATCCTTGTTGGATTTAATTCTTTTTCCTTCTAGAAAATACTTCCACATGGCACAAACTTGTGCCCCACTACACCTCATGTGCACACCTCAACACAAGCAATGCATTATATTGAGATAATCACCATTTGGTGTAGCCGATGTGGGACTATCTTTTCTAGTCCAAAGGCAAAAATACCAACAGAATCTCACGTAGTGACTATTGTCTTTGTCTGAAGAAGAGCTTGATGGACTACGCCTTGAATCAGTCTTCTTGAACCAGATTCAGAAAATAGCACACATAGTATGCTAGAGGTACTGGGTCTATCGGGTGGCGCGTTTGGTTGGCCATGCGCACTTTTATATATTCATGAGAGTTATCTAGGATCGCCCTGTCCTATAGTCGCGGCCCTCACGACCTCTCATATAGGTAAGTCCTTAAGGGTTGGTGATAGGAATCAACCCTGCATATCATGCTTGGACTTATTAAGAGTTAAAACTCAACCTATCCATATCACAAAAGGAACACTGTCACCATAGGGATGGGGTATGAATGTACACATGTACAGCCTCCTGGGCTTTTATTTTAAAGAGAATTTAATCTCAGGTTAGTGTTCCATAATAGTCACCTACTCCAGCTTGTTCCTACCCATTGAACCGGCTTCTTGGGATCTCCAGTCAGACTCGGTTGGGTTGCCACTGCTGGTGACTATACTATGGGCTTAACCCCATCCCCCTCGATGATTCTAGGATTAATTTCCTAGACAAACTCTTCGTCAAGAGTAAACAGACTCTTCGTCAAGAGATCTGTAAAGTTCTTTTATGACTTTATAGTCAAGAACTATAATTTTGCTTTTTTTTTAGGCTCTTTACATATCTTGAAACGCAGCTGCATGTACCTGTTTATCTTCGAATTCACAAGATAATCTTTTAGCATAATTTTAAAACAAATGACATGTACAAAAATATGTAGTATAAAATGTTGAGCCACACAGCTAGCTTCAGTAGAAGATGTGTGGCTGAATATAACATTTCAGACTATATAATAGTCTTAGCTATGATAGATTTGTTGCACAAACCTCAAGAGATGAGAACTTCTCATAGAGTAAAAAAGATTATAAAGAGTCAGATACCCAGTTTGAATTTGAATGCCTTCTTTGACATAAGAGTATCTAATATGATACAATTATAGTCTAGAATATAAAAAAAAATATTCTGGAACTGGTTTGACTGATTTAGTTATTTTCTAGATCAGATTTGGTGACATCACATTTATTTAACAAGTATGTGATTTCACTAATTATTGATATAAATATTAGGACAGTGAGCAAAAACTCATCTGACTCTATCATCCCTTAAAATAAGATACAGTAACTTTCAGCCTTGGTCTAATGATTTATCTTGACAAGTCATTTTTACAAAAAAAACTGTCTAAAGTACTAGAATAATAGTTTAACTGAATTTTGCTAATTGACCTTATCAAATCTTTAGTTTATCAAGTTTTGATCAACTTGGGTTAGCTGTAGGGGCTGGTTCCCAGCTAGCGGATTTTCACAGGGGAACGATTAAATACCGTGTCGCTTAGAGCTATTTATGCCCGGTTGACAGAAGGACCCTTTCGGCTTGTACCCAAATTGATCTTAAATTTTAAAACTTTAGATTTAAAGAAATTTACAATTTCACTAACTATTTTCTCATGACAAAATTGTTTGAATGAATCAATGAATTATAGTGTCATGAAATATAAGCAAAAATAAAGTTGTCTAAATATTGTGACAGAACAATATTGTAATTTCTTTCTGACTGGATAGAATTCTAATATTGTGATAATATGATCAACTAAGGTTAAAATATGCAAAACTAACATGCGAAGAATATCACTTTAATATAACAATTTTCAGAACCATATCTGTACCCCAAGATAATTGTCTCATATATTTCAACAATATATTTCTCCAATTAAATTAGGGGGGAAATGACGAGAGAATGTAGGTTGTACATATGAAAATTACTTTTCCAATTGATCGGAGCACTTTTGTACATCTAGTCAGCTTGATTTTGGCTTAATAATAGCAATCCAGAAGATACCATTTTGAATATACTATAGTGCTATAAAATGCACCATGAAACTATTTAGAGAGTTGTATTTGAGGAGTAAAAACCTTTTTTTTTTTTTTTTTTTTTTTAAACACAAATCTGATCCTAAATATTAATGTCCAATATGTATCAAACAAGGAAACATACACTGGAGGCATGTACGTGCAACCTGGCTAGCCTATCACGTTCACGGTCACCCCTTTTGCGAAGTCTTTTTGATAAAAAATGGTGCATTCCACAAGGGCAGGTTTACTGGGTCCATAAACTTAATATATAATGTTAGTGGTATACCTCGATGAGGAACCTAAACCTTGTGGGCCAACAAGTTGCAATGAAATTTGAAAGAAGACGTCATGCCTGGCTAGTTATGTTCATAATGAACATATTGGCAAGTTAATGAAAGAAAAATGAAGCAGTAACAAGTACTATTTCAGAGAACTATATCCTAGCAATTGATCAAGAGATGTCTCTCTTAAGCCATTGTCAGTTGGTAAACACGAATTGCCAAGTACTTTGTATTAATTCAGTGGATCTCTAATTCAGTGAAAACTAAACACATGAGCAAGATGCTAACATGAAGAGTGAAAGAAACCACTTACTTAATATAATTTAAACTTGTAGAAGGAACATTAAATAGTAATATAGTACATCACAAGTCCATAAAATCTAGGCCTTGCCTAGAGACAAGTACTAGAAGGCATATTATAATTATTGACATGTGACTCTTATCAATTAGCGAACATAGAATAAAGAAATCATCTCTAGCCATTATAAATGTAACAGTGACTCAAAGTCATATTGTAAATGAAAATGTTTACATACTAAACATAAAGTTTGCTAAAGAATTGTATACCGTTATTGTTTATTATTATCCTTCTAAACATATACATAGAAATTAACACGAATATGATAGCATATTATATTAAAAAAAAAATTGGACAAGATTGATGCTGGACACTTAAACACATAAGAATGATTCAAGGTTCTTGGCCAGTCTTTATATGACTTAAAAAACAAGAAGAAATTGTCATACACGCTTGTTATATACATGTTGAACATTCTACTGAAATGATGATACTAGTGAACAATTTAAAAAAAAATGCCAATAAAAAAAAATTCCTTATAAAATCAATCGACATAACTAGCCATAGCTAACCATATTAAAACATAACTAGGTTTCCTACACACAACCACCATCAAAGATTGTATAACTCTTACATATTAATAATGATATCTATACCTGTTGGCTTTTAGCACATAACCAATTCTACTTCATGTCTGAACCAGGGCAAATCGGAACATGGAGATAACCGAAACATAACAAACATTTGTATGTAACAACATGAATATACTTTGAAGCATGGGAGATCGGAACATGGTGATAACTAAGTCATATTATTATTTCTTTCTTTTTTCTTTCTTTTTTCTTATTTATCAACAACAAAACATGTGAATATTTGTTAGAACACTATGCAATTATGCATATTTGAAAATCAAAACATGCATGATCAATATCGTTTTAATTTATGCATATTTGTTATAATATGTAAATAAGAAACCATATGATAAAATTTAACAGGTCACTATCCTTTTTAGTACATTATATGGCTCTAACTGGCAATGAAGAACATGATAGTTTCAATGCATATATTGGGACCAATGTCTGTTCCAAAAGAAGTGCATATCACGTATTTGTGCACTAACATGTGCATGTACCCTTTTGCCTCCTAAGAAAACATTCAACTCAATTTTATTAACTACTAGAATTTCTAAGACTTAAAAAACAATTGTAAAACATGATTTCCGTGCTGGCAGGACAACAAATAAATGATTCAAATGAGTAAGGATAATCTCACTGTGAAACTATATTCTACTAGCATTATTTTGGTATTTGAACAAAAGAAGTCCTGATATTTGAAGGCACATTCAGGAAACTGGGTACCAATTCTACTTTCTGAATTGAGCTATTCTCACGTGTAGATTGGACAAGATCACTTTGTAATGGTACTATAGCATATGTTGAGATCGAGATTGTATTTCCTTCTTATGGAGAAGTCGGATCAAGAGAACTCCCTCGTGATCATAGTTTATTTCTTCCATGAAACCACAGATAAAGAGATAGGTGTATTAGATTAAGACCTCTCACAAGAAAACTGTCTTAAGGAAAATTTGGCGCACAACACAAGAAATATCGACCCATTGGCATCTATCAAGACAATATGTATGCAACATAGGTACAAAACTATGGTGTCTTGTGACCGGAATTCCATTCGATCGATATGTATATATGCATTCAGATGTATTTCATTGTACTATTAGTGAAGAAACAAGAAAATTATTAATTCCTCTTTCCTTCATCTTTCACCATATGTGGTTTAAATATGTACACATCAGATGCTGACCAAAATGTTTAAATATTGTAAACATCAGATGTTTAATGAAACAAAGCCTTAAAACATAGAATCCAGTTTTTAAGTAGAACTCAGGAAAGGAAGGATGCAACAAAAACAGGCTTATATGTCTATCACATTTCACTGATAAACTCATTTTAACGGTAAGGTGACCCTCATTTGAATGAATCGTACCGACCAGAATGTAGGAGTTTAATAACAGAATGCAAATAATATATACACTACTAGCTAACTCTTAGATTGTTATAAATTTCTTCAATTTTCTTCACCAAAAATCTGCAACCAAAATAAATTACGTAAATGTTACCGGCCTCCGGGGAAGTCGCGCACGTAGCACTGCCCTAAGAGTTAGCTCGGGTCTATGTGCAGACCGTATCCGAACTCTCCTAGTGGTAAAATCCCCGCTCCACCGGAATCTCCTTGCCGCACACGACTTGGAGAGAGTGACCCCGACTTAGCTCTGCCCAGAGCACCGAAGAACAGCAGTGGTAATACGAAGAAGACGAGAATTTTAGAGAATTTCGAGAAAAAGAATTTTTGTGTATTGGAGAAGAAAAGGAGGTTTCAATATATAGGCAGCCCATTACCCCAATGCAATGAATGGTGTTAATGGCAAAAATTAATATTTCATTATGGCTATTAAAAATAACATAAAGAGGAGCAAGTAGCCGTTTGGGGAATATTAAAGTTAGGAATTGATTTTTTTCCTTTACAGCAATAGCTGTATACAACATCGACAGGATGTCACGTTAGAGTGGTTCGAGAACTTTGATATTGGAAACTATACGTAGATATTACCGACTCTATTAGGGTCGATACCTATTTAGGAGGATGATACACAGGGGATGGTGGTTCATATATATATATATATATATATATATATATATATATATATATATATATATATATATATATATATATATATATATATATATATATATATATATATATAGCAAATGACCTCTAGCCTAGTGGTTAAGAGAGATGCATGCGGCCCAAGTGGTCGGGAGTTCGAGCCTCAGTTGGAGGTGAGTTCGCCACAAGTACCCATTGCTTCAAAAAAAAAAAAATAAATAAAAAAAATAATATATATATATATATATATATATATATATATATATATATATATATATATATATATATATATAACCCTTTTAAAAATAAACTCAATGGACAGGGTAAGAAATAAAATGGTATATAGAATTATGTACAAATTCTTTTGAATTTCTTACATAGACACACCATTTCCGAATTAAGACAAGTAAACACATTATTATATGTTCCCAAAAAAAAAAAAAAAAAAAAAAAAAAAAAACGAACTCTCCCGCCAAAGTCCAAACTCTAGCAGCCTAGTGCGATGCCACAGCCATTGACCCCCTATCAAAGCTCCCTCTCAACCCTCCTTTTCCTCCTCCGGCGGTGGTAGTGGTGCTCAGTCTGCTCCCCTTCTTCTTCGCCTCCTTATCGCGCATTGTCTCCCCTTTAGTTACCATCCTCATCTTCTCCGCCACCGCACCCGCTGCTGCCGTCGTCGTCGAGCTGATGCCACCACCGACAGGCGGTGCGCCCTCTTTATTAGCCCCTCCCTGCACCAATATCCTCGCGATCCCCGCGTAACCGAGCGAGCCTGCGATCTGCATCGCCGTTGTGCCCTTGCCCGTCCTCGCCTCCAGGTTGGCGCCGCGCTTGACAAGAACCTCCACCGCCTCCGCCTGCCCGGCCTCAGCTGCGCAATGCAGCGCCGTGTACCCCTCCCCGTCCCTCGCATCAACTTCTGCCCCTTTGTCGAGGAGAGTCTTCATCGCCTCCACCCTGCCTTTGAACCCTGCCCTCATCAGCGCGGTCCATCCGTTCAGGTCCCGGCCGTTCACCACCGCTCCCCGATCGATCATCCTCCCCACCGCTCTAGCCTCCCCCTTCCTCGCTGCTGTTGCCAGCCCGTCCGCTAGCTTCAGCACGTCGAATAGCCTCCCATGCCCCCCTTCCGCCGCTGCATCGTAGGCCGTTCTCCCAGCGAAGTTCCTCACGTCCTTCAGCCCCGCGCCACCTTTCGCTATCAGAAGCTTCACCAGCTGCTCGTCCCCCGCGGCGGCGGCTACGTGAAGCGCCGTGTCCCCGTCCGGCCCTCCGCGGGTGTCCGCACGCCCTCCGCTGGACAGCAGCATGCGGAGGCAGTCGCGGCGCTGCTCCGCTGTGGCCAGGTGCAGAGCGGTGCGTCCGTTCGAGGTCGGTGAGTCCGGGTCGGCTCCGTGAAGGAGCAGGATCTTCGTCACCTCTGCGTGCCCGCCTGCGACTGCGAAGTGCAGCGGTCCCCACGAGGACGCTGCGGACTTCTCCGTCGACGCTCCCCGCGCGAGCAGTAGCTCCACGATCAGCGCCTCCCTGGCCGCTGCTGCGGCCTCGAGCGGCGTCCGTCCCGCCCGGCTGGCAGCCTCGACGTTCGGATCGAATTCGAGGAGCAGCTGCACCAGGTCGGCGCGGCGCTGCGAGACGGCCAGGTGAAGCAGGCTCTGGCCGAGACGGTCGACCGAGTCGGCAGCACGCCACTCCGGGTCGCTCCTCTCCAGCACTTCCCTCACCTCGTCCATCGACCCCTCGCCGACCAGCCGCGCCAGCACGGCCGAGCCCACGAAGAAGACCTTCACGCCGCTGTCGGTGAAGACCTGCTTCTTCTTGGCGGTGAACCAGTCGCTAGGCACGGTGTCGTGGCCGGAGGAGGCCCTGTCCTTGAAGGCGGCGCCCGGGACGACGACGCTGTCGAGGAGGAACGAGTCGCCGGAGTCCGGAAAGGACTCGGGGAGGGTCGAGTCGGGCGGGAGCAGGTAGGTTATCTCCACGGTGACCGTAGCGAGGGGCGGGATGATGCCGGACTGGGGGCGTACGTCGTACCGAGCGCGGTTCGTCGTCGGCTGGAGGCGGAACGCGACGGGCATCGTGTACATGACGTTGCGGAGCGTCAGCTCCCCGGAGCAGCGCCGCCCGGGCTCGACGCGAACCGCAACTTCATTGGATGGCTCCAAGCTCAGCAGCCTGTCCATTAATGGTAACTTAGAGGGTGCTTAGTACATGAATGTAGTAGCCAACCGAAGGAACTCTACAATGGGGGAGGGAGAATTGAGGAGGAAGAAGAAGTTTAAAACTGGAGGGAAGTGGCCGGCTAGCTATCATTGGGAAGAAGACACGTGTCCGGTGACAGAATCAAAGAAGAATTGTTCCTTTCGATTGGCTAGCTAGGGACTTTGCAAGAGCCTGCTATTTCTTCAGTTGAGCTTGTAGTGATGGGTCATTTTCGCAACATAACTCTTAGCAATTCCATTGTTATTATTTTAAATAAAATATTATCCTCTCTAGAAACTTCTTCATTTGGTGAATAAGTTTAGAGTTGGTTAGTTTTAGGACCTCCTATCAATATTGTCCGGAAGAGATGTTAGGTATGGTTCTAACGGTTGATGGAGGTTGTGTGATTTGAATTTTTTTTTTTTTAATGTGCAATCGGAAAATGAGATCTGTGTCACTGTTTTTGTTTCTATCCTGATCTCAGCAGCCACACGGCCCTCCTGGCAGCAGTAATTCGATAGGGACGAGTTCATGGGCATCGTGTATCGTCAAAGGCCTTTCGTCCCGATTGCATTGTTGAATGCTTGCAACTGATCAAGAGCTCCAGAAGGTTGGATGGCTGCTGAGATCAAGCAAACAACAATATCATTCTCGCTGGTCATGAAAAAACTAAATAAGCCACCCAATCATTGTTGGTGCTTTCTTTACATGGAGAGAGCTTGCTCTCAACATGCCTTATAAAATTATAGTCCCACATCGGAAATGCACCATGAGTTATCTCAACATATATACTTGGTTGTGTTGTTGAGAGATGCACATGGGGTGGTGACCCTAAGGAGGGAACCATGTGGGTGATTTTACTAGGAGGTAAGAATAAGGCTCCAAGAATTAAGCATTAATGCTTTTGTCATTCTCTTGGATTAATTCTACTTGGAGCTAAGTCCCAACGGGGCTTAGCGACTCGGACTCGGACTCGGACTCGGACTCGGGCTCATGGGCTCATGGGCTCATGAGGCGTAATGTGGCATTTTATTGGCACACTTTGCACTTAGCACGTCAGCAGTCATACGGTCTTTATACGGCACATGCGGTCCATGCGGTCGTTAGGCTCATGCGGCCAGGCTGCTGCTGCTGCCGCATGGAGGGATCCGCTGACTGTGCAGATTACAAATCAGTTATGGAAAGGCTGAATCAATGTAATTAAATCAGATCCTATCTTTG
The DNA here is from genome assembly GCA_029216955.1 of Iris pallida. Classification (NCBI taxonomy): domain Eukaryota; kingdom Viridiplantae; phylum Streptophyta; class Magnoliopsida; order Asparagales; family Iridaceae; genus Iris; species Iris pallida. The sequence continues at coordinate 4,873,007 of JANAVB010038218.1, forward strand.
TGGGATTTGAATTAATTCAGATCCTATCTTTGTGAAATTTGAAGTAATTTCGTGGGATTTGAATTAAATCTCGTTGCTATCTTTTGGGATTTGATTCAATCTTTCCATAACTGAAGTGGCGGTTAGGGTTTCCACCCTCTCTCTATAAATACTCTCTTCTGGCCTCCTTTGTGAGAACTACGAAAATTACAAGTAAGAAAAGGAGAAAGAGAGAGAGAGTTGCTGCAGCCATTGCAAGTCCATCCGAGGAGTCTGAACAGAGGTGACTTCGAGCGTTCCACAAGTTCTTCAACTTGCTGGTTCCTGGAAGCAGATCGTGTGGGGCGAATCTTGCTTTGAGCAACGGTGTTTTGACACCCCAGCATTGTTCTTCTTCTCATCTCTCTCTAATTTTATTGTAACTCGTTCTGTCCCAATTGCAACACGTTTGCAAGGAAGAACGAGAGATCTTCTCTTCTCTTTTTCCCTCCTTCAGATTGTAATTTGGCTATTTGATTTTTGTACCGTCGTAGATCTTGAGTTTGATCACTGCAAATTTTTGTGGGACATCTCAGATCTCGATTGCATTTGTTTTTCCATCTTTGATCAAGCCCGGGACTAACAATCTCAAAGCAAGATTCGTGTAGACGGAAAACATTAATGCTTCGCTCCTCCAATCGGACTTCTGTAAGTTGGAAAAGTTCGATGGAGAGCACTATCAAGTCTGGAAGAGAAAGGTGTACCTAACTCTTCAACTAAAACACGTTGATCATGTTCTGTTGGAGGAAGAACCCTCTGTTCCAGACACTGGATCTACTGCCGCCATCAACGCGGCTACCAAACTCCAGGCCAAGTGGAGAAGGGAAAATAGCATCTGCAGGCTTCTCATCCTGAATGCTATGGAAGACTCCCTGGCAGAATCCTACTCAAAGAAGGAACTTGCCAGAGACATATGGGAGTCTGTGGAAAATCTGTATGAAGAAGATAAGAACAGGAGCAAAATGTTTGTGGTTGAAAAATATCACAAATTGCTCTTTGAGGACGAAAAGTCCATGTTACCACAGGTGAAAGAATTTCTGAAGCTGCGTCAGAAACTGGAAGACGAAGAGATGCCCCTTCCCGACAAGTTTGTCGTCGGAGGGATCGTCTCAAAACTTCCTGCTGGATGGAGTACCTTCTATGCAAGGATGCACAGAAAGAAGCTAGACATTAGCTTGGGAGATCTACTTCGAGAGATTCATGTGGAGGACGAGATGCGTTCTCAACAGAAGGTGGACACTCTGTCCAAACAGTTGGCTAAAACCAATCTGGTGCAGACGAGGGATCCCAAGGGGAAGCAGGCGGCTTCTCATCCCAAGAAGAAGGACTTCACTAATCTGAAAGTGAAGGGTCCTTCATTCAAGCAACAGAAGACTAAGTCCCACGTGACTTGTTACAATTGTGGCAAGAAAGGCCACTACAAGAGTGAATGCAGATCTAAGCCTAAACAATCAGAGAAAGGTGAGCCTAATAAGGTTTCATTGGTTTCTAACATTGTTGCTATGATCGAACAGGTCACAACTGTGAGGGTTGACTCTGACTGGTGGATAGACACTGGTGCGACTTGTCATGTCTGTTCTGACAAGGAATGGTTCGTCACGTACCAGCCGATATCTGAGAAGGTTGTCATGGCGAACCAGGCCCAAGCTGAAGTTCTGGGAATTGGGACTGTGGAGCTGAAACTCACTTCTGGGAACACTCTGACGCTTCAAGGTGTGAAGCATGTTCCTGCGATTGCCAAGAACCTGATCTCTGGGAGCCTGCTCTGCAATGCAGGCTTGAGGATGGACATCAACGCTGGTCAGATGGTTATGTCCAAGAAGGGAACATACTTCGGGAAGACTTATCAAACCGAAGTAATGTTTAAAATTCAACTTATCAACCAGTTCGATGACATTAATGCAGTTGCATTTTCTGATTATTCTCTTGAGTTGTGGCATAATAGACTAGGACATGTTCATTGTAAAAGAATCAACAAAATGTCTAGTCTAGGACTTATCTCCAAATGTGGGGGTAAGGTGGAGAAGTGTGAAGTGTGTGCTCAGACGAAGATCACAAGGAAACCCTTTCATCGGGTCAATCGAAGCACAGATCTTCTGGAGTTGGTGCACTCCGATATCTGTGACTTCAAACATTTCTCCACGAAGGCCGGGATGAAGTATTTCATAACCTTCATCGACGACTTCTCAAAATACGCGTTCGTCTACTTGCTCAAGTCCAAAGACGAAGCTTTCGAGAAGTTCAGAGAGTTCAGGGCCGAAGCTGAACGGCAGACCGGACAACAACTCAAGAGGTTGAGAAGTGATCGAGGTGGGGAGTACAGGTCTCATGAATTCGCATGGTTCTGCAAAGAACATGGAATCATATGCGAGACTACTGCTCCATATTCTCCTCAATCCAACGGAGTAGCAGAGAGGAAGAACCGAACATTAACAGAAATGATGAATTCTATGCTGCTCACTGCAGGTCTTCCAAAATGCTACTGGGGAGAAGCTGCATTAACGGCCACTTTCATTCTGAATAGAGTGCCATATGCAACTTCGGACGTAACTCCTCATGAACTCTGGTTCAAAGTCAGACCAAACTTGAATGTCATTCGAGTGTGGGGGTGTCTGACATATGTGAAGCTTCCAGATCTGAAGATTCAGAAGCTGGGGACAAGGACTACGAAGGCGATCTTCTTGGGGTATGCCGAGAAGAGTGATGCTCGAAGATTTCTTGATATTGAATCAAATCATATCATCGAATCTCGCGATGCTGAATACTTTGAAGACAAGTTTGCAAAAGACAAAAACATTGTTCTTTCGGACATTCCGGAAAATGATGTAGGTGCAAATGAGACTGAAATCTCATACGAGCCAGTAGTCCAAGAAGAAGCTGTTGTTGATGAAACAACTCTTGTACCAGAACTCGCAGAGCCGTCAGCTAAGCGAGCGAGGAGACCGAAAGATTTCGGAGATGACTTTGTCACCTATCATATGGAAGCAGATCCGCTTACCTATGATGAGGCGATGAAGACCAGAGATGCTATCTTCTGGAAGGAGGCAGTGAATGACGAGTTTGACTCTATCACCTCCAATAACACATGGGTGTTGGTAGATCTACCTGAAGGAGAAAAGCCTATTGGATGTAAATGGATCTTCAAGAAGAAGATGAAGGCAGATGGAACTATTGACAAGTTCAAGGCCAGGCTGGTAGCCAAGGGATTTTCTCAGAAACAGGGGATAGACTACTTTGACACGTACGCTCCAGTAGCCCGGATGACCACCATCAGGATGTTAATCGCTCTTGCAGCTATACATAAGTTGGTGATACATCAGATGGATGTAAAGACTGTATTCCTGAATGGGAAGCTGACCGAAGAGATTTACATGCAACAGCCAGATGGATTTGTCGTCAAAGGTCTTGAAGATAAAGTCTGCAAGTTGGTGAAATCATTGTATGGTTTGAAGCAAGCTCCCAAGATGTGGCATGAGAAGTTTGACAAAGTTATTAGGTCAAACGGCTACAGAGTCAGCGAGACGGACAAATGTGTTTACACAAAGTTCGCTAATGGAAGAGGAGTCATCGTTTGTCTGTACGTGGACGACATGCTAATCCTAGGGACGGATATAGACTGTGTCACAGAGACAAAGAAGTTCCTCTCAACCAAGTTCAGTATGAAGGACTTGGGGGATGCAGATGTCATCTTGGGCATAAAGATCATCCGGACAGACACTGCAGTAGCGCTGTCACAATCTCACTACATTGAGAAGATGCTCACACGCTATGGGTATAAGGATCATCCAGGGATCGATATGCCATACAGGTGTGATCAGAAGTTGAAGTCAAATTCAAGGGAAAGCGTCAGGCAGCTGGAGTATTCTAGCGTTATCGGAAGTTTGATGTACGCAACCACTGCCACAAGGCCTGACATAGCTTTCGCCGTAGAAATGTTGAGTCGGTTCACAAGCAACCCAGGGGTTGAGCATTGGAAAGCTGTGAAGTGGGTGATGAGATATCTCAAGAAAACTCAGACATATGCACTGTACTACAACGGGTATCCGACAGTAGTGGAAGGCTTCAGTGATGCTAGCTGGTGTTCAGAAGTGGAAAGCGAGAGATCCACATGTGGATATGTCTTTTCCTTGGGTGGAGCTGCTATATCGTGGAAGTCGAAGAAGCAGACTATACTCTCTCGTTCCTCCATGGAATCTGAATTCTATGCACTTGAAACTGCAGCAGATGAAGCAGAATGGCTTCGGGAGCTCATGTATGATCTTCCAGTGGTTGGGGCTCAGATACCGGCGATACCGATATACTGTGACAACCAGACGACTGCGGCGGCGGCATCAAATGACCTTTTCAACGGGAAGAAGAGGACTGTGCGATTGAAGCACAGGGCAGTACACGATCTTATCAAAAGAGGTGTAATTGCAGTGGTTGATGTTCGGAGTCAGGAGAACCTGGCAGATCCGTTCACAAAGGACCTCAAGCGCCAGTTGGTCGATGATACAGCTTGTAAAATGGGCTTGAAGGCATTCTGATAGTATGTTTTTGTAATCCTACCATAAAGTTTTATGCTATTAGTTCAAAGAGAAATCTACTAGGCATCTAACTTTTGGTTCAAAGGAGGATCACTGACTGGGAAACTATCAGGTAACAGTAGGTACTTGTTCTCTGGAACATGGAAGGGATACGGACCCATAACCACTGTTGTCTACTATGTATTTTTCTGCGAAAAAAACAGATCCTGTGGAAGGTTGGCTTAAACGCCTTAATGAGTTCTCAGGCAGAGTGAATGCCTGGTGTGTTTTACAGGAAGCACGGTAGAGCAGCACTACAATGAGTGAATCTCCATGCTACAGTGGGGTGACTCCACCATGAGGTTCCCAGGTAGGGGTAATGCCTCGGCTTTGCAAGCCAAGTCACAGCGGCGTAGCACCGCAAATAGGCAGGTAGCCTAATGCTGTATGTCGTAATTAAAGAGTTGTAGACAGCACTACAAAGGGGAGGATGGCCCCATGTTACAGTGGCACGACACCACGATGAGGTACCCAGGTAGGGGTAAAGCCTCGGCATTGCAAGCCATGTCGTTGCGGCGTAACACCGCAAGGAAGCCTTAGGCTTCATGCTGGGTAGTTTGGCACTACAAAGAGGCTTGTGACCTCATGCTACAGTAGTATGACACTACGATGAGGTTCCCAGGTAGGGGTAATGTCTCGGCTTCAGGCCATGTCAAAGCGGCGTAGCACCGCAAGGAAGCGCAAGGCTTCATGCCATATCTCTTTAATAAAGAACTCACCTATAGTGTATGGAAAGAGATATCAGGCCGTCTTTTGAGGGTAAACTTGTAGACGCCCAAAATTATACACTGAAACCAGGCTGGCACAGGGCCTTTAATGTGCAGCCAGAAGCACACGTAACAACACTTTGTGAGTGGGAAGAATTACAATTGTGGTGCAGAATTCAAGACGTAGTCCATTCTTGTATCACATTGTTATTTAATCCATGCGGGAAGATTCAAGTCGTCAGCGACATCTATCCTAATGCAAAATGGACAGTTACTGTGGGGAACGCTCAACCCTGGACACATATATATGTTGTGATATGTGGGGGATTGTTGGTGCTTTCTTTACATGGAGAGAGCTTGCTCTCAACATGCCTTGTAAAATTATAGTCCCACATCGAAAATGCACCATGAGTTATCTCAACATATATACTTGGTTGTGTTGTTGAGAGATGCATATGGGGTGGTGACCCTAAGGAGGGAACCATGTGGGTGATTTTACTAGGAGGTAAGAATAAGGCTCCAAGGATTAAGCATTAATGCTTTTGTCATTCTCTTGGATTAATTCTACTTGGAGCTAAGCCCCAACGGGGCTTAGCGACTCGGACTCGGACTCGGACTCGGGCTCATGGGCTCATGAGGCGTAATATGGCATTTTATTGGCACACTTTGCACTTAGCATGTCAGCAGTCATATGGTCTTTATGCGACTCATATGCGGCCATGCGGTCTTATGCGGCATGCGGCTCATATGCGGCCTCATGCGGCACATGCGGCACATGCGGTCCATGCGATCATTAGGCTCATGCGGTACATGCGGTCCATGCGGTCCATGCGGCACATGCGGTCCATGCGGTCCATGCGGCACATGCGGCACATGCGGTCCATGCGGTCCATGCGGTCGTTAGGCTCATGCGGCCAGGCTGCTGCTGCTGCCGCATGGAGGGATCCGCTGACTGTGCAGATTACAAATCAGTTATGGAAAGGCTGAATCAATGTAATTAAATCAGATCCTATCTTTGTGGGATTTGAATTATTTCAGATCCTATCTTTGTGGGATTTGAAGTAATTTCGTGGGATTTGAATTAAATCTCGTTGCTATCTTTTGGGATTTGATTCAATCTTTCCATAACTGAAGAGGCGGTTAGGGTTTCCACCCTCTCTCTATAAATACTCTCTTCTGGCCTCCTTTGTGAGAACTACGAAAATTACAAGTAAGAAAAGGAGAAAGAGAGAGAGAGTTGCTGCAGCCATTGCAAGTCCATCCGAGGAGTCTGAACAGAGGTGACTTCGAGCGTTCCACAAGTTCTTCAACTTGCTGGTTCCTGGAAGCAGATCGTGTGGGGCGAATCTTGCTTTGAGCAACGGTGTTTTGACACCCCAGCATTGTTCTTCTTCTCATCTCTCTCTAGTTTTATTGTAACTCGTTCTGTCCCAATTGCAACACGTTTGCAAGGAAGAACGAGAGATCTTCTCTTCTCTTTTTCCCTCCTTCAGATTGTAATTTGGCTATTTGATTTTTGTACCGTCGTAGATCTTGAGTTTGATCACTGCAAATTTTTGTGGGACATCTCAGATCTCGATTGCATTTGTTTTTCCATCTTTGATCAAGCCCGGGACTAACAATCCTTACCGTGCAACAGTAAATAACCCAAGTCACACATTCACATATTTCCATTTAGTTTTAGGCTCTCGTATAAAATTCAAATTTTGTGTTCATGTCTCCATTTTGGATTGTCAACTCAAGTCAACCGTTAGAATGAGACCTAAACCATCTTCTGAATAATACAGAGAAATAAACACAATTCTAAATATTATAAGAAATCCTAAAACTAAATAATCCTAAATTTTACTATGTAAAGTGAACACAAGGATGTTGTTGCCTAATGGTATGTTAGTATTGGTAATCTCCAAAGGCTAATTTGTTGACCATTGCTTCTTTATTTTACAAGCAACTGCGTCTAAGAACAAGAAAAAACAATGCAGTTTACTTGCTCGCATGGGGCGGATCCAGACATGAGCTGGGGTGGACTCTACAAATATATTTTTTGATTTTTTTTTCCTTATGTTTTTAAATTTTTGAATTTTTTATATGAATTAATCTATTCTAATCTATTGTAATCCATCTCAATTTTAGTTTCTGGATCCGTAGCGATTAGAGCAATTGTGCGGCCGAGATCCATATATAGGAAAAACAGGAATGTATACATATTCTTGAAACATGCTCCATTTGGTGGCATAGAAAGAGACCAAATTTTAGGGTTGGCGATTAGTGGAAGGTGTATTAACACTTCCAAGTGGAAGGACGACAAGTAGCAACTGGGATATGCAACTGTGACACCATTTGTTACTCTCTTCCATCCGCATCAGGGCCGGTCCAAGAATTCTCGGAGCCTATGGCTGAATTTAAAAGTGAGACTTCTTGAATGGGTAAATGAAAACTTATTTTGTGATTTTCTTTTTTCCTCGGATATCAATTTTATCGGTGCTTAAGAAGCCAGAGATAGAGATTGCGCGACTATGTTTGCATTTTGTGGAAAAAAACACAAATTAATGCATGGGAGACCGCTAAAGAGATTCAGAGCTGCCCGGCCTTCTTCAATAGCATGACGTGCACACCATAATGCGACCCAATTCATGTGCTGGATCCAAACAATTAAGGTTTTGCAGTCACCTTCAATGATGATGTTTGTGTTGTTAGTCCCGAGGCATAATTTTTCGATGGAAAACTAAAATTATGCAACACTTCGAAGAAGTTGCACGACAGAGATCCCGAAGGATTCTGAGAAAACGAACACTAATGTGTCACTACGAAGAAGGTACAGTAGAATTCGTAGCAGCAGCAGCGAAAGTCCACTAACGTTTTCTGATTAGATCAGAAACATTCTCGTTTAGAACGAGATAAAAGTGAATGAACATAAATGGTGAAATGGCCTGCAGGGGTGAAAAATCACCGGCGCTCAAAGCTTGATTCGCCCCACACGAACAGCTTTCAGGAACCAGCAAGTTCGACGATGAATTTCGGAACACTCCGCTCTTCTGACTCCTCGGATGGCGCAGAACTCTGCTCACAAAGTACCTCTCTTCTCTGCTCTGAACTTAGACAATTTCGTAAGAAAATTTCTGATACTTAGTAATATCTACTGAGAGATAAGAGATGGACTTTATATAGGTGCGTCCAGTAACTGCTCGGTATGCAGAACGTTCAGGACGTGGAAAAAACTTCTTCGAACGTTCCGTAACCGCCAATTAGCACATAGCGCTCGCTAACAGCACGCGCAATTGCGCACCGCTGCGCCAACTGCGCGCCAATTGGCCGCGCCAACTGGCGCGCAACTGGGCTACGCCACAGGGCCCGCCAGTGGGCAGCACCAATTGGTCGCGCCATCTGGCTGCGGGATCTGGCCACGCGAACGGGCATGCGGTCGGCTGCACAGAGGCTCGTGCAATGAGCGCAACTTAAGCGCACTATGCGCCTAGCGACGATGCTGACGTGCTAAGTACAAAGTGTACCAACAAAATGCCACATTACGCCTCATGAGTCCATGAGCCCGATTCCGATTCCGAGTCGCTAAGTCCCTACGGGACTTAGCTCCAATGGAAATTAATTTCCAAGAGCAAAAAATATTATGCTTTACCATGGAGTCTTATCCGTACCTCCTAGTAAAATCACATGCATGGTTTTCTCCCTAGGGTCACCACCCCATGTCCATATCTCAACAACACACCAAATATATATTGAGATACACTTCATGGTGCTTTTCCAATGTGGGACTAAAAATACTAGGCATGTATTGAAAGCAAGCTTTCTCTACATGTCAAGGAAAAGCTCCAACAATTCTCTACATATCTCGATATATAAATTTGAATGTTCCCCACAGTAACTATCCATCATGCATTAGGATAGATGTCATTGACGACTTAAATCTTCCCGCATGGGTCAAACAATAGACTATAATACAAGATTGGATCAAGTCTTGAATTCTGCACCATAGCTGCAATTTTTTCCACACACATAATGTAGTTACATGTGCTTCTGGCTGCACATTAAAGGCCCTGTGCCAGCCTGGTTTCAGTGTATTATTTTGGACGTCTATAAGTTTACCCTCAAGAGACGGCCTGCTATCTCTGTCCATACACTATAGGTGAGTTCTTTATTAAAGAGACATGGCATGAAGCCTTGCACTTTTCTTGTGGTGCTATGCCGCTATGACATGGCTTAAAGCCGAGGCTTTATCCCTACCCGGGAACCTCATCGTAGTGTCATACTACTGTAGCATGAGGCCACAAGTCTCTTTGTAGTGCCAAACTATCCAGCATGAAGCCTTAGACTTCCTTACGATGTTACGTTGCAACGACATGGCTTACAAGGCCCCCCTATTTGGGTACCTCATCGTGGTGTCGTGCCACTATAACATGAGGACATCCTTCCCTTTGTAGTTTTGTCTACAACTCTTTGATTTTATCATACAATATTAGGCTACTTGTCTATTTGCGGTGCTACACCGCTGTGTCTTGGCTTGCAAAGTCGAGACATTACCCCTACCTGGGAACCTCATGGTGAAGTCAACCCATTGTAGCATGGAGTTACACTCTTGTAGTACTGCTCTACCGTGCTTCCTATAAAGCACACCGGTCATTCACTCTGCCTGAGAACTCACTAAGGCGTTTAAGCCATCCTCATCACATGATCCATTTTTTGCAGAAAAATATTTAGTAGACAACAGTGGTTGTAGGTCCGTAACATTTCCTTACCACAGATGACATGTACCCACCATTCTTGATATTTTTTCAGTTAGTGGTCCTCCCTACCAAAAGATAGATGCCTAGTAGATTCTCTTTAAACTAATAACATAAAACTTTATGGTAGGATTGCAAGAACATAATATCAGAATTCTTCAAACCTGTTTTACAAGCTGAGCCATCGACCAGTTGGCGTGTGAGGCCCATGGTGAACGGATCCGCCAGGTTCTTCTGACTCCGAATATTAATCACTGTAATAACACCTCTCTTGATAAGATCGTGTAGTGTCCTGTGTAGTGTCCTGTCCCGCTCAGTCAATCGAAGGAATCAAAACATCGACGGCATTCGGACATAGCCACACAACGGCTTGCTCGAAGACTCGCTCAGGTGGGTGGCTTCGGTGAACTTGTCTCAGCTTGGCCTTTATACTAATAAAAAAAAAGTTTTTAAATGCACAAGTAGGCTTGATAATAAAATAGATGCATCCACATAGCTAAGGGAATAATCTCAAGTCAGGTCGAAATGTGTTAGAACATGAAAAAATATTCCACGGTCGGCTTAAAAGTATTGCTCAGCGTGCTTTCAAAATGACACTCCGTCCTTCGTCCCGTGGCTTGGGAGAAGGAAGCTGGTTTAAGTTGCCACAAAGGTAAAAACTTAGCCTAAGTCATAGGCGTCGCCCGCATGAATGCTTCATAAAGCATGCACAGTCCCATCGTCCAGGACTTGGCATTACCTTGCTCGTCCTACGGGTTAAGTTACAGCACACGTTACAGAGCACGGCTTGTGGCGTAAGTCTAGGCACCCAAAGAACTTGGTTGTTCAAGTCGAACGCGTGCATCGTACGTTCCCTCGATACAAGGCTTGACGCAGCCCTTGTTCGTCACTCGTTGCATGAACAAGTTAGACAAGAGTTTTGCTGGCTATCAAAGTCATAGCAAGCACTGTTCCCTGTTGTCTGCGGTTGTCAAGTCACATAGTCCCACGATCTCAAGGCTCGTCATATAAAGAATGTGACTTGAGCGATAGTATCGTCTAGAGAACAAGTCAGTCTAAGGCACGAGCTACGGTTAATTTAGGGAAAAGTATGCCATGGACAAAGGAATACGTTATATTCAAGTTAAGATGGAAGGCTACTTAGTAATCGTTCCCTGGATTTTAAAGGATAGAAGTTCATGATATCGGTCCCACTACTTGGGAGTCTCGATAAGAAAGTCCACGCGACTGGTTATCGTCGAGATCGGTCCCGCTACTTGGGAGTATCGATAAAAAAGTTTACAAGATCGGTCCAGCTACGTGGGAGTCTCGATAAGGAAGTCCATACGACTGGTTGTCGCTGAGATTGGTCCCACTACTTGGGAGTCTCGATAGAAAGTTGGAAAGTATGGTCATGATTAAGGAAGGACTTGGTAGATCGAGTTGAGCCTTGCATGGTCATTGGACAACTTGTGCACAAGGTGTAGTCTTCTCGAATGATCACCGGAGCACCGGGATCATGTCAGCCCGGGGAAAGCGCGTTGGCTTAATAGATGCTGGAAAACTGCATGGGAGATTCGGCGCCTCTGGGGCTAGCTACCTGTGTTGAGGGACGGTCCGATATTCTGAGTTAGTCCGAGATAGCTTGACATTGCTAGTGACCATTTTATATAGATGAGTCAAGGACTTGAATGCATGTTCGGTCGGTAACACAATGTTTGGGCCTAAGATTTGGCTGTAACGTATATACCGTGCTTGGCACGAGGCACGGTGTCGGGATATTCGTGTCATCGACACTAAGTTCACAAGTCTTGTCTAAGTCGGTTGATGAGTCGAACAGGAAGACCGCGAGGCGGTAGCACGGACAGGTCATGATAAGTTGTGAGACACGGCCTCAATCTTGAAGCACAGACAAGTCTAGGCAAGGTCTATTGGCACGACCAGCACAAGTCATCCCCTTGACGTCATTGGCACGAGAATGGTCTAGATGCACATAAAAACAAGTAAAAGTCTTGGCATGGCCGAGTTTACATAAGTTTCTACTTGGCGAGGCACTGCCCCAAATATATTGAAGCCACGAATAGAGTATAGCACGACCCTATCGTTGTGTTGTCAAGTATAGGCCAAGGCGTCGTTGTCCTAAAATTAATCCTAAGGCAAGACTAGAAAGACAATCAAAAGGGATTAAGCTGCTCAAAGTAAATGAACGTGTCAGTTTTGTATGGGTGGGTAAGGAGCTCACTCCACCAGTACAGTTGAGTACTGACACCCACACAGTTTTCATGTGTAGGCACATATAGAAGCCCGATGGCGCAGAGCTCGCTTGGATGCGTTGAGGCACGGAGTTCCTTGGCATTTTGAAGCATTCGACCGTATTGAGTCAGAACTTATACGAGACATAATGTATAGACAACGTCATCCCGAAGAATCTGCCACTCGTCGTCTTGAAGCTTGTATTGAGAAATGAGAGAGAGCAGAGTGACTTGTAATATGAGAGAATAGTGAGCTTGAGAGACTTGTAATTTGGCCTCGTGTCCACAATTGTAACTTTGCTTAAATATCAATAAAGAGCATTTTGAATGACTTGTGTTTTGCTTCAAATTTTTGCTGCTGTTATTCAATGTTTCTGTTTGGGACTTATGTGCGACGACCCCCGTCGGTTAGCCTGTAATCGACCGTTATGGACCTGCATTGCGTGAGCGTAATCTAGGCTCACACGGTATCACGTTTTAGCAAGGATGATCGCTTCTACGGAGCGGGGCGTGACATAATGGTAACAGAGCACGGCTTTACGTCCTTGGACTTTCGATTAAATTCTTTAACTCGGATGTTCCACAAACTCTGATGTTGTTTTCGCAAATCGATATCGTTGTTACGCTCTCTCTCAAATGCCCTACAGGATGTCCATACGATAAGTCTAAACATTTTGAAAAGTATCATAAAAGAGAAAATTGGTTGAACAAGTTAACTTTAAACAAGCACGGTTGGCTAAGTCAGATTGGGCATATACACCAAGAATCGTGTCGATCTTAGCAAAGTTGAGTGCAGAATTCAAATTGTGTCGGACGATAATGAGTTAGACTCGATTGAGTATACGGGATAACTATCGATAGGGGTGCCATTAGAAGATGTTATCGTCGATGTGATATAGATTAGCGTGCTTGGGCTCGAATAAAAATTCGAAGTATGATTCAAAACTTGTTTCAAGGATTTATTGAATAACTTTATTTCTGAGTGGTGTATGGGATAGCTTCGGTGATGTCGAACAATTGAGGATACGGGGTGCCAATGAGCCTATCAGCAAGCGTCACATGTATATAAAGCCTTAGATCGAGTATCATTGAGTAAGTTATAATCTTAAAGATTTTGACGAGTTGATCCGAACGGAATTAGAATCGACGTGCACGGGATTGGAATTTGCATTAAGCGTAAAATACAAGTGATAAAGAAAAGATAGATTGAATCGAGAAAAAGTTAAGATATACAAATGGATGACTCGATCAAGGAAATCGATATGAATCATATACGAAAGTTAGCACGATTGGATGATAGCGTGCACGAAAATGATTCAAATATTTGAGAATGACTCTAAGGATTTGAATAGATGTTGATCGATGATTGAGTTAATATAGAACGATGCGATTTGAGAAATTGTGTTGCTCGATGACTTAAATTTTGGATTGAACGAATTAAACATGTAACGGGTTAGGAGATAATGATCGAACTTTATCTTGAATGTCGAGGAGATTATCCAGTTCATACGACAACATCAGTCGCACGACTCAAAATTTGTTGCAAATAAAGATCGTCAGGTTACGTATATCATCGATGGTATTGAGACGTATCAAAGATCTATATACGATAACTCGGGGATACTCTGATTCGAGGAATGACGATCTATAAAATGTTATTGTTCCGATGGATGTTATGCTTAGAATTTTAATGAAATGAATGTTGGATGAAGACGATCGTGTATTGATGGTTACGCCGATAACCATAATATCGACGTTCTTGTCTTGCACGAGCGTAACTCTATCATTGCCCATGCATCACGTCGAATTTGGGGATGATCGTTCCGCGTGAGCGCAGACATGGTGATTCATGTCGGGGGACCGATCGAACTCGGGAAATCAAGATGTGGCCATTTGGATTGCTTCGACTTGTAGTTTGAGACGAAGGTGGATTCGAGGATTGATCGGACTTGTGATTGATGATTGAGTAAAAACATCCAATCTGCGTATCGAGAATAAATTAGTCTAGACTCAAAACAAGAGTTACGCTCCATTGAGAACGATTATTCTGCGGAAGCATTGCATGGTGATTTTATGCCGACCGTGGATAATCGAACTCGCATGATATTATGGCATGACATATTGTTAAAGTCAGACGACCTTGTGATTGATTATATGAATTGGGATAAATGACTTAAGAAATATGAAATAAGAATTATTGTTCAGCGATAAGTCGTATCGTAGCGTGCTTGACTTGGGAGGAATAGATAGACGGATTATATCGAATACATTTGAAAAGATAGGCTATGCAATTTGCTTGTTGGATGAACGATATTGATATGTCAAGAAAATGGTTGAACATGACTCAGTGTAGGATGGCTTTGCTGAATGACTCGGACCCCTTGGACTAAGTGTTGCAAGTATGAATAGGAGATATATATATGTTCGATGTTTAGAAATTTGACTGATGCGAGCTTGGGTAGAAAACTCCGTACTATCAACTTGGTTTGACCCTAGGATTGGGGTCAGTATTGGCATTATTGTTGGAAAGCTATGATTCTAATCCTGGCAATTGACGTTAGTCTAGCGAGATGGCCTAGCGAGTTAGGCGAGACGTCCATGTTTCGAGGAAGAATATTGGTATTGATGAATGGAATGATTCAAGAGCATGAAATACCCACTCACGAGACTCGACTGACATGCATATATTTTAGGGACACTTGAATATGTGCACGATGCGACTCGAGTGAGAATGATAAATTCTCTATCACGCAGCTTGGCTAAAATGTATATATTTTAGGGACGCCAGGGATATGTGTATGATCCAACTAAGTGATATATTGAATTCAAGTGAGACTTGAGGAATGAAAAAGTGTCGAGAATTTTGAAATCGTATTTTAAAGGACAGATTGATGGTAGTGCGAGCGTGGCTCAGATTAAAGAAACACATAAGCGTAGTGTGTGCGAGAGTTATAGAATGTTGAATAAAGTGATAAGTCGATGAGTAAGTACTCAGTTAGTTTCGAGAATCAAACTTTTTCTGAGTGGTGTATGATGTAATGCTCCGTCCTGCTCAGTCAATCATAGGAATCGAAACGCCGACGGCGTTTGGACTTAGCCACGCAACGGCTTGCTCGAAGACTCGCTCAGGTAGGTGGCTTCGGTGAACTTGCCTCAGCTTGGCCTTCACACTAATAAAACAAAAGTTTTCAAATGCACAAGTAGGCTTGATAATAAAAGAGATGCATCCACATAACTAAGGAAATAATCCCAAGGCAATTCTGAATGTGTTAGAACATAGAAAAATGCCCCACGATCGGCTTAGAAGTATTGCTCAGCGTGCCTTCAAAACGACACTCCGTCCCTCGTCCCGTGGCTTGGGAGAAGGAAGCTGGTTTTAGTTGCCACGAAGTTAATAACTTAGCCTAAGTCATAGGTGTCGCCCGCATGAATGCTTGACAAAGCATGCACGGTCCCATCGTCCAGGGCTTGGCGTTGCCTTCCTCGTCCCACGGGTTAAGTTATAATGCATGTTACAGAGCACGGGTTGTGACGTAAGTCTAGGCACCCAAAGAACTTGGTTGCTCAAGTCGAACGCATGCACCGCACGTTCCCTTGATACAAGGCTTGACGCAACCCTTGCTCGTCAAGTCTTTGCACAAATAAGTTAGACAAGAGTTTTGTTGGCTATCAAAGTCATAGCAAGCACTGTCCCTGTTGTCTGCGGTTTTCAAGTCACATAGTCCCACGATCTCAAGGCTCGTCATATAAAGTATGTGACTTGAGCAATAGTGTCGCCTAGAAAACAAGTCAGTCTAAGGCACGAGCCATGGTTGGTTTAGAAAAAAGTATACCATGGACAAAGGAACATGTTATGTTAAAGTTAAGATGGAAGACTACTTAGTAGTCGTTCCCTAGATTTTAAAGGATAGAAGTTCACAAGATTGGTCCCGCTACTTGGTAGTCTCGATAAGAAAGTCCATGCGACTGGTTGTTGTCAAGATCGGTCCCGCTACTTTGGAGTCTCGATAAGGAAGTTCACGAGATCGGTCTAGCTACTTGGAAGTTTCGATAAGGAAGTCTACGCGACTGGTTGTCGCCGAGATTGGTGCCGCTACTTGGGAGTCTTGATAGAAAGTTGGAAAGCATGGTCATAATTAAAGAAGGACTTGGTAGATCAAGTTGAGTCTTGCTTTGTTATTGGACAACTTGTGCATAAGGTGTAGTCTTCTCGAATAATCGCTGGGGTATCGGGATCATGTCGGCCCGAAGGAAGCGCATTGGCTCAACAGATGCTGGATAACCGAATGGAAGATTCGGCGCCTCTGGGGCTAGCTACCCGCGTTGAGGGACGGTCCGATATCCCGAGCTAGTCTGAGATAGCTTGACATTTCTAGTAATCATTTCATATAGATGAGTCGGCAGAATAGTGACAAACCGCGTGTATGCCTTTGGATTGAGTCAAGGACTTGAATGCATGTTCGGTCGGTAACAAATGTTTGGGTCTAAGATTTGGCTGCAACGTATACACCGTGCTTGGCACGAGGCATGGCGTCGGGATGTTCGTGTCATCGACAATAAGTTCACAAGTCTTGTCTAAGTTGGTTGATGAGTCGAACAGGAAGGCCGCGAGGCGGTAGCATGGATAGGTCATGATAAGTTACGAGGCACAGCCTCAATCTTGAAGCACAGACAAATCTAGACAAGTCTATTGGCACGACCAACACGAGTCGTCCCTTTGACGTCATTGGCACAAAAATGGTCTAGAGGCACATAAAAATAAATGAAAGTCTTGGCACGGTCGAGTCTCCATAAGTTTCTACTTGGCGAGGCACTGCCTCGAATATATTGAAGCCACGAATAGAGTATAGCACGACCCTATCGTTGCGTTGCCAAGTATAGGCCAAGGCGTCTTTGTCCTAAAATTGATCCTAAGACAAGACTAGAAAGACAATCAAAAGGGATTAAGCTGCTCAAAGTCAACGAACGTGTCGGTTTTGTATGGGTGGGCGAGGAGATCACTCCATCAGTACAATTGAGTACTGACATCTATACAATTTTTATGTGCAGGCACAGGTAGAAACTCGATGGCACGGAGCTCGTTTGCATGCGTCGAGGCACAGAGTTCCTTGGCATTTCGAGGCGTGCGGACGCATGGAGTCAGAACTTATACGGGACATAATGTATGGACAACACCATTCCGAAGAATCTGCCACTCGTCGTCTTGAAGCTTGTATTTGTAATACAAGAGAATAGTGAGCTTGAGAGACTTGTAATTTGGCCTTTTGCCCACAATTATAACCTTTATTTGAATATCAATAAAGTGTATTTTGAATGACTTGTGTTTTGCTTTAAATTTTTACTGCTATTATTCAATATTTCTGTTTGGGACTTATGTACGACGACCCTTGTCACTTAGCCTGTAATCAGTCGTTATGGACCTGCCTTGCATGAGTGCAATCCAGGCTCATGCGGCATCACGCTTTAGCGAGGATGATGGCTCCTACGGGAGCGGAGCGAGATACCCTGTGCTTTAACCGCACATTTTTTTTACCGTTGAAGAGGTCATTTGATGCCACCATCGCAGTCGCCTGGTTTTCGTAGTATATCGGTATTGCCGGTATTTGTGTCCTAACCACTGAAAGATCATATATGAGCTTCCGAAGCCATTTTGCTTCCTCCGTTGCGGTATCAAGTGCAAAGAACTTAGACTCCATGGAGGAACGAGAGTGCATAGTCTGCTTCTTTGACTTCCACGATATAGCAGCTCCACCTATTGTGAAAATAAATCCACTGTGGACCTCTCGCTCTCCAACTCTGAGCACCAGCTGCATCACTGAAGCCTTCTACTACCGGCGGATCTCCGCTCTAGTGCAGTGGATATGTTTGAGTCTTCTTGAGATATCTCATTACCCGTTTCACAGCTTTTCAGTGCTCAACACCTGGGTTGCTCGTGAAACGACTCAGCATTTCCACGATGAAAACTATATCAGGTCTTGTGGCAGTTGTTTTCCATTAAAATTCTTTGATTACAAATTTCAATACAAACAGAACAGTGTTACAATATAGGACTTAGATGTAGTCCTAGGAGTACACTTTTGTTTATCTGGGTTCTTTGTGCCGATGGAGTGAATGGTAATGCGTTGACTCCGTTGACGATCTGACGACGGTTATCGGTTCTCTGAAGGTCTGGATTGCTCTGGGTGCTGGAGCTTGATGAGAGGAGGAAGACGTTGAGTGTCTGTATCTGCCTCTCTGGTGGTGCGAAGTCTCTATGTGTTCGTTGTAGGTAGGTATGTGTGTCCGTAGGTGTGAAAGAAGGAAATGGTCCCTCTCTTTATATAGTCTGCAGGCTGGCCGTTCATGCGCGCATGTAGGATGCACCTGTACGCGGGGACGCCACGTGTTGATTGCTGATGGAGGCACATGAACGATGCGTCCTGATCGAGGGGTTGACTTCTTCATGTTGCTGTTGTGAGCCGGCACGTAGCGGAGAAGAAGATCTCTCTGTTGCTGAGATCTTGGGTGAGTCGAGTCAAAGGACACATGTCATCGACCCATGGCTCGGAGATCTCTGATTTGGTGGAGAATGATCTGGTAGGATGCGCCTAGGATTTGGCGCATGAGGAGGCTTTGGCTCGTAACCTTTAGGAGTCACGAACCATTCGGGGGGCATGGCTTTTGAGGCACATGCGAGGCTTCAGAAGTGACTTAACTCCTGTCTTTCGGGATCAGAGAGCAGTCTGAGGTACATGGCTTTTGAGACGCATACAGAGTTTTAACAGTGACTTTCCTTCTGTCTTTAGGGATCAGTGAAAAGTCTGAGATGCACAGCTTTTGAGGCGTATGCAGATTTGGGCGCATGGCCGCGGAGACGCATGCGAGATGGTTGGGTGGCCACGTGGCAGTAGCCGTCGGAGGGAAGTAATGATGACGTTGGCGATACTTCGTCTTCTGAAAAAGCTGCCGACTGTTCAGACTTCGGGAGGCGTGTTGCCAACTCTGTCAGTTCAGCATTTAATGTTTGTGACATTCGATGGACAGCTGAGTGGGCGCGTCGGTTGGCGTTCCACTAGGCGTATGGGGACGCATGGAGGCACATCCCTGTGATGTGCTTGGTACTGAAGGGCACGTCTGTGAGATGCGCGGTCTGGCCGGCGCATCTACTTCGTGACACGACTTTAATGGTGCGACTGTTACGATCTTTGAGTGCTTTAAATAGCTGTTTTGACTTAGCTGAATTCGAAGCGTCCGGTTCATCCATTTAATACAAATTTATTGCCCGAAATTCGGAGAGCCATCCACTTGGCGCATGGGTTTGATTTGCCCGGCCTATAAATAGTGGCATAGAGAGAAGGTTTGCTTCTCGTTCTCTCACGTCTTTTCGACATGAACTTGTGTACTCGAATGCATTCTGTTGATGAGATGCTCCCGAGGGTGAAGATACGACGCAGTGTCTTCGCTGATACACTTGAAGGTGACTGTTACATCCAAAAGTCGGAGTCGAGGGCTTCCGAGGCAGGCGGAAGGTGTCTGTTGCATCCAAAGATAGGGATGCTCGGGCCTCGTCTTCATTGTGCAGGAAGAGCCGTAGATCGAAATTGCGGTACTGCGACTTTGGTGGCTCTTTCTTCCTTCAAAATGGGTGTAGCTCATTCTGGTTGTGTTGAAAGCTGCTCCTTTGGCCGCGGTTTCGATCACGATATTCCTTGGTGTTTGGAGGCTCTTTCGAAGCCTCCCCTGGCCACAGGTTGGCTTGTGGTTCTTTTCCCTTCCTTGGCTAGAGGGTTGATTGCCACCCTCGTTCTGCTCAATAAATGCTTCATTAGTCGAAGCATTTTGACGACGGTGATCCTGGCTGGAAGAGCGGCACATAACTGGGCTGCTGAAGGGATGCACATAACTGGGATGCACATAACTGAGCTGCTGAAGGGATGCACATAACTGGGATGCACATAACTGAGCTGCTGAAGGGATGCACATAACTGGGATGTACATAACTGAGCTGCTGAAAAGGATGCGCCTTGCTGAGGACGCATGGATTGCTGCGCCTGGCTGAGGGCGCATGTTGATTGCTGCGCCCATTTGAGGGCGCATGTTGGCTGCTGGCTGTAGACTTAAAATCTTTTCTTTGTAGAAATTCTCCTTTGTTCAGTCTTTCTTTAGACATATAATAGACTTTTATATGTTAAATAAAAAGTCCTCTTTCAATGTCTATATTTGTTGCTTTTTGCTATGAAGTACTTTGTCCAAGCTTTGGCGCATGTAGTCTGGCGCATAGACTTTCTGGTTCTGAAATTCCATGCTTCTACAAGACCCCCTTCAAAGTTTTTAAAACTTTTGGATAAGTTTTGGAATACTTTGAATAAGAAGCATGGTAGTGGAGGCGCATGACCGTCGGGGCGCATAGATACTCCGTGCATCAGAGGTGGGGCGCATGCTCCGCTCAGTTAGTGCAAATGATGACGCCTCGGTAACCGAAAAAGATTAATGATGATCTTTTTGGTTTTATTTGTGGTTATCCTTTCACAGGACCCGAGGCGACGAATGAGATCACACATCATCGGTTCACGCGTACGACCAAGCCCTATAAATAGGCGAGAGATGGAGAGAGAGAGTTCTTCTTCTCCTTGCTTTTGCTTTCTTTAGAGTTCTTCTTCAAAAAACCCTAACTTTTCTTCTCTCAAAGAATGGCTCCCAAGACTCCTCGCGGCGGTGCTAGACGAGGCAAAGGGAAAGAGCCTGTAGAGGCTGCCGCGGCTGATGTTCCCCGTCCACCAGTCGAAGTTCGGCCGGAAGTACTTGGCGAGTTTCATTTTACGTACACCAACGCATATAGGCCTTGAGTCTTTGATGATGTGCCGAGGTTTTTGCCGCCGACGCGCATGGGTTTAGGCCCTGATGATGCGCCGAGGCTCCACCGCTGACGCGCATGGGTTTACACCCTGATGATGTGCCGAAGCTCCACTGCTGATGCGTATGGGTTTACACCCTGATGATGCGCCGAAGCTTCTTTTTTATACGTGCTATGCGCTTTTAATGAGACTCAGATTCTTTTATTGTTCCTAACATTTTCGAATCTTTGCTAGTGTCGATGACTATCCCACTCTTGAATGAAGTGCTTCTGGACGATGCCCTCGGCCAGATGGGAGTAGATTATGATGAGGAGGTGATAAATTTTGCTCGAACTGCTATCATGCTAGATCAGCCTCCCGAGAGAATGACTCAAATCCAGGATCAATCGTATAGGTTCCTCAAACGGATGATGGAGCGTGGTGTTTTGAAATCTGCCACCTCTGACAAAGTGACCTTCTTGAAGCCCGAGTTCCTGTTTGGAGACCGCCTTACTTCTACTGAAGCAAAGGTGTTGAAGGTCAAGGAAGACTGGTTCTTTACAGCAAGGGGAGTGCACATGACCGTTAAGCAGCTCGAACGCCAATGGCCTCTGGCGGCTTTCTGTCGTCTCGCTTCCAAGAGGAGGATGTCTTGGGATCTAACCCCATCTCAGGAAGGAGCGGTGGCAGGCATCCTAAAGATCGACTCTACCTCAGATCAAAGGGATACTTTGACCGCCGTGCGGGCTGGGCCTTCTTTCACCTGGCGGACTCTACGCCCTGGGAGCATTTATAGTGATGTTCCCGCCAATACATTTGCCTTTGGCACTTCGACTTTCGCTAATCGCATGCCTTTAATGGAGCGATCGTACCCGAAAGGTGAATTTCGGGTAGAGGGTTGGTGTCATTATGTTGCCAAATGGGACAAGCTGACACTCTGGATGTTGTCACGGTTTCAAACTGAACTCCAAGAGATGGGGCTAACTGCCGCGATCCGTGCTACTCAGGCAGGTGTCGACATCAACCGGCATATGTTTCTCGCACTTCTGGAAATGTTTGATACCCATACCGGGACCTTCTTCACTCCGGTGGGGGAGTTAGACCTTGCTCTTCATGAAGTGCATGAGGTATTAAAGCTCCCTTGGGGATCAGAACCCTATGAGGAGTACTTCCCGACGAACGAGGAGTTTCAAGTCCTGGAAGACAAGGCTGAAGAAATGATGGCCGTCTTCAAGGAAGTAGCGAGTCATCATTACTATATGCAGAAGAGGGATAGGAGCGGATCGCAGCCTCATGTGACCGCCTGGAGGGATTACGTCTTCAGTCAAGACAAGGAGAATCCCTCTCTATTTACCACTCCGCCAGCGCTTTTCCGTAGCGAAGTACTTTCCGAAATGAGCAGGTTAGGTGAGAAGAATCCCCGGGAGAACGAGGACCATCAATCGGATGAATGCTCCTACAGCTGTTTTTGGCACCTAACTCATCGGATGTCGTCGAAGGCAGTGTTATCTGCATATCTGATGGTTTGGCTTCGAGATTACGTTTTCTCGGGTGGGTCAGGCTCCGTAGAGAGGGTAACCCGGAACTTAATCCTGCCAGCAGTGAAGTTGGTTTTCGACCGGCGTTTGGCTCTTCTTCCCGCGATGGTATGTAATCTGCTACGAGGTTTATAGGAGTTTGCGGGAAACGTGGTTCATGACCGCGGTAGGAATGACAACTTCCCACGTGCCGAACTGCCATTTCACT
This sequence comes from Iris pallida, assembly GCA_029216955.1. Taxonomy (NCBI): domain Eukaryota; kingdom Viridiplantae; phylum Streptophyta; class Magnoliopsida; order Asparagales; family Iridaceae; genus Iris; species Iris pallida. The sequence continues at coordinate 4,895,823 of JANAVB010038218.1, forward strand.
ATCTAATGGGGTGGTTGATCTTACACCATCAGAATGTAATGAGTTCGGGTTCGGAAGAAGACCATAGGGCCGGAGATGCATTCCTTCGTCGTTTCCACCGGAGGAGCTTGTTACATTCTGGCGTTCCCATTTGCAGGAAGGTTTTATCTCGCCTTCAGGGGTGGAAGATCACCAAAGTAGGACCTGTCTTCTCGGGTCTTGAGGCCGATGAGGATTTGACGGATTCGGGCGAAGATGCCACCACTCTGCCTCCATAGGGATTCCGCTGGTTGCAAAGCATTCGGCCATCCCATCTGGTGTACCGGAACAGGAATCAGTACTATCTGGAACCGTACTTACCGAGCCGCTTTGCACGGCAATTTAGTTATGCGCAGCTGATGTTGGATAATCCCAGTATCACCTTAGGGTATGCTAGAAGTTTGCTGGATGGTGCACGAGCTTGGCAATACTACAATGCTGGATGTACCGGAGCTCGGTTTACGCTGGCTGTCCAGAATCCGCGGCCGCCCATTCTTTACTCGGCCGCCAAGTTTTACTGTGTTATGGCTGCCGCGCCTCCCGGGTATGATAGGGAGACAAGTCTCGTTGCAGGCACCCCGTTAGCGGTGACTGGGCATGTATCGGCTAGGGCTCGATCGCACCGTCCACCAGAGGTGGGTCATCAAGATGTCCCTGCCGCGTCCGCAGGGGGTCAGGCCGAACCTCCGGTTGACCAACCGAAACGACGTGCGGGTGCAGAAGTTGGCCCTTCTACGTCAAAAAGGCAGAAGAAGACATCGTCACCGATGGTGTCGTCGGATTCAGCATCTGCAGAGGTAAGGACGTTCCGCATAGTCTGGTTTGGGTCCAACATTTCAAGTAATCAATGCTTCCCTCTTTTTATAGGTGCCGCTAAAAAGACGGCCTCGTACTCCAAAATCTGGTGGAAGCAGGCCAAAGGAGATGACGGGCTCGTCTGAAGTGCGCATCCCGCCAACCATGATGTCTCCCCTGAAGGAGAATCCGGAGGATGTTGCTGTCGTGGAGATCCCAGCATCCCCAGATTATGTCAGAAGGGAAGCTGAGGATGTAGCAGCTTTCGAAATGATAAAGGTCGCCGCGGGGGCCTCAGATGCCGAGGGTCCTGTAGACACGCAGCTTCCTGGTGATGAAGTAGAGTGGAGTTCGTCGTCTTCGGATGACGCTGCTCTAGAGTTGCAAGAGCCTGTTGCGGGGACAACAGAGATGGTTGGAACAGAGGAGAGGGTTGCTTCCCCTCCTTGTTATGATGATGGGAGGTCGGCTGTAGCATTACCGAGCCCTACCCCAGACTCAGCGGCGGAAGCTGAGGTGGCTACCAACCAGGAGGTAGCGACAGATCCTGTCCCTGTAGAGGGATTTGATGAAGAGACTCGCCTGACGGTCCCGACTCCTGGGGCGGGTCATGAGACAAGTGTTGATCTCTCCGTTCTGCCAGGGAAGGTATTGGCTGCTGATAGCACGTTGGGAACTAGATAGGTGGTCACTGACGTCGGTAGTACTTCCGAGTTCGGAAAGGGTAAGGGTGTGATGGAACCCTCTGTTGCTCCTTCCACTTGGGGTACTATCTCGACACCTGTGTCGGCTTCTTCTATTCCTGTGGCTCCTCGGGCTAGTAGTCAAGCCCCTGTTGATGAAGGGCCTGTTGATGCCGAGGGTCCAGCCTCGCGAATTGAGGTCGGCGGGTCTTCTTCCGGTCCGCTAACCAGAGCAGCTCCTCCAACTCCTGCCATGACGCCGCAGGTGCTGGCGGATGCGGATGAATATATGAAATTCATCGTTGAGGTAGTGTATAAAATGCTGCAGAGGGGGGTATCGGCAGTGATGGACGCCAACGGGAGCTTTGCGACGGCAAGAACTCTGGCACTGCCTCATATCAACCTGATCCGTATTCACCAGGGCCACGATCATATGGCCGATATTCTGGAAGCCACGGTGGCTGAGTTGGACCAGCGGCTTTCCGAATTAGAGCGAATCCAGCGAAATAACCTCTCCGTCTTGATAGATGCGGAGAAGGAGAAGCTGCTCGCCGAGACTGTGTCTTCCTACCAGGTCACTGTGAGTGTCTGGGAATGCAAAGTGGCTGAGACTGAAGCTGCAGTAGAGCGGTTATCTCAGTCTACGCGGGAGACAGTGGAGACGCAAGCTGCGTTGGACGCTAATATCGCGGAGATTGACGCCCAGATCCGCCGCCTTGAGGATCAACGGGCTCGACTCCTATTGGATGCCGATCGTGTCCAGGCTGAACACATAGCATTCAAGAAGGAGGAAGCGGCTTTCACTCATCGGGCTCTTACCCTGGCCCAGCAGAGACAGCAGCTTGATGAGAAGCACGAGAAAGAAACTTCTGCTGAGGCTGTTGAAGTGATGCGTCAAGAAGCTGAACGTCGAGTCTTGGCGAGCGTGGAGACTCGGGCGGCGGACTTGAAACACCGAATTGCAGGGCTTTCCGCCAACCCTGGGGATATTTAGGGCTTGTAGTCTCTGCCCCCCTTTTTTGTGTATTTTCAACTCTTGCTGGGGATAGTGTAATCCTTTACTCTCCTTTTCTAGAAATAAAGAAGTACACCATTTTCTGTGATGTGTTCATTTTTGCTTGTCATGAACTTTGATGGTTTGTGTGGACCTATTATCTTTTGCGTACCTTGGTTTCTAGGTACAGATAATAAGTTGGAGAGAATCGACTTGTTTGCTCAGAGGTAATGTGGACGTGGCAAATATGTGATTCAAAATGATAGAATCTTTCCACTCAGAGGTGTTATAGACGTGGTAGGAATGACTCTAGAGGATACGCGGAACTACTCAGATGTAATGTGGACGTGGAAGTTCTGTAATTAATGTACAACAACGCAAGGGTTATCTGTACGGGATGTTTACTCAGAGGTAATGTGGACGTGGTAAACATGATGGGTAGCGTAGTCTTACGGGATATAAGATTCTGTTTTGTAGGGTGTAGGGGGACAACTCAGAGGTGATGTAGACGTGGTTGTCCTTCTACTGGAGGATGCTACAGAACAGCTGGGTTCCGAAAGCGTATGATTTTGTGAAAGAGAATTGTCTGTGAGTCCTAATGATTGGGTCCACAGATCCCCGAGTGGAAGCACATGTCTGAGAGATGTCAAGAGTAGTACTTCTTTAGAAACTTGCCGTTGATGGGTATCATGAACAAGTCCTTATTGGATTTGGCGAGGCGGTAAGCACCGTTTGAGTATACCGTCTCTACGATGAAAGGTCCTTCCCACTTGGGCTCGAACTTTCCTGGTGTCTTGTGAGTCAACACCATCGGTCTCCTGACTGCCAGAACCAGGTCGCCAACTTGGAAAGTCCTCTGCTTGACCTTCTTGTTGAAAGCCTGTAATATACGGGCTTGGTAGAGTTCGATGCGCTGTTGAGCTAGGAGACGCTTTTCATCAAGTGCCTCCAGTTCCCGCAGACGACGACATTGATTATCCTCTTCTGTGAGTTGGGTTGTGATTGCTACGCGGAGTGAGGGTATCTGGATCTCGAGAGGCAGTACCGCTTCGCTCCCGTAGACCAAGGAGAATGGTGTGTTGCCTGTCGGGGTCCGTACCGTTGTGCGATAGGCCCAGAGGCATTCGTCGAGCTTTTCATCCCGGTCGCGTTTGTTAGATGACACGACCTTTTTAAGTAGCCTGACGATAATTTTGTTGAATACCTCGGCCAATCCGTTTGCTGCCGGATTGTAGGCGGTTGATGCCACGTTTTGAATGCGATTCTTGTCACAGAATCTGCTGAAAACATGGCTAATGAACTGAGGACCATTGTCGTGGATGATCCTCCGGGGTACTCCGAAACGGTAGATGATGTGGTGCTTGATGAAGCTGATCACCCTGGAGCTTTTTACTTCTACCAGCGGAACTGCTTCGGTCCATTTGGAGAAGTAGTCGATGATTGCTAGGATAAAGCGGTATCCTCTCGATGAAGGAGGGGTGATCGGTCCCACAATGTCCATGCCCCAACCTTCGAAGGGCCAGGAGGCGACTGTAGGATATAATGGTTCTGACGGTGTATGAATGAAGTCTGCGTGAAGCTGGCACGCATGGCACTCCTTAGCATATTCGACAGCGTCAGCGGCCATGGTTGGCCAGTAGTAGCCCAAGTGTCGCAGTCGGTCCTGCAACTTAGGGCCAGGTTGATGGGCCCCGCAGGTTCCATCGTGAGCTTCTCGAAAGGCTTCGGCTGCTTCTTCGTTGGACAAACATCGAAGGAGAAGTCCATCGTAGGAGCGTCGGTACAGCATTTTAGTAGCCGTATCATAGTAGAATCGAAGAGAGCATCTTCTGACTGAGACGGCTTCTTTCGGGTCCTCTGGAAGAATTTTGTAGACAGCAAAATCGATGAATGGGAATCTCTAGTCTCGAACATTAACACCAGCACTCGTTGACATGACATGGGCCACTTGTGAGCACAGGTTATTTTTAGGGCAGACCAGGTCTCGACCCACCACTGTGACGTAGTGTTGAGTTCCGAGGGGTGCTGCTAATGAGGCTGCGAGGCCAGCCAGAGCATCAGCCTCCAGATTTTGTAGACGAGGTACGTGTTCGATGAAGAACCCGGTGATGGTTGAAATGATGTTCAATACAACTTCATGGTAGGGGATCAGATCTTCATGGCGAACCTCGTATTGCCCTCTGATCTGGTTTACGATGAGTTTTGAGTCGCCGCAGGCTTCCAGATGATTCACCCCCAGCTGTTGTGCCAGCTGGAGTCCCATAATGAGTGCGTTGTACTCGGCAACATTGTTGGAGCACGGCTTCGAAAGGGAGTAAGCACGCTGGATGACCAGCTGATCGGGGGAGACTAATACCACCCCCACTCCAGCGATGATTTGGCCTTTGGGGCCTGTTCTTGAAGCGCCATCGAAAAATATCCGCCAGACGGAGCCTTCTTCGGTGACGTTTGATTCTTGGACCTCATCTGGGATGTCTTCATAGAGTCTTGAGGGCTCTGGGATGGGATGTGCAGCTAAAAAGTCGGCCAGAGCTTGACCCTTAACAGCTTTTTACGGAACGAACACCATGTTGTATGGTGTTAGCAAGATCGCCCATGTGGCTAGCCGGGAGTTCAATGATCCTGGCTTCGTCATGAGGACCCTGAGCGGATTGACTCGGGAAACAACATGAATTGTCTGCCCTGAGACATAATATCGAGTCTTCTGGATGGCAAATACCAACGCCAAGCACTCCTTTTCAACGGGGTTGTACCGGTGTTCGGCCCCGATCAGAGTTCGACTGAGGTAGTAGATTGCTTGCTCATAGCCTGTGTCACTGTTCTGAGCTAGCAGGGCGTCGAGGGAATGATCCATGGCACGGACGTAAAGGAGGAATGGTTTGCCGGCGATTGGTGCCACCAGGACTGGCGGGCTTTCAAGTAAGCTTTGATGTCATCGAAAGCTTTTTGGCATTCCTCTGTCCAGACGTAAGAGACTCCCTTCTTCATGAGCTGAGTGAAGGGTTAACATTTGCCAGAAAGGTTTGCTATGAACCTCCGGATGTATGCCAGATGCCCCTGTAAGCCTCGAAGTTCTTGAAGGTTCTTCGAAGGGTCCATATCAAGGATGGCCTTGGTCTTCTCGGGATCGACATGAATGCCTTTCGCCATGATAATGAAATCGAGGAACTTTTCGCTAGAAACCCCCAGAAAAGATTTAGCAGAGTTCATCTTGAGTTGATGCGCCCGCATGAGATCGAAGACTGACTTGAGGTCTTGCAGGTGATCTCCTTTGAGACGGCTCTTGACTGCGATGTCGTCAACATAGCATTCGACTATCTTGTGAAGATGCTGACGAAAAATGGTGCTCATAGCTTGTTGGTATGTCACACCAGCGTTCTTCAAGCCGAAGGGCATCACTGTGTAGCAGAAAACACCCTTCGGAGTCCTGAATGACGTGTGTTTTGCGTCGTCAGGGAACATCTTGATCTGGTTGTAGCCTGAATACCCGTCCATGGAAGACATACGTTCGAAGCCACATGTGTTGTCGATCATCACGTCGGTGATTGGAAGTGGGAATTCGTGCTTCGGGCAAGCAGAGTTGAGATCCCTGAAGTCGATACAAACTCGTATTTTCCTATTCTTTTTGGTGACGGGGACGACATTGGCTCCCCAATCTGGGTGTTGTTCTTCACGGATGAAGCCGCTGGTCAAGAGCTTATCCACCTCCTGATCGATGGCGTTCATGATGTCCGGACGGAAGCGTCACTGTTGTTGTTTGATAGGCTTGGCATCAGGTAAGATGTTCAGCCTATGCATCGCGATCTGGGGGTCAAGTCCCGGCATATCTTCGTAACTCCAGGCGAAGACGTCGATATACTCTTTAGCCAGCTGGATTAAAGATTCTCGATCTTCTCCTTTTAGGCTTTTGCTGATAAAGATGGGTTTGGAAGAATATCCATCCCCAAGGTCGATCTGCTCGACTTCGTCTTCGGTGGGAGGTTCACGTAATTCAAAACGAGACTCCTATTGTTGTCCTAGGCGTTGAGCCCAGGGTTCTTCTTCGAAGAATTCCGACGCTTGGTCTTCGCCTTCTTCTTCTTGAGATTGTGCAGATGTCATGTTGGCTGACAGCACTCTCTTGAAGACAGATCCGGTACTGGTATCGGAATCCCACGTTGATGCTTCAGACGAGTGAGAATGTTCTACTTCTTCTGCGTCTGAACTCTCTGGAGTTGACGGTGGCGTGACATAGCCAACCCCCCGTCGAGTTTTGTTGTAGTAGTCCTGTGGCTTTCCTTTAGGTGTTGGAAGCCGGAGAGGGAGACGTCGACCCTTGCCGTAGTTCAGGCCTTTGTCGTTTTTTAGGTCGCAACCCATCTTTTGGATGAGGTACTTTGCCTTGTCTGTGTACCGATAGAGTTGCATTCTGCCGGTATCTGGTTCTGGCTCGAGTGGCGGGAGGTCTTGATGACGCTCAACCTTGCCGAAGATGCTAGATTTCTCATCTCGACTCCGTGGTGGGACTATGTAACAGACCCCTTGGGACGGGACTACTCGATTTACATGATGGACGGTCGTTATTTGTGTTTGCAACGACCGTAGAGCGTTATCTAATGTATACATGACATTCCAATGTGGAAGACTAGAATAATTAAAAGACACTCTATTATTGATGAAATATGAGATTTTATCCCGTGGGGTTACATTGTCGAGAGATGGGGCATCTACATCGGCCGAGATATATTCCCCCAGCTCTTCATCTGTAAGCACTGGAGTAGGATTGGGAGGGTCCACCACAGCGCTGATCTGGGAGTCCGACTGAACTACATGGGCCTTCTCTGGCGGCTGGGATGGCGGTGGCTTGCCCTTAAGATGCACCTTCAGAGGTACCTCCGCTGTGCCTCCGGTGATTGACGCCTTCCCCTGTAGTTTTGCCACAAGGGGAACCGATGTTTGAGGCGGCTTTCCCTTGAGCCGTATCTTCAGGAGAGCTTTAGGAGCAGCTGGTGCTTTCCCGGGTAGCTTAATGCTCATGGGAGGCAACTTCTGAGGCGGTTTGTCTTTGAGTCGGATCTTCAAAGGAGCGTCGGGGGTGACCTCAGGCTCCGTGTCCGGTTCTGCTGTCGTTTCTGCCTCGTCGTCAGCATCATTGGCCTCCTCCTCGTCAGGTGACTTGTATAAGTCGGCATCGGTGAAGTAGGCTTCAATCCCTTTGAAAGGATCGATGTCCGCAAACTCCGTACGGATGACGTTGTTGGTGGATACATACTTCATATATTGGTGGAGCGTGGATGGCACCACCATGTACTCGTGCAGCCATGGGCGACCCAACAGAATGTTGTAGTTGACTTCAGCGTCCACGACATAACAAGTGACCTCGGTTCTAAGGTTACCGATGTGGCACTTTAGTCGTATTTTGCCCAGTGGTTCGCTTTTGCTGGTGTTGAAACCACTGATTGTCGTGTTGGAGGGCGCTAGTCGGTACATTGGGATCTCCAGTGTTGAGAGCAGCGTCTTCGGGATGATGCTGAGGGAAGACCCCAGATCGATCTGAATCCGCTTTACCTTGACTGAACCGACGTACCCTGTATAATACAGCAGCCTGTTGTGTCGATTGTGTTTGAGCAGCATGTCCTGTTGGGTGAAGGTTATATTAGGGATAACCTCCTCCGCACAGTGACAGTGCTTGTACACAGTCGGAAGATCTTCAGGCTGCTTGACCTGGCTGAGAAAGGATTCAGCATCCTTCAGAGCTTCGTAAAGAGGTTCTCGGGAGTCTTTTGAAGGACGAAGGAGCTCGAACAACGATAGGCGGGCAGGAGTACTGGCCAATTGTGCCAGTATGTCGAAGTTATGGGGCTTGGCTAGCCCCGAAGTATTCTCCTTTCGTAGAGGCCTGTCGAAGCGGTCCTCTATCTGCTTCTGCTTATTGGCTGTTGGGGGCTTAGACGGGCCCTCGTCCTGGACAGCAGGGATGGTGCCCGGACGCACCACCTCGATGGCAGCTTCGTCGGGTTGGGCGTTCTGTTGTGAATGCGTCTGCACAGGAAGTGTCTCTTCCGCTAAAGAAGAGACCATACGGCAAGACTTGATCTTCCTGCCTTTGGATTTGGAGGTAGGGCGTACCTCCAGTTGAGTCACCTCGGAGACGAGATCGGGGTGAACCCATAGGATCTCTCCCCGAGATGTGGTGAGTGGGATAAGTCCACTCACGTTGTCACGGGTAGGTGGTAGGTTAACCACCTCCATTGTCGCCTTAGGGATGGGGACGACGCCATCTTGTGTTGTAGTCGGCGGCAGGGTGCCAAACTGGAGTGACACCACGTTGGCTGACACCGTCTTCTCTTCGTAGGCGACGGAGATTACATCTGCCTTGATTATGCGCTGAATGTAATTCTTGAGGACATAGCAGTCCTTGGTTGGGTGTCCGACAAACCGATGGTAGTGACAGTACCTCGGGTTGTCCACTTTCCCAACCTAGTCGGGACGCTTCGGGTTCGGAAGCTTGATCTTGTCACCCTGCTTCAGTATCTCAAAGAGTTACAGGGTGTCTTCGTCGTTGAACGAATAAACCTCCTTCGGCCTTGGTGCAAGTGGAGGCTTCTGGGTAGGTGCTGACGCACCTTTTAAGGCATTGACAGTCAATGCCTGTTTCCCCTTTATTTTTCATCCGGGGTTGTTGGTGGCAGGCCGTTTCCCCTTGTCCTCGAAGGCAGGGAAACTGACTCCCAAAAGACGAGCATTGGCCGCCTTCTTCTTCGCGGCTTCTGCTTCAATAATCAAGGAGCTACAGTCGGGAGGAGGAGTAGAGTTGAGCCAGAGCTTGACTACAGACAGCATGTTCATGCTGCAGGAGGAGAGAAGTGCATGTTCTGGCATGCCCGGGGGCAGTCTGAAGCAGGCCTGTCAGAAGCGTTCGATGAACACTCGAACTGTTTCCTTCTCCTTCTGGCGTATCTCTATAAGGGACGCCCTTGTCATGTCCTTCCCGCCGTCGTAGAAACGGTCGAGAAAGAGGCGCGTCAGGTCGTCGAAGGAAGCTATTGAATTGTCAGGGAGGCTGCAGTACCAGTCGTACGCCACTCCTTTTCAGTGCCCCAACAAATATGCTGGTGAGTAGTGCGTCCTCCTTCGGAAGATGTCTCTTCTGAGACTGGAAATACGTCAGATAGCGACGTGGAGAGTCCTTCCCGTCGTATGGCGTCAGTGTTTGTGGTTTATACTTTGGAGGATAAACCACCTTATTCCACTCGAGGGGATAAGGCTGGGGGATGCCCATTTTTTGGCGCTCCTCTTGTCTTGTCTTAGATTCAAAGCGCTCGCGCAGGTCCCTGATCATCTCGACCACGTCTTCCGTGGAGCTGGGAGTCGAGAAAGGTGGTACCACCGGATGTTGAGCATTTGAGGGCTCCGACATCCGAGGTGCTTCTCGGCGATCTGCGTCCAAGGATACCCGTTGAAGGGGTACACTCGACTCTCCATTGGCCCCTAGATCGGGACCGGTAGAAGTTGTCCTGGTCAAAGCTGACCGTATCTCAAACACTGCTTGAGTCAGTGTTTACATGGAGGCAGAAAGGGTTTTGAGTCCTCCCTCTAGGGTAGCTATGCGCTGGACGAGGTCTGTTGGTGACGCATCAGACTCGATATTAGCCCCAGTCACGTTTACTGTCATGACGCGGTCGGGAGTGGATGGATGGGTTGAGGCCTCACTGGCGGCCTCACTCTCTCGTAGGGGGTTGCCTCTCCTGGAGCTTCGTCTTGGCTACCCCCGGCTATGTTCGGGAGAACATTCACCACGGGCGCATCTGCAAGGGCCTGATTACCCTCAGCTCCGTCTTGAGGGGCCTCTTCGTCTTCGGACGTAGATGCTAGACTACCCCCAGCTATGTTCTGGGGGATATCTTCGTCTTCAGGGGCTTCTGGGAGGCTGACTTCGCCTCGAGGATCTGCCCCAGGTGTGCTTTGGACACACTCGTCTTCGAAAGGAGGCTCGACAAGGGTCTGACTACCCCCTGCTTCCTCCAAAAACTTCTCCCTCACTCGAGTGCCTTCGAACACTCCGGAGGATGAGACAGCTGTCTTAGTTTTCCTCGGCTGGCTTTTAGACAAGGAAGAGGAACTGCCAGTCGCCTTTCGGACTGACGAGGAGTTGGAGATCACGTTGTATGAAGCAACCGTGGGTTCTTCTTCTGTTGACACCTTCTTCCCGAGGCGACGTCGGAGGGGTGTCGATGATTGCAGCCGCTGGAACACCGACTGCCTTGGTGGGACTGCCGCTTTGCAACAGCAGTTGATGGTGACCACAGCACAAGTATGCCCCGTGAGAGGCACATCGTGCTTGTCAGTCGACTCTCCTAATCGGTGCTTGTGAATGATCACGTTGCACAGATCGTTGGAGGAGAGTTCCACCTTCGTACCCCCTTCAGGCGCATGGCAAGGCCAAGCGCCGGGGTGGTCAAGTGAGTGTTGTGCCCCCTGATCTAATACCAAACAGGCATCCCGATCAGTAGTGGAGGAACCACAGGATTTGGAGTGACTTGAACGGACCTCAAACGCACAACCAGAGGAGACGCGGGAGTTCAAGACCACTGGATTTGCCTTGCTCAACTTGGTTGTAAACGCAGTAGATGCGCCCAAGTGAGACAAGGACTTTGAAGGTCGGCTCGTTTTCGGCGTCGCAGCACTCGAACCGACCTTGTACAACTTACCATCAGCAGCACGCATGATTTTGAGCGCATGCTTCTAGCTTGTTGCTGGCATAGCACGTTTGGGACGTATGACCCGTGCTGCATTAGATTTCTTTGTACCAGACCGCTGGGGCGCGTAGTACTCAGAATCCAAATTCTCCTCACCACTACAGCGAGTGAGTCTGTCAAAGATAGAGACTTTCTATGGCGCATCATAGGTGATGCGTGGGGCATTCGCTGCGTCCCTGCTTCGTCGACGCATCTTTCTCGCCTGAGAGGGAGACGGCTGGGGAATGTGGTTAGCCGTACGTTTCCCCGAGAGATGTGCTGCACCAGCGGGCGTATTTTGGTTGCTGAGGACGTCAGCAGGAAGGGAAGGCTGGATTGGCACATCCCCTTCGGTGGTGGTGCCCGAGGCGTCGACCTTCCGCACCCAGACTCGACGGGTCTTCTTCGGCTTCGGCAGCCGCTTCGAAGGACTCGCACTTTCTTCAGAGATGAACTCCTCATACGCCTGTTGATTGAGGCATACGACCAGCGTCTTGTGGGAGGAGCCCACCTTCACGTCGTCGGATTGCGACACAGCTTTTTCGGTGGAGGAGAAAGAGGTCCCCAGCAGAGTCGCCAGCTTGTTTGCCATTAAAATTCTTTGATTACAAATTTCAGTACAAACAGAACAGTGTTACAATATAGGACTTAGATGTAGTCCTAGGAGTATACTTTTGTTTATCTGGGTTCCTTGTGCCGATGGAGTGAGTGGTAATGCGTTGACTCTGTTGACGATCTGACGACGGTTATCGGTTCTCTGAAGGTCTGGATTGCTCTGGGTGCTGGAGCTTGCTGAGAGAAGGAAGACGTTAAGGGTCTCTATCTGCCTCTCTGGTGGTGCGAAGTCTCTGTGTGTTCGTTGTAGGTAAGTATGTGTGTCCGTAGGTGTAAAAGAAGGAAATGATCCCTCTCTTTATATAGTCTGTAGGCTGGCCGCTCATGTGCGCATGTAGGATGCGCCTGTACGCGGGGATGCCACGTGTTGATTGCTGATGGAGGTACATGAACGATGCGCCCTGATCGAGGGGTTGACTTCTTCATGTTGCTGTTATGAGCCGACACGTAGCGGAGAAGAAGATCTTTCTGTTGCTGAGATCTTGGGTGAGTCGAGTCAAAGGACACGTGTCATCGACCCATGGCTCGGAGATCTCTGATTTGGTGGGGAATGATCTGGTAGGATGCGCCTAGGATTTAGCGCATGAGGAGGCTTTGGCTCGTAACCTTTAGGAGTCACGAACCATTCAGGGCGCATGGCTTTTGAGGCGCATACGAGGCTTCAGAAGTGACTTAACTCCTTTCTTTCAGGATCAGAGAGCAGCCTGAGGTGCATGGCTTTTGAGGCACATGCAGAGTTTTAACAGTGACTTTCCTTCTGTCTTTAGGGATCAGTGAAAAGTCTGAGACGCACAGCTTTTGAGGTGTATGCAGATTTGGACGTATGGCCGCGGAGGCGCATACGAGATGGTTGGGTGGCCACATGGCAGTAGCCGTCGGAGGGAAGTAATGATGACGTTGGCGATGCTTCGTCGTCTAAAAAAGCTGCCGACTGTTCAGACTTCGGGAGGTGTGTTGCCAACTCTGTCAGTTTAGCATTTAATGTTTGTTTCATTCGATGGACAGCTGAGTGGGCACGTCGGTTGGCGTTCCACTAGGCGTATGGGGATGCATGGAGGCGCATCCCTGTGATGTGCTTGGTACTGAAGGGCGCGTCTGTGAGATGCGCGGTCTGGCCGGTGTATCTACTTCGTGACACGTCCTTAATGGTGCGACTGTTACGATCTTCGAGTGCTTTAAATAGCTGTTTTGACTTAGCTGAATTTGAAGCGTCCAGTTCATCTATTTAATGCAAATTCATTGCACGAAATTCGGAGAGCCATCCACTTGGCGCATGGGTTTAATTTGCCCGGCCTATAAATAGTGGCATGGAGAGAAGGTTTGCTTCTCGTTCTCTCACGTCTTTCTGATATGAACTTGTGTACTCGAATGCATTCTTTTGATGAGATGCTCCCGAGGGTGAAGATGCGACGCAGTGTCTTCGCTGATGCACTTGAAGATGACTGTTACATCCAAAAGTCGGAGTCGAGGGCTTCCGAGGCAGGCGGAAGGTGTCTGTTGCATCCAAAGATAGGGATGCTCGGGCCTCGTCTTCGTTGTGCAGGAAGAGCCGTAGGTCGGAATTGTGGTACAGCGGCTTTGGTGGCTCTTTCTTCCTTCAAAATGGGTGTAGCCCATTCTGGTTGTGTTGAAAGCTGCTCCTTTGGTCGCAGTTTTGATCACGGTATTCCTTGGTGTTTGGAGGCTCTTTCGAAGCCTCCCCTGGCCACAGGTTGGCTTGTGGTTCTTTTCCCTTCCTTGGCTAGAGGGTTGATTGCCACCCTCGTTCTGCTCAATAAATGCTTTATTAGTCAAAGCATTTTGATGGCGGTGAGCCTGGCTGGAAGAGCAGCACATAACTGGGCTGCTGAAGGGATGCACATAACTGAGCTGCTGAAGGGATGCACATAACTGGGATGCACATAACTGAGCTGCTGAAGGGATGCACATAACTGGGATGCACATAACTGAGCTGCTGAAAAGGATGCGCCTTGCTGAGGACGCATGGTGGGATGCGCCTGGCTGAGGGCGCATGTTGATTGCTGCACCTATTTGAGGGCACATGTTGGCTGCTGGCTGTAGACTTAGGATCTTTTCTTTGTAGAAATTCTCCTTTGTTCAGTCTTTCTTTAGACATGTAATAGACTTTTATATGTTAAATAAAAAGTCCTCTTTCAATGTCTATATTTGTTACTTTTTGCTGTGAAGTACTTTGTCCAAGCTTTGGCGCATGTAGTCTGGCGCATAGACTTTCTGGTTCTGAAATTCCATGCTTCTACAGCAGTAGTAGCATACATCAAACTCCCGATGACGCTTGCATACTCCAGCTGCCTGACATTTTTTCTCGAATTAGGCTTCGGCTTCAGATAACACATGTAAGGCGTATCGATTCCTGAAGATCCTGGTACCCGTAGCGTGTGATCATCTTCTCAATATAATGAGATTGTGACAACGCCAATCCAGTATCTGTCCGGATGATCTTGATCTCTAAGATCACATCAACTTCCTCCAAGTCCTTCATACTGAACTTAGTCGAGATGAACTTCTTTGTCTCCGTGACACAGTCTATATTCGTACCTAGGATCAGCATGTCGTCCACGTACAGACAAACGATTACACCTTCTCCATCAGCAAACTTTGTGTAAACATACTTATCCGTCTCGCTGATCCTGCATCCATTTGACCTTATAACCTTGTCAAACTCCTCATGCCACATCTTGGGAGCCTGTTTAATACCGTACAAGGATTTTACCAACTTGCAAACTTTGTCTTCAAGACCCTTGACGATAAATTCCTCTAACTGTTGCATGTAAATCTCTTCGGTCGGCTCGCTATGTAACGTCCGTAGTTCGTATTTCGTATTTTGGTATACGTGTATGTATTTTGACTCATATTGCATCTCTCATTGCATGGTTTATTTTGGCATTTTATTTTGCTTGGTTCGGTTTGGTTCAGTTTTGTTGCATGTGGACCAACCCCCACCCACTCTCTTCCTTTATAAGCCACCTAACCACTTTCTCTCTTCCATTAATCCTCATAACTCTTCTTCTTCCTCACCATTACACTCTACCTTCCGAGAGAGAGAGAGAGAGCTTAGGCAAGTGCAACTTGCTTCATGGAGGAACTCAAGTATCGTTGTTCCATTTTCTTTCTCTCGAGATTCTAAGACACTTTAGTACTTAGCATTTTTAATTTTTATGCCTCATTTCATGTACATCTAAGCTTATTGTATTTTCGGATTTTGGGGTTTTGATCCATTAAACCTTGTTATTCTCAAGTTTTGATGGTCCCATGTTCTAGAGAATTTCTTTCTGCCCTATTTTGACCTATGGAAGTCCGAATTCTGACCTTAGATGAAGGATTATTGGAGCTTGGAAGCCATGGCTTCCATGGTTCTTCTTCTCGGAACAGTTGGAGAAGAAGAACAATGCTTGACTGCATGGCTTTTTCATGCGACAAGTCTCCTGCGACCGCATAGACACTCCAGTCTTCATGCAGCCTTAGCCGCATGGCTTGAGTTGACTTTAGCCGCATGGCTCGAGTTGACTTCAGCCGCATGGCTCTGCTCGACTTTTAGCCGCATGAACCTATTTTCCTTAGCCTCATGGATTTGTTTCCCCCTGGCCGCATGAGCTCGTCCCTTCCAGACCGCATGAAATCATTCTCCCTGGCCGCATGAGCCTTTCCCTGGCTGCATATGCCCGTTCACCACTGTCGCATATGCCCATTCCCTCTGGCCGCATGAGCTCTTTTCCCTTAGCCGCATCGAACTGCTTTCCCCATTGCTGCATGGCTTAGCTTGACCTTGCCACATGACCCTGTTCTCCTCGAGCCGCATGGCTCTTGGCAGTGCTTGTTGCATGAGCTCGTTTCCACTCCCTTCAGCCGCATGGCGTTGGTTCCCTGAGCCGCATGAGCCCGTTCCCCCACTGTCGCATATGCCCGTTTCCTCTATTGCCGCATGAGACCCTCATCTATTGCCGCATGACCCTCATCCACCTTGCTGCATGGGCCTGTGTTCCCGGAGCCGCCTGAGCTTGTTTTCCGAGCCACATGAGACCCCCTTCCTTGCCACATGGCTCTTTCCATAGCCATATACCCCTTTTATTATGTTGGGTTGTTACATTTATGCTTTGTCTCATGACCCTCTGTGTAACTTGGGTCCCTTGATAGAATGTTTGTACCATGTAAATTCTGTACATGTTCCGTGAACACGATAGTGACCCGTAGTGGTGCACTCTTGGCAAGTAATATGACATGATAGTGGCCCATCGTGGCGTACCCTTGATAAGTAAACTTGACATAATATACCTCGATATGATGTTGCGACAGCTAGCACGACATGCCAAGAATGAATGGCCTAGACACCGTGGGCGATTGTATTTGTACAAATGAACCAGTATTGTCTTGCATCATGTCTAGGACGGGGACCCTAAATACCACGGTCAGGGGTACCTACTGAAATTGACTAAGACTAATAACTAGAATAATCCAGTAGTCATAAAGAGATTTTCCAGCTACAGGCAATCCCGTTATCTGGGCGCGCAAGTGGACTTGTAGCCTGCCGACGAATATGGCACATTTCCAGCACACTGTCATGTGTTGCACCCTTCATGAACGGATATTCGACCTGGATAACCTGGATAGTCTGCAGGGCTAGTGGCTATTGGATTATCTCATTACATCTTGCTAGTAACTAGGCATGTGATAACCCTAGTTAGTTAAAGCATCAAGCCGTACTCATTGCTTGACCGTGATTGATTGGATGGAGTATGACTCAGTCTAGTCTTGTCCTAATCCTATACAAGATTGTAACATGACCTGATTGCTTGTGCTTTATTTTATCGATAAATGGTAGAAAACCAAGTTCCGTTCAGATGAAGGGTTACAACCCCGGTCCTTGTTTGGTTTAAGGGTTGTAACTTGGTTATCGAAATAGTTCCATGGTTACCTTATCGTATGTCATCCTGATTTTCTATATCTCCAGTTTTAATTATATAATTATATTTTGTGCTAATTGCTAGTTTTAGTTCTTAAGTGAAGTCTCCTTTGTAGCACTTACTCTTTCTAGGATCTG
Organism: Iris pallida; assembly: GCA_029216955.1. Classification (NCBI taxonomy): domain Eukaryota; kingdom Viridiplantae; phylum Streptophyta; class Magnoliopsida; order Asparagales; family Iridaceae; genus Iris; species Iris pallida. Next base: position 4,912,701 of record JANAVB010038218.1, read on the forward strand.
ACCCAGCTGGTTTTGCATAACCAGATACCGGAGCAGCTCCAGAGGATCTACCAGCCTTCCAGCCAAATGGTGACCACCAGGCGTAACCAAGGCAACGAGTGGGTTTCCCTTTTTGATTCTCCCACTTTATTATATAAATATTCTTTTGAGGCATTTAGCCGACGAGCACGTGTTAGCTCGATTACACTTTACTTACTGTCTGCCTGTGGGCTGTAACATGATTAACAAATCCTAGGGTCGATCATGTATGACTGAAACTCTTGCTAGTCTTCACATTTTGTATGACTAGCTTCATGATCATCCAAATATGTAATATATGGGACGCCCTACTATTGTATATTTGATGCTCTAACATCTTATAACTGTTATACTTGCTTGAGATTAAGACAATAGGCTTGTTCATGACCATAAGAGACTGATGACTTGTAGTTAAACCCTCATGTATCTAGACAGTCGTGACCGTATATCGAGGTGGATTCCATTTTAATATACGTAGCTGGCTATGCATGCCCCCGCTCTCCAGTATTCTGGTTCTGGGATATTACACGCTATTCAGAAAAGTAATTTTTTACATCCATTTGATGTATCACCAACTTATGTATTGCTGCGAGAGCAATCAGCATTCTGATGGTGGTCATCCGGGCTGCTGGAGCATACGTGCCGAAATAGTCGATCCTTTACTTCTGAGTATTTTTTTGGCTACTAGCCTAGCCTTGAACTTGTCAATAGTTCTATCTGCTTTCATCTTCTTCTTGAAGAACCATTTGAATCCGATGAGTTTTGCTCCTTCAGGAAGATCAACCAACACCCAAGTGTTATTAGAGGTGATTGAATCAATTTCATTGTCTATCGTCTCCTTCCAGAAAATAGCATCTCTGGTCTTCATCGCCTCATCATAGGTAAGCGGATCTGCTTCTACATGATAGGTGACAAAGTCATTTTTGAAGTCCTTCGACCTCCTCACTTGCTTAGTTGACGGCTCAGCGAGATCTGGTTCAACAGTTATTTCGACAACTTCTTCTTGGACTACGTTCTCATTGGAAACTCTAATTTCTTGTGCACCCTCATTGTTCTCCAGAATATCCGTAAGAACAATATTCTTGTGCCTTGCAAACTTATCTTCAAAATATTCTGCGTCGCGAGATTCAATGATATGATTTGATTCAATATCAAGAAATCTCTGAGCATCACTTTTCTCGGCATAACCCAAGAAGATCGTCTTCGTAGACCTTGTCCCGAGATTTTGAATCTTCAGATTTAGGTGCTTCACATATTCCAGATGCCCCCACACTCGATTAACGTTCAAGTTTGGTCTGACCTTGAACTAAAGTTCATGAGGAGTGACATCTGAAGTTGCATGCGGAACTCTATTCAGAATAAAAGTAGCTGTCAATACAGCTTCTCTCCAGTAGCATTTTGGAAGACCCGCAGTCAATAGCATTGAGTTTATAATTTCTGTCAACGTTCTATTCTTCTTTTCTGCTACTCCGTTAGATTGAGAAGAATACGGAATAGTAGTCTCATTGACAACTCCATGTTCTTTGCAGAACGATGTAAATTCATGAGATCGATACCCTCCACCTCGATCACTTCTTATTCTCTTGAGTTGTTGTCCAGTTTGTCGTTCATCCTCGGCCCTGAACTCTTTGAACTTCTCGAACGTTTCATCTTTAGCCTTCAGCAAATAAACGAATGCGTACTTTAAGAAGTCGTCAATGAAGGTCATGAAATACTTCATCTCGGCCTTTGTAGAGAACTGTTTGAAGTCAAAAATATCCGAGTGTACCCACTCCAGAAGATATGTGCTTCGATTAACCCGAGGAAAGGGTTTCCTTGTGATCTTTGTCTGAGCACAAACCTCACATTTCTCTACCATACCTCCACATTTGGAGATAAGTCCTAGACTAGACATTCTGTTTATTCTTTTACACTGAACATGTCCTAGTCTATTATGCCACAACTCAAGAGTATAACCAGAATGAGTGATTGCACTAATTACATTGGACTGATTTACAAGCTGAATCTTAAACATTCCTTCGATATAAAATACTTTCTCGAAGTATGTTTCCTTTATGGACATCACCATTTAGCCAGCATTGACGTCCATCCTTAGGCCTGTGTTACAGAGTAGGCCTCCAAAGATCAGGTTCTTTACGATAGCAGGTACATGCTTCACATATTGAAGCGTCAGAGACTTTCTTGAAGTCAGCTTCAACACTATCGTCCCAATCTCTTACACTTCAGCTTGTGCTTGATTCGCCACCATAACAACTTCAGAAGTTGGTGTATAGGTGGTGAACCATTCCTTGCCTTAGCAGACATTGCAGGTGGCACCAATGTCTACCAACCAGTCAAAGTCAGCCCCTACCGTAGTGACCTGCACAATCATTACAACAACGTCAGTGGTCATTGAAACCTTACTAGGCTCACCTTGCTCTGATTGCTTGGGCTTAGATTTGCATTCACTCTTGAAGTGGCCCTTCTTGCCATACTTAAAGCAAGCCAAATAGGACTTTGGCTTCTGTTGTTTGAAGGAATCCCCCTTCACTTTCAGATTGTTAGGGTCCTTTTTCTTACTGTGGAAAGCCACCTGCTTTTCCTTAGATTCCTTGGTGTGAACAAAATTGGCGTTAACCATTTATTTGGACAGAGCGTCCACCTTCAGTTGAGCCCTCATCTGGTCCTCAACATAGATTTCTTGCAGGTGATCTTCGAGACTGATCTACAGTTTCTTCCTATGCATGTTTGCATAGAACCTGCTCCACCTAGCAGGGAGCTTAGAGACGATCCCTCCAACAACAAACTTGTCAGTAAGAGGCTCCCCTCATCTTCCAACTTCTATCGCAGCTTCAGGAACTCCTTTACTTGCAGCAGCATAGTCTTCTCGTCTTCAAAGAGCCACTTGTGATATTTTTTAACCACAAATATTTTGCTCCTATTTTCGTCATCTTCGTATAGTTTTTTCAGAGACTCTCATATCTCTCTAACAATAGTTTTCTTAGAGTATGATTCTGTCAGGGAGTCCTCCATAGCATTTAGAATGAAGCCTACAGAGGCTATTCTTCCTTCTCCTTTTGGTCTGACTTTTAGTAGCAGCAGTAATTGCGACTGCAGACCTAGTTTCTGGAATAATAGGTTCTTCCTCGGTTAGCACATGGTCAACTTCAGAAAGTTGAAGATTGAGGCTAACCTTCCTCTTCCAGACTTGATAGTACTCTCCATAAAATTGCTCTAACTTGCAGAAGTTAGGATTGATGAATGAAGCACGAAAGTTTTCCATCTTGTGAAATTATGCTTTGAGATTGTTAGTCCCGGGGCATAATTTTTCGATAGAAAACTGAAATTATGCAACACTTCGAAGAAGTTGCACGACAGAGATCCCGAAGGATCCTGTGAAAACGAACACTAATGTGTCACTTCGAAGAAGGCACAGTAGAATTCGTAGAAACAACAGCGAAAGTCCACTAACGTTTTCTGATTAGATCAGAAACGTTCTTGTTTAGAACGAGATAAAAGTGAATGAATAGAAATAGTGAAATGACCTGATGGGGTACATAATCACCGGCGCTCAAAGCTTGATTCGCCCCCACAAACAGCTTCCAGAAACCAGCAAGTTCGACGGAGAACTTTGGAACACTCCGCTCTTCTGACTCCTCGGATGGCACGAAACTCTGCTCACAAAGTACCTCTCTTCTCTGCTATGAACTTAGACATTGTCGTAAGAAATTTTTTGATACTTAGTACTATCTACTGAGAGAGAAGAGAGGACTTTATATATGTGCGCCTAGTAACTGCTTGGTATGCAGAACGTTCAAGACGTGGAAAAACTCGCTTCGAACGTTCCGTAACCGCTCAAATCGTGCACAAACACGATTGAGCCAACTGGCGCACAACGCAACTTAAGCGCACTATGTGCCTAGCGACGATGCTGACGTGCAAAGTGCAAAGTGCGCCAACAAAACGTCTCATTATGCCTCATGAGCCCAAGTCCGAGTCCGAGTCGCTAAACCCCTACTAGCTCCAATAGAAATTAATTTCCAAGAGCAAATGCATTAATGCTTTACCATAGAGTCTTATCCTTACCTCCTAGTAAAATAACCCGCATGTTCCCTTCTTAGGGTCACCACCCCATGTGCATATCTCAACAACGCACCAAGTATATATTGAGATACACTTCATGGTGCTTTTCCAATGTGGGGCTAAATAATACTAGGCATGTATTGAAAGCAAGCTTTCTCTACATGTCAAGGAAAAGCTCCAACATGTGTTTCGTTTCCTCTTAAAGAGCCCGATCGATCGCGAAACGAAGAGCTATGCCTTCAATCTCCAATGGTGAACCTCCCTCCTGATACGTCGTGATAGCGCCCCTACAGCATCGTCGAGATAAGCCCCATCAAAGTTGATTTTTCAAAAGCCATGCGGTAGAGGTTACGCAATCTGGACACTTATTTGAGGATACTCTCACCATTAACGAAGCGTGATGCCTTTCTTGTCTTCCAGATTGACCACATTAGGTAGAAGTGCATTTGCCTCTTTTTTTCCCTTCAGATCCTCCCCACCACAATTGTCTTTGTATTTGAGAAAGCTTTTTGGTGACTTGTTTAAGCAGAAGCAAAAGATATGAGGACATATAGTATGTTGGGAGGGAAGAGGGGATTTTGTTTTTGTTTTTTTGAAGTGTACTTTTCTCTAACTTGGCAAATGCCGAGGAGAGATTCGAACATGCGCTTTCAGCGTCGAGGCCCTCGTTGCTACCACTAGGCCACAATCCAGAAAGGAAAGAAAGAGTTGATATGATAAGAATAGTACGTCCTGCGTGAAAGAGGCATTTGCCCTTCCAACCAATTAATTTAGAAGCGGTTGCGTTAAGAAGCTTTGAATGGGTAATAATTCTTGTTTTGGTGAGTAACAACTGATGGCCAAGGGCAAGATACATATCATTGGAGGCAAGGATACTTTTGAATTGGAGAACATTTTGTATGGAGGAGATTATCAGCAAAAAGAAGATGTGAATATATCATGCTGGATTTGTTGTTTAGTCTCCACGATGGTAACGTAGTTGGATAGAATTTCACCACACATGATGAAAAGGTACGGTAACAGAGGGAATACCACGGGTTTGATGGAATGTGCGAGATATTAACCAGATGACAAAGGAGACAGTGGTAATACAATGCATAATTAAATCGTGGAACTTACCAATCAATACAAAACCCTTAACGACTTGACTAATGGTTTCCCAACTAAGTTTATCGTAGACTTTTGCCGTTTTAATTTTAAGAGCAAATGCACTCTTGTTAGGGCTGAAAGGGAGTGATAAGGTTTTAAGTGATCGGATCCTGTTTGCAAGAATTTTAGTTGGGTGGCTATTATTGTATGTTAAAGCAAATTAATTCCCTTGTATTTTTCATTAGAAGAAAAAGTAGAATTTCTATTAGATTTTTTTCCTATGTTTGGTAAAACAAAAAAAAATTGAGAAATTTTGACTTACCTTCCACTTGGATTACCCATATTAAGGATGCACCCCACAGTTTTACAAAAATGTAAGGGTCCTACCACTTTGAACGGAAACCGTCCAGAACGGACGGTCAACAGCTTTGACCCCAAAATTTTGATGAAAAAAATTCCTTCCCTAATTTCTTCTTCCTCTTCCTTCAGCCCCCCTCCTTCTCCGCCGACCCCCCCTCCCCTGTCGCTGCTCCCCTTCCCGTAACAACAGCAGTCGTCGCTGCTCACCTCCCCGCTGCTACATGTCGCAGCAGCTGCTTCACGCCACCGCCGCTGCTACGCGGGGAGGGGGAGGGGAGAGGCGTTGGCGGGAAGGGAGAGGGGAAGCGGTGGTGGGGAAGGGGAAGGGGAGGCGATGGCGGGGAGGGGGGAGGCAGTGGCATGAAGGAGGAGTGGGGACTAGTAGCGGCGCCGGCGGCAGCCTGTTCGGGGAGGATGAGGGGGGAGGGGGTTGAGGGAAGAGTGAAGAAATTATATGAGGGGTATTTTCGTCAAATTTTTTTGGTCAAAGCTGTTGACCGTCTGTTCTGGACGATTTTCGTCCAATGTAGGGGGACCCTTACATTTTTGCAAAACTGTGGGGTGCAACCTTAATATGGGTAATCCAAGTGGGAGGGTAAGTCAAAATTTCTCAAAAATATTTAAAAAACACCATTTGATTTCATTTTCAGTATTTGGTTGGGATAGGAAAGAAAAGGAAAAAAATCATTATTACAATAATTTCCAATGTCAATATAATTATAATCAACATAATATGAAGAGTTAATTGTTCAAATATGCAATAAATTAAGGTTATTTTTGTCATAATGTTTGGTAATTAATGTTGGAAAATGATGAGAGAAAATGAATCTAATCCTGGGAGGTTCCATTTTCCCTCCTATTGTCTTTCCATGTCGGAAAAATATTTTCCAAATTTGTGGCTACCAAACAAAGACAAGGAACAAGTTTCTTTTCCGGATTCGTTGAATCCGTGAACCAATCAAGGCCTTAGGGTTCGCAGAAAGGAATGGAAAGGAAATCAATTCCTTGGCATTTCCTTTCCTTCAGGAAATTACAATTCTCATTGATTTTCTTTTCCAATGTTTAAAAATGTCAAGGAATTTGGAAAAAAAAGTGAATACTTCAATGTGGAAAAGTGATTTCTTGCTTGGATGGATAAAATCATTTTTCTCCCTAATTTTTCTTCCATTGAAAATCACTTTCCTTTTCTTCTCAATTCATTTGGCACCCAAATATAGGAAAGTAATGACTTTACTTCTTTTTTTCCCATGAATTTGCACACCAAACGAGGCCTTAGACGATGTTTGGTTCACGAAATCAACCTTGGGAAATAAAACTTATTCCTTTCTTGAGAGGAAGAAAAATAGAGAAAAATAATTTTCACCACCCATCCTAGGATTCACTTACTCGATTCACTTTAGCTTCCAATTTTTTTTTACTTTTTCAAACACCAAAAAAAAAAAATGATTGGAATTACAATTTCACAAAAAAAAAAAAAAATATTTCCTTTTCTTTCTGTGAACCAAAAGAGACCTTAAATAGCAAGTCACTTCAAACTTTTGACTTTTTAGATATTGGAGGATCCTTTTATTTGTGACCAAGTTGTGTCAATAGAGTGCATCGTCTTGTAAAGACATTTAACATCATATGAACTAACATTATTAGTTAATTATTATGAGCTCCATTACAGCTATCAAGAGTTCGGAAAAGTAGACTAAAAAGAATTCCTTCTTTATACAAAGAAAATAAAAATGCTTTAGATCATTTTCATCTCCTAATGTTTTGGATTCTGAAAATAGAGTTACCAATAAGAGATGTAAGAAACAGTTGATAGGCCGGCTGGGTTCCCTCTGGCTCTTCCCCACCCCCAACCATATATACCACCGTCTCCTCAAGTTCCTTAATACAATGGTAAAGGATCGAGTACAAATGTTGCCGACGACCAAAATTAAGCTTTTAGGTCAATCTAGAGGACAATATGATCAGTTTAGGAGCAACGTTGCTTACATTCTTTATAAAACTACTTACTGAAAAGTGCATTGATAAATTCTGATGAAAAAAACTGCAGAACGATCGAAATCTAATCCGAAAAAACCTCCACTAATAAAATAAGAGATACAACGACTACTTATAAATTTCTACACTAATCCAACACTGATCACTGCAACACTTCAAATAGATTGAAATATTTTACAATCAGAAAATAGAATGATCAGAGACAAGAAGACGAAGATATACTAACGTAGAACTCCTCGAAGCGATCCCTCTCTCAACGGTACACATAAAGCACCATAAACCCAATAACTTCGAGTCCTTTTTTCCTCTCCTTACAATATAACAGATCCGAGAAAATTCTCTCCTCTTTTGTCATGCATTTGAATTAGGTATAGAAATTTTCTATTTAAACCATCATAATGATAAAATAACCTAGACCGTTGATCACGATCCAACGGTACACATAAAGCACCAGAATTGGGCCTTCAGCCCCCGATCCACTATACCAACTTTATACCGATGGTCTACCAACGATGTACTGCTAGAAGAAACTTAGCGAGGACCGAAGAGAAGGCACAACCCAGACACAATTCGAAAAGTGAACAACACAACGAGCACAACGCAAACACAATCAATTTTTATATGAAAAATTTTGACGGAAAAAATCACGGAATAATTGGAGTCCAACTCGAAAAATCTACAGTAATGAAATAAAGAGATACATTGACTCCTTATAAATTTTTTCACCAATCCAACACAGATCACTACAGCACTTCAAATATAAGGAAATAGATTACAACCAGAAGATAGAGTTATCGGAGACAAGAAAACAAGGACAAACTAGTGTAGAACTCCTCGAAGTGATCTCTCTCTCCAAAACAACTATAGCAACTTCGAATCCTTCGTCCTCTCCTTAGAAAGTTGCACATCTAAGAAAATTCTCTCCTTTTTTATTATGCATTGGGATTAGGATTAAAAAATCCCTATTCAGACCACCCATAGTTTCAAAATAACTTGGACTGTTGATCACGATCTAATAGTGCACATAAAGCACCCGAATTGGGCCTTTAGCCCCCGATCCGGTATACCAGCTATATACCACTGATATATTGCTAGTCTATTGCCAAACAGTTCTAGAGCAGCAGCAGTCACGTCCCGATTTCGTCGACCCGATAAGTCGCCACTGGACGTGATGTCGTACAAGTCTAAATTGTGTTTGTACAATGTGTGTTTGTGTGCATTTTAAAACCTCTTGGTTTATAGAGGTTTGCAACAAAATTTAAGCAAAGAAATTGAATACACACAAAATAGAATAAAAAAATTCATTGATAATTCATAATTATACATAGGTTTGAACAACTGAGTAAAGGGTGTCATACTGGCTTACAACTTGAACAACAAAATGAGATACAAAATTCCATACATCATATTTCTTTACTAAAATTTAAAATAAAAGATATAAACACATTCAACGGAAGTCTTCAAAATGTTAGTTGGGAAGCTTCAAAATATGAACAAAGCTTCTGCTGCAGGTAGGCGAGCCTTCAATTCCTCGATACGCCTCATTGGTTCACAGTACCCGTGGAGAAGTGGCTTAGTACATTGTCATGTACTCGTGAGCAGATAATTAACCCACATCACCAAAATTAACACAAAACTCATATGAAAGCATACAATATTAATAATGATCTCTTTATTTTTTTTTCCTTAGTTCAATTTACATATCATTAGACAAGAAATGCAATAACATAATATACACCACTCAATGGTGTTTTTACCCGCCATGACAGTCTCCTTCTATGTAACATAACTTACCATGTTCTTTCCTGTGAACTAGCTAGACATCATTAGTTAGGTAGTTTAAAATATAAGGTCACTGGCACGATAAGCCATCTTGGACTACATCTTTGTAAGATGGTGATCCTTTCAGCGTGGATAACGAGCCATACTGAAAGTTTTTGAATCACCAGTACTAGTATGTCAGCACAACTATCCATGTTCCTCCTAGGTCGAATCAGTTTTGTAGCCGCGACAACCATTAGAGGAACCAAAATCTTGTACACAAGTTGTCCATGACCATGTATACCTTAAAAGACTCAGTTATTTAAGTATAGCATGCAAGATAACATAAAACTTGACATTCTCGTCATATATTCTATTTCCTTCGAGCATTCGTTCAAAATTTCTATACTACAGTTGCAAGATTCATCCATGAGTTTATTTCTATTTATCAATGTATTACAACGCACATTTTATACGATAAGCATTCAACATTACCACAAGTCCATATTTTTATATGACAAGCAAACAATAATATGATTACTCTATTTTATCTATTTTCTTTTTATTAACGATATCGTTGATCGATGGACACAAAAGGAAAATGCATTTGTTAAGGGTCAAGATAAAGAAAGAAGGATCAAAGTCACTAGCTGTTACAGGATTGCCGAGAGAAAGAGCTCTCCAACGATTCGGTCAAGCTTCGTCTACACGGTCACCTATATATGCGTCAACAGTGGATAAATACTATTATTCTTCCAGAATTTGATATAAATACGTAAATTGATGAAGGCAAAAAAAAACTGTCACGCCCCAGTACCGGAATACTGAGACGGACTAGGCCAGCTACTCCATATGAGGTATATAAACGTCATACGGCGATCGTGACTGTCAAGAGACTAGGGGTGCATGCTACAATCAAGTCTCATATGGTCTCACAGGACATCTAGGTCTCAATCAATCAAAACAAGAAGCAGTAAATAATGATTGTATAAGACAAAGCAGTAAGATATTCCCGACGCTTCATCAAAATGATTCATGAGCCTAGCTATACAAAATGATAAGCTAGTACCGAGAGTCAATAGTACATAACTATAGTCAGCTGCAGTCTGATTTAATTACAATTATGTGAGGAGCTAAATGTCCAGAACTGCCGGCTAAACAGGTGCCGGTAGCTAAATGCCAAGTACGAAATATAAGTTATCAGAGCGGTGAAGAAGAAACCCACTCATAGTCCCTGGCGCCCATACTCCTGGTGTACACCATTGTTCGGGTAGAAAGTTGGATCCTCTGGTGCTGCTACGATATCTGGCCAAACAAAACCAGCGGGGTGTGAGCCCCTGTTTTTCAAAAAATTATTTAATTAGTGTTAATTAATTATTAATGTCATTTTTAGCCTTAAAATATTTTAATATGATTTTAGGAATTTTTTTACAATTTTTAAATGATTTTTAAATGAGTTTTAATAGCTAAAATATTATTTTGTAATAATTAGAATTGTTTTTATATCAAACTGCAATTTATCAAATTATTATGATAGCAGTTTGCAATTTATAATTTGTTATAAATACGGAATACAAATTTGATTTTGCATTTAGACACTGGAAGGACCTTCTTGTAATTTCCTAAACTCTAGGGGGTTTTCTGTAATTCCTAACCTACCCACCCCCGACGACCAGGCTGCCCACCCCCCCCCCCCCCCCCCGACTGCCCGACGATCGCCGACTCACTGCCCCCGCCTTTTTCGGCCAGCGCGACAGTCCCCGACCGACTCGATTCCCCCTATAAAGACCCCCTCACTCCCCTCAGCTCGACCACCACAACGACAACCCCCCAGCCACCCACAACCGCCCCGTTCTTGTAACATCCAGTTTCTAAAATGAGGATAATTTTGAAATTTTGTATTTTAATTTATTTAATTATGATATTTAAATGATAATATGATTTTTGGTGATTTTTAATGATTTAAAACTATTTTAAGTTATGGCTTATGATTTGGTGTTTGACTAGTGTAACCTTAGAGCCTAGCCATGTGATTAGGATGTTTGACTAGTACATTATAGCCTAGAGGGTATTTTGGGCATTTTAGGATTTATTTGAATTTATTATGAATTATGGGAATTTGTGTGATTTTTAATATTAATTAAATATGGCTATGAGTTAAGTTAGTCATGACTAGTTGAGACTTGTAGACTAACCTAGAACTAACCCTAGTTGGTAACCCTAGTCTAACTCTAGTCAACCTACTTTTAGTCATTAGAGATTGGTCTTAAGGTAGGAAGGATTACTTTAGTAAAACTAGTTCATGACTTGTGGCATAAGTCAATGACTTATGATTTATCAATTTTGAGACTTGTCATTAAGCCATAGGCCCATGACTTAGGCCCAAAACTAAATTAAACCCACCCATGGTAGCCAACCTAGGGATTCCCACCCCTATTTAATGCCTCCTTCATTTAGGGTTAGCCTCTCTAGGAAATAGATCTCAAGTTTAGAAGGAGGTAAATTCCCAACCTTAGAAATTCTTAATTAATTCATTTTAGCTCCTTTTTAGTCCTAGTCTTTTGCAATAGGATCTAATTTATGTTTAATAATGATTTTGGAGGAGCACATCAGTTTGTATGCAATTTGGAGATTTGGAGTTGCCATTTGGAATCCCCTCTTTGAAGCTTTTCTTGAGTTTTGATACTCAATAGGTAAATGATCTAAACTTATAGTTTTTCCTGACTACTTTGCATATAAGGTTAGGTTTTAGGGTTTCCTAGCAGTCCCCAAAGTTTGGGCACAATTTGTGTCTATTTCGTGTCCGTATCGGACACGTATCATGATAGGCATATTAGGTGTTTGTAGAAATGCCACAAAGGATATTTATATGTTGTTTTTGAAAACTATTTGAATGGAAATATTGTTTTATGTGTGGTTATTGATTTTGTGTCCTACTGAGCACATTTCTGGACACGTTTCGTGTCCAAATCGGACATGTACTGCCGCACGACACAGCGCACTGGCACCGTGCGCTCCCCTGCTGTTCGGGGCCGACACAGGACACGACACGGGCTCTCGTAAGCTAATTTTTTGTGGACACGTGGGGGCATTGTCTGCCATCACCCACACAAAATTTCACGAGCTTTTGTGCACTGTGCGCGAAGAAATCGCGCTCGTACGGGTCACGCACTGCACTGCACGAACACATTTTTCCTCACTGGCACACGCATCGTGTCGACTCTGGACACGTTGTGGACACCTCGTATTGACACGAGCGTGTAGCCCAAAACGTGGGCTACATGTGGACATGACCATGAGGCCCCACGTGGCTCGTGTCGTGTCCACGAGCCACTCGACTCACTGCACGACGCTGCGTGTAGCATTGTTCATCAATTGAGTTTTCTCGACTGATATGCACTTCGCACGTGGACACGGCGACACGTGGGCTCGTGTCAGGGTCCTAGGTGTATAGCCTGACCCTAGACGAACCTACACACGTGTGCACGAGACTCTATGACACTTGTGTCGTGTCCTACATACGTTTGAACACGTGCACGAGGCTGCCTGTGCAGTGTTTTCACAGTCTGTGTAGATCAGTATTTTGGACACTTTGTGTCCACTCTTGTGGACACGAACACACCCCCTAGACACATGTACACCTGGGAGACATGCCTATATGCCTGAATTGTTAAATCCATTGGGTTAATTTAGGTTTTTCAAAAATTGGTTTTATGTATCAGACTTTTCAGTTTTTGTTATATGTGAACTGATATTTTGATTGGGACACGATTTGTGTCCAATTCTTTGACACGGGGACACTCTATAGTACCCTCACATGTGTGACACATAGTACCAACCCTTTGTTTGGTATTTAGGTATGATTTTGAATTCGAAATCTTGATTTCCCCTTTTGAACACTGTCATCACTGATACACAGTGTTTATCCTGTTAATTCCATAATTCTTCCCAATTCTAACCGTTAAATTGATGTTTAAATTGATATGTTTAATCCCTACATGTGTATTAGTCTACTACAAGACTGTTTACAGATTTAGATTTGGTCTTTGTATTTCGAATGGAATTCGAACGTTTGGAATGAGCTGTTAACTGTTTAAAACCAAATAACTGTCAATGTTTTTTTTCTCAGAAATCCTGAGAACATATAGGCACTGCCATTTTTTTTGGTTTGATTTTTTTGTGAACCAAATGATTTCCACCTTATTTATTCACGCATTGATGAGCCTGAAAACCTTACATTGTAACCTGAGAACTGTTTTAATCTGAGAATGAATTGATAATATAGGTAATGTGAGTTTTCTTTGTATATTGAAAAAAACTGAGTATAGGTTTCCATTAGGCATGATACTTGTGGTTTTATGATGCTTTTAGGGTCGAAATCTTGATTTCTTCCATGTGACTGATAGGTAGGGCTGAGTATATAATTTTCTGAATTTGATTCCAACTTCTTCCCTGTTTTGTGATGATTGAATGGTGAATGGACTTATCTACATGTTTGATAGAGGTTAACTGTTTTACTATGCTATATTGATTTCCCTAATTAGATTCCAGTCATGTTGGCTTACACACAATCCTGTCACATGTTTCAGTCCACCTGGGAACATTGAATGCTAACCTACACATTCACATACCCTATGCCACACTGTTGTTTCCTTGTTATACACAGGTACCCTCAAACTCAACACACACACTCTCACACACACAAATAGGATTTTTCTCACACATTGGCAAACACACATATCCTAAAACAGTTTACTCTTACACACACACATGAAAATGTTTTTCCTAACACACAGGTTCCTCATTTACCTGTCACACATTGCTAACCCCTTACTCCCTGTCACACCACACATGCCTATTCACCTATGTGACACATGCCTACACTCTATGGCATTCATGTCCACACACACATAATTTATATGTCTCCCTCTCACTCTATAAGCATATACAAATATTAACTATATTCTTGAAAATAATGATATGGTATATATATTTCTATATAGGATTGGCATAGGTAGGCTTTCCTTTAGGCTTGCCTATATACACTAGTGATGTATATATATATATAGATATGATAACTACATAGTTTGTTGAATGTAAAGTCCTTGATTATATATATGATATTGATATATGGTATAGGCTTGGCTTGGTGTTGACCCAGTCTAGACTTGGTTGAGTCTAGATTGGACTAGATAGACTAGTTTAGACTTGATGAGCCTAGATTAACTTGTTTAGACCTAGTTTGGCTAGTTTAACCTCGTTTGACCTAGTTTGACTTATTTAGACTAGAACTGACCTAGTTTGACTGTTATGGTTGACTAGAGTTGACCAAAGGCTGACTTTAGCCTAGATTGACCCCAAACTTCATGTAGATGCATTGTAGCAGTCTATTTCCTTATTTTTGACTTGTTGTGACTTGTACTGTTCTATAGGAGACAGATACCACTCCTCGGACAGTATATTCTCTTCGGACGTTCAGGATACCAGGCGAGTACATTCTCTGATCATTTCATATCCTGCTTAGAATTATTTTCCTACTTTAAATTACTTTACTTGATACTGTCACGTTGGTCACACGGATTGGTACTATATGGATCTTTTCATGAGATGTTATCCCCCTCGGGAGCATCGGATACTATATGTTTTGTGCGTTTCACGAATCATCACGTATCTCTATGCTTCCTCTGATTCACAAATCGCTTGTGACACATGTACTCTCATGTTCACAGAGCCATCATGAATCACCTTCATGTATAACTCATTTTATGAGCCATGTGAAGTTTCACGAACCTTAACATAACTTGAACAGATCTTTGTGTATCGATTGGGGATGGGGGAGTGGAAATAGACATGTGAATATTATCCCAGTAGCTGTAGTCATAAATCACTCTCTTAGTTGTAGTCATGAATCTCCTATGCCATTCACATGTTTATATTTTACTCTGACTCACTAGTCACTATTAGCTCTCTATGTATAGTAGATATTTCTATTACAGTTCTCTCTCTATTTACATACTATTTTTCTTCAGTTCAAGTATCTTACTTTACTGCATGATTATATTTTCTAACCTGCTATGATCTGTTGAGATGTACTGTACTCGCTCCTGTCCTGACTGGACCTGTTGAAAATATTACAGAGGATGAGGAGGAGGCCCTATGTACCACCTATTACAGAGCAGGATTAGACGACACATGCGACCTGGTTCCTCTGGAGGACCCAGCTGCAGTACAGGATGCTACTCCCAGAGTCTAGGATAGATAGCTAGGCTTTAGTTTTTCTTTCAGTATTGTGTTATTTGATTTTCAGTTGTTCTTCTGAGATGTTGTTATATTTAGAGACTTGTATTGAGCTGGATGTTCTTGAGTTGTTATCTTAGACACTTAGACTTTCTCCCTCTTATTTGTATTACATTGTGTTTTTTATCTCTCTATCTACCTTTGCTATTCTGTATCTGCCTTAGATGTGATTAAGACTGTTCTGTTATGTCATCTCCATTCGGAGTGTATATACGGTACAAGTACCTTTTTATTGTTAGATGATTGACCTAGGACAGCGTTCTACCGCCGACACTGCGGCGTAGGCTGGGCGTTGTTACGTTCTCGTACCCTCACAGTGGGTGCGGGTCGTGACACGTTTTTAGTGGTGGCCCATGCAGGTCGAGTTTATGTAGTGGTATTCGAACTAGAGTATCACTACAGCCTGCAGTAGGATTAGGATATTTTTGAAGGTACTCAATCACAAATAGAAAAAACTCTTATTCAGATTCCGTATATCTACATTTTGCCGCTTATTGTATTCCTTGAATTTAAACTGTCCTCCTTTGGTATTTTGACTCATTCTCAGCAATTGTTTCCTTTTGATCCGTGTCTCCAGGATGGTTGAGACGCGATCGCATCGCCAGGGCCAGGGGGACGTCGATGAGAGGTCTGCCACCTCTCATGCTCAGCAGCCAGGCCATGGTGCCGCAGCCCCAGTCATGCCAGCTGGAGTAGACATTTCAGCAGCTTTTGGAGGAGCACCACCAGCAGTGAGGCATGAGCCGAGTCCGGTGATTCCGGATGTACTTCTTCAGCAGCAGCAGCCACCTATAGGGACAATTGACGTCGTTCAGCTGTTAGCCTTCTTTCGGCAGTACATGGAGGGTCAGCAGACCCAGCAGCAGGGGCAGACAGCAGAGCTCACACGAGGCATTAAGCTGGCAATGACTGCGGTAGAAAAAGTCATAGCTCAGCCAGCGCAGCCCCGCAGTCGTACCAGCCACGGGAGAAGGGCATCCAAGATTTCCAGAAGATGCACCCGAGAGACTTTCGAGGGACAGAGGGGATCTTGTATGCCGATGAGTGGATCGAGCATATGGAGGAGATTTTCAAGTTGGCTGAGATCCCGACGAGGCTTCAGATAGAGGCAGCGGCCAGCATGATGCATGATCTAGCCCGTACATGGTACCAGACCGACCCGAGGGTCGGTACAGCAGGATAGACTTGGGCAGCATTCAAGAAGCTGTTCAAGGAGAAGTTCTTTCCAGACGCAGCGCTGGGAGCCCTCGAGACCCAGTTCGAGGCCCTAGTCCAAGGGAACCAGTCTGTGGAGGAGTACGCAGGAGAGTTCTGCCGCCTGAGCAGATTTATGGAGGACTTATCAGAGACGACGAAGGCCCGGAGGTTCCGGAAGGGCTTGGTAAAGGAGGTCAAGTCCTACACCAAGAATGCCTGCAGCACTACATTTGAGGAGATCCTGGTGGACGCTTTAGCTGCAGAGGATGATCTTGAGCTTAGGCTTAAGAGGGGGCGAGACTCCCAGGGAGGCAGCAGTAGCGGAGGACCGGCCAAGAGGCCGCACGTTCAGCATCAGTTTCAGCAGCAGTTCCAGGGTCACGGCCATCAGCAGGGACAGCAGCAGCCCAGACAGCATCAGGCACCCAGACAGCAGGCAGTTAGTTGCCCCTACTGCAAAAAGCCGGGGCATGGATGGGGTGAGTGCAGGAGGAGGCTGGGCAGGTGCCTACTATGTGGAGCAGCGGACCACCAGCTGAGGGAGTGTTCCCAGTACATAGGTACAGCACCAGGAGGAGGAGCCAAGGCTCCGGTAGGTCAGCAGCGGGGACCGTTACCGATGCAGCAGCAGAGATTTGTGCAGTATGAGCATCAGGCTGGAGGAGGCCAGCAGGGGCGAGCTTACGCCATGATAGTCGAGGATGCTCAGGCAGTGGGAGAGGTGCTAGCAGGTTCTGTTCTTTTCGATTCTATTACCACCTTGCCTCATTATATCTATCTTGAAATTCAATTCCATCTGTTCTTATCTGCTTCCTTATCTGTTGATAAGTTTTGATCTGGCATTTCTTTTCGATTTGGTTTTCTTCTGAGATGAATCATATGGGCTAGGTCACCCAGTTATGGAATCTAGAATTTTTGACAGTCGTGTTTAGCTGGCATAGTGAGGACATATAGTCAGATTTAGGACGTATTTCTCGGGTGTAGAAATTTAAGGTTTTTGCTGCCAAGCATGCGGCAATACGAAAATTTTAAATACCATAATTCTATAGGTATGTACCTTAGTCGAGGACTCTGTGATTATCCTAGCCTTGCTCACTAGCACGATGAAGATTCTGAGTATCATGATTTTGGACAGACGCATATGATTATCTGACGGTATGTTTGAGACTCTGATTGTGGGGTGTTTTACCTAGAAGACTATTACCATTTTAATTTCGAGGACGAAATTTTTCTAAGGTGGGTAGACTTGTAACATACAGTTTCTAAAATGAGGGTAATTTTGAAATTTTGTATTTTAATTTATTTAATTATGATATTTAAATGATAATATGATTTTTGGTGATTTTTAATCATCTAAAACTATTTTAAGTTATGGCTTATGATTTTGTGTTTGACTAGTGTAACCTTAGAGCCTAGCCATGTGATTAGGATGTTTGACTAGTACATTATAGCCTAGAGGGTATTTTGGGCATTTTAGGATTTATTTGAATTTATTATGAATTATGGGAATTTGTGTGATTTTTAATATTAATTAAATATGGCTATGAGTTAAGTTAGTCATGACTAGTTGAGACTTGTAGACTAACCTAGAACTAACCCTAGTTGGTAACCCTAGTCTAACTCTAGTCAACCTACTTTTAGTCATTAGAGATTGGTCTTAAGGTAGGAAGGATTACTTTAGTAAAACTAGTTCATGACTTGTGGCATAAGTCAATGACTTATGATTTATCAATTTTGAGACTTGTGATTAAGCCATAGGCCTATGACTTAGGCCCAAAACTAAATTAAACCCACCCATGGCAGCCAACCTAGGGATTCCTACCCCTATTTAATGCCTCCTTCATTTAGGGTTAGCCTCTCTAGGAAATAGATCTCAAGTTTAGAAGGAGGTAAATCCCCAACCTTAGAAATTCTTAATTAATTTATTTTAGCTCCTTTTTAGTCCTAGTCTTTTGCAATAGGATCTCATTTATGTTTATATACTGATTTTGGAGGAGCACATCAGTTTGTATGCAATTTGGAGATTTGGAGTTGCCATTTGGAATCCCCTCTTTAAAGCTTTTCTTGAGTTTTGATACTCAATAGGTAAATGATCTAAACTCATAGTTTTTCCTGATTTCTTTGCATATAAGGTTAGGTTTTAGGGTTTCCTAGCTGTCCCCAAAGTTTGGGCACAATTTGTGTCCATTTCGTGTCCGTATCGGACACGTATCATGATAGGCATATTAGGTGTTTGTAGAAATGCCACAAAGGATATTTATATGTTGTTTTTGAAAACTATTTGAATGAAAATATTGTTTTATGTGTGGTTATTGATTTCGTGTCCTACTGAGCACATTTCTGGACACGTTTCGTGCCCAAATCGGATATGTACCGCCGCACGACACAGCGCACTGGCACCGTGCGCTCCCCTGCTGTTCGGGGTCGACACAGGACACGACACGGGCTCTCGTGAGCTAATTTTTTATGGACACGTGGGGACATTGTCTGCCATCACCTACACAAAATTTCACGAGCTTTCGTGCACTGTGCGCGAAGAAATCGCGCTCGCACGGGTCACGCACTGCACTGCACGAACACGTTTTTCCTCACTGGCACACGCGTCGTGTCGACTCTGGACACGTTGTGGACACCTCGTATTGACACAAGTGTGTAGCCCAACACGTGGGCTACACGTGGACATGACCATGAGGCCCCACGTGGCTCGTGTCGTGTCCACGAGCCACTCGACTCACTGCACGACGCAGCGTGTAGCAGTGTTCATCAATCGAGTTTTCTCGACTGATACGCGCTTCGCACGTAGACACGGCGACACGTGGGCTCGTGTCAGGGTCCTAGGTGTATAGCCTGACCCTAGACGAACCTACACACATGTGCACGAGACTCTAGGACACTTGTGTCGTGTCCTACATACGTTTGAACACGTGCACGAGGCTGCCTGTGCAGTGTTTTCACAGTCTGTGTAGATCAGTGTTTTGGACACTTCGTGTCCACTTTTGTGGACACGAACACACCCCCTAGACACATGTACACCTGGGAGACAAGCCTATATGCCTGAATTGTTAAATCCATTGGGTTAATTTAGGTTTTTCAAAAATTGGTTTTATGTATCAGACTTTTCAGTTTTTGTTATATGTGAACTGATATTTTGATTGGGACACGATTTGTGTCCAATTCTTTGACACGGGGACACTCTATAGTACCCTCACATGTGTGACACATAGTACCAACCCTTTGTTTGGTATTTAGGTATGATTTTGAATTCGAAATCTTGATTTCCCCTTTTGAACACTGTCATCACTGATACACAGTGTTTATCCTGTTAATTCCATAATTCTTCCCAATTTTAACCGTTAAATTGATGTTTAAATTGATATGTTTAATCCCTACATGTGTATTAGTCTACTACAAGACTGTTTACAGATTTAGATTTGGTCTTTGTATTTCGAATGGAATTCGAACGTTTGGAATGAGCTGTTAACTGTTTAAAACCAAATAACTGTCAATGTTTTTTTTCTCAGAAATCCTGAGAACATATAGGCACTGCCATTTTTTTTGGTTTGATTTTTTTGTGAACCAAATGATTTCCACCTTATTTATTCACGCATTGATGAGCCTGAGAACCTTACATTGTAACCTGAGAACTGTTTTAATCTGAGAATGAATTGATAATATAGGTAATGTGAGTTTTCTTTGTATATTGAAAAAAACTGAGTATAGGTTTCCATTAGGCATGATACTTGTGGTTTTATGATGCTTTTAGGGTCGAAATCTTGATTTCTTCCATGTGACTGATAGGTAGGGCTGAGTATATAATTTTCTGAATTTGATTCCAACTTCTTCCCTGTTTTGTGATGATTGAATGGTGAATGGACTTATCTACATGTTTGATAGAGGTTAACTGTTTTACTATGCTATATTGATTTCCCTAATTAGATTCCAGTCATGTTGGCTTACACACAATCCTGTCACATGTTTCAGTCCACCTGGGAACATTGAATGCTAACCTACACATTTACATACCCTATGCCACACTGTTGTTTCCCTGTTATACACAGGTACCCTCAAACTCAACACACACACTCTCACACACACAAATAGGATTTTTCTCACACATTGGCACACACACATATCCTAAAACAGTTTACTCTTACACACACACATGAAAATGTTTTTCCTAACACACAGGTTCCTCATTTACCTGTCACACATTGCTAACCCCTTACTCCCTGTCACACCACACATGCCTATTCACCTATGTGACACATGCCTACACTCTATGGCATTCATGTCCACACACACATAATTTATATGTCTCCCTCTCACTCTATAAGCATATACAAATATTAACTATATTCTTGAAAATAATGATATGGTATATATATTTCTATATAGGATTGGCATAGGTAGGCTTTCCTTTAGGCTTGCCTATATACACTAGTGATGTATATATATATAGATATGATAACTACATAGTTTGTTGAATGTAAAGTCCTTGATTATATATATGATATTGATATATGGTATAGGCTTGGCTTGGTGTTGACCCAGTCTAGACTTGGTTGAGTCTAGATTGGACTAGATAGACTAGTTTAGACTTGATGAGCCTAGATTAACTTGTTTAGACCTAGTTTGGCTAGTTTAACCTCGTTTGACCTAGTTTGACTTATTTAGACTAGAACTGACCTAGTTTGACTGTTAGGGTTGACTAGAGTTGACCAAAGGTTGACTTTAGCCTAGATTGATCCCAAACTTCTTGTAGATGCATTGTAGCAGTCTATTTCCTTATTTTAGACTTATTGTGACTTGTACTGTTCTATAGGAGACAGATACCACTCCTCGGACAGTATATTCTCTTCGGACGTTCAGAATACCAGGCGAGTACATTCTCTGATCATTTCATATCCTGCTTAGAATTATTTTCCTGCTTTAAATTACTTTACTTGATACTGTCACGTTGGTCACACGGATTGGTACTATATGGATCTTTTCATGAGATGTTATCCCCCTCGGAAGCATCGGATACTACATGTTTTGTGCGTTTCACGAATCATCACGTATCTCTATGCTTCCTCTGATTCACGAATCGCTTGTGACACATGTACTCTCATGTTCACAGAGCTATCATGAATCACCTTCATGTATTACTCATTTTATGAGCCATGTGAAGTTTCACGAACCTTAACATAACTTGAACAGATCTTTGTGTATCGATTGGGGATGGGGGAGTGGAAATAGACATGTGAATATTATCCCAGTAGCTGTTGTCATGAATCACTCTCTTAGCTGTAGTCATGAATCTCCTATGCCATTTACATGTTTATATTTTACTCTGACTCACTAGTCACTATTAGCTCTCTATGTATAGTAGATATTTCTATTACAGTTCTCTTTCTGTTTACATACTGTTTTTCTTCAGTTCAAGTATCTTACTTTACTGCATGATTATATTTTCTAACCTGCTATGATCTGTTGAGATGTACTTTACTCGCTCATGTCCTGACTGGACCTGTTGAAAATATTACAGAGGATGAGGAGGAGGCCCTATGTACCACCTATTACGGAGCAGGATTAGACGACACCTGCGACCTGGTTCCTCTGGAGGACCCAGCTGCAGTACAGGATGCTACTCCCAGAGTCTAGGCTAGATAGCTAGGCTTTAGTTTTTCTTTCAGTATTGTGTTATTTGATTTTTAGTTGTTCTTCTGAGATGTTATATTTAGAGACTTGTATTGAGCTGGATGTTCTTGAGTTGTTATCTTAGACACTTAGACTTTCTCCCTCTTATTTGTATTACATTATGTTTTTGATCTCTCTATCTACCTTTGCTATTCTGTATCTGCCTTAGATGTGATTAAGACTGTTCTGTTATGTCATCTCCATTCGGAGTGTATATACGGTACAAGTACCTTTTTATTGTTAGATGATTGACCTAGGACAGCGTTCTACCGCCGACACTGCGGCGTAGGCTGGATGTTGTTACGTTCTCGTACCCTCACAGTGGGTGCGGGTCGTGACACGTTTTTAGTGGTGGCCCATGCAGGTCGAGTTTATGTAGTGGTATTCGAACTAGAGTATCACTACAGCCTGCAGTAGGATTAGGATATTTTTGAAGGTACTCAATCACAAATAGAAAAAACTCTTATTCAGATTCCGTATATCTACATTTTGCCGCTTATTGTATTCCTTGAATTTAAACTGTCCTCCTTTGGTATTTTGACTCATTCTCAGCAATTGTTTCCTTTTGATCCGTGTCTCCAGGATGGTTGAGACGCGATCGCATCGCCAGGGCCAGGGGGACGTCGATGAGAGGTCTGCCACCTCTCATGCTCAGCAGCCAGGCCCTGGTGCCGCAGCCCCAGTCATGCCAGCTGGAGTAGACATTTCAGCAGCTTTTGGAGGAGCACCACCAGCAGTGAGGCATGAGCCGAGTCCGGTGATTCCGGATGTACTTCTTCAGCAGCAGCAGCCACCTACAGGGACAATTGACGTCGTTCAGCTGTTAGCCTTCTTCCGGCAGTACATGGAGGGTCAGCAGACCCAGCAGCAGGGGCAGACAGCAGAGCTCACACAAGGCATTAAGCTGGCAATGACTGCGGTAGAAAAAGTCATAGCTCAGCCAGCGCAGCCCCGCAGTCGTACCAGCCACGGAAGAAGGGCATCCAAGATTTCCAGAAGATGCACCCGAGAGACTTTCGAGGGACAGAGGGGATCTTGAGCTTAGGCTTAAGAGGGGGCGAGACTCCCAGGGAGGCAGCAGTAGCGGAGGACCGGCCAAGAGGCCGCACGTTCAGCATCAGTTTCAGCAGCAGTTCCAGGGTCACGGCCATCAGCAGGGACAGCAGCAGCCCAGACAGCATCAGGCACCCAGACAGCAGGCAGTTAGTTGCCCCTACTGCAAGAAGCCGGGGCATGGATGGGGTGAGTGCAGGAGGAGGCTGGGCAGGTGCCTACTATGTGGAGCAGCGGACCACCAGCTGAGGGAGTGTTCCCAGTACATAGGTACAGCACCAGGAGGAGGAGCCAAGGCTCCGGTAGGTCAGCAGCGGGGACCATTACCGACGCAGCAGCAGAGATTTGTGCAGTATGAGCATCAGGCTGGAGGAGGCCAGCAGGGGCGAGCTTACGCCATGATAGTCGAGGATGCTCAGGCAGTGGGAGAGGTGCTAGCAGGTTCTATTTTTTTCGATTCCATTCCCACCTTGCCTCATTATATCTATCTTGAAATTCAATTCCATCTGTTCTTATCTGCTTCCTTATTTGTTGATAAGTTTTGATCTGGCATTTCTTTTCGATTTGGTTTTCTTCTGAGATGAATCATATGGGCTAGGTCACCCAGTTATGGAATCTAGAATCTTCGACAGTCGTGTTTAGCTGGCATAGTGAGGATATATAGTCAGATTTAGGACGTATTTCTCGGGTGTAGGAATTTAAGGTTTTTGCTGCCAAGGTATGTATATGTATGTATACATAACTATTTAGCCTAAGTAATTTACGTAATATTATACATATATATATTTTTAATATATGTAAATATTACTTATCATATTTTTATGGCTACTATATAAATTCTACCCTATTAAAATATTAATATTTATTATATATTTTTATCTCTTTGTATTTTTGTGTATTTTAATTACTACAACCATTTGGTGTCCAAGCCTAGCATGGGTTTTGGGCCCAAATATGTTTTTACACATTCAAGACTTGTACAGGTCATATTGGACTTGATTTATGGCCTTGGGTCCTGTATTTGAACTTTGGTTCAAATTATGTACATGAACAAAATACGCAGATAATTAATTATTTAATTTTAGTTTATGTACAATGTTGTTTTTGGATTTCTAAAAATACTTAAGTTGCTGTTAAAATTCTAGAAAAATTATATTTAGATACTATGTTAATTTAGCTAATTTAGTATAATTTTTATAGTATTTAATTTACAGTTTTGCCACTGTTTTGGTATATGAAACCAAAACTCATTTTCTGTGTGCTTAGGAAAACTGATTTTTATAAAATACTTGTACTGGTTAATAAATTCCAGAAAAATTATAATAAATTTCTATAATTAGCAAGGATCATTTTGGTACTTTATTTTATTTAAAATTAAGAATTTTGTCTATCTCAAAAATTGTTGGAACACAATGTTCATTTGATTTATTTATTGAATAATTACGACTTGCAACTTTTTGTGTTATTTTGAGTTTTAGCCGTATTGAACCTCACCCCTCACTAGTGTAAAGACCCTAGAAAGTTAATTAGTAGTGTGTCACCCTACATGGGTCTCCTATGCTAAAGTCATCATTTTGGCTAGGTGTCCAGTCACAAGTCGTGTTGCACCAAATTAGTGTCTTAGTGTTTTAGCTTAGTATAAAAACTAAGTTTATGTATTTATTTCAACAGTGACGAGTTACCAGACATCTATAGCACTTTTATCGCAGCTTGTTTTGCTAGAGACAAGTACTTTCTACAAACTTTATATACTGTTACATCAATGAACTGCAAATCCAACCATGTTAAATGCTGATCCTTGGGATAGCAAGTTAAACCTTCACATGTTGTATTACTTTCAGTCACTACCATGTTTAGAACAATTTTATATCTCTCACATGATTAGAACCTGGGTTCTGGGGAAACTGATAGTTGAGTACGTGATCATACCCCCTTCTCCGTACGTATGTACCGAGCAAGGTTGACATTTTATATGTATACCATGTCGTAGGCTTTATCTCAAAGCAGATTTATATGTATGTATATGTATCGCCTTATCACTTGTACGAAAGTACATTTCATTATGTGCCCCTGCACATTATACACCTATTGACGATCACGTACATGCTACAGTTTTAAACATTACATATACATCTGTCTCTATGACATATGTATCATTGCCATGATAGACTATGTGATGCCATGTTTCCAATTATTTCTCTTATGTTCATTTTCATGTTTCATATGCTAGTTTGTTAGAATCAGTACTTGCTCCCGTCCTCACAGGATAACGTTGTAGGTATCCTTACTGAGGAGGAGTTACTCTGCGACTCATATTATAGAGATACTACCGAGGACCAGGCTTTGCCCTACGAGGATGTTCCTGCGGGAAAACTCGTCTAGTTTGCATAGCTGCTTGGGATATTTAGTGTAATCATGTGTTAGACTACGTATTTTGTAACTGGACATGTATCCAGTTTTATATTTCAGACTTGTACTTGGACTTATTACTATATGAGACGACTTTTGTGTTTGGAGCATTTATGACTTTTATTCACTTATAGAACTGTGTTAGCACATTTAGTCTTATCATGTTGTCTTTAGAACAGCTTACTACGTTTTATCTCAAACGTAGGCTGGGCATGACTCGGCCCGGCCCAACAATTTGGGTAGCGGGTCGTGACATATTTTTAGTGGTGGCCCATGCAGGTCCTGACTAAATTATTTGGTTACGTTATTGTACCAAGCATGCCTACAATTAGGAACTTAAGGTAATTAGACAACATTAGGAATGACGCTTAGAATACCTAGAGGAATGCTAGGATTGCAACATAGGAAATACATCACATGCTTGCTATTATAATTAGATTTTCTTGCCTATGATTGCTTACTTTAAACAAGTCCTTATAAGTCCTTTTTATTGTAATTAGATGGTGCTTACTCGTTCATCCCAGTATGTTACCCCTGAGAATGGCGCACTCCATATCCAGTCAGCTGACCAGTTGACTGATACACCTCCACCTACCATATTCCTCCACTCCACAGATCCACAAACCCAGATGCCTCTACCACCTTCCACATCGCAGTCCCAGCAGGACCCGATACTTCCACCACCCCCTATCACTATACCTACCCAGGCTTCCGTCACACTCGACGGGAACCAACTGCTCACTCTGATCCAGGGGTTCCTAACGACCCATCAGGAGCAGACTACCCAACTCCGCCAGAGCATGGAGCGTTCTGAGGAACGTACCGTGGTCCCACCACCTGTAGAGCCACGGCAGAGAGCGGAGACGATCAAGGACTTCAGGGGTCTGAACCCCAAGGAGTTCTCAAGGACTGAGGACATAGTAGTAGCAGATGACTGGCTAGACTCGGTAGAAAGGAAGCTCCTTGGAGTTAGGATGCCGGGTGACCTCCAGGTCGAGGCAGCGGGATTTCTGCTGATAGACTTGGCAGGAGTCTGGTTCCGAAATGAACCGTCGTTTGCGAGAGGGAGGGCCACTTGGGATCAGTTCAAGACCCAGTTCAAAAAAAAATTATTCTCGACCACTGCTAGAGTAGCCATGGGGCTACGATTCCAAAACATCCAGCAGGGAAACCGTTCTGTTGATGAGTATGCGGCTGAGTTTAGTCGCCTGAGCCATTTCGCTCCTAGTCTGGTTGCAGATCCAGAGGAGATGACCCGTAGGTTTTACCATGGTCTAGTTCCAGACATCGGCATTCTTATAGTGGCGAACGGTACGACTGACTACTACTAGAGCCTAGAGTTGGCCCGGAGCATCGAGGAGCGTCTTCTGTCTAGCAAGAGGTCGGCTTCTATACACCATGAGGGACCGTCCAAGCGTCAGGCTTTCCAGCAGAGAGCACCGGCGCCGCCCCAACAGACTTATCGTCCCCCTACACCACATCATCCGACCCCGCCAGTTAGAGCCCCGGGACCCCGACATCAACAGCAGCAGCAGAGGGGAGCTATATGTTCTTTCTGCGGAAGACCAGGGCATGATTACACCATCTGCAGGAAGAGGTTGAAGCAGTGTCTAGCTTGTGGGTCTCTCATCCATCAGCTTCGAGAGTGCCCAGTAGCGAAGACTAGAGGGCCGCTTCCGACTCAGCAGCAGAGGTTTGGGCAGCATCTGCAGTAGCAGAAGGGACCTCAGGGAAAGACTTATAGTCTAGCCCTTGAGCCGGAGCCGGAGTAGGTTTCGGTGCCAGATTACTTAGCTGACGTCATCACAGGTCATGTTTATTTGCATACTTTTGTAGCTCTATGCTTGTTTGATTCTGGTGCATCTCATAGCTTCCTGTCATTAGAGTTTATGCATGAACACCACTTAGTATCTACACCTACTATGGAGATTAGTAGAGTAATGACGGGAGGAGGACCAGTGCCTATTAGAGCTATCTATAGATGTTCTATTTCTATAGCTGGAAGAGAGTTTGAGGGGCAATTTTTTGTGATGCCACTCCCCGGTTATGATATCATATTGGGGATGGACTGGCTTAGCTATGACCATGCATCTATAGATTGTCTTGAGGGTAGTATTTTATTCAGTCCCCCAGGCACAGCACCATTCAGTGTCAGGAGGACAGGGCCGGAGATCAGCCTAGAGCCGAACTGTTGTGCGACAGTTGGGGACGTAGCACCGCCACACCCTATCATTAGGGAGTTTATAGATGTATTCCCAGAGGATCTTCCAGGACTTTCGTCTGACAGAGATGTGGAGTTCACTATAGATTTAGTGCCGGGTTCATCACCAGTATCCCGGGCTTGCTATAGAGTGAATCCCAAGGAGGCCGTAGAGATGAAAGAGCAGATTGATGACCTGTTGAAAAAGGGTTTCATTCGATCTAGTGCTTCTCCATGGGGAGCGCCAGTGCTCTTTGTGCCTAGAAGGTTGGTACAGTTCAGTTGTGTATTGACTACCGGGCCTTGAATGCCATCACCATCAAGAACAAATATCCTCTGCCCAGGATAGATGATTTGTTCGACCAGTTGAATGGGACGAAAGTGTTTTCCAGGATAGACTTGAGATCCGGGTACCACCAGGTGAAGGTCAGGGCAGCAGACATCCAGAAGACGGCGTTCAACACGAAGTACGGGCAGTACGAGTTTCTGGTAATGCCATTTGGTCTTACAAATGTGCCAGCTATCTTTATGAATTTGATGAATAAGACATTTTACCAGTATCTGGATAAGTTCGTCGTAGTGTTTATCGACGACATCCTGATATACTCGAAGACGCCGGAGGAGCATGCAGAGCACTTGCAGATAGTTTTGGGGATTCTGAGGCAGGAGAGATTGTTTGCCAAATTGCCGAAGTACAAGTTCTTTTTAGACCGAGTGGAGTTTCTCGGCCATGTAGTTACGGAAGAGGGAATCTCGGTGGATCCCAGAAAGATTGCTGCAGTTGAGACATGGAAGGCTCCGACGTCAGTTTCAGAGATCAGGAGCTTTCTGGGTTTAGCAGGCTATTATAGAAAGTTTGTCCAGGACTTTGCTAGGATAGATGAACCCATGACGAAGCTGACACGGAAGGACGCGGAGTACATTTGGTCAGAGGACTGCCAGGTAGCATTTGAGGAGCTGAAGAGGAGACTGACGACCGCTCCAGTTCTGACATTACCTTCAGGTTCTGGAGGTTTCACCATATACAGCGATGCTTCTGGAAAGGGGCTAGGATGTGTCCTATAGCAGCATGGGAAAGTGATTGCTTATGCATCTAGGCAATTGCGGACTCATGAGCGGAATTATCCTACCCATGACCTAGAGTTAGCTGCGGTGATCTTAGCACTCAAGTTATGAAAACATTACTTATACGGAGAGCATGTGAAAATCTTTACTGACCACAAAAGCTTGAAGTATGTGTTCACGCAGAAAGAGCTGAACATGAGGCAAAGACGATGGTTGGAGTTGATGAAAGACTTTGACATCGATTTATAGTATCACCCCGGAAAGGCAAATGTGGTGGCGGATGCGCTGAGCAGGCATCCGATGGCATGGTACCTGATGATTGATCGGAATTTGCAGGAAGATCTGGAGAAGCTCGGTATCGAGCTAGTTCGGCCGGGATCAGTGATACAGATGATGGCGCTTGACATTCAGTCAGGTTTGATGGAGCAGATCAGGGAGGCACAGTCTACAGATGAGAGCCTTCGCAGACTTCGAGCCCAGGCTTTAGCTGGATTGCTGGATGACTTCACTGTAGCAGAGGATGGATCCTTGAGGCATGGCATCCGATTGTACGTGCCAAAGGGAGAGCTGGTAGAGGCAGTCTTGTAGGAGGCACACCGATCGAGATATTCTATTCACCCTGGTGCTAACAAGATGTATCGTGACTTACAAAAATATCTTTGGTGGCACGGGATGAAGAGGGATGTATCACGTTTCATCTCGAGATGCCTAGTTTGCCAGCAGGTCAAGACGGAGCATCAGAGGCCAGCTGGTTTGTTGCAGCCGTTACCCATTCCCGAGTGGAAGTGGAAATATATTATGATGGACTTTGTCTCAAGGCTTCCTCGTTTCCAAGGAGGGAAGGATGCCATTTGGGTCATCGTGGACAGGCTGACGAAGTGTGCGCACTTCATACCCTTCAAGGTGGGGCTTTCTACCGAGAAGTTGGCGGAGCTATACATGCAGCAGATAGTTTGCCTACACGGAGTGCCAGTGTGCATCGTGTCGGACAGAGACAGCAGATTCACGTCCTACTACTGGAGGAGTTGGGCAGTAGGCTCAAGTTCAGTACGGCGTACCATCCGCAGACAGATGGGCAGTCCGAGAGGACGATACTGACACTGGAGGATATGCTGAGGACCTGCGTACTGGACTTTGGAGGATCTTGGAAGAGCCATCTGCACTTGGTAGAGTTTTCATACAACAACAGCTACCAAGCCAGTATCGGTATGTCTCCTTTCGAGGTGCTATATGGACGACGATGCCGCACACCACTCTTTTGGGATGATGTTGGAGACAGAGTTATACTTGGACCAGAGATGATCACGGATGCAGCAGATAAAGTTGGGATGATCAGAGACAGGCTCAGAGTAGCTCAGGACAGGCAAAAACAATGGGCTGATGCTAGTCGTAGACCGATGGAGTTCGCAGACGGTGATATGGTGCTAGTGAAGATATCACCTACTAGAGGGACGATCCGGTTCGGACGAGGAGGGAAGCTGAGCCCCAGATACATCGGGCCGTTCGAGATACTTGGCAGAATTGGAGAGGTAACTTACAGGGTTGCGCTTCCACCCAACCTAGCAGGAGTTCACGATGTCTTTCACGTATCTCAGCTGAGGAGATATGTTCCAGACCCCAGCCATGTGCTAGATCATTCAGAGTTGGAGGTCGGACCGAGCCTTACAGTTTCTGAGCAGCCAGTGGAGATATTAGACAGGAGGGAGAAGAGGCTGAGGAACAATGTTATACCCTTAGTACGAGTAGCTTGGAGCCGTCACTCTCCGGGTGAATCTACTTGGGAGAGGGAGTCGAACATGAGGGAGAGATACCCTTACTTGTTCGATCCAACCGCTGCGAGAGAACCACCCGTTCCCGCTTGATACCTTAGAGGTTAGTTTCGATCGTAGCCTTAGTTATTTGTTGTATTGTTTGCTATGTTAGAAATTGTAGGGTCTTCAATCCTTGTGAATTTCGAGGACGAAATTTTTCAAGGAGGAAAGACTTGTGAGCCCCTGTTTTTTAAAAAATTATTTAATTAGTGTTAATTAATTATTAATGTCAATTTTAGCCTTAAAATATTTTAATATGATTTTAGGAATTTTTCTACAATTTTTAAATAATTTTTAAATGAGTTTTAATAGCTAAAATATCATTTTGTAATAATTAGAATTATTTTTATATCAAACTATAATTTATCAAATTATTATGATAGCAATTTGCAATTTATAATTTGTTATAAATACGGAATACAAATTTGATTTTGCATTTAGACACTGGAAGGACCTTCTTGTAATTTCCTAAACTCTAGGGGGTTTTCTATAATTCCTAACCTACCCACCCCCGACGACCAGGCTGCCCCCCCGACTGCCCGACGACCGCCGAATCACTGCCCCCGCCTTTTTCGGCCAGCGTGACAGTTCCCGACTGACTCGACTCCTCCTATAAAGACCCCCTCACTCCCCTCAGCTCGACCACCACTACGACAACCCCCCAGCCACCCACAACCGCCCCGTTCTTTCCCAAAACCCCTAACCAAAACCCTAACTCCGGCCATCTACTCAAATCCACCCCTACGACGACCGTCACCGCCCCTAACCACCATCGACTGACTCGCCACGCTGAGACGAGTCGATCGCCGTCCAAGCGCCGCCTCACCGACGCCCCTAGCCGCCGTCACCGCCTTCGAAACCCCCCTGTGAAGCTGGACACGTAAGTGGCAGTGTCATATTTGTGTCGTACGTGTCTCGAATCGACATATGTCGTTCGCCAGGACACGACGAACCCAACGCTGTGCTCGGACACGCGTTTCATGACTCGTACGTGTCGTGCATAGTACGGACACGTAGACTCTATGTCCCAAACTGTCAGGACACAGAGTTGATTTTTCGGTTTACTCTTATTTTAAACTAAAACCTAAATAAAATAAACCAAAATTCTATTCCTAACAGCAAGCCGAGTTGGCCCACTGGTCAGCACGCGAGTATAACCCCCCCCCCCCCCCCCCCCGCGCGCGCGCGCACAGTGGCCCGAGTTCGAGCCCCACCTTTGTGCTGTTGTTTCTTTTCCTTTTTCTTTTCTTTTGTTTTTATTTTTGTTTTATTATATATATATATATATATATATATATATATATATATATATATATATATATATATATATATATATATATATATATATATTATTATATACTGTTATACAAGTATATATATACAGTATTTATATTTGTGTATATATATATCATATTTAGTATTCTTATTTATATAATGTATATATATATATATATATATATATATATATATATATATATATATAAATATATATATATATATATATATATATATATATATAATATATAAAAATATATATATATATATATATATATATATATATATATATATATATATATATATATATATATATAATATATAAAAATATATATATATATATATATATATATATATATATATATATATATATATATATATATATATATATATATATATATATATATGTATATGTATTTCTTTATGTATATGTATATTATTATATATTATATTTACTGTTTTATACATATATATATATATATTATGTTTATATGTATATGTATATATTATATATTTATTCCTTTATGTATATATATGTATTTTCTATATATATACATATATGTTATGTATGTATATGTATGTATACATAACTATTTAGCCTAAGTAATTTACGTAATATTATACATATGTATATTTTTAATATATGTAAATATTACTTATCATATTTTTATGGCTACTATGTAAAATTCTACCCTATTAAAATATTAATATTTATTATATATTTTTACCTCTTTGTATTTTTGTGTATTTTAATTACTGCAACCATTTGGTGTCCAAGCCTAGCATGGGTTTTGGGTCCAAATGTGTTTTCACACATTCAAGACCTGTACAAGTCATATTGGACTTGATTCATGGCCTTGGGTCCTGTATTTGAACTTTGGTTCAAATTATGTATATGGACAAAATACGCAGATAATTAATTATTTAATTTTAGTTTATGTACAATGCTATTTTTGGATTTCTAAAAATACTTAAATTGCTGTTAAAATTCTGGAAAAATAGTATTTAGATACTATGTTAATTTAGCTAATTTAGTATAATTTCTATAGTATTTAATTTACAGTTTTGCCACTATTTTGGCATATGAAACCAAAACTCATTTTCTGTGTACTTAGGAAAACTGATTTTTATAAAATACTTGTACTGGTTAATAAATTCCAAAAAAATTATAATAAATTTCTATAATTAACAAGGATCATTTTGGTACTTTACTTTATGTAAAATTAAGATTTTTGTCTATCTCAAAAATTGTTGAAACACAATGTTCATTTGATTTATTTATTGAATAATTACGACTTGTAACTTTTTGTGTTATTTTGAGTTTTAGCCGTATTGAACCTCACCCCTCACTAGTGTAAAGACCCTAGAAAGTTAGTTATAGTAGTGTGTCATCTCACATGGGTCTCCTATGCTAAAGCTATTATTTTGGCTAGGTGCCCAGTCACAAGTCGTGTTGCACCAAATTAGTGTCTTAGTGTTTTAGCTTAGTGTGAAAACTAAGTTTATGTATTTATTTCTACAGTGACGAATTACCAGACATCTATAGCACTTTTATCGTAGCTTGTTTTGCTAGAGGCAAGTACTTTCTACAAACTTTACATACTGTTACATCAATAAAATGCAAATCCAACCATGTTAAATGCTGATCCTTGGGGTAGCAAGTTAAACCTTTACATGTTGTATTACTTTCAGTCACAACCATGTTTAGAACAGTTTTATATCTCTCACATGATTAGAACCTGGGTTATGGAGAAACTGATAGTTGAGTACGTGATCATACCCCCTTCTCCGTACGTATGTACCGAGCAAGGTTGACATTTTATATGTATACCTTGTCGTAGGCTTTATCTCAAAGCAGATTTGTACGTATGTACATATATCGCCTTATCACTTGTACGGAAGTACATTTTATTATGTGCCCCTGCACATTGTACACCTATTGACGATCACGTACCTGCTATAGTTTTAAGTATTACATATACATCTGTCTCTATGACATATGTATCCTTGCCATGATAGACCATGTGATGCCATGTTTCTAATTATTCCTCTTATGTTCATTTCCATGTTTCATATGCTAGTTTGTTAGAATCAGTACTTGCTCCCGTCCTGACAGGATAACGTTGTAGGTATCCTTACTGAGGAGGAGTTACTCTGCGACTCATATTATGGAGATACTGCCGAGGACCAGGCTTTGCCCTACGAGGATGTTCCTACGGGAAAACTCGTCTAGTTTGCATAGCTTTTTGGGATATTTAGTGTAGTCATGTATTAGACTACGTGTTTTGTAACTGGACATGTATCCAGTTTTACATTTCAGACTTGTACTTGGACTTATTACTATATGAGACGACTTTTGTGTTTGAAGCATTTATGACTTTTATTCACTTATAGAACTGTTAGCACATTTAGTTTTATCATGTTGTCTTTAGAACAGCTTACTACGTTTTATCTCAACCGTAGGCTGGGCATGACTCGGCCCGGCCCAACAATTTGGGTAGCGGGTCGTGACACGGGGTCAGGCCCCGAATAGCAAGTACCACAAAGGAGCATAAAAGAGTGAGATAAAATCCAAACGTAATAATAATAATAATAATAAAAGGCTTTCGGTCGCAACTTTGGTCCATAGCCTATCGCAGCACAATTGCCCAACCCAACAACCAAACATGGACATGGGTTAGACCACGCACCACGATAGTCCATGTTCCTCAGTTACTAACAGAATAAATATCTCACAAACAAGTCAGTTTACAAGCGGCCAATCAATCCTACGGTTTTCTATGATTTGCCTGGGTTATTCCAGTAATACAAATTATAGGAATCCTCAGATCGTGTCGTTCCAGCAGGGCTAGCCAAACCATTAAACATATAGCACATTGATTATGTACCGGTCCCCCGGAGGGCTACCGCGCTAAAACATATAACACATAGCTCGTAGAAGTCGGATATAGTCATCCGCTATAGGCGAATGAAACCATATCCGTGGCGGCCAACCCGACACGTCAGGACGGGACCTGGGATGGCTAGTATGGCACAATCTCGGGATTCTTCCCACCCAATGCATCTACCAAGTTAGTTGCCTAGTTAATTTCTAGATTATCCTCGGAGTTCACATATCGTGGTCACATGCTCACTCCTCTAGATGTCGTACAATGTACGAGTACCCCAAGAAGGGATCCGTACTGGCTCATGGAGTCATACGTATGTATCCCTTCTTGGTGTAATACAATACACAATACATACCACATCATTGGTACCGACCATTCGCTATGTAAATGCTGGACTCTTGGAGGTACTGGCAGGTATCATGTAGGAACACTTAGCACATAGGATAGCACCTCGGTGCTCACATAAATTATACCTAAGTACACACATAGGTGTATCCAGCACTCGCATAGGTAGTCAGATCAGGAATGAGGACCAAGACAAAAGAGAAAAGAGAACAAGCAGGCACTACGCACTTAGGGTATGAAGTGCTCGTAAGTCATTAAGTGGCCCAAAGTGCTCGTAAGTCATTAAGTAGCCCAAACGACGCACGGGCAAAAGTGCAAGGTGCCATAAGTCACATATGAATTCTGGTTAAAGTGAGACATGAAGATTTTTGAAGCCAAGACAAAGATCTACACAACTTTCATGTTTTGAGTTGGAATAAATTCTGGCCACAAATCAGCCAAATAGGATATAAAACAGCCAAAAACAGCCAAAATAGGCATTCTGCGGTACTATGCGGCCTGCGACACTATTCTTCCATACGGTACTATGCAAGCCTATGGCACTATACAAGCCATGCGACACTATTCATCCATGTGGCACTATTCAAGTCTGCGGCACTATCCATCCATACGGTACTATGCAAGCCTGCGGTACTATGCAAGCCATATGGTACTATTCAAGCCTGAGACACTATGCAAGCCATGCAGCACTATTCATTCATGTGACACTATTCAAGCCTGCGGCACTATTCATCCATACGGCACTATTCATCGTCCCTGCCAGAACCAGGACAGATGAACATAGAAGATGTCCAAATATTATTTTGGCCATAACTTCCTCTAAACAAGTCAAAATCTAACTTTTCAAAGATCAAAATTGGGCAGAATCAAATTCTCTACCACATGGAACAATTAGTTTTCGAAAACCAGTAAGTGTGATAGATCAAAACCCAAGAAAATCGAAAATAATGTAAGCTTAGATCCACAAGAATCCTTCAATCAAAACCGAAAATACCAAGTACTAAACTTGTAGAGGATGATGAGAAGAACAATATAGACAAATAATATTAAAAAAAATAAGAATAAAAAATGCACAAATCTCTATTTTGAGTAAGTTGTACTTGCCTAATGGTTTGTTTGAGAAAAATAAATAAAAGAGTGAATGAG
This sequence comes from Iris pallida, assembly GCA_029216955.1. Classification (NCBI taxonomy): domain Eukaryota; kingdom Viridiplantae; phylum Streptophyta; class Magnoliopsida; order Asparagales; family Iridaceae; genus Iris; species Iris pallida. The sequence continues at coordinate 4,949,351 of JANAVB010038218.1, forward strand.
GAGAGAGAGTGAGGAAGAGAATATATATAGGGGTTGGGTTGACTCAAAAAAATCCTAATATTAAGCATGCTCTAAACCATATGACTAATGACATGTTAAATGCTACATGATACAACTAATTAAATTAATTAAATAAAATCCTAACAACAACACGGTTCAGAAATCTTATCATCGAAGCAGTGAGCCACGCCTACAATCAGACAAGGACAAGGGATGGCACACTAATCTACGACGAAATATTATTCCATGTTATAGCCAGTTACAAATACATGATACATACAATCAAGATACAGGTGCCAGATACCATATACAGAAAAATCAAAAATTTACGTACTCCGAGAACGGGAAGTGACAAAAACCATTGAAAACTTTCACAAAAATGTATTCATAAAACCGACAACAGAAGCAACAGCAAAAGAAACATCGAAGACGAGCAGTGAAAATGTTTGAAAAAATGACACTTATATAAAGTTCTTCTCCAATACACGATTCAATGCATTTAGGACTTTATTCTGAAGAAGTCAATCAAAAAAGAAAGGGCATTAATTCAATCTGTTCTGATCAATCGATACCGATAGGATAATATTCCAACACAGTGCCCTCGATTAGGGAGCGAGGTACTATAGCAGCAACAATATACTGTGGTGCCACAATGTTCTATTATAATTGGAGCCACTAGCGGCACACCAATGGTGTATCATCGATGTATTGCCCCCTCTTATACTACTATGCATGGACGGGCTCGAATAATTGAGTCACCCTTGTTGCTATCGACTATCTGAGCTTGTTCTGTTATAATTGGAGCCACTAGCGGCACACCAACGGTGTATCATCGATGTATCGCCCCCTCTTCTAATAATATGCACAGACGGGCTCGAACAACTGAGTCACCCTTGTTGCTATCGACTCTCCAAATTTTTCTGTCACACGAATGATACGCATCACATTCTGGAATATTTTTCACATAGGTTCTAAACCCCACCCAACAATGATATTTTGTTCCTCTTTGTGATTAGGGTACTCTAGACATCTCTATTTTTAGTTCTTTTTGTCAAAGACCTGTGATAACTAAGGACTACTTTTTATGTGGAAATTAAGAGTTCCATGTTTATGTCAAGACATAGATGTCACCTTAAGTTGATTACTCAAAATATGGCTTAGCCATCAAGAACAAGGTCATCGTCGGATAAGATTCATCTTCTATCTTATAAAATCCTCCTTCCCTCGCGGTACTTGTACGCTATCAGTCATAGAGGAATACTTAGGCTTAGAGGCACTACAACAAAAAGGCCTATTAATAATGCTCGATAAGACGTATTGATGACGCCTGATACCTAAGCGTTATCAAAGTTCGAAATACCTTTTTTCTATGACGGTTTGGGCTAATTCGGGACTTTTTATAACGTTTATAAAACAAAGCATTATTAATATTTTAGAGCGGTGGCAAACTTGTAATATTTTGCAAACTTATTAATATTAAGCGTTCGAAATACCTTCTTCTCCTTCTATTTCCCCTCTCCTCCTCTTCTTCCTCTTCCTCCGCTCCCATGCTCAAAATTAGGGTTCGGTCCAGCGTCCAGGCCTAGGGTTAGGTTTAGGGTTTCTCCACCGATCCATCCGTCCGATCCCCTCCACCATGGACTCCGGCGGGGCCTCCGGCGCCCTCTTCTCCGTCGACCCCCTCGAGCGCAACGCCGCCAGGGGGCGCGACACCATCACCTCCATGGCCTCCGGCAACGACGTCATCGTCCTCGGCACCAACAAGGGCTGGATCATCCGCCACGACTTCGGCCTCGGCGATCCTTCGGTCCGTCCCAAAACCTAACCCTAATTTTCTACCCCCTTTCCTCCCCCCATTAATTTTTTCTCTTCCCTATGTTTAATCTCTTCGATCCGACGATCGCAGATCTCGACTACTCCGACAGCCGAGGCGACGACTAGCCGGTCCACCGATGTGCGAGAGAATACTTGCTTCGATGCCCGTATGTACGGCAGAGCCGAAGCGGGTCCGTCTCTTCAGAGTCAACCTCGACTGCTCTGAACAAAACGAAGACTACCGACAGAAGGATCACAGCACGGTGAGTTCCAGTCACCTCCCGCCGCCTTCATCTCTTCAGTGGGGGCTATCGCCTATGCCTGCAGCGCCCAGCCGGACCGAGTTGTCGCAACTGCCGCCAGCGGTGGATCAGGAATGATGAGCAACGAGATGAACATGGTTAGTTTCAGCTAGGCTTTTTTTCTTTTTTCTTTTTTTTCAAAATTTCTTCTAAACCCTTTCGAACATAATTTGAGTGTTATGGGGAATGATTATATTGGTTAACTAAGAGGTGTTTAAAGGAAACCGAAGAGGCGGTATCAGTGCATCTTAGTATTTAATTTGCATCTTAAAATTCCAATTACTAGAAGGTGAATGAACATAAAAATACATATATTGATAGATATATAGCTACTTATGTTTTGATAATTGTACGTAGCTTAAAGAAACTTGATATGTACAACTATTTTCCCCCCTTCTATAGCCTATATTTATCACTAGTATTGTTTTTCCTTGGCTAATTTACAGAATTCAGAGGTAGGCTCAAAATGCAGTACAGTGAGCATATTGTTACCTTAAGGGACTGGTTGTAAGCAGACCTATTTTTTGCTTCTGTCAAATTAAGTATGAGCAACTAAATGGTATTGAAAGTCATTTTGCTTTAATAAACTTCTTGTGCACAGAACTGCAAGCAAAACATCAAATGGCAGTTTGTGCTCACTTTACAACTAGAAATTCGAGTTTTCGCTGACTCGATTTCTCATCTGAGGAAGCATGAACTAGTAACATTGAGTAGTTATTGATTATCATATTTTTTTAATTTTAATCTTTTTTATCGGCACCTGGTCATTGCAATGCTAATGTAAACTTTCTATTTGTTTGTGCAGAGACACATTGGAATGCTCAGCTTAAGGAATTGAATGGAATTATCGAGGATCTTCACAGAGTGTTTATCTTTGCAGGAGAGTTTGAGCAAGGAAAGAGACAAAAAATTGGTGTGTTTATATTTCAATTGCGAGTACTTCCCTCTGTTGTCTTTTTATGGTTCTAAGTGGTATCTGGACACAAAAAAAAAAGAAACCAGGTTGCAAGTATAAGTCTTTCGAGGAAGAAGCAGAGACTAGGGCTACATCTGAAAACTTACGTGCTTTTTTGTCAGAAGATCTTGAAATTAAGGATCACTCAAGAGTTATAACAAAGCAATCATCAGGTGATGAATCACTTCTTAAATAACCTGAATGCTGATTAAAGATTCTGTATTGACTTTGATTCATTTATATGGCAATGCTAGATTAAAGTGTTGCAAGAAACAAATTGGAGGTTGCAAAAGTACAACACTAGTTTACAGCAATACTATAGCAATCTTCAGGCTAATGCTGTTAGAAAAGGAGAAACCATCCCAAGGCTGCAGAAGGAGAAAAGTGTTGCGATGGAAACGCTCACTGGGTTGAGGGACCATGTTAACTTGCTAAAAAAATTAGCTGAATTCTTCAAGGGTAAGTGTAGATTTGATGCCTGTAACGCCCCAGTCCCAAAATACGTAGGACTAAGTACGTAGACATGCCAGCTGTATACATACGAAGTACTGGGACCTTGTATGTATACATAAGCTATAAAATGTAGTAAACTACAACTAACTAATCTCATCCACAGAATAAGGAAATAAAGATATCATATAATGAATAGTCTTGATACAATATGTTGGGCGGAGACAAATCCACTACCAACAAGTAAGGAAAAAATACATGGGAAATGAAATGAGTTTGGCGAGCGAAGCGAAGACGATCCAAGTGCAATCATCCTCGAAGAAATAGAGATGGTCACGGCTAAAGCTAGAACACCTGCGAAAAATAATAGCACACACCTGGCGAGATAACCAGGTCCTCAGAGGGACGTAACAAGACACATAATATCATGCCAATAACTGAATAAATAAAGCTCAACAGAAAAGTATATGTGACTACACAAATAAAGGTCCTTAACCATTCTATGTGAAAATGTATTTTAAAGACAACGTTCCACACAAAGGCTTTCCGAGACTAGAAACACGGCACGTTAGCGTTTCAACCAAGGCACTAGTGGCATCTAGAGAAAAGTAAATGCACGGCCCATTAACACTCGAGTGAGAGCTAAGGGGCATCTAGAGGAAAATAAATGCACGGCCACTAGCTCTTGGGTGAGTCACTAGCGGTAGCTAGAGGAAAATAAATGCACGGCACATTAGTGTTTCAACCGAGGTACTAGTGGCATCTAGAGGAAAATAAATAAATGCACGACACACTAGCACTCGGGAGAACCACTAATGGCATCTAGAGAAAAGTAAATGAGTGGAAGCCCCTGCGCCTAATAACTGTCTTCTCCCTCCCCATGTACTACACGTGCTGAATCCATACCACGATATTTCTAATAACCGTTAAGTCTTCTAGACAAATCTATTCGCAGTTATCCCCTAACGCTCGTCCTATACGTACCGATGTACGATCGGTACGCAAGTCCGAATCTATATGAGACACGTGACATCGTGGCACACAGGTGTCGGCCAATGCATGCGGCACAAACAAAGGTGGTCCCTTAACTCTAGGCCAAATGCAGAACGAAAACTAAGTACAGTAATTTGAACCTACATAAAGTTTTAAAATAACAATTTATATTTACTAGAAATAAATAATTATAAAGTATGCATGATATTGAGCAAGAAAAATAAACAGTAAAGGCAAGGTGTCTTGCCTGGTAGTACGCCTGGTGTGCTGCAATGATCAATGTGGCACGAATTGCGACTTCGATGCAACAACTATGCAAGGTGACCTCTGATGGCGGCACGGACGGTTCCATCGGGTCCAGGGCGGTCAAATTAGTTAGGGACGACATAAAAAAGTTTGAGATTTGCAAGAAGGTAGAAATATGATTAGCAAGGGTCAAGATTTGGAAATCAAAAAAAAGTAAATAAATAACTATTTTAAAAAATATTTATTATATTTGAAAACTATATTTTATTATAAAAACAGTTTTAGATAAATACTTGAAAGTCACGAAAAATCATTTTTATATCAAAACTATACTTTACTAGTATTAAATATTACAACCATATTTAATAACATAAAAAATAAAATAATTATATATTTTAGACTTCGAAATTCAGCCTTGAAAATAAATGTAGGACAAGGCCTAGTACAATATTCCGTTACCAAAGTAATCTGATACTATAGTTATTTAATAAGAATAATAATAGTAATAATGGTATAATGGTTAAATATAACAGTTATTGATATAGATAAGGTATTGTATTTAGTACTATAGTAGATATCATACTATATATACATATTGATATTTTAAGTAAAATAAGATAAAAATAACATTGCATGTTCCCTTTCCCTATCAGGAAAAATACCAGGGAGTCCAATCTTGTACTTAGGACCAAGAAACATACAGAGAACACTATACCAATCTTTTTAACAAAATAAAGCAAAAATAATAAACACAAAAAAAACAAAAACGAAACAAAACAAAAAATAATAATAACAAAACAAGACATGCTGCTTTGAAAAAAATAAAAATAAAAACAAAAAAAATTAAAAGAAGGCATGATGCATTGAATGGAGTCCTTCTCCAAAAAAGAGGCCAGTGAGGAATAGAGAGAGAGTACTAAATTTTTATAGAAAATAAAGAAAAAAAATCAAAAGGAAAGGGGAAGAGCAGGAGATCGAGAGAGGAGAGCGAAGGGGGACGCTCGGGGTGGAGTGCGGCGACTGAGGGCTGGTCCGAGGAGTCGACGGCGGTCGCGCGCGGAGGACGGAAGGGCGCTGACTCCGGCCGAAGGAAGGGTCGAGGAGAGGGTTCGGACGAGATGTGGTGGCTGTGGCGGAGTCAGAGGTGCACAGCGCGGCTCGCGGTGGAGGGCGCCGGCGGGCGCGCTAGGCCGGTGAGGCCAGGCGGTGGCTTTGGGGGATGGTGACGGTCGAGCGGGGCTTCGCCGGTGGTCCTGGACTCGAGCGCCCACGGCAGCGCACGTTGGAAACGATGGCTCGGAGGCGGCTGCCCAGATTCGATCTCGACGTGGCGTTTCGCGGCGGCTACATCCACCTGCGGCGCTTCACCACTAAGGTCGTCGGGAGGGTTTCGTCAGCCATGCGGAGGTAGGTGGCGGAGCTTGCCTACCTGGGTCACGTGCGTAGACGCACGGAAGACCCGGTGGCGCGGGATCGATTTGCGACGCCGGCGGTGAGAGCTCAGAGGGACGAGAAGGAGACTGGTCGCAGCGAATCTGGCCGCCGACGGGTTGCGGAGGTAAGTCTGGTTCCAATTTTGTCATTTGTTTGTGGTGAATTTTGATGGGGTGGTGGTGGTCGTCCAAACCGGTCGGGGTGGCTGAGACGATGGGAATTTTGGGTCGTGGTGGTGATGGTTGTGTTTGTTGGTGTGGCCAGGTCTGTGGTGGTCAGTTAGGAGACGGGTGGTGTCGAGACAGTCTACGATGGGTGGTCGTGCCATTGTGGTGGCGTTGGCGGTGCGGTCTGCGACGGGTGGCCGCGCCACTGTAGTGGTTGTGTGGCTGCGGGCATGGTGATGAAGATGGTAATGCCGGTGGTGATGACGGTGGGGTGCTATGGCAGGACCGGGGTCTGGTTGTGTCGGGACGGCCAGGGCGAGGTGGCCGTGAGGGCGGGGAAGCAGGCTATGGTGGACGGGTTCTATGGTGGCAGGAAGAGGTCGGGGTGGAGAGTAGTTGGGGATGGCAGTGGTGATTGGCAGAGTTTAGAATCGGGTTAGGGACAGGATTTTTACCGTGTCGGGACTGTCGACACGGGGGAGAGGATTCAATGTATATGTAAAAAAAATAGAATAAGATAGTCACCCGGGGTCGGACCCAAGGCCGTCACGGCTGACACAGAGGGAACTGGCCACAGACACGATGCACATTTTTGTGGAAAATTTGTGGATGTGAGAAATTTATGGAGGAGTACCTGCCTATTTATAGGATGTGAAAATTTCCAGTTGGATAAGGATTGGACCCAATTTTATTATTTAAATCAAATTTGGGTTTGGTCTACATAAAGTTTAAATTGTAGACAAAATCCAATAATATCTAAATCTTTATTCAATTTCCATTTAAATCTAGATAATCTAAACTCAAATATAAATTCTATCTTTAAACTATTTAAATTAAATCCATAAAATTTAATCAAAGATTTATATTGCCACAATAATTTAAAAATATGTTTTCCAAAAATACTAATAATAATAATTTTGAAAATTACATTATTATTTAAAAATAAACTAATTACCAATTACGAAATATATATGTATGCACAAATAATATTTACATAAATATACTTTTCTAGTATACCATTTTATAAGAATATTATTTATTATTATAACTGTATAAATGAAAGGCTTTTCATAAATAAAATCATAAACTTGGAAATCTTGGTACGATAGCTAGAATAATTATTATATATATTATTTTGAAACTATAAAATAGAAAAAAAATGTTTTTCAAAAATATGTACGCTCGCACATATTCGCATTCGTCGAGCAATTTCGAAAAATAAAATTTTGCGCGCGACGTACAATACAACTACGCGACGTACAATACAAAAAATAAAAAATCAATACCAAATTTATAAAAAAAAGTAGAAATTTAGGGATTTTACAATGCCCATGTCAGCTTATTTTGTTGAACTGTCTCGTGCTATTTTGCATGTGGAATATGGATATTTTCAAAATAGGTACAAGGTAGTCACGTACGTTGCACCAATGTAAAAACGGATAAGTTACAAACACGATAAGGATGCAAATCCTCTATGGTGTTTTGTGATGGTGTTCTTATTTAGTACTCTGTAATAAATTCTACGATCTCAATTCTCATCTAGAACATCAAAATTATTGGTACATTTATATGCATGAATGTTTATTTTTTTATACCAGGTATTCATTATTTGGTGGTGCATATATAGAGGCCAATTTGCTCTAATTAAATTAATTTGGTCCCATTAATGATGTTCTTGAACCATTGAACACATGAAACATAATCATCTATAAAATGTACCTTTATATTGTGGTTGTTGCTGGGATGCAGGATAACTGTTCTGTTGCTAGCTTCTTTCCCCAACTATACCTTTATATTGTGTTTGTTTTGATAGACGGTGAAGGAAATTGAAACGTCCTCATTCCTTCGGGATACTGTTCTATTTCTTCCCTTTTAAAGGCATTGGCGTCGTTGGAATTGGTTTTTTTCTTGCAAAATCTCTGCAATAGTTTTTTATGGTTTCTATATAATGTTATGATTGTTCCCATTTTCATGAAAATGCTTTTCTAAGGAATTATTCTGTCAAGCTTGCTCCAGATATGGGACAAATACCTGATCCCTATCATGACCTAGTTTGTTTTACACTTTTCTCTTGATATTTCATGATTAGATTTGATTTTTAGGCCTGACAATTATATGGACTGATTTGGTTGTGTTCTCTTTTTCTCAGGATTTCACTGGTGTTCCGGCTGTCGTTGATCTTTCATGATTATTGGTTATGTGGCCAAGTTTTGATGTGGACAATTTTGGTTGTATATATATATATATATATATATATATATATATATATATATATATATATATATATATATATATATATATATATATGTATATGTATCTGGATATTCTATTTTGAGAATGTAATGAAGATGTTGATATGTACTCTATTTTGAGAAATGTAATAAAGATGGTGATATATAATGTTAAGTTTTTGGAATGTAATATATAATGTGCAGTATTGAGCGTTATAAATATGCTAATTTGAATAGTATAAAGTGTTATAAATGTGCTGCATTGAGCCTATACATATTATTTATTCATAACGTTTTACAAAAGTCCTGAATTGTGCACAATATATTAAATATTCATAACGCTTTTATAGAAACTATTCATGACGGTTTTTTTATAACGCTTTTAAAAAATATTTATAATACCCGTTTTCATAACGGTTGCTTTGAAAAAAAAGCGTCATGGTTTGTCATTAATGACGCTTTTTAGCCGTCATTAAAAGAATTTTTTGTTGTAGTGAGGATGGTCCCCCTTTCTCGCGTAAAATCGATTATCATTTGAACGCGTATGGAGACCTTAAGCAACATTTCTCTGTTCTACTATTCGCCCTTCTTTCGAAGGTTGACGGTTGAGTAGTAAAAGATTTATTTGGAGAGCTAATCTTTGTAGCAGTTTGAAGAATTGACAAGTGGCAACTACATCGGGCTTGGTCTACAACGGATAAAGAGAAAGAAAAAGAAGGCATCGATAACTGTCATGGACTCAACATCTCCTCCAGATTTTGGTGAGTGCTTTGTTGTGTTCATTAGGAGCGTGAATGTTTACAAATACCTCGCATCTTTGGGTAAGAGTTTACGAAAGAGCTATAACTAGATTGTAGCCGTTTTGTGCTTGGTTTGCCCCGTATTTTAGAGAGCCAGCCTCTCTAGCGGGGGTGCTAAGGTTGTTTGGCTAGCGGGGGCATGGAACAACCTTAGCACCCTCGCTACCTTAGCATCTCCGCTACCTTAGAGCCGTCCAAACCAGTCCCGTAACCATGGGCTCTGATACCACTTGTTAGGAACGCGGTTTGACCTGAACCGGAGTTGGCCCATGAGGTACGATATTGAATTGGGCCCATATGCCTTAAAAGGGAATTCTCCTGTAAGGCCTGAACCAATTTCAATTATCTACACAACATGATCCCACCTCCTACCCGTATGAGGGACTAAATTACCAACTCCATTGTCACCCCCTTTTAAGGGCTCCACCGGAAGCGAGATACAATCCAACAATCTCCACCTTAGCTTGTTTTTGCTAGCCGAACAACCTTAGCACTCCTTGCTACCTTTTAATTCGTTCCTGCCAGTCGAGCACCCAGGAGATCCAACATATTGTCATCTCGATCCGTTCGACCACAGAACCAAACCGACACGTTCATCCACACCACCATTGTGTGCCAACCACAACGTCTTGCTCCACCTTGGGCTCGTCAAACCCACCTTTGAAGCCAATTCGTATAGTTGATGCTCCTACTTCACCTTGAGAAGAGCTCGTATAATCCAATTATACACATTAACGTTCAGCACCATCTGTCTCGAACCAATTATAGTCATCCAAACCAGTCCTGTAACCATGGGCTCTGATACTACTTGTTGGTAACGTGATGTGATCCGAACCGGAGTTGGTCCATGGGTACGATATTAAATAGGGCCCATATGCCTTAAAAGAGAATTCTCATGTAGGTCATGAACCAATTCCAATTATCTACACCACATGATCCCACCTCCTATCCGATGTAGAAGTAAATTACCAACTCTATTGTCTTCCTCTTTTGAGCGCTCCACCGTAAACGAGATACAATCCAACAATTTTGTGTTTGGTTTGCCCCGTATTTTAGGAAAAATTTTGATACCGAAAGGGGTATCAAAACTTTAATACCTCCTATGTATGACATGTGGGCCCCCTTTCTCTTCGTAAAACGTGTATATATATATATATATATATATATATATATATATATATATATATATTGAGGAGGGCCCACTTGTCATACATAGAGGATATCAAAACTTTGATACCCCCATTCGATATCAAAGTTTTACTCTCTGTATTTTAGAGAGCCACTCTCTCTAGCGGTTCAAAGAATTGACAAGTAGTAACTTGATCGGATATCATTGACGTTGGCCTGTCAAATGTCAACTTCGACTGCATATCTAGTCTCTTCCAAGTACTCATGTCAAGTACTAGTAAACTATGATGGATGTTTGTGCTTTTTAATTTCACCCTAAAGACGATGGAGCTTTCTTTTTCTCATTAATTACTTTATGTTGGTAGATGGAGTCATGTTCTTGGGCTTTTTGGTAGCGTGTAGTGGATAACTTGACAAATAGTAGCTAATATACCCAATTATTGCATATAGTATATTGGTTGACAAATTATATTACAGTACCATTCCATAAAAACATTAAAGTATACTTTGGAATCAGTACAAAATGAAAGAGCTAACTTACTTAATATTAATCAAGACTGTCATTAATTATTCGTGCCCGGGATACGGTAATGGGTTCTCAGGCCTATCAATCCTTTTTTTTTTTTTAAGAACTTTTCAGTTTTTATATAAATTTTGTTAACATGTACCCTAAAAATCTATGTTAAGGACAATTAGTTGATAATTTTTTACTTTAAAAATTATTATCTGCATAATAAACAATAAATAGAATAAAAATTTCTAACATGTGTTATTTAGATTCAATAAATAAATAATTATTTAAAAACATATTTTATTAGGTCTATATTATACTTTTGAAAGTAAAAATTATTCTATTAATCGCTTACTGAATGTAGATAACAATTTTTTTTTTAAACTATCAATTAGTTGTCATTAACATGTGCCCTTAGGAGGAGTGATATGTTGGTGTTTTTGCCTTTGAACTAGAAAAGATAGTCCCACATCGGCTACACCAAATGGTGAGTATCTCAATATAATGCATTGCTTGTGTTGAGGTGTGCACATGAGGTGTAGTGGGGCACAAGTTTGTGCCATGTGGAAGTATTTTCCTAGAAGGAAAAAGGATTAAATCCAACAAGGATGCAAGTTAATTTTTGTTGTGCGGACTCGAACTCGGACACGGACTCCAGGATGTCTCGTGCATGCACGGGAGTGTTCGGGGGGTAGGCGTGGACTGGCACACTTCTATGCTGAATGTGGGATGATCTAAAATATCAAACTATATTTTTGAGTATTGGTATTTTAGTCCCACATCGGATAGGAGAAGAGGTGAAGTCTCAACTCCACTCTATAAATAGAGCCCCTTGGCCTCCTTTGAAATATGTACCAAGAAGAGAATTGAGGGAGTCTGTTAAGTCCAGGAAGCCCGTTCAAGTCTCAAATATTGACTTACGAGCGTTCCAGAAGTTCTTCGTGAACTTGCTGGTTCCTGGAAGCTGTTCGTGCTCGTGTGGGGCGAATAAAGCTTTGAGCAACGGTGATCATTCACCCCAGCAGGAGATTATCCACCTTTCGCCTGTCACTTTCTTTGTTGGTTCTATCAGGATTCTATTAACGCACCTTCGGTGAAGTGTTTGTGCTGATATTATCAGAATTCTGTTTGTGCACCTTCTGTGAAGTGTAGCACTAGTGGGATTTCTCTTACGTACCTTCTTGAAGCGTTACGTTCTGTGCACCTTCTGTGAAGTGTAGCACTAGTTGAAGTTTCTATTACGTACCTTCTGTGAAGTGTTACGTAATAACGATTGTTTGTACAATTGTTACGAAATTTCATAATTTTCTATCGAAAAAGTGTGCCCCGGCACTAACAATCTCAAAGCTTTATTGAGAAGATGGATAATTCTCGTGCTTCGCTCATCGATACCGGCTTTAACAAGTTGGAAAAATTCGACGGCGAACACTTCCAGATATGGAGACGAAAGGTCACTTTAAATCTTTAACTCGTGAATGTTGATCACGTGCTGACAGAAGAAGAACCGATCGTTCCAACCACTGGATCTGCTGCGGCTGTGGCCGCTGCTACAACCAAGCAAGCGAAGTGGAAGAGAGAAAATAGTATATGCAAACTACTGATACTCAATTCCATGGAAGACTCTCTGGCTGAGTCCTACTCCAAGAAGACATCTGCCAAAGAGATATGGGACTCCTTGGAAAAGCTCTATGAAGATGACGAGAACCGGTCCAAGATCTTCATGGTAGAAAAATACCACAAGTGGACCTTCGAAGACGAGAAGGCGATGCTGCCCCAAGTGAAGGAGTTTCTGAAGTTGCATCAGAAACTAGAAGACGAGAACATGTCCCTCGTCGACAAGTTTGTCGTTGGAGGGATCGTCGCGAAACTTCCTACAGAATGGAGCAACTTCTATGCAAGGATGCATCGAAAGAAGATGGAAATTAGCTTGGAAGATTTCTTGCAAGAGATCCATGTTGAGGACGAGATGTGCTCTCAACAGAAGATGGATACTCTGTCCAAACAACTGGCGAAGGCAAGTCTGGTCCAAACCAGAGAGTACCAGGAGAAGCAGGCTGCTTCTCATCGCAAAAAGAAGGACTTCACGAATCTGAAAGTGAAGGATCCTGCTTTCAAGCAGCAGAAGTCCAAGTCCCATGTGACTTGCTTCAATTGTGGCAAGAAGGGCCACTACAAATCCGAATGCAAGTCCAAGCCCAAAGAACAAGGTGAGCCTAGTAAGGTTTCTATGATTACTAATCTAGTTGCCATGATAGCACAGGTTGCAACTGTGGGGGCTGACTTGGACTGGTGGATAGACACTGGTGCTACATGCCATGTCTGTTCAGACAAAGACTGGTTCATCTCTTATGAGCCAACTTCAGAGAAGGTCATAATGGCAAACCAGGCACAAGCTGAAGTACTGGGGATCGGGACGGTGGAGCTGAAACTCACATCGGAGAACACTCTGACGCTTCAAGGTGTGAAGCATGTTCCAGTAATTGCTAAGAACCTGATCTCTGAAAGTCTGCTCTGCAATGCAGGCTTGAGGATGGACATCAATGCTGGCCAGTTGGTGATGTCTAAGAAGGGTACATTCTTCGGAAAAGCTTTCCAAACTGAAGGAATGTACAAGATTCAGCTTGTTGTAACCCAGCATGATAATATAAATGCAATCACTTTTTCTGATTATTCTCTTGAGTTGTGGCATAATAGGCTAGGACATGTTCATTGTAAAAGGATTAACAGAATGTCTAGTCTAGGACTTATCTCCAAGCGTAGGGGTAAGGTAGAGAAATGCGAAGTATGTGCTCAGACGAAGATCACAAGAAAACCCTTTCACAGGGTCCATCGAAGCACAGATCTTCTGGAGTTGGTTCACTCAGATATCTGTGACTTCAAACAATTCTCTACAAAGGCCGGGATGAAGTATTTCATTACTTTCATCGATGACTTCTCAAAGTATGCTTTCGTCTACTTGTTCAAGTCTAAAGACGAAGTATTCGAGAAGTTCAAGGAGTTCAGGGCCGAGGCTGAACGGCAAACTGGACAACAACTCAAGAGGTTAAGGAGTGATCGAGGCGGGGAGTATCGGTCTCATGAATTCTTATCATTCTGCAAAGAACATGGAATTATCAATGAGACAACGGCTCCGTACTCTCCTCAATCCAACGGAGTAGCAGAAAGAAAGAACAGAACGTTGACAGAGATGATGAACTCCATGCTGTTGACTGCGGGTCTTCCAAAGTGTTACTGGGGAGAAGCTGCACTAACGGCAATATTCATTCTGAACAGAATGCCATATGCAACTTCCGACATAACTTCTCATGAACTCTGGTTCAAAGTCAGACCTAACTTGAATGTCATTCGAGTGTGGAGGTGTCTGGCTTATGTGAAGCTCCCGGATCTGAAGATTCAGAAGCTGGGGACAAGGACTACTAAGGCGATCTTCTTGGGGTATGCCGAGAAGGGTGATGCTCGGAGATTCCTTGATATCGAGTTAAATCATATCATCGAATCTCGCGATGCTGAATACTTTGAAGACAAGTTTGCAAAACACAAGAATATTGTTCTCGCGTATCTTTCGGAGAATGATGAGGGTACAAAGCAGACAGAAGTCTTTAATGAACCAGTAGTCCAAGATGAAGCTGTCGTCAAGGAGACACCAGCAGAACCAGAACTCGCTGAGCCGTCAACTAAGCGAACAAGGAGGCCGAAAGTCTTCGGAGATGACTTCGTTACCTATCATGTGGAAGCAGATCCGCTTACCTATGATGAGGCGATGAAGACCAGAGATGCTGTATTCTGGAAGGAGGCGATAGACAACGAGATTGACTCAATCACCTCCAACAACACATGGGTATTGGTTGACCTACCAGAAGGAGCAAGACCCATCGGATGCAAATGGATCTTCAAGAAGAAGATGAAAGCAGATGGAACCATTGACAAGTTTAAGGCCAGGCTAGTGGCCAAGGGGTTTGCTCAGAAGCAGGGGATCGACTACTTTGACACTTATGCTCCAGTAGCTCGGATGATAACCATCAGATTATTAATTGCTCTAGCAGCAATACACAAGCTGGTGATACATCAGATGGATATGAAAACGGCATTCCTTAATGGCGAGCTGACCGAAGAGATCTACATGCAACAACCAGAAGGTTTTGTCGTCAGAGGTCTGGAAGACAAAGTCTGTAAGTTGATGAAGTCTCTGTATGGTTTGAAACAAGCTCCCAAAATGTGGCATGAAAAGTTTGACAAGGTGATAAGGTCAAATGGCTACAGGGTCAGTGAAACAGACAAGTGTGTCTATACGAAGTTTGCTGACGGAAGAGGAGTAATCGTATGTCTTTACGTGGACGACATGCTAATCCTAGGTACGGATTTAAGCTGCGTCACAAAGACAAAGAAATTTCTCTCGACCAAGTTCAGTATGAAGGACTTGGGGGATGTCGACGTAATCTTGGGGCTCAAGATCATCCGGACAGGGACTGGAATAGCTGTCACAATCTCATTATATTGAGGAGATGCTCACTCGCTACGGGTATGAAGATCTTCCTTTTATTGATACACCGTACCGGAGCGATCAGAAGCTAGAGCCAAATTTGAGGGAAAGTGTCAGGCAGTTGGAGTACGCTAGCGTCATCGGAAGCTTGATGTACGCTACTACTGCCACAAGGCCTGACATAGCTTTTACAGTGGAAATGCTGAGTCGGTTCACTAGCAATCCAGGCGTTGAGCATTGGAAAGCTGTGAAGCGTGTTATGAGATATCTTAAGAAAACTCAGACATATGCACTTTTCTACAGCGGAGATCCGTCAGTAGTGGAAGGCTTCAGTGATGCTAGCTGGTGTTCAGATATGGAGAGCGAGTATTCCACAGGTGGATTCGTATTCGCCATGGGCGGAGCTGCTATATCGTGGAAGTCGAAAAAGAAGATTATGTTATCTCGCTCCTCCATAGAATCTGAATTCTTTGCATTGGATGCTGCTGCAGATGAAGCAGAGTGGCTTCGGAAGCTCATGTATGATCTTCCGGTGGTTGGGGCTCAGATACCGGCAATACCGATATACTGTGACAACCAGGTGGCAGCAGCAGTGGCATCAAATGAACTCTTCAACGGGAAGAAGAGAACGGTACGGTTGAAGCACAGAGCAGTACACGATCTTATCAAGAGAGGTGTTATTGCAGTGATTGATGTTCAGAGTCAGGAGAACCTGGCAGATCCGTTCACAAAGGACCTCAAGCGCCAGTTGGTCGATGACACAGCTTATAAAATGGGCTTGAAGGCATTCTGATAGTGTGTCTTTGTAATCCTACCATAAAGTTTTATGCTATTAGTTCAAAGAGAAATCTACTAGGCATCTAACTTTTGGTTCAAAGGAGGACCACTGACTGGGAAACTATCAGGTAACAGTGGATACTTGTTCTCTGGAACATGGAAGGGATACGGACCCATAACCACTGTTGTCTACTATGTATTTTCTGCGGAAAAAATAGATCCTGTGGAAGGTTGGCTTAAACGCCTTAATGAGTTCTCAGGCAGAGTGAATGCCTGGTGTGCTTTACAGGAAGCACGGTAAAGCAGTACTACATGGAGTGAAACTCCATACTACAGTGGGGTGACTCCACCATGAGGTTCCCAGGTAGGGGTAATGCCTCGGCTTTGCAAGCCAAGTCATAGCGGCGTAGCACCGCAAATAGGCAGGGAGCCTAATGCTGTATGACGTAATTAAAGAGTTGTAGACAGCACTACAAAGGGGAGAATGGCCCCATGTTACAGTGGCACGACACCACGATGAGGTACCCAGGTAGGGGTAAAGCCTTGGCATTGTAAGCCATGTCGTTGCGGCGTAACACCGCAAGAAAGCCTTAGGCTTCATGCTGAGTAGATTGGCACTACAAAGAGGCTGAGACCTCATGCTACAGTAGTATGACACTACGATGAGGTTCCCAGGTAGGGGTAATGCCTCGGCTTCAGGCCATGTCATAGCGGCGTAGCACCGCAAGAAAGCGCAAGGCTTCATGCCATATCTCTTTAATAAAGAACTCACCTATAGTGTATGGAAAGAGATATCAGGCCGTCTCTTGAGGGTAAGCTTGTAGACGCCCAAAATTATACATTGAAACCAGGCTGGCACAAGGCCTTCAATGTGCAGCCAGAAGCACAGTTGATGTCATTATGTGAGTAGGAAGAATTGCAGTTATGGTGCAGAATTCAAGGCTTAGTCCATTCTTGTATCATGCTGTTATTTAACCTATACGGGAAGATTCAAGTCGCAGCGACATCTCTCCTAATGCATGATGGACAGTCACTGTGGGGAACGCTCAACCCATATATTGAGATATGTGGGGAATTGTTGGTGTTTTTACCTTTGGACTAGAAAAGATAGTCCCACATCGGCTACACCAAATGGTGAGTATCTCAATATAATGCTTTGCTTGTGTTGAGGTGTGCACATGAGGTGTAGTGGGGCACAAGTTTGTGCCATGTGGAAGTATTTTCCTAGAAGAAAAAAGGATTAAATCCAACAAGGATGCAAGTTAATTTTTGTTGTGCGGACTCGGACTCGGACACGGACTCCAGGATGTCTCATGCATGCAGGGAAGTGTTCGGGGGGTAGGCGTGGACTGGCACACTTCTATGCTGATTGTGGGATGATCTAAAATATCAAACTCTATTTTTGAGTTGGTATTTTAGTCCCACATCGGATAGGAGAAGAGGTGAAGTCTCAACTCCACTCTATAAATAGAGCCCCTTGGCCTCCTTTGAAATATGTACCAAGAAGAGAATTGAGGAAGTCTATTAAGTCCATGGAGCCCGTTCAAGTCTCAAATATTGACTTACGAGCGTTCCAGAAGTTCTTCGTGAACTTGCTGGTTCCTGGAAGCTGTTCGTGCTCGTGTGGTGCGAATAAAGCTTTGAGCAACGGTGATCATTCACCCCAGCAGAAGATTATCCACCTTTCGCCTGTCACTTTCTTTGTTGGTTCTATCAGGATTCTATTAACGCACCTTCGGTGAAGTGTTTGCGTTGATATTATCAGAATTCTGTTTGTGCACCTTCTGTGAAGGGTAGCACTTGTGGGATTTTATTACGTACCTTCTGTGAAGTGTTACGTTCTGTGCACCTTCTGTGAAGTGTAGCACTAGTTGAATTTTCTATTACGTACCTTCTGTGAAGTGTTACATAATAACGATTGTTTGTACAATTGTTACGAAATTTTAGAATTTTCCATCGAAAAAGTGTGCCCCAGCACTAACATGATACCATCTTAATTTTTTTCATGAACATCCAAAAACTCTAGACCGGAGTTCTCGGACTAAGCTTAGTTTATGACTTGATCTTAGTATCTAAAAGGCTGATGACCGAAAACTTGAATTCTTTAATATAATTACTTATCTCCCTCCATCCTTCTATCTATCGAAGCAAGACACTCCACTTTGGGTTTCTCCTCATTAATTAATTGTAAGTTCGGGTCCGTTTGGTAAACCGTATTTGGAGGTGGGATTTGGATTTTTATGGATTTGGAGACAAATTCATGGAATTCTATGTTTGGTTGGAGATGGATTTCGATATGTAAAGTATGACAAAATCCAAAACTTGGATTTGGTTAAATTTTGGAGAAAAAAATAATTATTCTTTAATAATTTTGTTAAAATATTTATTATTTAATTATTAATTATAATTACTTAATTTATAATCGTTAATTATTAATTATTACTTAATTATTTATTACTTAATTATAATTATTAATTATTAATTATTAACCATTAATTGTTAATTATTAGTTATTAATTTATAATTGTTAATTATTAATTATTAATTTATAATCGTTAATTATTAATTTATTAATCATTAATTATTAATTATTTAATTTATAATTACTATTATTAATCGTTAATTATTATTATTTAATTTATAGTTATTAATCATAAAACCAAATCCTATGTTTGGTTGGAGTTAGATTTGGAGTTGGACCCTATGTTGTTCTTTTTTGATTGGCAACAAACGAAAGAAGAAGAGTTTGAGCAAATTAAAATGCAAACCGTCTCATCTTTCTTTGATCAGCAACAGGGCCAGCCCTGGCCCAGGGCGGCCAGGGCGACCGTCCAGGGCCCCATGAAATTTGGGAGTCCAAAAAATTAATTTAAATGTATATATATATTAGTAATCTTATATTGAAAATAGATCTACGATATAATATGATCCTCCTTTATCACAAAACATTTGTGGTGTAGTGGTAGTTTGTTATAATTGAACACAAGAGATCTTAGGTTCTAGTCTTGGTTGTATCATTTTTTAGTTCAATTTTTTTATATTATATATGGGCCCCATTTTAAAATTTTGCCCAGGGCCTCCATTAACTCAGGGTCGGCCCTGATCAGCAACCCACCGTATAAGAACGAGTAATTTTAGCAAATTACAAAAAGCTTACCGACAACAAGAACTGAGTTTCTCTTATACTATAGTGCATTGTATATGCTAATTGGACGGTAATTAAGGTTGATCTTAAAAGAAGGAATTTGGATCATGTAATGTCAATAATCTCTTAAGAATAATGCTATTTGTACTTTCAAATTATACTTCCAAACCGTACCCCCTTACGTGACAGCTGACATGATATGTTGATATGGCAGCTGACGTGGCAAATTTTAAAATAACATTAAAATTAATGTTAACATTAACATTAAAATTAATATTACTGTTAACATTAACAATAATATTAATATTAACACTAACATTAATTAATAATAATATTAACATTAAATTAACATAATATTAACATTAATTAATATTAACATTAAATTAATATGGACAAAATTGGGTAATTAACTTTTTGGGTTAAAATTTGTCATGTCATCGGTCATGTCAGATGACACATAATATTATTTAACACACTACCAAAATAAGCCATATCAGCGACGAAATTAGCGACGCCAACTTAAAACGTCGCTAATATTTCCGAAATTAGCGACGCAAAAAATAAGCGTCACAATACGTCGCTGATAGCGACAAACAGCGACATATTGTGACTACCTTTCGTGTAATAAAAACCAACGTCGTTGATTTGTCGGAAAACGTCGCCAGTTTTATTGGTTCAGCGACGTTTAGCGTCGCATAGCTTATGGCGTCGCCGAATATTAAAGGAAAGTCGACGCTTTGCGACGTATTTACAGACGTCGCTAACTTGCTGCTAATAGGGTTTCCTCGGTTCGATTTTTCATTTCTCCCTCTCACCAAATTTTTTGTTCCCGCCCCTCTTCCCCCGACCTCGACGACAGCCCGACCCCCTTCCCTCCGGCGCCGCTCATCCTCCTCCTCCACCGCGCGCTCCTTCTCCTCCCTCCGGCGAGCCCCTTCTCCTCCTCCTCCTCCACCGCGATCCCCTTCTCCTCCTCCACCGCGAGATCCTCCTCCTCCACCACCGCGAGATCCTTCTCCTCCTCCTCCTCCACCGCGAGCCCCTTCTCCTCCTCCACCGTAAGATCCTCCTCCTCCACCACCGAACTTGTCCTCCTCCTCCTCCTCTACCACCGCGAGGAGACTGAAGGTAAACCCTAACCCTAATTGAGGTGTTTTTCGTGTCCAAAATGGACACGAAGACACATTACGACCATGTGTTCACTGATACAGTGTGTTCGTGAGGTTTTGGACACTTTGTGTCCATTTGTTGGACACATGGCCACCCCCAAGCATGCATATATATGTATTTCACCTCTGTACACTTAATCTCCTACTTACACTTGTGTATTTTCGTATTAATTTGGATTTGCATATTGGGTTTGGGTTTCGATATAGTGTTTGATACATTGTTTCATCTTGCAACATTCCTACACTTAGAGACGTTTAGTACACAACTAATTATTTTATCCTAGTTCGTAAGTGTACTTTTGGATAATCTAGGTATATTAGTTTACCAATATCCCCAATGGCCGGAGATTTTAAGTATATGAACCAATTAGTCAACATCTATTTGTTGAAGTATGGTATTCCATTCTTCGTAAGTTCTAGCTATATATGTCTCAAGATCCAATACTCAAAAATTTCGAGAAGAAGAAGAAGAAAAGAATAAAATGACATCGCTCAACACCTTATGACAACTCCATGAATAAAGTAGACGATCCTCCATACAAGTCTTCCTTCATCTATTGTCTTAAAGTGTGAGTTCTACAGTATGGTTCTCTTTGTAGAATTGTGTCTTATTTTAGACAACAAGGGTTTCCTATTTTTACAGGTAACATGGTAACATGTGTAAGGGACCATATAGGTGTGTGTTTGTGTTTGAAAGGGAGTGTCACAAGAGTAAGGCGTGAGCATGTGTTAGTATTTTGAGCTGTGAGAGTGTTTGTTCTATTGAGGTTAGTACCAACTGGAAAGTTAGGTTAAAAGAACCTGGGAACTATGGTGTGGTTGTATACATCATGTATATGTATGTGTGTGTCTAGTGGGAGAAAGGGGGAGGGCTAACTAGTACCAGGTATTTGAAGAGGAGGGAGAGTTTAGACTAGTATATATAGACTAATATCCTAAAACTTGACTTATACAACTTAGAAATGGCTAGTTTGACCAAGTTGGACTAGTTTAGCTTAGAGTTGACTCGGTTGGACTATACATAATATATAGACTAATATCCTAAAACTTGACTTATACAACTCAGCCTATATGAAATATTGTAGACACGGGTGATATACTGCCGCGATAATCTTTGACCATCGCACGCACAAACACGCGAAACAAAAGTTAGCAATGCGAAAAGAAGATGACCTTGATGTATCTATCTTACAGAATTATGGAGCTGAATTACTATCTGCGGAATCATACTTGGATGTACAACCGTCATCCTGATGACATGTGCGGTATGCGGGATGAATTCATAGAGGGTGTACACCAGTTCCTGCAGTTTGCCAAGGCGTTCCCTCAGTACATGGACGGTACCAAAATTAAGTGTCCGTGTGCGAGATGTCGTAACTTGAAATATCATCCAGAAGTGGATGTCACGTATCATTTATACTCGAAGGGTTTCATGCCGAATTACTATCAGTGGAGCGAGCATGGAGAACTTGTGTCTTTAGCATCGGAGTACGAGCCTTATGTGGATGTCCACAACAATGCTGTCACGACCCGTACCCCTTACGACGATGGATTGGTGAACATGGTTTTTGACGCGGCCGGGCCTAGTTTCGATCCGGATCATCATGATGCACCTGAGGAGGCACCGAACTCCGATGCTGCATAGTTCATGGAGTTGCTGGAGAACGCAAGGACTCCATTATATCCTGGTTGTGAGGATCATTCACCGTTGGAGGTGGTTACAAGATTGTTGAGCATCAAGTCCGATTTTAATATGTCGCAAGATTGCTACAACCGTCTTATGGAGTTGTTTATAGAAATATTGCATGAGGGTGCGAAGTTGCCTAAAGACTTCTACCGGTCTAAGACGATGGTTAGATCGCTCTGGATGGGATACGAAAAAATCGATGCCTGTCGCAACGGGTGCATGTTGTACTACAAAGACGACAAGGATGAAGACGTCTGCAGATTTTGTGGTGTCGATCGCTACAAGGCATGTAGTAGAGGAAAGTCTATCGGTGCCAGGAAGCCTACCTCTTCGATGCACTACTTGCCGTTGACGTCATGGATGCAACGGTTGTTTATGGTAAAGAAAACTGCAGAAAACATGAGTTGGCATAAGCGGGAACATACCGAAGGAGTGTTGGATCTCCCATCTGATGGAGAAGCACGGAAGCACTTTGATCGAGAGTATTCAGATTTTGCTTCTGATCCGCGTAATGTCAGATTGGGTCTCTGCTCCGACGGTTTTAACCCATTCGGACTTTCGGGATCTCAGTATTCGTGTTGGCCTGTGATCGCCACCCCGTACAATCTACCGCCTTGGATGTGCATGAAGACCCCGTACAATCTACCGCCTTGGACGTACATTCGAACTTTCTGGATCCCAGTAGTTCCAGGCCTGTTGAGAGTGCTCGCCCGTCTAGCGTTCCTGGTGCTGATACGATGATGGAGACGGATGAGCAGATGGCGGAGGCTGCGGCGACGGCCAAGACTGCGGCGCCGACGGCCGACGAGCATCATGCAGATGATGCGTGCGCACCTCCGGAGGAGAGGAAGACGGAGATCTAGGCCGGCGGTACAAAGTAGGTATTTTGGTTTATAATTTTTTCTTTCTGTTTTTATCATAATTTAACTTTTTTTATGAATATAATATGTTTGTATAGATATCGTCCCCCAGAGGTACAGAGACGTCTAGGCCACATGCTGAGGCATAATTATGGTGGTGCTTGGTTTAACTACTCTGATGCCCCGGACAAGATGAAGGCCTTCTGGTTTGCGCGCTTTAAGGTTAAAATATATTTGCTTTTAACATGAATCATATAATTTTTGCATATTATATATAACTGATAAATATTTGGTTTGTGCTCTTCTAGGATATGTTTTTTCTATCCACCGCACCGGGCCGAGCTTATCGAGGGGATGTTTTCTGTCGTCGCTGCCAAGCTGATCCGCGACGCCATCAATGATCAGAAGGATCGTGATCGTGCCGGAAAGCCGATTCAAGGTTAGATCACCCCTGATCAGTGGAATGCGATGAAGGCTCGATTCGACGAGCCAAGGTACAAGGAGAAGTCGGAGAAGGCCAAGGCGGCTAGGCAACATGCCTCGAAGTGGTGCGGTGGGTCGATTCCGATGACGGAACATTTCCGTCGTCTGGTATGTCTTCCTCTTTTAGAAATATTATTTTAATACAAAATCGATAAATTATTACTACGATAATATATTTAATTACAGGTAAGGAAGGTCGGTAATGCCGACATGGTGACCGTCTTCCTGGCCACCCATCGTCGCGACGGTGGCCTTATTAACGAGAGGGCCGAGCAGACTTATGTAAGTATTACAATACGTTATCTTAATTTAATACTTTGTGTCAATTTTAATATAACTTAGTAAATATGATGCAAATAAATATTCATGTAGTTAGTAATAATAAGTACATTAATTAGAAATTAGAAATAATAAGTACATTAATTAGAAATTAGTAATAATAAGTACATTAATTAGAAATTAGAAGTTAGTAATAATAAGTACTTTCTAGGCCGAGTATCAGAGGCTGCGGGAACGGGCGGCTGCTAGTGCACCTGATGCAGGAGAGGCCGGTACTTCCTCGCAGCCCACTCAAGCTCCGTCTACGGACGAGCTGTGGATAGCCACCGCTGGTGGACTCCGTAGGGGTACGTACTACGGTACGGGATCCTATGGCGCCCTAGTTGCGACCCAGTCCTCTAGGACAACTCCTGCTAGTGTGCATGGTCCACAGCCGTCCCAGGAGTCTGCCCGAGTCCACCACATGATGGAGTCTCTCCGTGACGACCTGCTACGACGGATCGAGGAGCAGTCTCAGCACCCTACGGATGATCCTGCGGCTAGCACGATTGGATGCACTCGACCGCGGCATTATGGACCTCAGAGAGACGACTGAGAGGACAGAGCGCACCGTTGGAGGGTTAGAGCGCACGGTGACGGCGCTGCAGATAGGACAGGTGACCATGGCCGAGAGGATAAGATTGGCGCAGGAGTCAATAGTCCAGAGCAGTGATAGAATGTTATCTATCATGGATTCATACCACCAGCGACTTACAGCGTTGGAGCGTGCTGGTCCTCCGGGTGCGCCTTCATCGTCATCGACTCCGCCGCCTCCATCGCCTTCTTCTTCGACACCGACTCCACCGACGTCACTGCCTACTCCATCGATATCGATTTCACTTGAGGAGTATGAGTTGTTCTTATCCCTTCGTCGCGGCGGTGCCCCTCCTGCACCAGATTCCTAGTAGTCCTAGTTAGGACTGTTTGTTTGTGTTTGTTTCATTCTTTGTTTGTGACTTGGATATTTGTTGGTTATGTAGATTTGGATGTTTGGATCCTATTCTATTTGTTGGTTGTGTGTAGACATTGGTTATTTGGTTGTAGACTTTGTTATTTGGTGTAGACTTGGTCATTTGGATACTTGTTGTTGTGTGATTATTGTAGACTTGGTTATTTAGATATTTGGTGTAGACTTGGTTATTTGGATACTTGTTGTATGATTGTTGTAGACTTGGTTATAGGGACTGAAACCTGTGTACAGTAAGAAATGGATATTCTGAGAAATGGACATTCTGTGATTGTGTAACCTATATTGGTTATGGTTATTTTTTTGTAAACTGCAGGGAGAAATGGACATTCTGTATTTTATTTTTTTTATTTTTTTTGCAGATTTAGCGACGTTTACCGACGTCCACCGACGTAAGTTTGTGTCGGTAAACGTTGGTAAATCTGTAATATTTTCCAGGTTACCGACGTTTACCGACGTCGTTATACGTCGGAGGACGTCGGTAAATGTCGGTGCACGTCGGTAATAATCCCAGGAATTCCCAGGATTTTACCGACGTGTAGCGACTTTGAATACGCCACAAAACCACCGACGACACGACGGTAATCGTCGATAAAGTTACCGACGCGTAGCGATGTCATACACGTCGCTAATACAACGACGACACGACGGTAGACGTCGGTAATATACCGACGTATATATACGTCGGTACACGTCGGTACTTGCGACGTTTGGCGATGTTTTGAAGATCAGCGACTTACATTTTCGCGACCAGCCCAAAACGTCGATAATTTCGTCGCTAAATATTTTTAGCGACGAAAATTGTCGTTTTAGCGACGTCTTTAGGCATCGCTAAAACGACTTATTCTGGTAGTGACATGCCACGTCAGCTGCCACATAAGGAGGGATGTATTGGAGGAACAATTTGGAGGTACGAATAGCATTACTTATCTCTTAAATGTTGATTTTTTGCTTGTTGGTGTTTTGCTTTAGAAACTAGAAAGATAGTCCCACATTGAAAAAATCAAATGGATGGAATCTCTATATAAAGCTTTGCATGTGTTGAGAGATCACATGAAGTGTGGAGAGGCACTTGGGTGCCATGTGGGAGCATTTTTCTAGTGGAAAGAACGCTAAACCAACAAAGAAGTATTAATGCTTTTTGTCATGCTCATGGGATAATTCTCTTGTGGCGCTAAGCCCCGAAGCGACTCAAACTCGGTCTCAATGACGTAAAGTGGTATTTTGTTGGTGCACTTTTCACTCAGCACGTCAGCATCGACGCATTGTGCGCGCAGTTGATGCGCTCGTGCGCGAGTCGCAATACAGGCCGCAGGTGCCGCAGGGCTGCGACGCGCAGGTGCTGCGGGGCTGCGGCACTGGACACGCAGGTGTCGCGGCCTGCTGCGGGCTTCGCAGCTACGCGCGCAGGCTGACGAGCTGAGTGGCTATAGAGCATAGGTGGCGTATGATATGGCTGATTGGAAGATTTGGCAGTTATGAAAAAATTGAGTTAATTGATCAGATCTAATTTTTGTGGGATTTGAATTTAATTCATTGAAATCTTTCCATTATTCGCTCATATCTTTTCGCAATCAGTTACTGTCGGGATTAGGGTTAGGATTTCGGCCCTTCTCTATAAATACTCTCTTTGTGCCTTCATTAAGGACTTACGCCAAAATAAAGAGATGAAGAGAGAAGTGCTGCCGTCATTGAAGTTCTAAGGAGTTCTTTGAGTTCGTAAAGGAGGTGACAGCGTTCCAGAAGTTTTTTCGAAATTGCTGATTCCTGGGAACAGATCGCAATCGGACGAATCTTGCTTTGAGCAACGGTGATATTTATCACCCCAGCAAAGTTATTGCATCAACTCCGGTTGAGAGCGATTATTTATATCGTTGCATCAACTCCGGTTGAGAGCGATCATTCATCTCATTGCATCAACTTCGGTTGAGAACGAGTATTCATCTCTCTCTTAGGAGAACGAATTTTTCGTCTCTCTGGAAATAAGAGTTCGAGATTTTCATTTTCCATCAAAAGATTTGTTTCGGGAATAATAATCTCAAAGCAAGATTCAGATCTGATGGAGAACAACCGTGCACAACTTTCTGATACAAGTTTTAAACTTGAGAAGTTTGACGGGGAGAACTTTAACGTCTGGAAGAGAAAGGTCTCTCTATCTTCAATTCATGAGCGTCGACTATGTGTTGACAGATCCTGGACCTTTGATTCAAGAGGGTAAAAATGTTCGAAGGGTTGCTGAAGCCAACAGCTTTGCAGTCGAAGTGGAGACGGGATAACAATCTCTGCAAGTTGTTGACCCAGAACTCCATGGAGGACTCTCTGGCGGAGTCATATAGCAAGACGGTCAATGCAAAGGACGTCTAGGAGTCTGTAGAGAATCTCTACAAGGCATATGAGAACAGAAACAAGATCCACGTGACCGAAAAGGTCTGGAGGATGCGGTTTGAGGACGACAAAACTATGTTGCCTCAAGTTAAGGAGTTTTTCGAGTTACGTCAGAAGCTGGCGGATGACGGCATGCCCTTGGTCGATGCTTTTGTCATCGGGGGTATTGTCGCCAAGCTCCCACCTGGGTGGAGCAATTTCATCGTGGATATGCTCCGCAAGAAGATGGAAGTAGATCTGGAACGCCTCTTGCACTGGATACATGTTGAAGACGAGTTGATGGCTCAACTCAAAGTGGACGCCTTGTCCAAATAGATGGCTAAGGCGAACATGGTGTAAGAAGAAAATTCCAAAGGAAAGCAGAATGCTCCCTACCAAAAGAGGAAAAACGTTCACCATCTGAAGGTGAAGTCGGCTCAGTTCAAGCCCAAGTCCAAAGAACTTGGGACTTGTTTCAACTATGACAAAAAAGGCCACTGGAAGAGGGACTGCAAAGAAAAACCAAAATAAAAGGAGCAAGGTGAGGCTAACATTATTGCTATGATTACACAGGTTGACTCAGCTGGGATTGACACGGACTGGTGGATAGACATTGGGACCTCGTGTCATGTTTACTCAAAGAAGGAGTGGTTCACCACGTACCAATCTGTCTCTGAGAAGGTTATGGTGGCGAACCAGACACAAGCTGAAGTACACAGGATCGGGATGGTGGTATTGCAACTGACTTTGGGGAAGTCACTGACGCTTCAGAATGTGAATCATGTACCGGCCATAGCCAAGAACCTAGTCTCATGAAGTCTGCTCTGCAACACAGGCTTGAGGATGGACATTAACGCTGGTCAAGTCGTTATGTTCTATAAAGAAACATACTTCGGGAAGGCTTTTTGTACCGAAGGGATATTCAAACTTCAATTTGTAAGTCCTATGGAGATAGTGAATGCAGTTTCTTCTTCTGGTTATTCTCTTGAGTTGTGGCATTGTGAAACCCAGAATTTTAGAATTTCTGAATTGTTGGATTGTAGTATAATTTTAGTTTAGTTATTATTATTATTATTATTATTATTATTATTATTAGTCGGATTAGGAAAATATTATTTTAAACATTAATTATTTGATCTTGTTTGTGGCCTGTCTCCGATTCCATGCCCGGAGCCCAACCCCGAGTCCAAACACCGACCCCATTTCCCGAACCCAAATTCGTTTCCAGTCCCGAACCCATCCTTAAATCTCTAATTAATTATTTAGCCTTAGATTTATTTATAATTCTATTTTTTTAGTTTAAAAAAAAGAAAAGAAAAATCCTAAAACCTATTTGGTCCCTTCGGCCAGGACCTGACCCCCACGTTCTCACTCACCCCATCCCACGTACAACCACTCCCCTTATTTCTTCAGCACACTCACTCTCCTCCACACAACCATTCCTCCACTCCTCCACTCTCCCATACTAAAACACAACACCACCACTTTCTATCAAAACTCCCCTCATTCTCATCTCCCTCTCCAGAGCAGAACCCTCCTCACCACTTCACCCTTCCAGAACCCCCTCGACCTCCACCCGCGCCCACGCGCCCTCCGGCCTCCGATCTGCCCCACTCGACTCCGCGCCCGACCATCTCCAGCCCCTTGCAAGCCGCCTCTGCCGACGCCCAAGCCCCGCTTCCCCGGCCTCCCCCTGCCGAACCCGCGCCCGCAGCGCCCCCTCCGGCGCCTCTCCCCCGGCCTCCCCTGCCGAACCCGTTCCCGCAGCGCCCCTCCGGTGCACTGACCGACCGACCTCTCTGGGCTGACCCCGCAGCCCTGCGCCGCTGTCCAGCGTGCTCCCGGGGTCTTCGAACCCGCTATCCCGACGAATTCTCCTGCTGTCCGTGATTATTCTTTCTTTATATCATCTGAGAGCTCTAGCCGAGCAACCCAAGGTATAATTTCGTATTCTCGATCCCGTTTCCGTAGTCGATGATGAGATTGGTCCCCGATTCCTTCCCGGGAATTCGGTTTTGTGGGCGTAATGGTTTCGGAGTTTCCGAAATTGTTTCTGTGATATTCTGTAGTTATTTTGGATTTTTCCGAAATGTGGTATTCTGGATTTTAAGTGATGTGGTGTTCCGACTTCATTTCGGGATTTTTGATTTTATTTCGGGTTTCCGATTTAGCTTCGAAAATGATTCTGTGAATTTATTTTTATGTAAAAATGGTTTTGGAAGTTAATTTTTGGGTTTTTCCTGGTTTGGGATAATTGTTGGAGTTGTCAGCGTATTTTTCCAGTTTTGGGTTGTCCCAGATATAGAGGAGATGCTGCCCAATTTTTTGGAAATATTTTTAAAACGGATTTTCGTATAAAATTAGGGACTTGAAAATCGAACTTTTGTAAAACGTTTATATATTGGATTTGCCGGCTTTCAGATTTATGGATTTCTGTACCACCTTTTAGGCGACGACCTTATAGGTCGAATGAGCCTGGCGAAGCGCAAACGCTACAGGGTTCCTGTACGTTGAGGCGCTAGCCAATAATATGACATTTGGACCAAGTTTGAGACTCGTATAATTATTATCTTTAATTTATAATTATTATTTTAGTACGGGTACTGCTGTTAGTATTTTTGGTGCAAGGCTTCGGCCTGCTGAATGGACTGCTTCCCGGCGTTCAGGATTCACCCAAGTTTTATTATTATTCCTAAAATTCATTTATGTAAATAAATGTAAGGGCATAAGCCCAGTTTTCTATTTTCTTTGCTACAACCCTGTATTGTGTAGCGTAGCTTTTCTGAATTTTCTGAGTTATTGTTTTGGCTTTAAACGCGTAGATTATTAAAATGAGTATTTATTTTAATATAGAAAATTAATAAGGTTTTCTTACAGTAAATAAATTAGTAAAATTACAAGTTTGTTATTTAAACAAATTCACGTTTTTCTCATTTAAAGAAAAATATTAGTTTTATATATATTATTACAAAATACAAAGTTTTGCCAAATTAGCCGGTAATTGTTATTTTTCCAATTAATCAATAACCGTCTTATTTTAAATAAATAATAACGAACGTAGAATTGCGACGTTAGACGATTTTCGGTAGAATAATTAATAAACTTAAAACCTGACTATGGTCTACTTCTAGAGATTATAACTAGCACACCTAGAATGGTTTCATTTTGGTTCTAAGCCAAGGTTCTCAACTGTAGGATCTCGGAGACGAACCTAACATCCTCCTCGGAACCGACTTTACCGATCCAGTCAACTAAACAGAGGCAAGTACGGTTGTGTTTATTGAGCAATTTAATTAGTAATGGTTATCTGCATGCTTAAACCACATTGTTACACGGAACTCTCTCCTAGAGTATTGATTGATTGCGGGATATTGGAGGAGTAGTGTAGTGTCTATGACCAATACCCTAAATAGTATAATGATTGTATTAGCTTACCCCTCTTACACACGGGGATAAGCCATATTGTATCGTTATGATACAATTGTACAACCCAAGTCGGTCATAGTCATTATCTACTCAAATCATATTATTTTCTATCGTGTAGAATTATTAGAAAATATTATTTCAAAACTGTTTAATACTGCAAATTTCTAATTATTAGTTGAATCGTTTAATTTTCATAATTTTACTTTGCTCCCTCCTGACTGGAGACAACATTTTTAGGGAATTTTGAGGATGCTGAGCTATTGTACAATAGCTATTATGATCCAGTTCTGTATCCTGTGGTGTTGCCAAAGTCCCCATTGGAGGACGCAGGACCTGAGGCCGATGAGTCGAACGCTTAGCTAGATATTTTTCTGTTTCCAGTTTTGTTGTTTTGGAATTTTGTTAATTTGAATTCAGCATTCATTTCAGTTCTTTTACTTTCCAGTTGTATTTATTCAAATGTTGAATAAAGTTTTAAATTTTCGAATATTCAGTTGTGACAAATGTATAGATGTTGTTGTGATTACCTGCTAATGGAACAGCTTACTGCCGCCGTCTCACAACGATGCAGGCTGGACATGATCCGGTTCGACCCAATTATTTAGGATCGGGTCGTGACAGGCATAATAGACGAGGACATGTTCATTGTAAAAGAATAAACAAGATGTCTAGTCTAGGGCTTATCTCCAAATGTGGGGGTAAGGAGTTGGAGAAGTTTGAGGTCTATGTGCAGACGAAGATCATAAGAAAATCGTTCAAGCGAGTAAACCGAAGTACAGATCTTCTGGAGTTGATGCACTCAGATATCTGTGACTTTAAACAGTTCTCCACAAAGGCTGGGATAAAATAATTTATTACTTTCATCCACGACTTCTCAAAGTACGTGTACGTTTATCTTCTCAAGTCTAAAGATGAAGCGTTTGAGAAGTTTAAGGACTTCAAGGCTGAAGCCGAGCGTCAAATCGGACAACAACTCAAGAGACTCAGAAGTGATCGAGGTGGAGAGTATAGGTCTAATAAATTCACATCGTTCTGCAGAGAATATAGAATCATCAACGAGATAACTGCTCCGTACTCTCCTCAATCAAATGGTGTTGTTGAAAGGAAGAACGGAATGTTAACAGAGATGATGAACTCAATAATGTTGACTGTGGGTCTTCCAAATTGCTTCTGGGATGAAGAAGTGCTTACGGCTACGTTCATATTGAACAGAGTGCCGCATGCTACTTCGGAAGTCACTCCTCATGAACTCTGGTTCAAGGTCAGACCCAACTTGAATGTCATTCGATTGTGGGGGGTGTTTGGAGTACGTGAAGCTTCCAGATTTGGAGATTTAGAAGCCGGAAACAAGGACTACAAAGACTATATTCCTGGGATATGCTGATAAGAGTGATGCTCGGAGGTTCCTTGATATTGAGTTAAATCATATCACTGAATCTCGCGATGCAGAATTCTTTGAAGATAAATTTGTAAGGCACAAGAACATTGTTCTCGTGGACATTCCGGAGAACAGTGTGAGTGCACAGGAGGCTCAAGTTCCTTACGAAGAGGTAGTCCAAGAAGAGGTTGTTGCTGCTGGAACAACTATTGAACCAGAACTCGCAGAACCTGTATCTAAGCGAGTGAGGAGACAGAAGAAATTTGGAGAGGATTTTGTCACCTATCATGTGGAAAAAGATCCGCTTATCTGTAATGAGGCGATGAAGACCAAAGATGCTATCTTCTGGAAGGAGGCTATTAATGATGAGTACGGCTCGATAACCTCCAACAACACATGGGTGTTAATCGATCTACCTGAAGGAGCAAAACCAATCGGATGTAAATGGATCTTCAAGAAGAAGATGAAGGCCGATAGAACTGTTGACAAGTTCAAGGCAAGGTTAGTTGCCAAAGGGTTTTCTCGGAAGAAGAAATCGATTATTTCGACACATGTGCTCCAGTAGCTCGGATGACGACCATCAGGATGTTGATTGCTCTTAGCACAATTCACAAGCTGGTAATCCATCAGATGGATGTTAAGACCTCTTTCCTGAATGGTGAATTGACCGAAAAGATTTACATGCAACAGCCAGAAGGATTTGTTGTCAAAGGCCTCGAAGACAAAGTCTGTAAGTTGATGAAATATCTGTATGGTCTGAAGCAAGCTTCCAAGATATGGCATGAGAAGTTTGATAAAGTCATAAGATCAAACGGCTACAGGATCAGCGAGACGGACAAGTGTCTGTACACAAAGTTCGCTGATGGGAGAGGAGTTGTCGTTTGTCTGTACATGGACGACATGCTGATCTTAGGTACAGATCTAGCAAGTGTTACTGAGACGAAGAAGTTCCTCTCATCTAAGTTCAGCATGAAGGACTTAAGGGAAGCTGATGTTATCCTGGGAATAAAGATCATCCAGACAAAAACTAGAGTAGCATTGTCACAGTCTCATTATATTGAGAAGATGCTCACACTCTATGGGTATCATGATCTTCCAGGAATCGATACGCCTTATAGGTGTGACAAGAAGCTGAAGCCAAATCCAAGGGAAAGCATCAGGCAGTTGGAGTACTCTAGCGTCATCGGGAGTTTGATGTATGCAACTACTGCCACAAGGCCTGACATAGCTTTTATCGTGGGAATGCTGAGTCGGTTCACGAGCAATCCAGGGATAGAGCACTGAAAAGTTGTGAAGAGGGTCATGAGATACCTCAAAAGGAATCAGATGTATGCATTGTACTACTGTGGAGATCCAAAAGTAGTGAAAGGCTTTAGCGATGCAAGCTGGTGCTCAGAAGTAGAGAGTGAGAGGTCCATAGGAGGATATATTTTCTCCATGGGTGGAGGTGCTATATCGTGGAAGTCGAAGAAGCAGACTATGTTGTCTCACTCTTCTATGGAGTCTGAGTTCTATACACTGGCGGCTGCAATGGATGAAGCAGAATAGCTTCGGAAGCTCATGTATGATCTTCTAATGGTTGGTGCGCAGATAATGGCGGTACCGATATACTGCAACAACCAGGCGACTGCAGCAGTGGCATCGAATGACCTCTTCAATGTCAAGAAGAGGATTGTGCGTATAAGGCACAGGACAGTAAATAATCTTATTAAAAGAGGAGTCATTGTCGTAGTGGATGTTCGGAGTCAGGAGAATCTGGCAGATCCATTCACCAAAGGTCTCAAGCACCAGCTGGTTGAAGACACATCAAGTAAGATGGGCTTGAAGACACTCTGATATTATGTCTTTGTAATTCTACTATAAAATTTTATGCTATTAGTTCAAAAAAAATTTACTAGGCATCTAACTTTTAGTTTAAAGAAGGACCATTGACTGGAAGAATATCAGGAACAGTGGGCAAATATTTTGGGATGTTGCAGGGTTATGAATCCAGAACCACTGTTGTCTACTAATTGTTCTTTACAAAGAACAAAGTCCTGTGGGAGGATGGCTTGGAAGCCTTAATGAGTTCTCAGGCATCTGGAATGTCTGGCGTGCTTTACAGGAAGCACGGGTAGCACAGCACTACAAAGGAGCGTAGTACTCTATGCTACAGTGGGATGACACCACATGAGGTACCTAATGAGGGTAAAGCCTCGGCTTTGGGCCAAGTCACAGCGGAGTAGCACCGCACGTAGGCAAGAGGGCCTAATGTTGTATGATGAAGAGCGGTAGGCGGCACTACAAAGAGGCTGGGCCTTATGTTACAGTGGGTGACACCACATGAGGCAGGGTCTCGACTTTGCAAGCCATGTCACGGCGGCGTAACACCGCAAGGAAGTGAAAGGCTTCATGCTGGGTAGTTTGGCACTATAAAGATGATGGGCCTCATGCTACAGGTGGCATGACACCACATAAGACAGGATCTCGGCTTCGGTCATAGCGGTGTAGCACCACAAGGAAGCAAAAGGTTTCATGCCAAAGACTCTTTAAAAGAACTCACCTAGAGTGTATGGAAAGAGATATAGGCCGTCTCTTGAAGGAAATCTTGTAGACACCCAAGATACATACATCGAAACCAGGCTGGCACAAGGCCTTTAATGTGCAGCCAGAAGCGTAGTTGATGCCATTATGTGAGTGAAAAGAATTACAGTTATGGTACAGAATTCAAGGCTTAGTCCATTCTTGTATCATGCTGTCTTTTAAGCCATGCGGAAAGATTCATGTCATAGCGACATCTATCCTAATGCATGATGGACAGTCACTGTGGGGAACGCTCAACCCATATATAGAGATATGTGGGGGATTGTTGGTGTTTTTGCTTGTTGGTGTTTTGCTTTAGAAACTAGAAAGATAGTTCCACATTGAAAAAATTAAATGGATGGCATCTCTATATAAAGCTTTGCCTGTGTTGAGAGATCACATGAAGTGTGGAAAGGCACATGGGTGTCATGTGGGAGCATTTTTCTAGTGGAAAGAAGGCTAAACCAACAAAGAAGCATTAATATTTTTTGTCATGCTCATGGAATAATTTCCTTTGGAGCTAAGCTCCGAAGGGGCTTAGCGACTCGGACTCGGACTCAAAGGCGTTTTGTTGGCGCACTTTTCACTTAGCACGTCAGCATCGGCACAGGCGCATTGTGCGCAGTTGATGCGCTCGTGCGCTCGTCTCTGCACGAGTCGCGGCACAGGCGCATTGTGCGCAGGATGCGCTCGTGCGCTCGTCTCCGCACGAGTCGCGGCGCAGGCGCAGCAGGCGCCCAGATGCCGCAGGGTTGCGGCGCTTGATGCGCAGGTGCTACAGAGCTAGACGCTAGACGTGCAGGTGCTGCGGGCTTCGCAGCTACGTGCGCAGGCTGACGGGCTGAGTGGCTATGGGGCGCAGGTGGCGTATGATATGGATGATTGGAAGATTTGAGCGGTTATGAAAAGATTGAGTTAATTGATCAGATCCAATCTTTGTGGGATTTGAATTTAATTCATTCAAATCTTTCCATTATTCGCTACTATCTTTTCGTAATCAGTTACGGTCAGGATTAGGGTTAGGATTTTAACCCTTCTCTATAAATACTCTCTTCGTGCCTTCATTAAGGACTTACGTCAAAATAAAGAGACGAAGAGAGAAGTGCTGCCGCCATTGAAGTTCTAAGGAGTTCTTCGAGTTCGTAAAGGAGGTGACAGCGAGCGTTCCAGAAGTTCTTTCGAATTTGCTGGTTTCTGGGAGCAGATCGCAATCGGTTGAATCTTGCTTTGAGCAATGGCGATCTTTATCACCCCAGCAAAGTCGTTGCATAAACTCCGGTTGAGAGCGATCATTCATCTCGTTGCATCAACTTCAGTTGAGAACGAGTATTCCTCTCTCTTAGGAGAACGAATTTTAGATTTTCATTTTTCATCAAAAGATCTGTTTCGGAAATGACATTAAATTCGTAATGTCTAAAAGAGATTACATAAGAGATTAGTAATTCATCACGTTCAATATCTGCATAAAATTCCCCTAGGAATATCTTTATAACTTATAACGACAATCATAAAACTTTTGAAGTATTAGCGAAAAAGAAATAATATATAATAGCAAGTGCAAATTAATATAGCTTTCTTAGTGGCAGACGCTATATTTCTAACAAAATATAGCGCAACAGAATGTCCTCCTACTTTTCAGTTTTTATTGTTGTAATGTAATAGAATAGAGTTGGTGGTAATTGGGCTTAGTGATGCTTCAATTTGAGTTGCGTAAATTGTTTTAAGTTAAATTATCCAAATGTCTCCTGCAGCCAGCCGGCTAGCAAGTGTAAGAACTATCTTTTTCGTCTATGGTAGAATTACTGAACCAGTTCCAAGAATTGCAACTCAATCCAAAGATAAAATTGGGTATTCGCTTTTACCCTGACTGCAGAATTGGTCTACACAAGAGCAGCACTTCCTAATCCACTGGGTGTCGTCAGATTTAAAGGTGTGGTGTGGGCTAGCTATAGTTGCGGCAGGAGATCACGACCTCCTACTATGATTCCAAGAACAAGGAAAGCACATTCTTATGTAAAGAGAGCACAACCAGGTTACCAGTTGAACTTTGATACACTCAATCATCTAGTACATATACCCGCACCTAATAAGCCTTGGTAGGCATAGTTCCTTGCAGATCAATTATGAAAGCTGAATTAGTAATACGTTAATAATTCATCACATCAAAAACGTCGTTTAAATATTCAAGTTCGTTTTTGGTGGTACCATTGGTGCATCTTCTTAAACCAATCACCTTAACTCTAAAGGAGCACTACCGCCAGCATCAAGATTAAAGTACTATACCAACACTTCCATACAAAAATGGGCAAGCTCAATCACTCGAACAATACAGATACGAGTCAAAAACAATGTATATTGTCGGCAGACTTATCAGCTGAGCAATAATACCAGCAACATGACAAGAAGAAGAGCAATCAGGAAAATGTGCACATATCAGCTGACGATGATTTTATGCTTCAGTTTTCCTTCAGGGTACATATGGCAACGCCAAGGTTAAGCAGCATGACACTACAACCATCAAAGATGCTAAATAACCAAATCCTATTTAGGAAATTTGCAACAAAATCAAAGTACAAAACTGCCAATTCAAATCTGCTCCAATTAGTAGGCAAGAACAATGGTTTGTTTCTTGTAGACTACATATAAAAGGTAAAAAATAACATTTAAGCTCCAGCCTTGCGGCGACCAACACGAGCCACGAACCCAGCCTTAATAGGCGCAACAGATCGTGTAGAACCACACTGTAAGAAAGATGCACATCATGTTAATATGAGAAACACAGGAATGACTGCCAATATCCATTTGCCATGCTATAACAAGAAAAAAATTGTACTCTTTAAGTGTAGGTAGGTATCATAAGGCAAGTTATATGGGCACATCAAATTTTGATCAGAACTAGTCCGGATTGTGGCTAGCCCAAATTTTTTTGGTTTTCACTAGGACAGCCCATTTTTATGATCATTGGGCTGTCCCAAATTCGGAAATTCCTCGCCCACCCACCCCCCCCCCCCCCCCCAAAAAAAAACCCATTTTTTTCCTTCATTTGCAAAATCTCCTCTCCTCTCTCCAAACCCTCACCCCTCTCTTCTTCTTCTTCTCCTCCACCCCTCAATCCCCAACATCTTCCTCTTCTCATCCACAACTCTTGATCTTCCTCTTCTCCTCCACCATCCTCCTCTTTTGAAGAAGAACGATGGCACCGAAAGCTTTCTCGCAAACAAGGTACCCATTATTTCTAAAATTTTCCCCATCCGAAACCCTAGAATTGTTTGTTAAAAATTCAAGCATCCATTACGTTTCATTCTTTGTTTTAATTTTAAGTATTATAATGTGAATTAAACTCTTTTAAATCAAAACCTAGCATACGCTAATAGAGAAATCTGGATCGACATGGACTGCCCAACCATCTGGGTCCTGTCTGTATGGTGGACTGCCAGAAGAATGGGCAGTCCTAAGGCAGAGCTTGTTTAACAAAGGACTGTCCATTCTTCTGGCAGTCCAACATACAGTTAGGACTGCCAGATAGTTGGGCAGTCCATAGTTACACTTGCTGTGAAACAAGACTGTCCATTATTCTGGCAGTCCAAATTACAGTTTGGACTGCCAGATGGTTGGGCAGTCCTTTGTTACACTAGTTGAAGAACAATATTTGTGGGCTTGACATACATTTCAATATCTAATTAAGATTAAATATTAGTCACGAGAAGAAGAGAAAGGAGAAGGACGTTGAGGCCGGGCCTGAAAAAAAATATCCTACAACATCGGATCGCAAGGCGCGTGAAGCTGGTAGAGTTCTCGAAAAACCGATAACAATCAGAGAACCAGAACCAGCCTCACAGATAAGAATCCGTGAAACGAAACATGTTGCAAGTCGTTCAAAGAAACCGGTGAATCGTCGTGATGATTCCTCCAATGATGATGATGTACCGATTGCTCGAAAGAGAGGTGACGTTGGATCCGGTCCTTCTCATGTAACCGAGCAAACGGAAGATTCGGGCCCAATTGGTTGCTCGCTATTGACGTCAATCGAGAACCACATTTCTTATGAAATCTGGAAGGATCCGGTTAGTTGATTATCTTAAATATAGAATAACTATTCAAAAAAATAGTTATATTTAATATCGGAAGTTTGTTTTTATTTTTTTTATTTGCAGAAAAGCTTGCGCCTTTTGAGGGTAATAAACCATGCGAAGATGTGCAGTACGTAGGGATTTCACGAGTTGAAAGAGAGTGTGAAAGCGAAAATCACCCCCACTGGATTGCAAAATTAGGTAAAATACTCGTATCAGATATTGGACCACGCAATGATTTCTGCGTCGTTTGTGGAGCGCTGGCATCCAGAAACCAATAGTTTCCATCTCGCAGACGGAGAGTTGACAATCACCCTTAATGATGTCCACCACATTTTGGGACTTAAGAGTTGATGGTCGTCAAATGGCAATGGATTATTCTAAAGGGTGACTTCGAGATGTATGATGAGCTGGTGGAATTGGTCGCCAATTCTCTCAGGGTTGAGACGGAAATTTTTGTCACCATCCCCGAATTTAAGAAGTCGTATGGAGTTTCTTTAAGTTTTTTTAGGAATACATTCAATGACGACGACGATGCTAATGACGACTCCGTGGCCCGGGCATACATGCAGTTCATCCTAGGGGCCGTCGGCATTACAGACAAGTCCGGGACTGCGATACATGCCAAATATTTAAACAATTTTACGGACTTGAACACTGTGGATCAAGTATCATTCGGAAGTGGTATCCTAGCACGTCTCTACCGCGAACTTGGTGCTGCATCTCGAGTCGAGTCGAAGACAATAGCTAGTTGCCAAACTCTGCTCCATGTAAGCAAATAATATTGTATCGTGTTTATACATAAGGTAATATAAAATTATGTCGATAACGATGATATAATTATATTTTACATTTTCAGGCGTGGATATACGAGCATTTTCCAACGCTCAAGAGGGCTACTCTTAATAGAGATTATGAAGAGCAGATGCCTAGGATGTGTAAGTGGAAGCCGGCTAAGATAGATACCAGACATCCACATACGTTGGCTACCCTACGTGTCGCTCTAGAAGATATGAAGGTAAAGGAGGTGAAACAATATTAACTTAAAGTAGCATGTACTTACTACTATAGTTTTTCACATAAATTAAAAATTCCTTAAGTACTGAATACATATTGTAGATTATTTGGGATCCATATCGGGATCTGCGAAATACTACTCGTGCTGTGCAACCAGTTGCACTATTTAGAGGGCCAATATTTTGTTATGAAATTGAGGAGCCTCGCATCCGAGACCGAGTGCTTCGCCAGTTTGATTACGTCCAGACTATCCCGAGCTCTTTAAAATTGAGGATTGCTGCAAAAGGGAAGAAACCATCGACCTATGTCCCGCCGTACTACCCTTAGGGTTCATATTTTTTCACTGAGTGGCAACCTCATGTTGTCGGGGAAACCATACGAACTCCGGCAGTGGAGATGTGGAATTATAGTGAGGATTATATTAAATATTATGTGGATGTCGAACATAGTATGATGTTAAATCCTGATAAGCGAAGTGCTAAAGTACCAGTAGTAGCCCCTCTACCATCCAAGTCAGTACTATATGATGCACTGCAGAAGATGGTAAGTGTCGGTAACCCCAGTTTTCTAGGTAAAGTGTCGGTGCCTAAATTTATAAGAAATTGGAAAAAAGTATGATCATGTGCAAGGGCGAGAATTACGAGGATGTTGGTACCCAGATGAAAAACATCGCAGCTGATTACCCATTTCTCGAAGATTAGCGACGCACGAAGATGCGTCATGAAAAAGAATGACTCTGTAGTGTTCAGTTGGTTGTAGTAGAATTATAACAGTTTTTGTTGAATTTTGTATCTGAAGACTCTGTAATCACTTGAATGACTGTGAATTTGTATTTGAAGTCCTTGCTCACAACAAGTTTTTGTTGAATTTATAACAATGGACTGCCCAGGAACTGGGCAGTCCTTGCTCACAACAAGTTTTGAGTTGGACTGCCCAGTTTCCTGGCAGTCCAATATTGATGTGGACTGCCAGAAAACTGGACAGTCCAACTCAGAACTTGTTGTGACAATGGACTGCCCAGGAACTGGGCAGTCCTTACTGTGTTGGTGAAATAAGTATGTGATACTCAATAAGCTACTCAATAGTCAATAAGTCACACGCACCAAGATATTCAATAAGGGTACTCAATAGTCAATCAGTATGCAATACGCTACTCAATCGGATATATTTCTTCCATTCTTCTATGCAAAATGTTACAAAATGTGATATATTTCTTCCATTCTTCTATGCAAAATGTTACAAAATGTGATATATTTATTTCATTATTCTATGTAAAATGTTACAAAATGTGATCTATTTCTACCAAGACATCTTGAATTTGACAATGTGATGTATTTTTTACCCGTAGAAGTGAACCCAACAATGTGAAAAAGAGGCATCTTGAATTTATTAGTCTTGTACGTGCAATCAACAACCAAGACATCGACAAAGGACCGTGCCAAATGTGTGCAATCCGGATGGGACCAAAACATAGAAATGACTTTATTGCTCTGCGGAAGTCTTCTATGGTATTCCACGTAATAATTTTCGGCAAGTATCTTCAACACTTGCTGCATCGCCATTCTTCCTTTTAGAGTATTTGTCGGTCAATCTTCCGACGTAGGGATGACCAAGAAGCGTGTCCGACACGGGATGATTGTGCATCCCATTCCTCACCACAACTGTCCACTTCCCGTCATTTTTGTACCCCAACACTAACTTGAATGGACAACCACATTTTCTTGTCCCTGCCGCTTTCTTCTGAGATTTTATTAGAAGTTCACCTTTTTTACGATGATCCCTATACTGTCCACCTCTTTCACAACCAAGATCTACAGTTTTTCGATTCGGCCGGTGCCGTCACGACCTTGAAATGACAAGGATTGTGTTCGATCGCCTTCCAACTTCTCTGCACCATTCTAATGCTTCGTCGTAAGATTCAAAAACCATATCCGTCGAGAATATTCCTCAAATCAAATGCACATGGGAGATGGGGTGCCCTACAATAAATTTTCAAATTTTTTTATAACTAAATCAACAACAAAACCAAAGACAATATCCAATTCAGGACTCACATTGCTGTTAAACTAGACTGCCACATATTCTGGCAGTCCTAAGTACTTGATGGACTGCCAGAAAGTGTGGCAGTCCAGTTGAACAGAATATCAACTTTTGGACTGCCACATTATCTGGCAGTCCATACAGTACTTACGACTGCCAAAAAGTGGGGTAGTCTATTAGTTCATACGCTATTCAACTGGACTGCCTTTATGGACTGCCAGAAAATGTGGCAGTCCAATGGAGCAGTAGATGAACTTCTGGACTGCCACACTGTCTGGCAGTCCATCAAGTACATGGGCCTGCCTGAGTGTGTGGCAGTCCAAGTGTCGAATACAAAATGTTGTACGTAGGTAGGTCGGGGACCTACCCAGAGTTCTTCGGAGAGAAAGTTGTGTTCTTCGGAAGGACCGGACTGATCGATTGCTAGATTTGATGTCCCTATTTCCATATTTCCTACATTATGACAAACATTCAATAATTTGGAATGAACCATTTTTTTTAACAAACTTTGCCATCTAGTAGTCGAAAACATACCGAGTACTAGGAATATTCGTTGATAATTATTCTAGGGTTTCAAGACAAGAAGAATTTCTTAGGTGTTGAGTGGAGGACCAAACATGGGGACAAGAAGAATCATTCTAGGATTCTTGGAAATGTGGAAAGGGAGCTTTGGAGAGGAAGAAGACAGGGAAGAAAAAAAAGAAGAAAAAGTGACTTATACTAAAGAGTGGGATAGCCATGATCACTTTCTTCAATGGCAAACTTGTAAATAAACCAAAGTTCAAAATGGGCTAGCCATAATCAAATTTTGATGTGCCCATATAACTTACCTATCATAAGTGTTGTAAACCTTTGCATCTTCAAAAAGGTGTCAGTATTACAATAACCACAACAATGTAAAAATCCGTGAAGTCAAATAAACACAAGGAATTACCTGTTCACAGCGAAGGAAGAACAACCTGTTCTCCTTGGAAAGTATAGTATCCGGACTTTTGCAGCCATTGCATATCACGTACTCATCTGGAGAGGGGAATAGTGGAAGATCATACAAATTATTCACAATCCAAATTTATGTATCAAAAGGTTTGGCGTATTCCATATAATCAGCAACAAAAAGTAATATCATCCAATATGGTAATCTATAGGTTAACTATAGCAGACAAATCCAAAGAGTAGACCAATTTATCACTATACATTCTTTGAAAAATATGGTAATCAACCACAATTGTGGCATATCTTCTTCGAAATTTTGGTTTAGTTTCTTCAAATTTTACCCCGTCACATAGTAAAGTAATATGTCCTGAAAGATGGGGCTTCACATGAAGGTATGGTGATCAATTCATTCTGCTCAAGAATGACAAGTTCGGAGAGGGAAAGAATCATGCAATTGTCAGCCATAAAGGTATTCGATAAGTCAAAAGGCCAAACGTTCAGAGTTCAAACTAGCACCATAAAATAAGTTTGATAAAGAGCATACGGTGATATAATAAGCTTTTGAGGACTAGAGAGGATAAAGGGAAATAGTAAACAAGATGATAATGCATGTGATGATACTACACGTCTGTTTTTTTGTGCGAAGTTGTATTGAACACCAGAATATTTAAATGGTAGAATTAAGCTTTCTAGATGTAGTCGTGTTCAAATGTCTTCCAAAATTAACGATGACCAACGGTAGCATGGTTGTAGACCCAGTTGATGCAACTACTACCAAATTGCTTTGAGAAAACCCTAAGGGTGTCCAACGATCACAACCATGGAATATAAGTCATATGTGGTGAATATACCCGAGGGCTTGAACTTATACTGAGACTTCGTATGAGTTGTTAGTATATACAAACTGTTGCATTGTTGTGGAAATGTCCAGAAAGGTTAGTGCTGCTGAAATGAGAATGCTAAGATAGTGAATGGCAATAAATTAAAGGAATAGGATAAGAAATGAGTGCAAATGTGGAAAGTTATAAAGGTGGCGCCAAAGAGAGGAAATCGACTTGGGCAGTTTAAAGATGTGCAACGCATACCAATAGTTGCTCCCTCCAGTAAGGAGCAACAATATAGTAATAGTAGTTAATGGAGCCACTAGGAAGAGATGTAGGCTTAGATGAACATGGTTTGAAATGTTAAAGATTGATTTTGTTAGTGTTACAAAGGACATGGCCCTTAAGAGAGGCGAATGGAAGAAGAGCATCCAAACAGTCGACCTGAAATTTGGGATAAAGGCTTTGTTCTTGTTGTTCATCCTTTCAGTATTGTGTTTCTCTGGAAAGAATTTTGTACTTGACCCTTACTATGGCAATAAATTAAAGGAATAGGATAAGAAATGAGTGCAAATGTGGAAAGTTATAAAGGTGGCGCCAAAGAGAGGAAATCGACTTGGGCAGTTTAAAGATGTGCAACGCATACCAATAGTTGCTCCCTCCAGTAAGGAGCAACAATATAGTAATAGTAGTTAATGGAGCCACTAGGAAGAGATGTAGGCTTAGATGAACATGGTTTGAAATGTTAAAGATTGATTTTGTTAGTGTTACAAAGGACATGGCCCTTAAGAGAGGCGAATGGAAGAAGAGCATCCAAACAGTCGACCTGAAATTTGGGATAAAGGCTTTGTTCTTGTTGTTCATCCTTTCAGTATTGTGTTTCTCTGGAAAGAATTTTGTACTTGACCCTTACTATGATTTTTCTTATCTAGGCTTTCTTAATGCATGCTAAACATAACTCAAGAATGTAAAGAATACAAAGAAGATAAGCACCTCAGCTATGAGCCCACTAAAAGGCTTATCATCAAGGTTAATGTGATTCTTAAATTTTGAGTTGGAATTTAATGTAAGGTCTAAAAACTTTAGTTGTGACAATTTAGTTTCAATTTAGTAGTCCTGATTCAGAAAGGTCCAAGGATATCTAAAGTGTAAGAAAAAGATGATGGTTCACAGTATTGGTTTCAGATACTTCCTATAAACATCGTTTTCGACAACTTGGGTGGTGGTGGGTTGGTTTTGAAATAATCTGTGTAGTTTTTTTGGTAG
The DNA here is from genome assembly GCA_029216955.1 of Iris pallida. NCBI lineage: Eukaryota > Viridiplantae > Streptophyta > Magnoliopsida > Asparagales > Iridaceae > Iris > Iris pallida. The sequence continues at coordinate 4,994,146 of JANAVB010038218.1, forward strand.
AATATATATATATATATATATATATATATATATATATATATATTAGATATTTATCCATTTACATGTGAAGAATTTTATTCGTCATGGTAAGTGTCAGCATGTTGGACAAATATAAGTTTTGAGTAACTGGGGAAAAAAAAACTTTAGTTGTTGCCAATTTCCTCAATTTCAATAAGTAGTCCTGATTCAGAAAGGTTCATGGATATCTAAAAGTAAACGATAAAGGTTCACAATATTGCTTTCAGATGCTTCGTATGAATATCGTTTTCGGCAATTTGGGTAGTGGTGGTTGGTTCATCGTTTTGAAACAATCAGTTTATCTAGCTCCAGTAAAAATCTTAATATAACCATTTACATGTGAAGAATTTTAATCATCACGATAACTGTCAGCAGTGTTGGATAAATATAAGTTTTGAGGACTTGTAATTACTTCCTTGCTGGAAAAGAACTAGCACCCCCCCCCCCCCCAACACACAAACCATAATGACGCTCTAAATCCACAAGAGACCCGATTTAAAAGGAAAACGTCAAATTTGGCTGCTAAAGTAAGCTTACTTAGCACATGTTTCTCTTATAAGTTGGATATTTGGATAATTGCTCAATATGATGGAGGCAGCGCAAAACTTAACCAACAGAGAGTTATGGCTATACAAATTATCATGAAGTAGTTCCTGCCATTACAAATATACAAACTTTCATTTCATTAATTGAATACTGTGGAACTAAAGAGAGAGATTCAAGATATATAGACGGAAGACAAATATAAAAAAGCATTGAACATGTTAACTTCATCAGAGAATAAACTTACTAATGTATTTTCTGAGGATACTCTCAAAATTTTTAGGCGCAAATCTCCCCTTAACAACAAGCCTCTGCTGCCCATCAAGAGATCCACTTGTTCCCAACTCAGCAAGTAAGAAAGTCATGACATGCTCTGGCTGCCTATGCATCCTGATTATGAAAATACTTGATAATTAATTACCACAATACAATGGGTGTTAAAGTTAATATCAAACAACTTTGAACAAGCCATTGATATTTCAACCTAGACAGGTATTTTCAAGTTATATGTCATGCTTATCAAATGAAAATGACCACAGTACTTTGTAGAATTTGTTTTAGATTGAAATATGGATCACACAGTACAAGTATAGACTATTAAAGAGAATATAGCTTTAGTAATTTATTACACGGTAGAGAGGCATTATTTAAAAGAATATATTAGTAACAATTTCCTGCACAGTTGATAGGGGGCATTTGAGAAAGAACTTAACGAAAGCCTTGCAACCTGGGGATGCTCTGGGTTACTCCCACGTCAGGTAGTATGTAGAGTACATGCAAGTTGATAGAATTGTAGTATGACACTTCCAAAATTTTATTCGTTTTTACAAGGTTCCATTCAGAACCCCTGATCCCCAAGCTTCTAATGTATATATATACCAAAAAATTGGGTAAAGGCTTTGTTGTTGTATATGTACAAACGTACATTTATATGGTGGAAAGCTAGAATTAGGTCCTTTAAAGAGGAATTATATCCAAATCCCTCCCATGCAAAATCAATGAACAAAGCATTCTACTTGACAGTCCACTTTGTTCAATATGAAATGCATCACCATTTCAATTGATGAACATAAAAACCAACTTACAGATTCTCTCACTCATCAAGTACTCAAAAATAGACAGCTTCTAAGGAGTAGTTAAAACAAATTACCATGTAGAAAATTATAAATGTAATAAGTTTTGTGATTAAATCTTTAATATTTAGATCATGATCCACAATTTGGATCCTTAATACAAGTGTACAAAACTAAAAATCTATCCAACTCAACTGTAAGCCTTCATTTCAAAACCACTAAGTAAATACATTAATCCTCTCTTGCTCATAGCTACATGGATAGGAATTTAGCACAAGTGTAATGAGTTGGCATTGGTGACATTCCGTCATGAAACTTTGTCGTACAACTTCTATTCCATGGAGCTCTAATGCTCCATAACCAGCCCTATTCTGATGGAAGAAAGCTTGAATGATGATGAGGAAGAAGCAGTGAAGTTTACTTTCATTTGTAACAAAGTGAGACATACCAGATTGCTGCATAGTTCACACAGTAAGCTAAATCTCCTACTTGTTAAGGCCAACTATCCAGTTGTGGTGAAGGTTGCTTTGTTTACTTTAAGGGACATCGTAGCTTGCTGCACAGATATCCACATTTAAAGACTGAATTGTATTGCAAACTTGTTAGCTAAATCCATTCCTCTATTCAAGGGCATCCATTATAGGCTAAATCCATTCCTCTATTCTAGGGCATCCATGATCCATCACCTTAATTTCTCATTGTCTCCACCACGATAGGTCTTCACCTTCGCAGAAGAGCTTGCTAGAAATATAGGACCTCCTTTAATTTTATATTTCAGTTGACATAATTCTCTCAAAAAATGGTAAAGTAAGAAACTAATTGGTGTTTAACAATTTATTTTAATAAGAAAACAAAAAATGGCGAATACTTGCATGAAAAATAGGATATCTACACAAAAGAGGGCAGGGCGTCACAGTGCAACAAGGCTCCCGCTTACACAATGTCTGGGGAGGGTCAAGATGTATGCAGCCTTACCCCCATACATATGGAGAGGCTGCTTTCGGGACTCGAGCATGCATATTTACAAGTCAACAATACCTAACATCTTTATTTACACTAGATTCTAATTATTTCCTCAAATAGTGATCACGGTGTAAATGGTCTCCCTCTAAACATGGTTATAAATCAACAATGGAATTGTCTCATCACCTTTCAGCAGCAAGCCTAGTTAAGTGTCTGGTAGTGATAGGACAAAGTTAAATGTTGTAATATGTATTAGTCAGACTTTTCAATTTGCAAAAGCTATCAAAGCTTTCAGAAGTGACATTAAGCTCAATTCCCAATAAGCATGTTGTTACAATTATTATCTGGTCAAGAAAATGATGGCCACAAAAATAAAAAATTGGACAATAGCACAACCCTACTTGCAAAATATTTTAGGAATATTATCAAACATCATAACTACACAAAACGAGTATCGAAAAGGGAGTAATCCTAAATATGGAACTAATAGAAATATGAAGGTAAGGAATACATACGTCTTGCACAAATCCATAAAATTTGCAAATACAGTCTTCTTAGTTCCCTCTCTAAGAACTTGTGGGGGCCTCATTGTTGTCCTACGCCTGTCTCCAGCAAGATCTGGATTGTTCTCACGCAAAATATTGAATACCCTTCCAAGAAGCTGTTCAACCAAAATGTAACATCAGTATTCAATCTTGATCACAACAATATCGCATGCATTAAAGGGCAAGAGAAAAACAAAGGGATGCTAGATTAGCTGCCTTATTCTGCAGATATGTAGTGGCACGAGAATTTAACCTATAGATGCTGGAAAGAAACAGAACGGGTCCATGCTTCTTTCAATGGCATACACATTTGAGAACGTAGTCCATCAAGATAATTTTCCACGTTAGTGAAAATTTAAATATGAACGTAAAACTATTAAGCTTCTTGACTGAAGATATGAAAAGCCAACATGTCAAAAAGAATTTAGCGGGCAACTTAAACCATGTTTAACGAACCCTATCAAGGAAAAAGAAAACAGTTACAACATTAAGGTGGTAATAAAATACAGAAGATCGTCATATTACTAGTCTAAAGCAGACTCTTAGTGAGGATTATGAAGTTAATATGATTCAAGTCAAAAATGACCATATATTCATTCTCACCTTGCATTGACCAGAATGTCTCATTATGCTAAAATTCCACAATGTTAACACATCATACATCTGGTCGAGGAGGCTCTGTTTAGAAAAATCTAACATTGTCTTAGAAGTCAGAATCTTCTAGGAGGCCAACGAATCTCAGTAAGAACCTCGATTTGGCGATTCTTACTTAGGAGTGACTTGGGAGCTCATTTCTCCAGTGATTAAAGCTCGTTTCTCAGACGAAGGGAGCTCGTTTCCCCAGCGATGTGATTGCTTTCCATGATAGGAGAATTTTCGGAAAGAAAGTTGGAAAAATTTTAATATATGTTCATCAAAGTAAGAAAAAATCAATGATTACTTACTTTGACATCATAAAACTCACTATGCGAATGATATCTCTGTAACTTTGAACTTAACTTTATAAATTCTAATAAACATTAAGATATCCATGAATTTTGATAACAATAATTAACAAAAAAATATTAGCGCACGATCCCATCGTTCTCCCAACTTTAGACTCTTCTATGTAATCATGCTCCTTCGCTCCCGCTTCTGGCTTCTTAGGTCGCAAGTCCTAGTATCCCTAAAACAACAATAGTGAACTCACACAATACATGTTTCATGTCCTCGAGATACGATCACGATTTCCTTTAAATGCATAAAGTTCTTTTCTGGAGTCTGCATATAAATTCAATTATGTAAATGCTCACATTTCAAATTTCGATATCATTAACAAAAAACAAGAAATTTGTGGGCAAACATGATCCAATAGAAAGGCGCAAACAGCTGCACCATAAAAACAAACAGTGAATCTCACATCACCTACACATAGTTGGACACAAGTGTTATCATCTTTGATTTGCTTAGAGGCCCATAAGTAGAACTCCTCAACATCCTACATTACCTTACTTTTGCCTGCGTTTCCATAGTTTAGAAGGATCCTTAAAAGTTGAATTTAATAGGCAATATACTTATCAGGGCATCGTCATCCAACTAGGAAAAAGGTGTGCATGCCATGTGAACAATACTGTCGTACGCAGCATTAATGAAGGTGTTTCAGCAAATCATTTAGGGTCTCTTTTTTATGCTGCAAGCCGAGCCAAAGTGGAAAAAAAAAAGTGTATTTCCAGTTTTATATTTATCATTAGATTTTTTGGTTGAAAGCTCTATGTTATATTATTATTCTCTTCCATCATCCGATGTCACCAGTCACCAACTTAATTGATCCTATTCTACAATCCCATAACTACAACCATTTAAAATGCCTTCAGTTATGAAAATTGAAGCCAAGAAAGTTGTATTTGTAAAGTTGCACTAGTATAGAAGAAACAAGCGCTCTCCATTGTTGCATATTGCCAGCAACCAATTTCAGTCCCGACTCTAATTGAACAACAACAAAGCCTCTATCCAAAAAAATTTGGGGTCGGCTGTTTGAATCATTTCTTCCATTCGGCTATGTTAAGGACCATGTCCATTGTGACACTAACAAGATCCGTGTCCTTCTTGTAACACTTTAAACAGTGTTATTCTGTGACCAGGTCTAGGCGAGTAGGCCTACCTATGGTCCTAATGGCTCCATTAAACGCTTATACTTATGGGAGCATTTATGTAAGTCGATTTTTTTTTATCTTGTCCTTAATTAGTGTCACCTCTAACTTCCTACAAATACACTCATTTCTTATTCTATTCTTTAATGTATTGACACGCATCCAACTTAGCATTCTCATTTTAGCTACACTCACCTTTTGGCATCTAACTTCCTACGGATACACTCATTTTTTCTATCTTTTAATATATTCTCACTCATCCAACTTAGCATTCTCATTTTAGCTACACTAACATTCTGGGCATGTTTCTTAATTATCAACAATCTAGTCCATAAAGCATGGCTAGTCTTGTAGTAGCGTTATAGAATTTTTTTTCTTTCTATTTCATAGGCATCTTGCGGTCACAATCAAACTCTAATTGAGCTAAGGCCTATAATCTCCTTGTTCATTTGGACACTAATCATGTTCTCCTTGTTCATTTGGACACTAATCAAGCTTTATATCAGTTATCAAGTAACATATTTTGGGACTTCCCATGAACTTCTAGAATATCAACTTAATGTTAGAAATGAATAAAGAGTTTGGATACGTGTTTTCATCCAAAAGAAGACTTAAATAAATTACTAGCTCACTGAGTCCTTGTATTGCAAGATCATTTTAAAAGTTCTATCTAGGTAGGATTAATACTAAACAAAGAATGGTTATAGATGTTTAATGTCAGTAATAGAACTACAAAAGTAAGTTGATATACAGCTCTGAACCAAATCACAAGATTCACAACTGCTTAAAAATTATATTAACATAATAATAAATTTTGTGTTTACGTAAAGTTTATATAGTATTATAATAGGAAATGTGCTCGACCTACTTGGCATAGAGGTGTTTAAGATACTAATGAGCTTCTTAGTAGTTTAGTCGTATTCTTAGACGGTCAGACTTAAGGAACTTACCTCCTTAAGACACATTCTTCTTATTCCTTTGCTTAGTCACCATATCACCTTATTTGCATGTAGGGCTGGCCACACTATACCCCCCCCCCCCCCACTTCCTTCTTTCTTACATTCCTTTACCTTCTTCCTTACTTCCTTCTTCCAAGTAAGAGGCCGGACACTCTAATCCTAAATCTGTATATATTACCACTCGATGCAAGTATAGCAGGGTGAGAACACACACAACTTTATATTTACTACCTTAGAAGCAAAGGAAGCACACACACCTCCTTTGCTCTCTCCTTTAATTTTCTTCTCTCCTCTTTAGAAAAGAAGAGCATACATTTCTTCTTGAACATGATAGCTTCTAGCCTAGAAAGAGAAAAACACACACCTTCTCCGCCACTTTCCAACCCGAAGATACCCCCTTCTTTTAAAAAATAAAGAAAATTTCTCCTTATCTTAAAAATTAATTTAGAAGCTATGTTCTTTTAATTTTAATTCAAAAACAATGTTGTTTATATGTGTGTCCTAGCTTATAAAGTTTACTCTATGCATGTTTATATTAATGTTTCACAATGGATTCGAGAGTAGGACACAAGTATATTCATCGATGTAATCGTAGGACACAAGTTTATATATACAGTATACTTCAAAATGATCGTATGACACACAAATAATGATTGTAGGTGTATGTGTTCATATATATACATGTTATCCTAGTAAAATATCATTGTGTTTATACTTGCATGCTTACCTATGTGTGTTTATACTTGCATGCTTACCTATGTGTGTTTATGCAAGCTTGGACCTAATGAAGTATGTTAAAAAGTATTGTATACATTAAGGCGTACCTGATTTGCGTATTGATAACTTGTGTTCTAAAGTATCGTATATGTTTAGTATTAAAAAGTATCTTATATGTTAAGTCGTAATTAATCCTAGTACTACCGAAACCTAATTTTGAAAGTCGTACTAGACGACTATCATGCAAGTTTAAGATCCTATACTTAGAAGATCTAGTACTCGTGTTCTACTCTCGAATACATTACAAAACATGAATATAAACATGCATAGAATAATTTTTATAAGTTGGGACACATATATAACACAATTTTTGAATCAAAATTAAAAGGACAACATAGCTTCTCAAATTTAATTTTGAAGAGTAGGACTTGTCTTGCTTTTCTAAATGGAAAAGGTGTCTTCGGGTTGGAAAATGATGGGAGATGATGTTTGATTCCCTCTTTCTTGGCTAGAAGCCCTGGAGTTCAAGAAAAAAAGGTATTTGTATCTTCTTTTCTAAAGAGAAGAAGATTAAAGGAGAAAGCAAAGAAAAAGTGTTTTCTTTGCTTCTAAGCTAGCAAATACAGAATTGTATGTGTTCTCACCTTGCTATACTTGCATCAATGGTAATATAGACAGGTTTATGGTTAGAGTATTTGGCCTCTTCCTTGGAACAAGAAGAAAGCAAGCAAGGAAAAAAAAGTGAAGTAAAAAAGGATATGAGAGTACATGCAAATGAGGAGGGGTCAAAAGATTGGGAGGTAACATGGTGACCAAGCAAATGAGTAAGGAATAGATGCCTTAATGAGGTAAGTTTCTTAAGGTCTAATAATACGGTTAAGCTACCAAGTAGCTTACAAGTAACTCAAGCACCTCTATGACAAGTAGGTCAAGCACCTCTCATATTATAATGCTATATAAATTTTACGTAACCATAAATATTATTATATTAAAATCTCGAAAGTTCCTAAATTATATTAACATAATAATAAAATTTGTTCTCGTAAAAATTCGCTCTCGTTAAATTATTAATATTATAATGAAGTTTTGAAAAACAGTTATAACACTTTACTACAGTTGTCAAGTGGGCTGGGCCGACCCGAATTTGGGTGGACCGGGCCTCTCAAGCCCATGCACTATAGAGGACCGGGAAAGGCCGAGCCTAAGGGTAGAAATCTAATCCCAGCCCAACACGTCGCTCACGGCACAGTCGGTTTTGAACCGGGCCAGGCTTGGGCCAGCTCTAATCCTAGTGTGCTTGGTATATTTTTCTATATTCATATAATTACTCATGGTTGCAAGTTTTTTTTTTCCTTTTCGATATCAATTGATCAAAACATTTTGTTGCTTTAGACTAAAGTACATATTGACTTCTTGGAGTAATAAGCTCGAATATTTTGTACCTACAATCCAGCTTATTATGCAACATAATTTCTGATAATAAACAGAAGTGCACTTTTCTTCCTACATGGGAGGGGTCGAACCACTAAGCACCATGTCAATCATACAACAATATGATCCCTGGTTACAGGATTATTGCCGAGAAACTAATCAAGTGTGAGATACATAAATTTTTCTCCAAATCGCATAATCATATAGGCAAAATTGTATTGTGGTTGTGATTGTGGTAGTGACTATAAGGCCATATGTACAGTTTGGACACTATGAATTACTATAATTAGGATCACAGTAGAGTCTTATTTCGAGTTAGCATTATAATATGTTCTTAGTATTTGATTGTTTTATCTTCCTATTTGAGGATCAGATGATGATTTTTTAATTATATATTGTTTACTTTATTTATTTTATCGTTCTTGAATCGAGGACTTGCACATCTTTGATAACCTAATATTTGTTCACTAGATGAAGACAGCAGAAACGAAGACGCTACCTTCGTATAGCGTGGATGGTATAGCGTGGATGATTCCGAGTAATGCAGGCCAAGGGTAAAACAGTAGTTTTTTTTGCTTAATTATCTCTCCTGTGTATATATCTTTTGAGGAACCATACTTGTGGGAATATATATATATATATATATATATATATATATGGTTTAAAGTTTATAGATGTGAATATTCTCAGTTTAATATGATTTAAAGTTTATAGATGTGAATATTCTCAGTTTATCAATGGTTTAGTAGTGTCCATACTTTTATCCTATAACTTCACAGACGACAATCGTGATTTTGGATACCGGTATAATCGTATGGCACGAGCCTAGGATATTTGTTAGGTACTCAGTTTACCGTATTTTGGGAACGGAACATAAATTCCATCCTCGAAATTTAAAATCATAATTAGGTTTGATAAATGACTAATATAAAAAAACAAACACAATATTAAACTCACCTTAGAAAAATAAAGTAATATTAGTAAAACAGTCCAAATCTGGTCTAAGAACTTTTCAAGAAAACAAGGGAACTCTTGACATATATAAAGAGTTTTCAAAAGCTTAAATGTTTATGATTGCTATTAAATCTTCATAAATTCAAGAAACATAAATCTCAATCCAGTAATATTCAAAAAAAATTATCGATACACGGATCTGGATTCGTATCGATCGTAATCATCACTTTCCATTCAAATTTGAATGCATTTGTATCAATCGTAACTTGTAATCATTTACTTTCCATTCAAATTTGAATGCATTTGTATCAATCGTAACTTGTAATCATCTCTTTCCATCAAGGTTCTAAATTTAGCTAGGCGAAAACGGTGCGGCAAGGGCTCACCTAGAGCCTAGGACACCTAGGCGCGCTTACACTAAGTATACCATTAGTGGGAACTTTGCTTTCTGGTTGAGAAGTGTCTCTATCCTTTTCACTTCTTATTACTCTTTCCGTTTACTTTTTCTAACATTCATAGTACCAACTAATTCATTCGGGCGAGACAAATTACGATATCATGATGCGCCCTAGGCGGCACCGAACTGATTATATATATATATATATATATATATATATATATATAAACAAAACTCATTCTGGAGAAGTTGGTTAGCATGTTTGGTTTAAGTATGCAGGTGCGAATGGGGAGGTCCACTGTTCGAGTAGTGTAGTAGGTCAATTCTTAACTTTTTTCCTCTCCTCTCATTTCCTTTCCTCTTCCCTCTCCAAAACGGTTCGGTTCAATTTGTTTTTTCCTCCTCTCCTTTCCTCCCTCTCCCCTCTCCCGGCTCCACCACCGCCACCGCCACTACAGCACCACCACCACCACATCACTACCGCCTCTACCACACAACCACCACCACCGACGTCATCAACAGCACCAACGACGCCGCCGCCACCACCACCACCACCACCACCACCACTAGAGCCGCCACCACCACCGGTAAAAAAAAAATATTTTTTTGAAATTTTAAAATAGGGCCGCCTAGTGCCTTTCCGGTGTGGCTGGCGACCGCCTAGCACCTAGGCCGATTTTTAGAACACTGCTTTCCATTTAGATTTGAATGTATACTTATAATCATATCCATTTCCATTCAGATTTGAATGTATTATAGTAACTTGTTGCCTCGTCATTCTGTTGAGTGACTGCAAATAAGATACCATTTTGCTGATAGAATTTTATAATTGCAGCTCTTGCTACCAAACCATAAATATATATTTGATGAAGGAAAGTAGGTTATGAATAAAGTTTGATTGGGTTGTAGTGTTCTCAGAAAAATCATTTCAATTTGTAAAAGACAACTAATATACTATGCTTAAAGTCAATTTTGTAAAATACCAACTAAAACATGAATTAAATTCCACATTTCCAAATCTAGCTTTCACATATGCTAATCTATACTAGTTTACGAAATTATAAATATGGAACTAAAACTCGGTTTTAAATTTCAAGTATTGTAAATCAATTATATAAAATATGGTATTAATCCTTATAATGTTACTTAACCCTAAATCGCATTACAAGTACTCGTCTCGCTAGTCCGGATAGCTGCAGTAATTCCTTGTTTCATAATCCAGTTGATTTACTGCAATCCTTACTGTCTCGTTAGATCAGTTGCTAGATTACTGTTATTGACACATTTTGAAAATAGAAAATCTTTCGTAAAAAATTCAAACAATCAATAAGTGAATTTATATAAGAAAGGTTATTAAAGAAACATAAATTCAAATTTTTCAAAGAATTTCTACTAGGAGAAATGTTCAATAAAATTGTTTTATTTATAGAAGAAAGAAAGAAAGAGTGATATAAATGTTTTGCAAATTTTATTATAATATTAATATTGTTATGAGAAATATTTTTACGAGAAAATATTTTTACGAAAAATAATTTTACAATAATAAAATTTTATTATTATATTAATATAATTTTTACGAATTTCCGATATTTTTATATAATAACAATATTTATTTTTATGTAAAGTTCATACTGTATTATATTTGGAGAGGATCTTGACCTATTTGTCATAAAGATGTGTAAGGTACTTGCTAGCTTAGTCGTAAGCTTAGCCTTTAAGCAAACCTTCTCTTTTGACACCTCCTTTGTAGCCTTTAGCATAGTCACCTTGCCGCCACCTCCTCCTTACCATGTAACATGATACATCCTCCTTCCTTTTTCTTCTTTCCTAAGTTACTTCTCAAGTAAAATCCTTTCCTTTAATACTTTATTTTCTTTACTTGCTTCCTTTACTTTCTTCTTTCTTTTCTTACTTCCTTCCTCTCTCCTTAGTACCAAGGGCCGGCCATCACTCCAATGTCCTAACCCTATCAACCCTAGCATGGTAAGAACACGCACCTATTTCTAGCTAGAAAGAAAGGAAGCACATCTTCTTCTATTATTCTTCTTCCTTAATTTTCTTCTTTCTTAGGGGGAAAAACACAACCCTTCTCCTTGAACCCGAGAGCTTCTAACCTAGAACGATGAAAAAAAAAAAACTCTCCACCATCACTTTTCAACCCGAAGATACATCCCCTTCTTTTAGTGGTGAGCCATGCAAATCTAAGCTTGTTTATACGTGCATGCTTTACCTATGTGTATTTATGCAAGCTTAGACATAAAAGAAAGTATGTCAAAAGTTCGTAAGTTAATATTCATAATATGTGTGTCATCTATTTAGTTTCTACACAAATGGGATATGAATCAAAACCAACAATTCATACCCCTCATACATTTAGTAAGATTCCAGCTTCATTCAACTGTGTATATTGACCCAACCCACTTACAACCCTTAAAAACTAGATTTAAGGCCCAGAGAAGGGTATGTTTCAAATTGCAAAAACATCCATATTCCAATAGCTGGAGAGGGGGCAGGAGCAGTCGAAGAGAAGAGGGAGATGAACATGATCTTGGCAAAGATGGAAACTGACACACCTTTGGGTAGTTGATCAACAACAATAATTTCCACATATGTTTCCAATAATGGAAGATGACATAGAACCCAGAGCATCATCTCTCTTACACATTTTCCAATAATGGAAAATGACACAGAGCCCAAGCTTTCTCCTAAGTGTAAATGGAAACAAATTGTAGGGATGTAAAAGCAAAGGGCCTAAGCTGAAAATCCGGGCAGAATCCTTTTTCTTTCGTTCCTTTTCAAGTAACAGAATCGGAATATCACAATTCCTACTAAGCTGAGGTCAAAAACTACCGAGTCATGGTCCGAGCATATAGGTTTTTGGACAGCAGATTAATATCATGTGACTTCATATCCTCTATGATCAAATCTGATAAGAAATAGACTATGCATTTCTGTTTTGCTGTCTTTCCATTAGCAAATTAGTCTGTAATCATCAAAAAACTAATGGTCTTTAGGGTCACTAAGGTTCCTGATATCAGATACCCTTTTTTTTGGTGGTGGTTGGGCGGGGGGGTTTTGGGGGGGGGGGGGGGGGGGGGGGGGTGGTCACAATACTGGAAACCCGGATATAATAGGACTTCACGGTGGTATCGGATAACAATTCATTTCACATATGATATGTATGACAATTTTTCTGAGAATAAATATAATAGAACAGAATTAGTCTTTGGTGTACTAGAATAAGGTTTATCTAAAGCATAGATATTCTAAGTCACATTAAACATACATATTCTGAACCTGTTTTTAACCCGAACAATCTAACCCATACCGAGTTAGGCCGCGATATCAGCCAGTTTAGCCTGAATACTGACCTGACCCTTTTCTCTGTACCGGTCAGTCATATCGTATAGGTCCCTTTTAAAATGGTATAGCGGCCAACTTGACCGATATCACGAACACCATTCACTCATCCAGTTCACTCGGTCGGTCAGTATGAAAGTTGACAGCACCCACGGTAGACAACCAACTACCTCAAATGTTGGCATTATACTAGCTAAAGAAACATATAAATCCACACACACACACAAACACACACACAGAGAGAGAGAGAGATTTCTGAAGTCACAATCATAAATTCAGAGAACATTCTTGGTCAAGTAGGAGCAATTATAGTTACTTGTAAATAACAGCAGGTGCCTATGAATAAAGCATCAAAACTGAATACAATGAGAAACAAATTTCTAGACATGATTATTAATTTAGTATTATCGGAAAACTAAACCTCCTTATTGGAGCTCCTCTTTCCATCAAGTGTAGTCCCATTGATTTTATATTTTCCTCTAAACAAGCACATAAATAAGTATGTTCCACTGACTGGCTGGACTTTGATATACACAAATTTATCACACTTGAGTTTTTCAAGCAGCATGAGCATCAATAGACAGCTAAGAGCTATAGTAGTGACAGTGTAATATCCACATTACTAAAGCAAATCACAAAACCAAATGTGTATCAGATAGGTGTGGGGTGGGTGGAAGGGTTGACCTCTTCATAATGATAATCTCGGTCAGTGCCTTCCCAAGGATACTGAGTGCCGCCTCCTAACACAATGCCTTCTCCTTGTTCGTCCTCCTCAAATTGCTCACCTAAAGACCATATATGAATCATTGAACTACTTCCATTACTGCAGAAACAACAGGATAACAGGCACGGACACAAAATTTAAATAGACCATATCTTACCATTGGCATCCTCCCCAGCATCTGCATTCTCGTCCTCAAGAAAGTCAGTTTCCACCTATCAAGAAATAACCGACTAACAGTAAGCCCGTTTCCATTTGTATCAGAGTACTAGCATCTAATATCAAGGGGCAGTTACTAGGAAGTATGGACACTCCAGAAATAGGCGTCATGTCCGCATCGTGTCAGACATACAGTCGCAACACAGAAACTCTAAAATACACTAGGGCACTGAAATAAATGTTGTGGCCGTGTTCATGTCATGCATGCACATATTCTACGACATGGAAACTGCAAAATACAATAGGACAACCCAAAAATCGGAATCTAGTCCCGTGTCTGCGAAGTGTATTATGTCACACATATTTTATGGACGCTCCAAAATACACTAGAGCACACGAAGGTCGGTACAGCAACCATGTCTCCGTAAAGTGAAGGACACATATTCGACAAAATGGACACGACAAACAAAATAGGATGCACCAAAATCGGTATTGTATCCGTGTCGTCGTTTTATCATCGCGTTCTATTAATATCCATGCAACATGGGGTCATAACTAAGTACAGAAACTAACTGGTTTCTTTTTCTTTTTCTTCAGCCCAACAAAGCTTGGCTCCCCGACATCAGCAACTGCATCAGAACAAAATTTAATTTCGCAAAAATAAGTTTCTAATTACAAATTCATCCAATCTAAGTTAACAGCAAGCAGACCTGACAGCTCTTCGGTCTTCTCGGCGAGCTTCTCCATATCTTCGGGAACATCTTGAATAACAACCTTCTTCTTTTTCTTCTTCTTCGAGGGATCGAAGGGGACCAGCTATATATAACACAATTCCCATAAATAATAAAGATCGGCACAATAACAAAAGAAATTGACTGGAAAATATACTAAAAATGAATACAAGTTTCACCTCGGGGATCTCGTTCGGAGCCTCTTCTGCCATGTTTGCGGGTCTTAAATCCACGAAGGGAATCAAATTTCAAGAAGAACGAAACCCTAAATTTCTAGGGTTTGAACAGGACGGTCAAGCAACAACAGAAGTAAAGAAGAACATAAATTTCAAGAAATTGAAACCCTAAGTCAGAGAAGAAACCCTAATTTTCAAGGGTTTTGAGAATGGACAATATCGATCTATCGATCACGAATATAAAATTTATGCAGAAAAATTACCAGCTCGATCGAAGAAAATGGAGAGCTTTCTTCAATATTTTTTAGGGTTCGAGGAAAAAGGGGTTCTGATGTGGTTTCTTTCTACTTTTTGGTGGTTAGTTTTTTTCCGGTATTTGTAGCAGCTATATAGCCAGCAGTCGGTGGGCTAATGGCCCAGATTGGATTGCAGAAGCCTGGGTCCAGGGCTCCGTGGAAACCAAGCCCAATGGGCTTTACCGTCTAGCTGGCCCTTTAGTTCAACCCTCTCCATTCCTATCAAGCAGTGCCCTTGAGGGACGTTTGATACGCGGTATTATTTTTTCCCGGCTTAATTGCTAATTGCTACCCTCAACTATCACATTTTTTCAAGTTGCTATCCTAAACTTTTTTTCGTGACAGATTGATACCTCAACTATTCAATATATTCAAGTTGATACCCTCCGTTGCCCCGGGGTTAGTTTTTCCGTCTGTGCTCGAAAAAGTTGATTTTTTTGGACGAGAATAGCCCTTAGCAATTGTTTTAAAAGCTCATTCTCTTTCAAGAAAGAGAAATTTTGTCAAAGTTACCAAAAAATTTCCCCATCCGCCCGGTGATGCCCTAGCCTCAGCTCTATTCCATTTTCTTTCAAATTTTTCTCCTAATTTATGTAGTCTACTTTCTTCGTACATAATGTCTAATCTTCTCTCAATTTCTATATGCCCTAGTCCATTCTCTTTCAGTTTTTTTCTACTAATTTTTTTTAGTATATTTTCTTTCTACATATTCTCTCATCTAATCTCAATTCGTATATGCAGTTTATAGTTTTGCGATGTCAGTGATCTCAAGAGAGTCCAGCAGCACCTACTCTTCCAAGAAGGTCGAAGAGGAATGGAGGAGTTGTTTTTGCCAAATCGAGACTCATCTCACAACTTGTGTGAAGACACAAAATGCTGGACGTCGATTTTGGGGATGTGGTAACTACAAATCTTCGAGAAGATGTAATTTTTTTGAGTGGAAAGATGAGGAGTTTTCCGTTCAAGCTCGAAAATTCATCCTAAGATTACAAAGAGAGAACATGGAGATGAAGGAGAAAATATTAGATCTGGAGGCACAAATTCGTATGAAAGAAATGCACAGTTCCCGGCCTTTCATTCTCGGGACTTTTGTTGTTGTTATACTTGTATTTGTCGTTATACTTGCAGTGACGGTTGTTTAGTTGATTAGGACGGTTCTTTTTGAAAAGTTCATGAGAACTGTTGTAGTTATTCTGATGTGGATTGGATTTTATGTATGAATCCCTAACTAAGACATGATTCTAATGAAAACGATGTGTTGCTGATATTTGTTCTGATGTGGATTGTGCTAATAAAAATGAAGCTTTACTAAGTGAGGAACTGATATCATTAGACCATTCAAATCAGTAGCATTTCATTCAATGAACTGCCATCCATATAAGAAACATACAGACGTTTGATACAGAACTGATATCCAAAGTGATATCCAACATTTGATACAAATAAGAAGCATACTGTAGTTTGATATCCAAAGTGATATCCAACATTCAATGAACTGACATTCTGTAGTCTACTTTGGTACAAATAAACTGACATCAAAGTGATATCGAACATTTGATACAAATAAGACCATACCTTTCAGTAAACTGATATCCAAAGAAACATACAAATAAGACCTTAATAGCACAAACTGATATCCAAAGTTTGATACAAATAAGAAGCATACAGAAGAAACATACAATTCATAGCACAAAATGATATCGAAAGTTTGATTCAAATAAGAAACATACATACGTTTTATACAAATAAACTAATATCATATCCAAAGTTTGATATCATCCTCAAAACTGACATCAAAAAACTGTTATCATCCAACTGTTATCAAAGTCTTGCCACCATCAAAGTTTGATACAAATAAACATACAAAATGCTGTTAGCAAAGTCCTGCCACCATCAAAAAACTGTCATCATCCAACTGTTATCAAAGTCCTGCCACCATCAAAGTTTGATACAAATGAACACACAAAATGTTGTTAGCAAAGTCCTGCCACCATCAAAAAACTGTTATCTTCCAACTTGTTAGCAAAGTCCTGCCACCATCAAAAGTCATGGCATCCACCTGACTTTCCTGGAAAAAAGAGAAGAAAATAGGTTAGTGCAATGTAATTTACAAACTCCTATTTGCTGTAAAATAAGTTTGGAGATTTAACAAAATAGGTTAGTGCACTTATATTTACATAACAGTAAAGGGATTCTTTGATGCAGTGGGTAGAACTCCAGACTGTTGCATAGCCTTCATATGGAAATTCCAATCTGGAACAGTGTGAGCTCTTGCAATATTCCACAACATGTTTCTCAGCTTGCCCCCTCTGTAGCCACTATCCCTGAAGTTTGCATGAAGGTGCCTAACACAATACCTATGATGGTCCTCGGGCATAATCTGTTTGAAAGCCTCAATAAGGCCCTGCAATGTACAAGTACAACGTATTAAGTCCAACTAAAATGTAGTTAAACAAACCTAAAACTAAACAGATTTAGAGGAACTGAAATGAAATAAAATGAACTATACAGATTTCAGAAACATACAGATTTCAGAAAACATACATAAGTATGAGACATTAAAGAGGAACTCACAGGAGAAAACATACAGATTTCAGTAGCTAAACATAAAAGTATGAATTCATAAAAGGAAATTTATAGCCAGGAGAAAACATAAAAGTATGAGACATTAAAGAGGAACTCACAGGAGAAAACATACAGATTACTGGGACATTACACAAAAGTATGAATTTATACAAATGTATGAATTACTAAGTCTAAACATAAAGGGAATCTCTCTTCCAACAAAAATATGATACATTACTAAGTCTAAACATAAAGGGAATCTGAATGTAGAAGTATACCTTTTGCCTATCACTTATGAAATGCCAATTGTTCTCCGACTGGCTTCCAATAGCATGAAGCAAACATTGGAGAAACCAACTCCATGTATCATGGCATTCTTGGGCTACTACTGCCATGGCTATAGGAAACATTTGGTTGTTGGGATCTCTAGCAACAGCAGTTAGTAGAATCCCTCCTGCAGGCCCCTTCAAATGAGTTCCATCAACCCCAATAACCTTTCTACAACCACTCTTGAAACCTTTTATTTGTGCATTGTAGGCAATGAAAATCCCATCGAAGATGTTGGGTTCTTCCAATGATGTCCTTTGTGTCCTTATCTTCACAACACTACCTGGATTCTTTTGGAATATGACTGCCGCATAGTCTCTCAACAATCCATATTGTTGCTTGTAACATCCCTCTATGATATTCATTGCTTTTCTCTTTGCTCTGTAGGCTTTAGCTCTAGAGATTTCAACTGAGAACTTCCTATTTACATCACTTCTGAACTCTTCAACATTCCATGTAGGACTACTTCTGAAGACCTCCAAATATTTCTTCGCCAACCAAAATGCAGTCATCTGGGTATTCACCAACACCCTTGAGCAATTGTGGCTTGCTTGCAAACTTTTCAACTGCCACCTAGTACCATCAGAATTCATTGAGCCATAGAGTCTAAAGCCACACTTTTTTTTGCACTCTACACATATTCTTCTTCCCTCATTCTTCTTCCATGTGATGTCATACCCTCTCTAATTGCATCTTCCCTCACTAATCTTCTAAAGTCACTTGAACTTTGAAACTCCATTCCCACAATAAATGATGGCTCTTTCAAGTCCCTTACTTCGTTGAACTCTGGAAACTTGGGCCTAGACTGTCCAACTTCATCGTCTTCATAAATGCTTCTGATATCATCGGAGTCCTCATACTCACTTTCAACAAATTCTGCTACCTCGCAATTCTCTATATTTTCTCTAATGTGTGCATCATCTTCATCTTTCGCATCGGATCTTTTATCACTTTCTTCACTCTCTTCAGTTTCTTCACTTCCTTCTTCATTCACATAGTCACCATCACCCACATCTTCATCTTCACCACCATCTTCTTCATTCACATAGTCATCATCCCCATCTTCATTCTCTTCATTATTCCCTAAGATAGAAAATAGTTAAATCAATAAATGTAAAAGGCTCCAATGTAAAACAACACACAAATAAATAATAGCAATGTATATTCATACCACTTTCACCAACAGCTTCAGTTTCTGTGCACATGACTCTTGACCCTTGTGTGGCAATGTATCTGTCAAGCTGCTCAATATGACTTGGGTCCGTCGTTTCAGGGAGCTCGTTGTTTTGACCATCAAGATGTTCAACATATATATCTACAATCTCTTCAGTTTTGTTGTCAGTGTTCCTACTGTTGAACAACTCCAACACTTTCTCATCTGTGTCCAAAAGCATAAGACATTTCTTGGACTTGCTTATATGGAATATTCTACAAGGACAATTGTACCCTAATTCTCTCAACCAACCGAATATTTCTTGAATAGACATTCTATCCAAGTCAATGTTACAAGTGTTCTCCGTACCACCAACATATCTCCAACCGGTACTTGTAGAAAAATGACCACCATGGTGTAGTCTTATAGACCATATCATCTGCACAGTAAAGAGAGGTAAGAATCATACTTGATGTATTGCTTACTATGTGTATTGTTTACACAAAGAAAAGAGCACCATGGTCCCCCACACAATGGTCCCCCACACAATGAAGAATACTGTATCATGTGCCCACCACATACAGTGAGCACATGTGGTCCCGACAACCTTTCTATACATTACAACAAATAACACACGTGCATTATGGGTTACTCAGAAAAACCGTAAGAAAATCCAAAGTCAGAGAATCAATACACATAGTAAGCCCTAAATTGACTTCATACTTTGCAGACACACACGTGCATTATGGATTACTCAATATAAACCCTAAATTGACTTCATATGTCGAAAAAACCCTAAGTCAGAGAATCAAAAATCAAAACCCTAAAAATCGAAAGTCATGCATGCATCAAAATATTAACACGAAAATTGTGGATTACAAATGTACATAGCTCGAAAAAACCTAATTTAGAAAAATGTCAAAAATCCTAAATCACAAAATTAATTAAAACCCTAAGATCAAAAGCTTAGAGATGGAGAAGGCATGAGGAATGTGTAGAGATTTCACCTTCTTTGGGACCGGGTGAAGATCAAATGAGAGAGAGAGAGAAGCCTTCTTTCTTTAGAAATATCTAATTAAACCGATCCTAATCTATTCGTACAGGATCTTTAACAAGGGCTTTTTCGTCTTTTTATCTACGCTGTTAACGTCGTTAGGGTACTAAGTCGTCTAATAATAGTTGAGGTATCAATCTGTCACGAAAAAAAGTTTAGGGTAGCAACTTGAAAAAGTGTGATAGTTGAGGGTAGTAATTAGCAATTAAGCCTTTTTTTCCCAAAATGAAAATCTATTATCATATTTATTTGGAATATAAAAAATTTATTTTTGAAAATTAGAAATATCCAGGTAAATAGTTTACCCATAAAATATGGGAATCCTATCCCTTAAGAATAGGTGGATTTTTTTTTTCGGACAAAAAAAAAAGAAATTTGTTTAAACTTTTTTGATCATTTTCAAAAACTTTTCCGTTTTGTCGTTTTTTCGTTTTTTTGTCTTTTTTATCATTTTTGTCTTTTTTATCGATTTTTTGTTTTTTTGTCATTTTTAGTCATTTTCGTTGTTTTTATCATTTTTTGTTATTTTTGTCCTTTTTTTATCTTTTTTTCATTTTTATCTTTTTTTGTTGTTTTTGTCGCTTTTTAGTAGTTTTTGTCAATTTTTATTTCTTTTTGTCATTTTTTTGTCGTTTTTGTCCCTTTTTTGTCTTTTTATCGTTTTTTGTTTTTTTTGTCGTTTTTAGTATTTTTTGTCATTTTTGTTGCTTTTGTCATTTTTTTTCCTTTTTTGTCATTTTTTTGTCGTTTTTGTCTCTTTTTATCGTTTTTTGTCGTTTTTTGTTGTCTTTTGTTGCTTTTTGTTGTTGTCTTTTGTCGGTTTTGTTTCTTTGTTGTCATTTTTTGTCTCTTTTTTATCACTTTTTACCCTTTTTGTCCTTTTTGTCGCTTTTCGTCGTTTTTTTGTCGTTTTTGTTGTTTTTGTCGTTTTTTAGTAGTTTTTTCGGGTTTTTTTGGTTCTTGTTACTTTTTGTTGGTTTTTTTGTTGATTTTTATCCGTTTTTTTTTCTCTTTTTTGTCATTTTTTGTTGATTTTTTTTTCGTTTTTTTTGACGTTTTTGACATTTTTTTGTTGTTTTTTGTCGTTTTTGTTTCCTTTTTTTTCCTCTCTTTTGTCATTTTTTTGTTATTTTTTGTCATTTTTTTACTAGTTTTTTTATCGCTTTTTAGTTAAATTTTTTTTTCAATTTTTGTCTTTTTTGTCTTTTTTGTGTTTTGTCGTATTTTGTCGTTTTTGGTTGTTTTTTTTTTCTTTTGTCGTTTTTTTCTTTTTTGTCATTTTTTTTTTCATTTATTGTTCCTTTTTATCGTTTTTTGTATTTTTGTCATTTTTTTGCTTTTTGTCGTTTTTTATTTTTTTTGTCTTTTTTGTCGCTTTTTTTGTTTCGACTTTTTTTCGCTTTTGTCGTTTTGGTCTTTTTTTTGCCTTTTTGTCTTTTTTTGTATTTTGGTCGGATTTTTTTCGTTTTTGATTATTTTTCATTTATATTTTTTTCCTTTTCCTTTTTGACGTTTTTTCGTTTTTAGTTTTTTTTTCAATTTTTATTTTTATTTTTTATCATTTTTTTCAGGAATATTTATATAATCACCAAATATGGGAATGTAATTTTTCAGAAAATTTAATTACTTGGAATTTGATTTCCGGTAATATAGAATTGTCAGCTATATAGTATTCTGTATACCAAATGCCTCCTAAAAGGAACCTCAAATCGGACAATTTATTTTGTCATTATTAGGGTTAACTTAAACTTAATCTCTAATTTAATACTAAACTAATTTAGTCAATTGCCATTCTCCTCTTCAACTCTACATATAAGGATAACTCACCATGTACGTGGGCTCCTTAGAGGGCGTTTTGTTCAAGTTTTGGAAGCTTGGAAATGGGATTTGAATTTTCTACCCATGTTTGGTATGTCTAGGATTGGGAATTGGGGGGGGGGGGGGGGGGGGATACGAGGGGCATCATATTCCCATTTATGTGGGAAGCTATTCCCAAGCCCCCCTTGGAATAATTTTGCATTCCTATGAATGTTGTTTGAGTATTTTATTTGGACACTAATGCCCTCCTTTTACTTTCAAAGTTATAACTTCTATCCCAAACATATGAATTTAGATAATAGTAGCATCATTAAATTAATGAAAGGGTATTTATGAAAATTTAAACAAATCAAGATTCCTATCCTTGTGTGAACCAAATATGGAAATTAAATGACTACATATTCTCAACCTAACTAAACATGGGTATGAAAATGTTGGATTCCTTTTCCATGGGAAGGAATAGGAAATGGATTCCTAGGAATACAAAAATCCATCCAAATGAGCCCTAAAAGATTTTATTCCTTTATTCCATGACATACATCCCTTAGATGGCACATGACATCATTCACCTCGTGAAATAAAATATTTGTTGGAGTTTTTTCTTGACTTGTAGAGAGTTTGCTCTCAACAAACCATGTAAGTTTAGTCCCACATTGGCTAGAAAAACCCATGGGTATCTCAATATAACTCATCATGGGGAGTAGAGAGATGCACATGGGGTGGTGACCCTAAGGAGGGTACCATTTGGGTGCTTTTACATGGAGGTAAGGTTAAGACACCCTTTTAAGCATTCATGCTTTTTGACCAAGCTCAATTTAATTCCATAGGACAGCATCGTCACTAGGCGCATAGTGCGCTTAAGTTGTGCTCGTTGCGCGAGCCTCTTACGCAGTTGTTCGCACGACCAGTTGGCGCACAGTTTGCGAGTGGTGCGCACGTGTTGCGCAAGTGCGCACTGTGCACGTCTTGTGCAGTTGCGCGAGAGTGCATGGGCGCTGGACGTTGGGTACGTGTACACACGAGTGCAGTGGCTCACTATGGTGCTCGCACGCAATGGCGCTCAGTGGCACTGTTTTGCGCAGAACATGGCTGTCCACGTTCTGAACCGTTTTGAAACGTGCGATAATGGATCCGATAATTTCGGATCTGACATTCAATCGTCATGCACATTCTGGATCTGGGCGGCTACAGAGAGACCCTATTTATAGAGTCTCTCTTCTCTCTCGGGAGAATACAATTGTACGAAATTTCTACAGAGAGAAGAGAGAGTTTCTGCGTCGGCGCCAGTTCCAACTTTTCGAGGAGTCCGTGAGCAGATTGTGTAATGACCCGCTCCGCCCTAGCGGAATGCCGGTTCAAACGGCAAGTGCAACGACTCAAACGAGCCGTTGACTCGAAGAGTTGCATTGACCCGATGAAGAATCGATCCAAGGCTTATATTGGCCCGTCGAAGATGAATCCAAACTTAGAACTTTTAAAGGCGCACTCGGAGTATCGCTCGGCCGATGCGAACATCGCTAAGGTGGGTGGCTCCGATGAACCCGTCTTTGCTTAACCTAGACACATAACAATACGGACACTATGGCTAGAATTACTAGGCGATAACACCGCGCATGCTAATAAATGACTCAACGCACCTAGCTAAGGGAATAATCCCATTTTGTATGCTTGTGTAGAACATGGAAAATAACTTAGAAAATATGCGAACTCTCGCACCACGCTCGTGCTAAGGCACAAGCTTACAGTCAAGTTCCTGTCACTTTCCGTTCCCGGAATACGTATTCTAAATACATGTACTGCTGGAACGTATTTATTCAATATTTATCATGTATTATTCTGTATTTAAATTCCTTTAATTTCATGTTAATTTATTTCCTGCAATTATTTTTCTGCATTTTACTTTCTGTATTTTATTCTCTGCTTTTACTTTGCTTTTGGGTTCGGCCTAGATTGGTTTATTTTCGGTTTTTGTTGGTTCATCATGAACCCAACCCCCCACCTACCACCACCCCATTTAAAGCCCATCCCATTTCTCTCTCTTCATTACTTCACTATTACTCTTCTTCTTCCTCTTAACTCTCCCACCAACCTAAGAGAGCAAGGCAAGTGCCAACTTGCTTCTTGATGGATCTCCATTTTTATTGTTCCATCATCTTCCTTATTTGATTCTAAGTCTCTTTAGTACTTAACATTTCCAATTTTCATGGCTTATTTGTTGTAGATCTAAGTTTGATGCATTTTCGGGTTTCTTAGGTTTTGATCTAGTAAACTTTGTTATCTTCAAGTTTCGATGGTTCCATATTGTAGAGAATTTCGTTCTACCTAATTTTGACCTTTGGAAGTCCATATTTGGCCTTGGGATGAAGGATTTATGGAGCTTGGAAGCAATGGCTTCCATGGTTCTGTTCTCAGAAATTCGGAGAGGAAGCACAGCCACATCTTCATTCCTCAGCCGCATGAATCTTCCTTTCCCACAGCGCATGATATTTATTTCCCACAACGCATGATATTCATTTCCTAATTATTTCCCACAGCGCATGAGATTCATTTCCCACAGCGCATGAGATTCATTTCCCACAGCGCATGATATTTATTTCCTACAGCGCATGATATTCATTTCCCACAGCCGCATGAATCTTTCTTCCTCAGGCGCATGAGATTATTTATTTTCCAATCATTTCCCTCAGGCGCATGATATTATTTATTTCCCGATCGTTTCCCTCAGGCGCATGATATTATTTATTTCCCAATCCTTTCCACAGCGCATGATATTATTTATTTCCCAAATCCTTTCCACAGCGCATGAGATTATTTATTTTCCAATCATTTCCCACAGCGCATGAGATTATTTATTTCCCGATCATTTCTCTCAGGCGCATGATATTATTTATTTCCCAAATCCTTTCCACAGCGCATGAGATTATTTATTTTCCAATCATTTCCCACAGCGCATGAGATTATTTATTTCCCGATCATTTCCCTCATGCGCATGATATTATTTATTTCCCAATCATTTTCCACGGCGCATGATATTATTTATTTCCCAATCATTTTCCACAGCGCATGAGATTTATTTCCTACAGCCGTATGAATCTTTATTCCTCAGGCGCATGAGATTATTTATTTTCCAATCATTATTTTCCAATCATTATTTATTTTCCAATTTTTATTTCTCGAATTTGGTATTAATTAACATTGATTGTTATCTTGATTAATAATTGATCATGCGTTCCTAGATGGAACTAAGAGACTGGCTAGTCGTCTTATTGAATTAAATGGAATAAGACACGTTCATACTTGCAATCGATTGGCCAATCCCGAATACTGGCATATAGGTACATGCATGCTACAATTATTTATTTATTTTACGAAAGCAGCATGTGTACTCTATGGTCAAGGCATGATTATTCCGTGGTTAGTTTTAATTGTTGCATTATGCTATGTAAGACCTACAACCTAACCGCACGGGTATCGTTGTAGAGTTGAGCATATCGTACTTTGTACGGAAGTACTCATTCTGAAATGACCATGATCCACGGCATGGGATTTCACTTAACATAGAGCTACTAAGTTAAATAAAATAATAATTGCATGGAGGAAATGGATCTCCGAGTTCTTACATGGCAGCCCTCTTTGGGACTATTAGCGCCCAACAGGCCGGCTGGTTCCCACAGATACTGTAATTCTGCCACACGGGCAGGGAGCGGTATCTGCTTATATTATTGTATATTGTATATTGATGACGGGCGTCCCGCTGGGACTCGTCTAATTCATGATTGGCGCAATGGATTGATTGGATCGACTAGCCTTGCTTGTCCATAGTAAGAACTGAGAAATCCTTATTGCATAATTCCAGGATAACTTGGGACTCACAGTTGTAAGCCGTAGGAGTTGGATGGCCGTTTAAGTTGATTTGTTTGTGTACTGTACCTACTCTGTTAACTAACTAAGATGATCAGAGTGTCGAGACATGACGGGCCAACCTCTGTTCTTGTTTGGTTGGGAGGTTGGATCGAAGTGTCGTGACATTATGTGAATCCTAGTAGCAAGCAGAGATCTATATATCCTATTCTCTTATTACTGGTTTTAACTCCTCATATCGTGCTTCCTTGCGGTACTTGCTATTAGAGGTCTAACCTCTCTGGTTTTGCATGGCCAGATTTAGAGCCGGTTCCCGAGGACTCAGCTTACCTCTACCTCCAAGATGGTCAATACTAGAGGAATGATCGCAGGAGGACTCGAGTGGGTTCCTTACTTTCCCGCTCGTTTTGTTAATTACTTTATATTTTGTCGTTTGGCACCGACATGTTAGTCGGATAGTCTTGCACTTACTTTTACATAATTGTAATTAAGTCAGACTACAGCTGATAACAATTGTGTATATGTTGCTATATCATCTGGCTATGTTTTGTAAAGCCAGATCTCAAGAACATTTTGACTAAGCGTTTGGGACGCCTTATTGCTTTATCTTAAATGTTCTCTGTTATTGCTTCTTGTTTGAATGATTGAGACAATAGATGTGAAGTGACCATAGCGAGACTTTCATGTAGTATGCACCCCCTTGTCTTTTAGACAGCATTGATCGTATTATACGGTATTCATCTACCCGTAATACGTAGCTGGCTGAGTCATTCCCCCGCTCTCCAGTATTCTGGTTCTGGGGCGTGACAAGGTTTTAGTGGTTGCCCATGCAGGTCTGATTTCAGACTTGTGGGGTGTTTTAATTTATAGGATGTCTCAATCACACATGTTTCCCCTTGATCTCATGATTCGTTACTCTCGACTCTAGCTTGACATTCCGGTATCCTTTGACTTCATTGATCTTTCCAGTCCGATCGTTTGATTGCTCTCTTGTCCCTTTTCTTAGGGGCACCTCGTCCGCATCTGACAGGACTGGGCAACAACAACAAGGGCAACACGGACAACCTGACCAGGTTGGTCAGCAACAAGGGCCGGTACTAACTCAAGAGACCATCCAAGAAGAAGTGATAGTGGAACCAGCAGCTGGACTGCAGTATCCGGAGGTTCCTACACCACCCATAGTTCCACCTACACCAGTGGAAATGGACACACCGGCTCTTCTGGAGATCATGAGAGGGATGATGGCTACTCAGCAACATCAGATGTTAGCCCAACAACGTATGCACGCTCAGTTACAAGAGCAGAATGCACTACTTAACCAAGGATTGCAGACAGCTTTGGAAAGAGGGGCGAGGACAGATTCAGGAGCATCAGCCAGGTTTTGCAAGTTCAACCCCCGTCGTTTCGAGGGCACGGAGGATGCCATCTCAGCAGATGCATGGCTTAAGGATATTAAGGCTATCTTGACAGACGCTAAGGTGCCGGCAGAAGAACGTGTGGATCAGGTGAAGTTGTTACTTCAGGATCTCGCACGTGATTGGTGGGAATCAGAGGAGGTAGGCATCAGACGTCCTGTGGCTTGGGACGATTTTACAGCAAGATTCAAGACAAAGTACTATGGAGTTGTGGCGCAGTTTGAGCTACAACAGAAGTTTATCAACCTCAGACAGGCTGGCAAGACGGTAGATGCTTATGCAGCAGAGTTCTGCAGATTGAGTAGGTTCGTCCCAGAGATGGTAGCAACAGAGAGCCAGAGGGCTATGAGGTTCCAGCAAGGGTTTCACCTTGAGCTCTTGCAATTGATAGAGGGGCACAATTACCAAACTTTTGATGAAGTATTGACGGCGACTCGAAGGCATGAGATAACCGTTCAGAGGATTACAGCCAGGACTGGGGGTCAGAAGAGATCCCACAGTCAGATTGAAGGAGGAGGGGGAGCAGCACCCCGAACAACAGCACCATCCCTTGGCATTCGCATTCACGATGTGGCAATGCGAGGACGAGCACCACCACCCAGGCAGCAGCAACAGCAACAGATGAAGAACCAGCAACCCCCAGCGGGCTGCACTTATTGTGGGAAGATGAGGCACACTAGAGATGTGTGTCGGACATTGAACGGGCAATATTTGATATGTAGAAACCCAGATCATCGGGTTACCACATGTCCCATGAATTCGAGGTCAGGAGGACCAATACAATAGTTTCCTGCTCTGCCAGTACCAGGGGCAGGACAGTATCGAGGACCAGCGGTGGCAGTTAGGCCGTTGGCACAACGCCCGTTAATGCCGCAGGCTCAAATGTTTCGGCAGCAGGGACCGCCGATGCAGCAACACCAGCATAGACCACCCCAGCATCACCAAGGCAGGGGCCAGCGGCAGCACCAGGCTAGGCCGCAGCATGGGAACCAGCAAGGAGGTCGAGGGCAGGCATTCACTCTATCCTTGGAAGAGGCATTGGCATCGGAAGATGTTGTGGCAGGTAACATTCTCGTCGCCTCTTATCCCGCAGTAGCATTGTTTGATTCGGGAGCATCACACTCATTTATATCTACACAATTTGCAACACGGCTAGGAATGGAGTTCGAGGCATTGCCAGGGAGGTTAAATATACTCACTGGTAATGGGCTCGTTGGAGTTAGTAGAGTTATCCTAGCATGTAGCATTGTAGTTTGCGGACATTCCTTACCCGCCCGGTTGATAGAATTTCCTGTTGGAAATTTTGACGTTATCTTTTAAAACACAAGTGTAGGCAACTCTAGAGGGGGTGAATAGAGTTTGTGTCAATAATCACCAAATAAAAATTAACTCTATATTACCTCCACAAAAACAACTATCAATATAGTAAATAAATCAGAAATAAATGCGGAAGTAAATAAAGATCAGAAGAGCATTCGCAGACACAGCAGTTTTAACCTGGTTTCCCTCGTGGAGGACTAGTCCAGGCCTGAGAACTCTAGCTCAGGATTCAATCCACTATTTGTGAAATAGTAGTTTACAACCCGTGCCTTTTCTTCAGAAGAGCACGTCAACTTCTTACAGAGGATCGCAGTGGCGATTTGCTTGGAATTGTCCAAGCGACTTCTTCTTTTCAACTCTTGCACAAAAACTTCTAGCTGAATTGCACTTGGGAAGTTTTGTGGCTAGTAGATTGGAAGAGTAAAGCTCTTGACTATATAGGCTATGTAAGAGAAGAAGAAGAGAAGAGTGGATGGTTTCAAATGAGAGAAACCAAGGCCTATTTATAGGGTTCGGGACAAGCAGAATTCGGCCAGAATTCGGTATGGATAATTCAAATTTTTGGCCGTTGGACAGCTTGTAGCAAGCAGGCCCTAAAAATCAGGATGCTGGAAATCAGGGGATAGAGTTCGGCCCGAACTCTGTGTGGAGGCAGAGTTCGGCCCGAACTCTGTCTCCAGAAGACAGAATTGGTCCATTGGGCTTTGTGGAGCTTGGACTTGGTTCAGGAATTGGTCTGTTGTATGGTAGAGCTTGGAGAGATATGTCTAGGGGTTGAGATGACTCAGTGCGACTCAACGTACACATTCTCCTAGACTCAATAAATTGAAGATTACAGACTTAGAACAATTAGGAAAACCAAGAGCCTATTTATGAAGCCTTTCTTCTGATATTTGAGCAGTCCTGAAGACGTCTTTTCCCTTGACAGCAGTCGTCCGAAGATAAACAGATCTAGAAATCTGAATACCTTTCGGGGGCTTCGCCCCCGAACCCCCGACGGGGGGCGCTGCCCCCTCGACCCCTGTCCGCTGACCGGGCAGCGGAACCCCCGATGCGAGGCCCCGGATAGGTCGCTAGGCGGTTCGGAGAAATCTTTTTGTATAACGCCGTCTTCGCTCCATCATTAATTCTTCATTGCCTATGTCCTGTTTGATCATGTTTGATCATGCTTACTGCATGTCTACAAATACATGTTAGGCCAGCAAAATATGTTGCAGTACGATAGAAGCATAGCAATATAATACAGGACAATTAGGACATTGCTAAGTTTAAGTAACAACATGATAGCATGTTAGGCCAACAAAATATGTTGCAGTACGATACAAGCATAGCAATATAATATAGGACAATTAGGACAATGCTAAGTTTAAGTAGCAATATGATAGTGAGTATATGAGTATTAGTGACATCATTATGTTAAACTTAACTGATTAGCCATATTCAAAAATACAATATAATCATTGGGCCAACAATCTTAGGCATGGACTGGCTGAAAGACAGTCATGCGATGATAGATTGTCGTAGAGGGAGTGTATCTTTTGATATTCTAGGCATGAAGCGGTTTACCTTAGTCAGATCAGTGGCAACTCAACAAGAGCAGGGAGTAGTGACGGCAATGGAAGAAGTTCAAGTCCCGAAGGTAGTTGAAGAGTTTCTAGACGTATTTTCTGAAGAACTTCCAGGTCTACCACCGGTTAGAGATATTGAGTTCAGTATAAAATTGGCACCTGGAACTAAACCGATATCAGATCGAGTTTACAGAATGGCGGATTCAGAGCAGGCTAAGGTATATCAGCACATAGAGGAACTGAAGGAGAAGAAGTTCATCCAAGCTAGTATATCACCATGGGCAGCACCAGTGGTACTTGTGAAAAAGAAGGATGGGTCATCCAGATTGTGCATCGATTACAGGAAGCTTAACGCAGTAACAGTGAAGAACAAGTACCCACTACCCAGGATCGACGACTTATTTGATCAGTTGAGCAAAGCTAGAGTTTTCTCCAAGATAGATCTTCGTTCAGGGTATCAACAAGTGAGGGTTCGAAAGGAGGACATTCCCAAGACAACATTCAGGTCGAAGTATGGGCATTATGAATTCTTAGTAATGCCGTTTGGTTTGACCAATGCTCCAGCAATATTTATGGATTTGATGAACCGCATCTTTATGCCATACTTAGATCAGTTTGTCGTTGTATTTCTTGACGACATTCTAGTATATTCAACTAGTGAAGAGGAGCATGAAGACTACCTCAGGAAAGTGTTACAGGTTCTGAGAGAGAACCAGTTGTATGCCAAGCTCAGCAAGTGTGAGTTTTGGTCGGATCACATTTCATTTTTGGGTCATATCATATCAGGAGCTGGAGTAGCAGTGGATCCCAAGAAGATAGAAGCAGTAGAGAGTTGGCCAGTACCCAAGACCGTAGCTGATGAACGGAGTTTCTTGGGATTGGCAGAATATTACAGAAGGTTCGTATCAGACTTTGCAAGGCTTTCAGCACCTATGACCCGCTTGACACGGAAGGATGTACCATTCGTCTGGTCGGCAGAATGCCAGGCATCATTTGAGAATTTGAAGCAAAAATTCAGCGCCTATTCTTACATTGCCAGTTGGACCCGGAGGTTTTACCGTTTATTGTGATGCGTCAGGTAAAGGACTTGGATGTGTCCTCATACAACATGGGAAGGTGATAGCATACGCATCTAGGCAACTTCGAGACCACGAGAAGAATTACCCGACTCATGACTTGGAGTTGGCGGTAGTAGTATTTGCTTTGAAGCTATGGAGGCATTACTTATATGGTGACCGAGTAGACATGTACACAGACCATAAAAGTCTGAAGTACATCTTTACCCAGAAGGAACTGAACATGAGGCAGAGAAGATGGTTGGAGTTGATCAAGGATTACGACGTGGAGCTTCAGTATCATCCAGGCAAGGCTAATGTGGTAGCAAATGCTCTCAGCAGGAGAGGCGGCGCATTTATGTTAACAACACAGAAGCACATTTTAGAAGACCTTTAGGAGATGGGCATCGAGGTTATACTTCCTTGTGATGTAGGAGTTCTGGCGAGTCTACAAGTTCAATCTGACTTGGTAGACAGGATCATGGCAGCTCAGGCACAAGACCCAAGGATTCAGAAGCTTAGAGCAGAATGTGAGTCAGGACTCAGAAAGGAGATGCAAATTCATGAAGATGGTACCCTTAGGTTTGGGTCACGTCTATGTGTGCCTAGTGGAGATATCAGACAGGAGGTTAGGCAGAAGCTCACAGTTCTCAGTATTCTATACACCCTAGAGGGACTAAGATGTACCAAGATATCAAGCAGCACTTCTGGTGGAACGGATGAAGAGGAAGATAGCTAGATTCGTTTCCCGTTGCTTGGTATGTCAGCAAGTGAAGGCAGAGCAGCAGAGGCCAGCTGGATTATTGCAACCGCTTCCTATTCCGGAATGGAAGTGGGAACATATCACAATGGACTTTGTGACCGGTTTACCGAGATCACCAAGTGGTAAGGATGCTATTTGGGTAATCATAGATCGGCTTACGAAGGTGGCACATTTTCTTCCTTTTAGAGTAGGTCAATCTACGGAGAAGTTGGCAGAATTGTATATGCAGCAGATAGTCAGACAGCATGGGGTCCCAGTCAGTATTGTGTCAGACAGAGATACCCATTTTACATCATATTTTTGGAAGAGTTTACATCATAGCTTGGGTACCAAGTTAAGATTTAGCACGTCATACCATCCACAGACGGACGGGCAACCAGAAAGAACAATTCAGACTTTAGAAGACATGTTGCGAGCTTGCACCCTAGATTTTGGAAGATCTTGGGAGAGCCACCTACACTTGGTCGAGTTCTCATACAACAACAGTTATCAAGCCAGTATCCAGATGGCGCCATTTGAAGCACTATATGGTAAGAAGTATAGGTCGCCACTAGCGTGGGACGATATTGGAGAGAGAAAGATGTTAGGCTCGGAGATGATTGTTCAGACAGTGGAAGTGATTAAAGGAATTAGAGAGCGACTTCGAGTTGCGCAGGATCGGCATCGTCATTGGGCAGACCAGCATCGTAGGCCGCTAGAATTTTCTGTTGGGGACCACGTATTCTTGCGGATCTCACCTACCCGTGGGGTCATTAGATTTGGCATTCGCGGGAAGTTGAGTCCCCGATACGTGGGCCCGTTTGTTATCCTTGAAAGGATAGGCGATGTTGCTTATCGTTTATCCTTTCCACCTTCGTTACGAGAGGTGCATGATGTGTTTCATATATCTCAATTACGAAGGTATGTATCGGACCCAAGCCATGTCCTTGATCATTCTGAGCTGGTTGTTGGTACCAACCTGTCTTACAAGGAACAGCCTGTGTCTATTTTGGACCGAAAAAAGAAGATACTCAAGAACCAAACAATTAACCTTGTCCGGGTTGCTTGGGGTCATCACTCTTTAGGAGAGTCAACGTGGGAACGTGAGGATGATATCCGATCACGGTATCCACACATATTTGACTCACAAGGTATATCTCTTTCTGTATACCTTGATTGTCTTAACTCCTCATAATTGTTACTTTATGAGTAGAATTGCTTGGTGTCGTAAAATATTCAACATAGATATGTTACTTGCTATTGGCATTGTAGAATAATTGCTTACTCAAATTTCTTATACTTAGATTAGTTTAGCTTCGATGTTTCTCTCCTGCTTGAATTTGAAATTCCGAGGACGAAATTTTTCTAAGGAGGGTAGAGATGTCACTTCCCGTTCCCGGAATACGTATTCTAAATACATGTACTGCTGGAACGTATTTATTCAATATTTATCATGTATTATTCTGTATTTAAATTTCTTTAATTTCATGTTAATTTATTTCCTGTAATTATTTTTCTGCATTTTACTTTCTGCATTTTATTCTCTGCTTTTACTTTGCTTTTGGGTTCGGCCTAGATTGGTTTATTTCGGTTTTTGTTGGTTCATCATGAACCCAACCCCCCACCTACCACCATCCCATTTAAAGCCCATCCCATTTCTCTCTCTTCATTACTTCACTATTACTCTTCTTCTTCCTCTTAACTCTCCCACCAACCTAAGAGAGCAAGGCAAGTGCCAACTTGCTTCTTGATGGATCCCCATTTTTATTGTTCCATCATCTTCCTTATTTGATTCTAAGTCTCTTTAGTACTTAGCATTTCCAATTTTCATAGCTTATTTGTTGTAGATCTAAGTTTAATGCATTTTCGAGTTTCTTAGGTTTTGATCTAGTAAACTTTGTTATCTTCAAGTTTCGATGGTTCCATGTTGTAGAGAATTTCGTTCTACCTAATTTTGACCTATGGAAGTCCATATTTGGGCTTGTGATGAAGGATTTATGGAGCTTGGAAGCAATGGCTTCCATAGTTCTGTTCTCAGAAATTCGGAGAGGAAGCACAGCCACATCTTCATTCCTCAGCCGCATGAATCTTCCTTTCCCACAGCGCATGATATTTATTTCCCACAGCGCATGATATTTATTTCCCAATTATTTTCCACAGCGCATGAGATTCATTTCCCACAGCGCATGAGATTCATTTTCCACAGCGCATGATATTCATTTCCCACAGCCGCATGAATCTTTCTTCCTCAGGCGCATGAGATTATTTATTTTCCAATCATTTCCCTCAGGCGCATGATATTATTTATTTTCCGATCGTTTCTCTCAGGCGCATGATATTATTTATTTTCCAATCCTTTCCACAGCGCATGATATTATTTATTTTCCAATCCTTTCCACAGCGCATGATATTATTTATTTCCCAAATCCTTTCCACAGCGCATGAGATTATTTATTTTCCAATCATTTCCCACATCGTATGAGATTATTTATTTTTCGATCATTTCCCTCAGGCGCATGATATTATTTATTTTCCAAATCCTTTCCACAGCGCATGAGATTATTTATTTCCCAATCATTTCCTACAGCACATGAGATTATTTATTTCCCGATCATTTCCCTCAGGCGCATGATATTATTTATTTCCCAATCATTTTCCACGGCACATGATATTATTTATTTCCCAATCATTTCCCGCGGCGCATGATATTATTTATTTCCCAATCATTTTCCACAGCGCATGAGATTTATTTCCCACAGCCGCATGAATCTTTATTCCTCAGGCGCATGAGATTATTTATTTTCCAATAATTATTTCCCAATCATTATTTATTTTCTAATTTTTATTTCTCGAATTTGGTATTAATTAACATTGATTGTTATCTTGATTAATAATTGATCATGCGTTCCTAGATGGAACTAAGAGACTGGCTAGTCGTCTTATTGAATTAAATGGAATAAGACACGTTCATACTTGCAATCGATTGGCCAATCCCGAATATTGACATATAGATACATGCAGGCTACAATTATTTATTTATTTTACGAAAGCAGCATGTGTACTCTATGGTCAAGACATGATTATTCCGTGGTTAGTTTTAATTGTTGCATTACGCTATGTAAGACCTACAACCTAACCGCACGGGTATCGTTGTAGAGTTGAGCATATCGTACTTTGTACGGAAGTACTCATTCTGAAATGACCATGATCCACGGCATGAGATTTTACTTAACATAGAGGCTACTAAGTTAAATAAAATAATGATTGCATGGAGGGAATGGATCTCCGAGTTCTTACATGGCAGCCCTCTTTGGGACTATTAGCACCCAACAGGCCGGCTGGTTCCCACAGATACTGCAATTCTGCCATACGGGCAGGGAGCGGTATCTGCTTATATTATTGTATATTGTATATTGATGACGGACGTCCCGCTGGGACTCGTCTAATTCATGATTGGCGTAATGGATTGATTGGATCGACTAGCCTTGCTTGTCCATAGTAAGAACTGAGAAATCTTTATTGCATAATTCCAGGATAACTTGGGACTCACAGTAGTAAGCCGTAGGAGTTGGATGGCCGTTTAAGTTAATTTGTTTGTGTACTGTACCTACTCTGTTAACTAACTAAGATGATCAGAGTGTCGAGACATGACGGGCCAACCTCTGTCCTTGTTTGGTTGGGAGGTTGGATCGAAGTGTCGTGACATTATGTGAATCCTAGTAGCAAGCAGAGATCTATATATCCTATTCTCTTATTACTGGTTTTAACTCCTCATATCGTGCTTCCTTGCGGTACTTGCTATTAGAGGTCTAACCTCTCTGGTTTTGCATGGCCAGATTTAGAGCCGGTTCCTGAGGACTCAGCTTAGCTCTACCTCCAAGATGGTCAATACTAGAGGAATGATCACAGGAGGACTCGAGTGGATTTTTTACTTCCCCGCTCGTTTTGTTAATTACTTTATATTTTTTCGTTTGGCACCGACATGTTAGTCGGATAGTCTTGGACTTACTTTTACATAATTGTAATTAAGTCAGACTGCAGCTGATAACAATTGTGTATATGTTGCTATATCACCTGGCTATGTTTTGTAAAGCCAGATCTCAAGAATATTTTGACTAAGCGTTTGGGACGCCTTATTGCTTTATCTTAAATGTTCTCTGTTATTGCTTCTTGTTTGAATGATTGAGACAATAGATGTGAAGTGACCATAGCGAGACTTTCATGTAGTATGCACCCCCTTGTCTTTTAGACAGCATTGATCGTATTATACGTATTCATCTACCCGTAATCCGTAGCTGGCTGAGTCATTCCCCCGCTCTCCAGTATTCTGGTTCTGGGGCGTGACAGTTCCTTATGCGTTCAACAATGAAACAATGAATGATTTACAACAATAAAACGGGAAGACTATCGACATAGTTGTTCTGAGTAGAGTATAGCAACATTGGAAGACTTCGACCGATGGGTCGCCAAGGCGACTCCCGTATGGGGAGTTGCATAATGTATGAATGAAAGAATGAATGAATACGTGAATGAATGAATCAACGAGGGAATGAATGAATCAACGAATGAATGAATGAATCAATGAACGAACGGACAAGTGAAAGAAAGAAAAGAAAGAATGAATAAAAGATAAGAAAGAAATGAATAGTTAGCGACAGGTATGACGGGGACGTGCATCGGGGATCGCTACCCGCGCTGCACGGACGCCGCCGCCAACCTGGTCGATAACGCATTATGGCTAAAGGTTAGCTTATGGCTCGGAGACAGCCGTTAAGTTAAAATGACAAGGCAATACGAAATGGTCGTGGACAATCCCCTCGTATACGGGAGGTAGGCAAAATAAGGGATTTCCACGGCATGATCAAAGAGAGGATCGTGGCCGGCCTAGGCGAAAATCAAGGGCGGCTTACGATGCTGGCCTGGATGCGGGCTTGGCCACCCAGGAGACGTAAGTGCGGGAGTATTTCAAGAGACTATCAAGGTGATACCATCCATCACGCTATGATAGGTGAGAATACCAAAGGAGAATATGTCCAAATTGGCTTGTGGTGCCAGCGATCGGTGCATATAGATTAAGTGGGCTTTGCTGGTGGTAATCCACATGCAAGTCCTTGTATTGAAACAAAGTAGTCTAAGTTAACTGAATGAAGCACCTTCTGAATAGGCTTGAAATGTAACACACCAAATGATAAAGAGTACTTCGTGCAAATGAGTTTGAAAATACGCCTACGACGCGCTAGGACCTGAGGCGGGGACACGCCCTTGATATTGAATGTTTACATGAATTACAATAAGTTGTTATATATGAATTATTGACTAAC
Source organism: Iris pallida (assembly GCA_029216955.1). Lineage (NCBI taxonomy): Eukaryota > Viridiplantae > Streptophyta > Magnoliopsida > Asparagales > Iridaceae > Iris > Iris pallida. Next base: position 5,031,517 of record JANAVB010038218.1, read on the forward strand.
TTGGTTTACTTTGGACAGGAAAGGCCGGACGGTAAGTATGGGTAAGTCGTGCATGTATTTCCATGCAAACACTTGAATTCGGCAACACGAGATAGGTTATGAAATATGCCATAAAACTGATCCTAAGGCAAGATTAGAAAGACAGTGAATGATAGACGATACATAAAAGTAAATAGAACATATTTGGTAATGATAGCATTGTGGGCGAGCTTGCCTCCCTACCAGTGCATAATAATGTACTGATAACCGTACAGATTGCTTGCAGGAAGCAGGAGACGTCGTCGGGTGCGGAGCTTTCCTCGAACGTGCTAAGGCGCGGTGCTATCTCTGGAGCCTTGGAGCGTTGCAAGGAGCTGAAGCACCATATACATGACATAATGTATCGAAACATCGCCATGAATCATTCTATCTTGTAAGCCACTTGGCACGTCTTTTATGTTTCAGAGAGAGAGAGAGAGAGAGCTTGAGAGACTTGTAAACTCGGCCTAGCGTCGCTTGTAAACTTCTTGAATATCAATAAAGAGTTTGAATTCGCTTCAACTTGTGTTCATTTACTTTTCGCTGCAAATGGGGACACTCTGTGCGACTCTGTGGCCTAGTTCGAATCGGTCGTTTTCGGACATAGCCTTGCACGGGCGCAACCTAGGCCCGTGCGGCATCACGCCTTAGCGAGGACGATCGCTCCTACGGGAGCAGGGCGTGACAGATTGGTATCAGAGCACGGCTTTACGTCATTGGACTTCATTTCGATTCTCTCAGTTTTGAAAGCTCGTTTTAAAACAAAAGAAGTGTACGCTCTCTCTCGTTGTGCCTTGGGATGTTCCATACAATAAGTCTAATATTTTCAAAAGCTCGTACAAGTACTCAGTTGAACGTAATCGATAGGCGAAGGCCTTTGTGCCAAACTATGACGGACTTGAGTTGGAAGAAACTAAAATGCTAAAAGTTAGCAAACGTAAGGCATGCTTGAATAACCTTACACTGACAATAGCAAACGAGTATGCGAGACCGAAGTATAGTTCGAACGGGATGATTATGCACGCAGCCTTTTGGCTAAGTTGTGTCGAGTGTCGCGCACCTAGACCTTCTGGTGCAAACGAGTTTGCGAGCGAGACCGACTATCGCTCGGACGAGAATAAGTGTGACTTGTCGATAGAGACGCTACTTGACCAACACTAAAGCGAACACGAGAAGTGGTTCTTAGACTTTGAGGAACGGGCGAACACGCAATTGAATATATCGATTGGGAATTGAATGACCTTTTGAGGATTTGTAGAGTGACTTGACCCCGAGTGGTGTATGTGATAGCTTCGAGGAAGAATAATAATGAGTGTCGACGACTAGTCGAGTGGCTCGAACCCTGAGTGGTGTATGGACGTCATAGAAATTGTTCAAACGAGACTAAAGGATATACGGATAGAGCGAGTATGTCGGCAAGCGATGACATCGCGCAAAGCCTTAGAACGAGTAACGCTTAGTTGGTTTTGACTTTGACAGTCTCAAACGAGATATCGTTCGGAAGAATTAAGAATGCGTAGTACGAATTACGAAACGATTGAATGGAGATTCGAAACGATAAAATAAATGGATGTGTTGGTCGAGAAAACGTAGTGGATTGTATATGCGATTTCAAATTTAGTCGAATGGATTGAAACTCGAGTTGAGACAAAATACTCAGATGAAACCGAAGCTAGCACGATTGGAAGATAGCGTGCATGGAAAACCTTGGTTTGGAGATACGAGAATGACTAAGGGATTGGAATTGATGTTGCTCAATGACGAGTTAGCATGAGACAATGCAAATTGAGGAATTAAGTTGCACGACTTAGAATTCGTTGCAAAAGGAAGCTATCGTCAGGTTATGTACATCATTGATGGTATTGAGGCGTATCAAAGATCGATGTACGATAACTTGGGGGTACTCTGATTCGATGAATGATGATCATGTTAGAAGTTATTATTTCAAAGGATGCTATATTGGAGATTTTGATAGGAATGAACGGTTGGATGAAGAAGGGAAGTGACTTGATTGTTCGGTGATAACCACAACGACAACGATCTTGTCTTGCGTGAGCGCAACTCCAGCCTCGCACATGCGCCACGTCGGATTTGGGACGATCGTCCCACATGAGCGTTGGCATGGTGATTCATGTCCAGCGGGAATGGTCGAACTCAAAATATCATGACATGGCAATTTTGATTGCTTCAACTTGTGGCTTGAAGCGAAGGTAAATTCGAGGATTGTTAGGACTTGCGATTGAAGAATAAGAAAACTTGAGGATTAAATAAACCTAATCCACGTATCGAAAATGAGCAAGTCTAGACTCAACGCAAAAGTTGTCCCGATGAGGACGATTATTTCGCGAGAATGTTGACATAGTGATTCATATCCGCCGTGGATAATCAGACTTGCGTGAGATCGGGGCGCGACATATTGCAAGGCTAGACGACCTTGTGACCGACTACGTGAATTGAATAGGATGGATAGGTGAATTATATCAAGCATACTTGAAGAGATAGACTACAATAATTGTTAGTGCGGACGCACGATATTGACATGTCAAGGATTTGATTGAGGACAACCTATCGTAGGATGACTTTCCTAAACGAGCTCGGACTTGGAACGAAGAATGTGTTGATGCGAATAGGGTGAACGCTGCTTGATGTTTAGAAATTTGAGTGAAGCGAACTTGTGTAGAACTCCCGTACGAACAAACAAAATGGTTTGACCATAGGACTGGGGCGAGCGTCGTGCAATGACTTTGCACAATAAATCGAGAACTTGACTTGTACCTATGACCTTGTGAGCTAACCTAGCGGATAGGGGACGACCCTATGCCGAGCGATTGAACCTGTGTGGTTTAGGTATCGTCTGGACGGACGATAGACTTGGGGCAACAAGACTTAGAGTAGTACGGAGAACTGGGAGTATGCACGAACGACAATGAGATTGGCCCCAAACAAAGTGATCAATAGGAATGGATGACGCATAAGTAAATTTGGGATAACGAATTGAATCATTGATAGAAAGACGTACTTGATGATAGTGCAATACTTGGTCTTGAATCGGACGAGAATTACTTAGACTTGGTCGACTCCGCTAAGAAGAAATCGTATTGATTTCGTAGACAAGAACGCTTGAGAAATGAATCAGATCATCTCGAGGACCGAGATAAAACGATAGTGAGATGCACATGAGTTTGATTTTAATCGAAGTAAAAGTAAAACGATCGGCAAATCGAAACTATCACGAGTAGCTTGCCCAACTTCGCTAATCGCTAAGCTTGTTTGAAATGTACGTATTCGGAGGATGCCTTGAATATGTGTACGATCCAAACTCAGCGATATGATAAACTCGAATGCAGCTGCGAGTGGGTGTTGGGATGCGCATGAACGAATGAGTGAGTTTGCCTCAGCCTACGACTCTCGTGTTTGAAAAATGACAACGCACCTCGTGCGACCATTACAGTCCCATGGCACGATGCAATAGCAACCAAGTTGAAGAAACACGACAATTGAATAAGTACCGTCAACTCTAAAATGAATGAAAAGCCATTCAATAAAAAATAACCAAACATATACGACACGGAACTTAGAAAGGTATCGAGTATAGTTCGATGCCATCGAGCAATAAAGCCATTCGATAGGGATTATCTAAGATACGCACACGACATGAGTTAAGGAATGGTAGGATGACCCGCATTTAGGAAGTCTCGAGGACGAGACTAGTTTTGAGTGGTGTATTATGTAATAACCCGCTCCGCCCTAGCGAAAAGCCGATTCAAACGGCAAGTGCAATGACTCAAACGATCCGTCGACTCGAAGAGTTGCGTCGACCTGATGAAGAATCGATGCAAGGCTTACATTGGCCCGTCGAAGATGAATCCAGACTTAGACTTTCAAAGGCGCACTCGGAGTATCACTCGGCCAATACGAACATCGCTAAGGTGGATGGCTCCGATGAACCCGTCTTTGCTTAGCCTAGACATATAACAATACAGACACTATGGCTAGAATCACTAGGCGATAACTCCGCGCATGCTAATAAATGACTCTACGCACCTAGCTAAGGGAATAATCCCATCTTTTATGCTTGTCTATAACATGGAAAATAACTTGGAAAATATGCGAACTCTCACACCGCGCTCCACGCTCGTGCTAAGGCACAAGCTTACATTCAAGTTCATTATGTGTCACGCCCCAGAACCAGAATACTGGAGAGCGGAGAATGACTCAGCCAGCTACGTATTACGGGTAGATGAATACCATATAATACGATCAATGTTGTCTAAAAGACAAGGGGGTGCATACTACATGAAAGTCTCACTATGGTTACTTCACATCTATTGTCTCAATCATTCAAACAAGAAACAGAAATAGAGAACATGTAAGATAAAGCAGTAAGGCATCCCAAACGCTCAGTCAAAATGTTCTTGATATATGGCTTTAAAAAACATAGTCAGATGACGAAGCAAGGTATACACAATTGTTTATCAGCTGCAGCCTGACTTAGTTACAATTATGTAAAAGTAAGTACAAGACAATCCGACTAACATGTCAATGCCAAACGACAAAATATACAGTAAGTAACAAAATGAGCGGGGAAGTAAGAAACCCACTCGAGTCCTCCTGCGATCATTCCTCTAGTATTGACCATCTTGGAGGTGGAAGTAAGCTGAGTCCTCGGGAACCAGCTCTAAATCTGGCCATGCAAAACCAGAGAGGTTGGACCTCTAATAGCAAGTACCGCAAGGAAGCACGATATGAGGAATTTAAACCAGTAACTAAGAGAATATAATAATAGATCTCTGCTTGCTACTGGGATTCACATAACGTCACGACACTTCGAACCAACCTCCCAACCAAACAAGGACAAAAGTTGGCCCGTCATGTCTCGACACTCTGATCATCTCAGTTGGTCAACATAGTAGGTACAGTACACAACCAAATCAATTTAAACGGCCATGCAACTACTACGGCTTGCTATTGTGGGTTGCAAGTTATCTTGGAATTATGCGATAAAGGATTCCTCAGTTCTTACTATATACGAGCAAGGCTAGTCTACCCAATCAATCAATTGCGCCAATCATGAATTAGACGAGTCCCAGCGGGACGCCCGTCATCAATATACAATATACAATAAATAATATAAGCAGATACCGCTCCCTGTCCGTGTGACAGATTTGCAGTATCTGTGGGAACCAGCCGGCCTGTCGGGCACTTAATAGTCCCAAAGAGGGCTGCCATGTAAGAACTCGGAAATCCATTCTCTCCATGCAATCATTATTTTATTTAAATTAATAGCCTCTATGTTGAGTGAAATCCTATGCCGTGGATCATGGTCATTCAGAATAAGTACTTTTATACGGGATACGATATGCACATCTCTACAACGATACCCGTGCGGTTAGGTTGTAGGTCTTACGTAGCGTAATACAACAATCAAAACTAGCCACGGAATAATCATATATTTACCATAAAGTACACATGCTGCTTTTGTAGAAAAATAAATAAATTGAAGCTTGTATATGCCTGTATGCCAATATTTGGGATCGGCTAATCGATTACAATAGTTCATAATTAATATGAACGTGTCTCATTCATTCAATACAATAAGATGACTAGCCAGTCTCTTAGTTCCAACTAGGAACGCATGATCAATTATTGGTCAAGGTCATAATCAATATCAATCAATGTTAATTTGGGACAAGAATCAGTCAAAAAGCATCACGGGTTAGAGTTCATGCGGCCGAGAAATTATAGAAGTTCATGCGGCTGAGAATGCATATGTGGTCCGGATCTCATGCGGCCAGGAAGTGTCATTCGGCTACGGAAAATAGCAGTCAACAACATGCGACCACGAAAAACAGCATGCACCAGAAAATAGCATGTGCCAGAGAACAGCATGCGCCAGAAAATAGCATGCGCTAGAAAATATCATGCGCCAGGACAGCATGCGCCAGGAAACAACATGTGCCAGGAAACAGCATGCGCCAGAAAACAGCATACGCCAGGACAGCATGCGCCAGGAAACAGCATGCGCTAAGAAACAACATACGCCAGAAACAGCATATGCCAGGACAGCATGCGCCATGACAGCATGCGCCAGAAAATAGCATGCACCAGCAAACAACATGGCAACAGTATTTTGCCAACAAACAACATGCGCCAGAAAACAACATGCGCCATGACAGCATGCGCCAGCAAACAGCATGCGTCAGCAAACAGCATGGCAACAGCTTTTTGCTAGCAAACAGCATGCGCCATGGAAAACAACATGCGCCAGGACAGCATGCGCCAGCAAACAGCATGCGCGAACAAACAGCATGGCAACAGTATTTTGCCAGCAAATAACATATGCCACGGAAAACAGCATGTGCTAGGACAGCATGCATCAGCAAACAGCATCCGCCAGCAAACAGCATGACAACAGCTTTTGCCAGCAAACAGCATGCGCCTTGACAGCATGTACTGCTCATCTTCTCCAATCAGCCTCTAATGGCCATAAAAATCCATGAACCAAAAAGACCATAAATCACTCAAAATAAGTCAAAATAAGGACTTCCAGTCTAAATTGGGTAGAATCAAATTCCCTACGACATGGAACCATCAAAACTTGAAAAATAACAAAGTTACTAGATCAAAACCTAAAAATTCTGAAAATGTATTAAACTTAGATCTACATGAAATGAACCATGAAAATTGAAAATGCTAAGTACTAAAGTGTCTAAGAATCAAGAGAGGAAGACAATGGAACAACAAAAATGAAAATCCATCAAGAAGCAAGTTGGCACTATCCTAGCCCTCCTAGGTTGGTAGGGGAGTTATGAGGAAGAAGAAGAGTAATGAGAAGAAGTAATGAAGAGAGAAAAAGGGGATAGACTTTAAATGAAGGGGTGGTGGTAGGTGGGGGTTTGTTTCGGTTCATGATGAACCAACATAATTAAACCAATCCAAGCCGAACCCAAAGCAAAGCTAAAACAAAGTATAAAAGCAGAAAGTAAAATGCAGAAATAAAATTGCAGAAAATTAATTAACATGAAATTAAAGGGATTTAAATACAGAATAATACATGATAAATATTAAATAAATACATTCCAGCAGTACATATAATTAGAATACGTATTTCGGGAACGGGAAGTGACATCTCTACCCTCCTTAGAAAAATTCCGTCCTCGAAATTTTAAATCCAAGCATGATAGAAACATCGGAGCTAAACTAATCTAAGTATAAGCAATTGCATAAGCAATCATTCTACAATGCCAATAGCAAGTAACATATCTATGTTTAACTATCGATGACACCAAGCAATTCTACTCATAAGGTGACAAGCATGAGGAGTTAAGACAATTAAGGTATACAGAAAGAGATATACCTTGTGAGTCAAACAGGTGGGGATACCATGATCGGATATCATCCTCACGTTCCCACATTGACTCCCCTAAAGAGTGATGACCCCAAGCAACCCGGACAAGGCTAATTGTTCGGTTCTTGAGTATCTTCTCTCTTCGATCCAAAATGGACACAGGTTGTTCCTCGTAAGACAGGTTGGTACCAACAACCAGCTCAGAATGATCAAGGATATGGCTTGGGTCCGATACATACCTTCGCAACTGAGATACATGAAATACGTTATGTACCTCTCGTAACGAAGGTGGAAGGGATAAACGATAAGCAACATCGCCTATCCTATCAAGGATAACAAACGGGCCCACGTACCGCGGACTCAACTTCTCACGAACGCCAAATCTAATGACCCCACGGGTATGTCACTCCCCGTTCCCAGAATGCGTAGTCTTATTCATGTACAACTCATGTGTATTTATTTTAGTATTTATCATGTATTACCCTGTATTTAAATTCCTTTAATTCATGTTAATTAAGTTTCTGTTAATTAATTATTTGCTCTTTAATTCTTATGTTAATTTATTTCCTGCAATTAATTTTTCGTAATTTATTTCTGTATTTTATTTCCTGCAATTTACTTCTCTGCTTTAGTTTTATTTTCGGTTGGATGAGCCCCTTAAACCCGACCCATTAAGAACCCGGCCCAACTCCCACCTACCACCCCTTTGCTACTTAAAGCTACCCTCTCCCTTCTTTCTCCTCATTCACTCCTTCTTCACCATTACTTCTTCTTCTTCCTTTTATTACTCTCTCCACCTACCAACTAGGCAAGTACATCTTGCTCTACATGAGGACCATATTTTATGGTTCAATATTCTTCCTCTCAAGATTCTAAGAGAGTTTAGTGCTTAGTATTTTTGATTTCATTGGTTCATTTCTTGTAGATCTAAGTTATTGTATTTTCGGTTGTCTATGGATTTTGATCTAGCAAACTCCTTTGTTCTCAAGATTTGATGGTTCCATGTCGTAGAGCAGTTCATCCTACCCAATTTTGACCTTTGAAAAGTTGGATTTGGACTTATTTTGACTAAGTTATGGACTTTTGAAGCTTTGGGGTGCAACCATGGAGTTCTTGCTGTTTGGAGAAGACAGTGAGTAGTGTATGCTAGCTTTTTAGCTTGCGTCACTGAGCTGTGTGCGCTCTTTAGCGCAGCGCAGTATGGAGTCCATACGCTGCCTTTTTAGGAAGCGTGTGTCTTGCATACGCTACCTTTTGGAAGCGTATGTCGTATGGGGTTCATACGCTGCCTTTTAGGAGCGTATGACTTGCATACGCTGACTTGAATGGTCAGGAGTCGTATGGAGTCCATACGCTGCCTTTTGGGAGCGTATGACTTGCATACGCTGACTTGAATGGTCAGAAGTCGTATGGAGTCCATACGCGGCCTTTTGGGAGCGTATGACTTGCATACGCTGACTTGAATGGTCAGGAGTCGTATGGAGTCCATACGCTACCTTTTTGGAGCGTATGACTTGCATACGCTGACTTGATTGGTGAGGAGTCGTATGGAGCTCATACGCTGCCTTTTTGGAGCGTATGACTTGCATACGCTCACTTGAGTGTCAAGGAGTCGTATGGAGTCCATACGCTGCCTTCCTGAGCGTAGCCTGACCTGAGCGTATGACACTTGCACTGAGCGTATGGCCTTTGGCTGACTTGGTCTTATGTCAGCATGTCAGTTTGGTTTTATTTTCCTTGCCTGGATCTTTTATAGCCCTGTATATTGATATTTTATTAGATATTTTACGCCCATTTTATATCCTTACGCCTTTTTACATAAACTTGATATAATCATGACATGTTAATATTTCTGTTAAATATAGATTATTACGTGAGATGTACCATGTGTCGTGAATTGAGTTATAGATACCCCGATTGACTGGAATTAAACCCTGAGAGTCGTAGACTCGACTCTACTGAATACTATTTGACTTTCATGCCTTGTCACCATTGATGATAATGGTTATCTTGACTAAAATTGATCATGCGTTCCTAATTGGAACTAAGAGACTGGCTAGTCGTCTAATTGAATGAAATGAATGAGACACGTTCATGTTATGAACTATTGTACTCGACTGGCTGATCCCGAATATTGACATACATGCACATGCAGGCTTCAATCTATTTATTTATTTATTTATTTAGTTATTTTTCTACAAAAGAAGCATGTGTACTTTATGGTCAAGACATGATTACCGTGGATAGGTTTGATTGTTGCATTACGCTATGTAAGACCTACAACCTAACCGCACTGGTATCGTTGTAGAGTTGTGCATATCGTACCCCGTACGAAAGTACTCATTTGAATGACCATGATCCACGACATAGGATTTCACTCAACGTAGAGACTATTAAGTTAAATAAAATAATGATTGCATGGAGAGAATGGATTCCCGAATTCTTACATGGCAGCCCCCTTGGGACGAGTAGTACCCGACGGGCCGGCTGGTTCCCACAGATACTGTAAATCTGCCACACGGGCAGGGAACAGTATCTGCTTTTATTATTATTGTATATTGTATATTGACGGGCATCCTGCTAGGACTCGTCTAATTCATGCATGGGCCAATTGATCGACTGGATAGACTAGCCTTGCTTGCACATAGTAAGAACTGAGGAATCTCTAATTGTATTATTCCAGGATAACTTGGGACTCATAATAGCAAGCCGTAGGAGTTGATTGGCCGTTCAAGATGATTTGTTTGTGTACTGTACTCTGTTACCTAACTGGAATGATCAGAATGTCAGGACATGACGGGCCAACTTCTGTCCTTGTTTGGTTGGGAGGTTGGTTCGAAGTGTCTTGATGTGATGTGAGTTCTAGTAGCAAGCAGAGATCTATTATTATATTCCCTTACTTACTGGTTTTAGTTCTCATGTCGTGCTCCCTTGTGGTACTTGCTATTAGAGGTCTAACCTCTCTGGTTTTGCATGGCCAGATTTAGAGCCAGTTTCCGAGGATCCATCTTACTTCTACCTCCAAGATGGTCAACACTAGAGGGATGATCGCAGGAGGCCTCGAGTGGGTTCCTTAACTTCACCACTCGTTTTGTTATCTACTTTATACCTTACCGTTTGGCACCGACATGTTAGTCGGATTGTCTTGTACTTACTTTTGCATAATTGTAATTAAGTCAGACTGCAGCTGATAACAATTGTGTATACTTGCTATATCATCTGGCTATGTTTTGTAAAGCCAGATATCAAGAACATTTTGACAGAACGTTTGGGACGCCTTACTGCTTTACCTTACATGTTCTATATTTCTGTTTCTTGTTTGAATGATTGAGACAATAGATGTGAAATGACCATAGTAAGACTTTTATGTAGTATGCACCCCCTCGTCTGGTTAGACAGCATTGATCGTATTATACGGTATTCATCTACCCGTAATACGTAGCTGGCTGAGTCACTCCCCCGCTCTCCAGTATTCTGGTTCTGGGGCGTGACAGGGTAGGTGAGATCCGTAAGAACACGTGGTCCCCAACGGAAAACTCTAGCGGCCTACGATGCTGGTCCGCCCAATGACGATGCCGATCCTGCGCAACTCGAAGTCGCTCTGTAATTCCCTTGACCACTTCAACTGTCTGGACAATCATTTCTAGGCCTAGCATTTTCCTCTCTCCGATATCATCCCATGCTAGTGGCGACCTACACTTCTTACCATATAGTGCTTCAAATGGCGCCATCTGGATACTGGCTTGATAACTGTTGTTGTATGAGAATTCGACTAAGTGCAGGTGGCTCTCCCAAGATCCTCCAAAATCCAGAGTGCAAGCTCGCAACATATCCTCTAAAGTCTGAATTGTTCTTTCTGATTGCCCGTCCGTCTGTGGATGGTAAGCCGTGCTAAATCTCAACTTGGTACCCAGACTACGATGTAAGCTCTTCCAGAAATGTGATGTAAAGTGGGTATCTCTGTCTGACACAATACTGACAGGGACTCCATGTTGCCTGACTATCTGTTGCATATACAACTCTGCCAACTTTTTTATAGATTGCCCTACTCTGAAAGAAAAAAAGTGTGCCACCTACGTAAGCCGATCTACTATCACCCAAATGGCATCTTTACCACTTGGTGACCTCGGTAAACCGGTCACAAAGTCTATTGTAATATGTTCCTATTTCCATTCCGGAATAGAAAGCGGTTGCAATAACCCAGCTGGTCTCTGCTGTTCTGCCTTTATTTGCTGACATACCAAGCAACGAAAAACGAATCTAGCTATCTACCCCTTCATCCCGTTCCACCAGAAGTGCTGCTTGATATCTTGGTACATCTTGGTCCCTCCAGGGTGTACAGAATACTGGGAACTGTGAGCTTCTGTCATATCCTCCTGTCTGATATCTCCACTAGGCACACATAGACGTGATCCAAACCTAAGTGTACCATCTTCATGAATTCTCATCTCCTTTCTGAGTCCTGACTCACATTCTGCCCTAAGCTTCTGAATCCTTGGGTCCTGTGCCTGAGCTGCCTTGATCCTGTCTACCAAGTCGGATTGAACTTGTAGACTTGTTAGAACTCCTACATCACTAGGAAGTATAACTTCAATGCCCATCTCCTGACGGTCTTCTAAGATATGCCTCTGTGTTGTTAACATAAATGCGTCGCCTATCATACTAAGAGCGTCTGCTACTACATTAGCCTTGCCTGGATGATACTGAAGCTCTACGTCATAATCCTTGATCAACTCCAACCATCTTCTCTGTCTCATGTTCAGCTCCTTCTGAGTAAAGATGTACTTCAGACTTTTGTGGTCTGTGTACATGTCCACTCGATCACCATATAAATAATGCCTCCATAGCTTCAAAGCAAACACTACTGCTACCAACTCCAAGTCATGAGTTGGGTAATTATTCTCGTGGTCTCGAAGTTGCCTAAATGCATATGTTATCACCTTCTCATGTTGCATAAGGACACATCCAAGTCCTTTACCTGACGTATCACAACATACAGTGAAACCTCCGGGTCCAACGGATAATATAAGAATATGCGCTGATATCAACTTCTGCTTCAAGTTCTCAAATGATGCCTGACATTCTGCCGACCAGACGAATGGTACATCCTTTCGTGTCAAACGGGTCATGGGTGCTGAAAGTCTTGTAAAATCTGCTACGAATCTCCTGTAATATCCTGCCAATCCCAAAAAACTTCGTACATCTGCTACGGTCTTGGGTACTGGCCAACTCTCTACTACTTCTACCTTCTTGGGATCTACTGCTACTCCAACTCGTGATACGATGTGCCCCAAAAATGAAATATGGTCCATCCAAAACTCACACTTGCTGAGCTTGGCATACAACTGGTTCTCTCTCAGAACCTGTAATACTTTCCTGAGGTGGTCTTCATGCTCCTCTTCACTAGCAGAGTATACGAGAACGTCGTCAAGAAACACAACGACAAATTGATCTAAGTATGGCATAAAGATGCGGTTCATCAAATCCATAAATATTGCTGGAGCATTGGTCAAACCAAACGGCATTACCAAGAATTCATAATGCCCATACTTTGACCTGAATGCTGTCTTGGAAATATTCTCCTTCCGAACCCTCACTTGATGATACCCTGAACGAAGATCTATCTTGGAAAAAAATCTAGCTCTACTCAACTGATCAAACAAGTCGTCGATCCTGGGTAGTGGGTACTTGTTCTTTACTGTTGCCGCGTTAAGCTTCCTGTAATCGATACACAATCTGGATGACCCATCCTTCTTCCCCACAAGTACCACTGGTGTTGCCCATGGTGATATGCTAGCTTGGATGAACTTCTTCTCTTTTAGTTCATCTATGTGCTGATATACCTTGGCCTGTTCTGAATCCGCCATTCTGTAAACTCGATCTGATATCGGTTTAGTTCCAGGTACCAATTCTATGCTGAACTCAATATCCCTAACCGGTAGTAGACCTGGAAGTTCTTCGGGAAATACGTCCAGAAACTCTTCAACTACCTTCGGAACTTGAACTTCTTCCATTCCGTCACTACTCCCTGGTCTTGTTGAGTTGCCACTGATCTGACTAAGGTGAACCGCTTCATGCCTGGAATATCAAAAGATAACTCCCTCTACGATAATCTATTGTCGCATGACTGTCTTTCAGCCAGTCCATGCCTAAGATAACGTCGAAATTTCCAACAGAAAATTCTATCAACCGGGCGGGTAAGGAATGCCCGCAAACCACAATGCTACATGCTAGAATAACTCTACTAACTCCTAGGAGCCCATTACCAGTGAGTATATTTAATCTCCCTGGCAATGCCTCGAATTCCAATCCTAGCCGTGTTGCAAATTGTGCAGATATAAATGAGTGTGATGCTCCCGAATCAAACAATGCTACTGCGGGATATGAGGCGACGAGAATGTTACCTGCCACAACATCTCCCGATGCTAATGCCTCCTCCAAGGACAGAGTGAATGCTTGCCCTCGACCTCCTTGTTGGTTCCCATGTTGTGGCCTAGCCTGGTGCTGCTGCTGGCCCCTGCCTTGATGATGCTGGGGTAGTCTATGCTGGTGCTGTTGCATCGGCGGTCCCTGATGCCGAAACATCTGAGCCTGTGTCATGAACGGGCGCTGTGCCAACGGTCTTACTGCTACCGCTGGTCCTCGATACTGTCCTGTCCCTGGTGCTGGCAGAGCAAAAAATTGTTGTACTGGTCCTCATGACCTCGAATTCATAGGACAGGTGGTAACCCGATGATCTGAGTTTCCACATATCAAACACTGCCCGTTTAATGTCTGACACACATCTCTAGTGTGTCCTACCTTCCCACAATAAGTGCAGCCCGTTGGGAGTTGCTGGTTCTTCCTCTGTTGCTGTTGCTGCTGTCTTGGTGGTGGTGCTGGCCCTCGTATTGCCACATCGTGGATGCAAATGCCAAGGGATGGTGCTGTTACTCGGGGCGCTGCTCCCCCTCCTCCTTCAATCTGACTGTAGGATCTCTTCTGACCTCCAGTCCTTGCCGTGATCCTCTGAATGGTGGTCTCAAGCCTTCGGGTTGCCGTCAATACCTCATCGAAAGTCTGGTAATTGTGCCCCTCTATCAATTGCAAGAGCTCAAGATGAAACCCTTGCTGGAACCTCATAGCCCTCTGGCTCTCCGTTACTACCATCTCCGGGGCGAACCTACTCAATCTGCAGAACTCCGCTGCATAAGCATCTACCGTCTTGCTGGCCTGCTTGAGGTTGATAAACTTCTGTTGCAGCTCAAACTGCGCCACAACTCTATAGTACTTCGTCTTGAATCTTGCAGTAAAGTCGTCCCAAGCAACAAGACGTCTGATGCCCACTTCCTCTGATTCCCACCAATCACGTACGAGATCCTGAAGTAACAACTTCACTTGATCTACACGTTCTTTTGCCGGCACCTTAGTTGCCGTCAGAATAGCCTCAATATCCTTAAGCCATGCATCTGCTGAGATGGCATCCTCCGTGCCCTCGAAACGGCGGCGGTTATAATTGTAAAACCTAGTTGATGCTCCTGAATCTGTCCTTGCCCCCCTTTCCAATGCCGTCTGCAATCCTTGGTTGAGTAGTACGTTCTGCTCTTGCAACTGAGTGTGCATGCGCTGCTGGGCTAACATCTGGTGTTGCTGAGTAGCCATCATCCCTCTCATGATCTCCAGAAGGGCCGGTGTGTCTACTTCCACAGGGGTAGGTGGAACCGTTGGTGGTGGTGGAACCTCCGGATACTGCGATCCAGCTGCTGCTTCCACTATCACTTCTTCTTGAATAGCCTCTTGGGGTAGTACTGGCCCTTGTTGCTGATCAACATGGTCAGGTTGCCCATGTTGCCCTTGTTGTTGCTGTCCAGTTCTGACAGATGCAGACGAAGTGCCCCTAAGGAAAGGGACAAGAGAGCAATCAAACGACCGGACATGAAGGATCAATGAAGCCGAAGGATACGTGAATGCAAGCTAGGATTGAGAACAACGAATCATAAGATCAATGGGGAACATGTGTGATTGAGACATCCTATAAATCAAAACACCCTACAAGTCTGAAATCAGACCTGCATGGGCCACCACTAAAACCTTGTCATGCCCCAGAACCAGAATACTGGAGAGCAGAAGAATGACTCAGCCAGCTACGTATTACGGGTAGATGAATCCGTATAATACGATCAATGCTGTCTAAAAGACGAGGGGTGCATATTACATGAAAGTCTCACTATGGTCACTTCACATCTATTGTCTCAATCATTCAAACAAGAAACAGAAATAGAGAACATGTAAGATAAAGCAGTAAGACGTCCCAAACGCTCAGTCAAAATGTTCTTGATATCTGACTTTACAAAACATAGTCAGATGACGAAGCAAGGTATACAAAATTGTTTATCAGCTGCAGTCTGACTTAGTTACAATTATGTAAAAGTAAGTACAAGACAATCCGACTAACATGTCGGTGCCAAACGATAAAATATAAAGTAATTGTAACAAAATGAGCGGGGAAGTAAGGAACCCACTCGAGTCCTCCTGCGATCATTCCTCTAGTATTGACCATCTTGGAGGTGGAAGTAAGCTGAGTCCTCGGGAACTGGCTCTAAATCTGGCCATGCAAAACCAGAGAGGTTAGACCTCTAATAGCAAGTACCGCAAGGAAGCACGATATGAGGAATTTAAACCAGTAACTAAGAGAATATAATAATAGATCTCTGCTTGCTACTGGGATTCACATAACGTCACGACACTTCGAACCAACCTCCCAACCAAACAAGGACAGAAGTTGGCCCGTCATGTCTCGACACTCTGATCATCTCAGTTGGTCAACAGAGTAGGTACAGTATACAACTAAATCAATTTAAACGGCCATGCAACTACTACGGCTTGCTATTATGGGTTCCAAGTTATCTTAGAATTATGTGATAAAGGATTCCTCAGTTCTTACTATGTACGAGCAAGGCTAGTCTACCCAATCAATCAATTGCGCCAATCATGAATTAGACGAGTCCCAGCGGGACGTCCATCATTAATATACAATATACAATAAATAATATAAGCAGATACCGTTTCCTTGCACATGTGGCAGATTTGTAGTATCTGTGGGAACCAGCCGGCCTGTCAGGCACTTAATAGTCCCAAAGAGGGCTGCCATGTAAGAACTCGGGAATCCATTCTCTCCATGCAATCATTATTTTATTTAACTTAATAGCCTCTATGTTGAGTGAAATCCCATACCGTGGATCATGGTCATTCAGAATGAGTACTTTCATATGGGGTATGATATGCACATCTCTACAACGATACCCGTACGGTTAGGTTGTAGGTCTTACATAGCGTAATGCAACAATCAAAACTAGCCACGAAATAATCATGTCTTGACCATAAAGTACACATGCTGCTTTTATAGAAAAATAAATAAATTGAAGCCTGCATATGCCTGTATGCCAATATTTGGGATCGGCTAATCGATTACAATTGTTCATAATTAATATGAACGTGTCTCATTCATTCAATACAATAAGACGACTAGCCAGTCTCTTAGTTCCAACTAGGAACGTATGATCAATTATTGGTCAAGGTCATAATCAATATCAATCAATGTTAATTCAGGACAAGAATCAGTCAAAAGGCATCATGGACTAGAGTTCATGCGGCCGAGAAATTATAGAAGTTCATGCGGCTAAGAATGCATATGTGGTCAGGATCTCATGCGGCCAGGAAGTGTCATTCGGCTACGGAAAATAGCAGTCAACAACATGCGACCACGAAAAACAGCATGCACCAGGAAACAGCATGTGCCAGGGAACAACATGTGCCAGAAAATAGCATACGCCAGAAAACAGCATGCGCCAGGACAACATGCACCAGAAAATAGCATGTGCCAGGAAACAGCATGTGCCAGGAAACAGCATGCGCCAGAAACAGCATGCGCCAGAAACAGCATGCGCCAGGATAGTATGCGCCAGGACAACTTGCGCCAAAAAACAACATGCGCTAGAAAACAGCATGCGCCAGAAACAGCATGCGCCAGGACAGCATGCGCCATGACAGCAAGCGCCAGCAAACAGCATGTGCCAGGACAACATGCACCAGAAAATAACATGTGCCAGCAAACAGCATGGCAACAGTGTTTTGCCAACAAATAGCATACGCCAGGAAACAGCATGCGCCATGACAGCATACGCCAACAAACAGCATGCGCCAGCAAACAGCATGGCAATAACTTTTTTGCCAGCAAACAGCATGCGCCACAGAAAACAGCATGCCAGGACAGCATGCGCCCGCAAACAGCATGGCAACAGTGTTTTGCCAGCAAACAGCATGCGCCACGGAAAATAGCATGCGCCAGGACAGCATGCGCCAGCAAACAGCATACGCCAGCAAACAGAATGGCAACAGCTTTTGCCAACAAACAGCATGCGCCTGGACAGCATGTACTGCTCATCTTCTCCAATCAGCCTCTAATGGCCATGAAAATCTATGAACCAAAAGACCATAAATTACTCAAAATAAGTCGAAATCAGGACTTCCAATAGTCTAAATTGGGTAGAATCAAATTTTCTACGACATGGAACCATCAAAACTTGAAAAATAACAAAGTTACTATATTAAAACCTAAAAATTTCGAAAATGTATTAAACTTAGATCTACATGAAATGTGTCATGGGAATTGAAAATGCTAAGTACTAAAGTGTCTAAGAATCTAGAGAGAAAGACAATGGAACAACAAAAATGGAAATCCATCAAGAAGCAAGTTGGCACTTGCCTAGCCCTCCTAGGTTGGTGGGGGAGTTATGAGGAAGAAGAAGAGTAATGAGAAGAAGTAATGAAGAGAGAGAAAGGAATGTGCTTTAAATGATGGGTGGTGGTAGGTGGGGGTTTATTTCGGTTCATGATAAACCAACATAATTAAACCAATCCAAGCCGAACCTAAAGCAAAGCTAAAACAGAGTATAAAAGCAGAAAGTAAAATACAGAAATAAATTGCATGAAATTAATTAACATAAAATTAAA
The DNA here is from genome assembly GCA_029216955.1 of Iris pallida. Lineage (NCBI taxonomy): Eukaryota > Viridiplantae > Streptophyta > Magnoliopsida > Asparagales > Iridaceae > Iris > Iris pallida. Next base: position 5,049,875 of record JANAVB010038218.1, read on the forward strand.
GGGATTTAAATACAGAATAATACATGATAAATATTAAATAAATATATTCCAGCAGTACATGTAATTAGAATACGTATTCCAGGAACGGGAAGTGACATTATGCGTTCAACAATAAAATAATAAATAGTTTACAATAATGAAACGAGAAGACTATCGACATAGTTGTTCCGAGTAGAGTATAGTAACATTAGAAGACTTCGGGACCGATGGATCACCAAGACGACTCCCGTACGGAGAGTTGCATAATGTATGAATGAAAGAATAAATGAATAAATGAATGAATGAATCAACAAGTGAATGAATGAATCAACGAGTGAATGAATACGTGAATGAATCAATGAACGAACAGATAAATAAAAGAAAGAAAAGAAAGAATTAATAAAGGATAAGAAAGAAAGGAATGGTTAGCGACAGGTATGACGGGGACGTGCATCGGGGATTGCTACTCGCGCTGCACGGACGCCGCCGCCAACCTGGTCGATAACACATTATGGCTAAGGATTAGCCTATGGCTCAGAGACAGCCGTTAAGTTAAAATAACAAGGTAATACGAAATGGTCGTGGACAATCCCCTCGTATACGGGAGGTAGGCAGAATAAGGGATTTTCGCGGCATGATCAAAGGGAGGATCTTGGCCGACCTAGGCAGAAATCAAAGGCGACTTACGGTGCTGGCCTGGGTGCGGGCTTGGCCACCCAGGAGACGTAAGTGCGGGAGTATTTCAAGAGACTATCAAGGTGATACCAGCCATCACGCTATGATAGGTGAGAATACCAAAGGAGAATATGTCCAAATTGGCTTGTGGTGCCAGCGACCGGTACATATAGATTAAGTAGGCTTTGCTGGTGGCAATCCACGTGCAAGTTCTTGCATTGAAACAAAGTAGTCTAAGTTAACTGAATGAAGTACCTTCTGAACAGGCTTGAAATGTAACACGCCAAATGATAAAGAGTACTTCGTGCAAATGAGTTAGAAAATACGCCTACGATGCGCTATGACCTGAGGCAGGAACACGCCCTTGACATTGAATGTTTACATGAATTACAATAAGTTGTTATATATGAATTATTGACTAAGTTTGTTTACTTTGGACAGGGAAGGCCGGACGATAAGTATGGGTAAGTCGTGCATGTATTTCCATACAAACACTTGAATTTGGCAACACGAGATAGGTTATGAAATATGCCATAAAACTGATCCTAAGGCAAGATTAGAAAGATATTGAATGATAGACGGTGCACAAAAGTAAATAGAACGTGTTTGGTAATGATAGCATTGTGGGCGAGTTAGCCTCCCCACCAGTGTATAACAATGTACTGATAACCCCACAGATTGCTTGTAGGAAGCAGGAGACGTCGTCGGGTGCGAAGCTTTCCTCGAACGTGCTAAGACGCGAAGCTATCTCTGGAGCCTTGGAGCATTGCAAGGAGCTGGAGCACCATATACAGGATATAATGTATCGGAACATCGCCATGAATCATTCCATCTTGTAAGCCACTTGGCACGCCTTTTATGTTTCAGAGAGAGATAGCTTGAGAGACTTGTAAACTCGGCCTAGTATCGCTTGTAAACTTCTTGAATATCAATAAAGAGTTTGAATTTGCTTCAACTTGTGTTCATTTACTTTCCGCTGCAAATGGGGACACTCTGTGCGACTCTGTGGCCTAGCTCGAATCGGCCGTTTCCGGACATAGCCTTGTACGGGCGCAACCTAGGCCCGTACGGTATCACGCTTTAGCGAGGACGATCGCTTCTACGGGACCGAAGCATGACAGATTGGTAGAGCATTTCAGAGTTCTTTCGGACTTGCTGGTTCCTGGAAGCTGACCGTGTGGGCATATCTAGCTTTGTGCCGATATTCTAAACACCCCAGCAGGCTTTCTACTTCTTCTTCTCTTCTTCTCTTCTTCATCTTCTGTAAGCGTTCTGTCTCAATCGCAACTGGTTTGCGAGGAAAAACGTGTTCTGTGGTTATTAAATTTTTAAAAGTGCCTCCACCCCGCTGTTGCTGTTAACAATTCACTTGTAAACTTCTTTCTAGAAGCTCTATATTTGAACTCGTTTCTCAGGGTCCTCCGGGATTGCTGTTTTGCACCTTCCTTGAAGTGTTGCTACGACACATTGTTTTTACAATCGTTTTATTTCTCAGTTTTTTATCAAAAATTATGCCCAGGGACTAACAATCTCAAAGCTAGATTAGAAGATGGAAAACTCTCTTGCCTCTCTCCTCGATACCGGCTTTAACAAGTTGGAGAAATTCGACGGAGAACACTTTTAAATCTGGAAGAGGAAGATCACCCTTAATCTTCAACTCGTGGACGTCGACCATGTGTTGGTCGAGGATGAACCAACGATTCCAGAAGGTGGTACTGCAGACGCTATTGCTGCTGCACAAGTCAAGCAGAGCAAGTAGAAGAGAGAAAACATCATCTGCAAACTGATGATTCTCAATTCTATTGAAGATTCTCTAGCAGAATTATATTCCAAGAAGGTAAAGGCCAAAGAGATCTTGGAGTCTTTAGGAAAGCTTTATATAGATGCCACGATCCGTTACCCAAATTATTGGGCCGGGCCGAGCCATGTCCAGCCTACGCTTGGTAAAAGCGTAGTAAGCTGTTCTAAGAGTTTATACATGAATGATACTAAGTGTGCTAACATTAAGCCAAATAAGATTTTATCACAACACAGCTTCTATTAACGAAAGTAACAAGTGTTAAAAGTTATTACACTTCAAATGTATGAGACTGGAGACAAAGTCCAGTATCCAAATATAAGTTCAAACCAAAGTTAAAGTCTCAAAATACATAAAAGATATCTAAGCATGGTTTCCCGCTGGGGTCTCTTCTGGAGCATAGGCCAGGTCCTCAAATGCAGTGCCATAATATATATCACATAACATTTTCTCCTCGGAAAGTACACCTACAACGTTATCCTGTCAGGACGGAAGCAAGTACTTGTACTACAAACATATAATACTGATCATGACATGGTAAGAGATGAAATGACTGTAATCTGACATGGCATAATCTATCATGTAAAATAACAACTATTATGGCAAAAATACATTTGTCATGGCGACACATGCATATATATAGTTTAAAATTGGAGCAGGTACGTGATCGGTCAATAGGTATAGAATGTACCGATGTATAAGCCATAAATCTGAAATGTACATACGTACAAGTAACAAGCATAGGTGTACATCCGTACAAAAATACGGGATAAAGCCTACGACAAGATATGCATATACAATACGACCTTACTTGGTACGTACGTACAAATAAGGGCATGATCACGTACTCAACTATCAGTTTCCCCATTGTAAAACCCCTAAATTTTTACTATATTTGTAGTACTGATTTTTTTTTTATATTTATACGTCGCATAGTCGTATTGTACGTCGTACGGGAATTTACGATTTTCGTATTTTCTCGTCAAGTGCGAATATGTGCGAGTAACATATTTTTAGAAAAATGATTTTTGATTTTATTAACGGTAATAGTTTCAAAATAATATATATAATAATTATTTTTATTAAAGGCAAAGTCTATTATTTATTTATTTATAAAATGCTATCTTATTGATTAGTGGTAATTTAGAAAACTAGAAATTATTTCATGTATATTTTCAAAATTTATTTTTATTACTTATAATAATTTATTTAGTAAAGAGGTATTCTAAAGATTTGATTATTTATGTTTAATTTCGTAATTGTTTTATCTAAATTATTAAATGTAGTTTAAAATTATTTATATTAATATTTATTATGATTTGCAAAATTTATTTAATATTAATATTTTATTATTCGAAAAAGTATTTGAAAATATTGTTTTGGTTTAAATCGAATTAAAAATGATGAAGTATATATTGAAAAGATTATTTTTTATTAGCTTACATTTGAAAAGATTTTAAATAGCTTTTATTTGGAAATATAATTTATCTATATTAATTTAGATTAGATTTAAATAAAATTTAAATTGGATTTGTATTTGAATTTGGATTTTATTGATTTTAATTTTAATGGTAAATTATCTATTTGAGTTTTAAATCAATTCTAGTCCTATCCAAATAGAAATTCCCACATCCTATAAATAGGCATGTACTCCTCCATAATTCCACAAGCCAAATTTTCTCCAAAATTATTTCTCCACATTAGTGCGTGTATCGTGTCAGTGTCCGTCCTCTTGCCATTCATTATATTCCTATTTATTACAAATACATCGACCTTCTTTCCGCGTTCGACAACCCCGAACGCCAACCCAACCCGTGTCTCGCAGGACACATCCCGACACAAACAAATTTCTAACCCTAACCCTAATTCTAATCTAGCCAAATAAGCCACTGCCACGGCGACCCGACCAGCCACCACCAGCCCGGCCACCGTCGCCCCGGCCATCCCGACGCCACCCCACTGTGGCAGCCATCATCCACCACCACGGCCAAAGGCCAGACCAACCATTGCAACCACCACAAACGATGAAACCACCACCGCCACCACGGCCGTTGCTAAAAACTCACCAAAGAGAAGGAAAACCAAAAAAACAAACACCACCAAGTCTTACCTCCGCCGAAGTCGCGCCCGATCGCCGCTCTGACCTCCGCGCAGGCCAGCCTCCGTCTCCGCCGCTGCATCCCGAAGCAGCCACCGGCGTGTCCGCCACCGTGCGCTGGAGCGGCACCATGCCAACGCCGTGCGTGCACCGCTCTCCGCCGCGCCGTTCTCCCACGGCCGCATCTTCGTTCCGTCTCCTTTCCCGGCCGTGGCCGCATCCCAGCGCGCTCGCGCACCCCTCCGCCGCCTCCGACTGCCGTGCGACGAGCCACCCTCCGAAACCCCTTTTCTCCGTATGCTACCCCGACCAACCGCCGGCCGCCCGCTTCCCGATCTTCTCCGCCGCTTCCCGCTCCCCGTCTCCCTTCTCCGTTCCTCCTTTCCTCTTCCGCCCTAGCTCCGCCCTCTGCCGCCACTCCCACCGCCGCGACAAGCCCCGACGGCTTATTCCGATCTTCTCCTCCGCCCCTTGCCGCCGTCCCTTAGCCTCGCCGCCCCTTGCCGTCGAAACCCTCACCGCGAGCGCCCTTCCTCTCTCTCCCTTCTGCCCACTCCTCTATCCTCACCCTTCCCTCTTCTCTCATTTCGTGGGAGGAAAAGCAACACAGCCATGTGTTGATATTAAATTAAAAAATTTCCCCTTATTTTATTTTTAATTCCTTGTTACTTTCTTTGTCTTTTAGTGTTTTGTTATTATGAGTCCATTAGCTAATGTTACTACAAATTAGTAATGAAAAGAGGAAGCACCCTCAGCACTGCATTGCTATTTAAATGCATTGCTATTTTAAGTAGCTATTATTATTATTATTATTCTGTTTTCATTTTATATTATTATAGGTGTTACTATTACTTTAATTATTATTAAAGATATTTTGTATGTATGTAGGTATGTGTTATGTAGGTACCTAGTAAATTGATCTTTTGTAAAATATATATACTACTCTATTTACTATTATGTTGTTATTAGTACTACTTTTATTATTATTATTATTATTATTATTATTATTATTATTATTATTATTATTATTATTTTGATTACTAACAGATACATTTAAATTTGTTTATATTTCTAATATATATTCCTAAATTATTTGGGTAGCAAAAATATAGCATTGGAATTTCAAGTTAGGATTTGGCTTTTTAGACCATTTATTATATATATATATTTTAAAATTTTATTACGGGTGTTGGCCCTAAAATAATTTATTAGGATTCCAAAATCTGTTATATTCTTCCAAGTATTATCTAAAAACGATATTTTAAATAGTATAAATATTTTACTAAAATAATATAAGTATATTCTCCTCCAAATCTCAGAGACTATCCGTTTCTTGATCATGACAACACATATTCTCTATCCTCTACCGAAAACCTGTACTTCCTCCTGTCGACCTTAACTATTCTGACCGTCCCGGACTTAATGAAACTGTCTGTGCCACCATCAGAGGTCACCTTGCATAGTTGTTGCACCGAAGTCGAACTTTGTGCCACCTGTATTGTACCACACCAGGCAACTCACCAGGCGTCACAACAGGCAAGTATACCTTGCTAATTTACTGTCAATTATTTATTTTCTGCATTATTTATTTGTTTCATATTGTTAGTTTTCTTTGTTATAAATTGCGCGTCCAAGCCACACTTGGGTGCAAGCGACTCTATTAGTCATTTTACTTTACTATATACATGTTAACTTAGTGTTAGCGGACTACTCTCCTATTGCGGGATATTTTTATATCTCTGCTTGCCATGACACTTACACTACACGGTTTGAGGCATTTTATTAGGGGCACGACTTATTGACTAACTATCTTTATTGTCGTGTGACAGTAGATGATCGTAACTGCTATGACTAGGGTTTTAGAGACTCAAGCAGTTACAAAACTGGGCGAGCCATGGACATGACTTGAACAGTATAGAAAATATTAGTGGAAGACAGTCGCTAGTGCATATGGGAAGCCAAACAGGTAAACCACAGTCTCCGGATGGAACTGTGGCAATATATTTGCTGATGCCCTCTGACGTTTTAGACGTTACGGACGGATACAGATGACTGGATGCCAGTTACGTACACAGCCTAAAATTTCACCCATGCGCATGAAAGTTGTCCTCTAAATTGCACGTAGGCGGTTAGAATCTCCTTTGCATATTTGTGTCTAGGATAGTCATTTATATATTATTTTATTCTGACAGTTCATATTAGCTCGTTCTTCCTGTATCTTGCTACGTCCGTCTGAGGACCTGGTTTTTTCCCAGGTGTGTGTTCATATTTTTCGCAGGTATCCTAGCCGATGCGTGGTCTTCTGCATTCTTTCGAAGACGATTGCGCTTGGTTCATCTCGCCATTTCATGGATCGAATCTTGTATATTTCTTTCATTAAGATAATTGGTAGTGGACTTTGTCTCCACCCAACATATTGTATCAAGACTATTCATTTTATGATATCTTTTACTCTTTATTTTGTGGATGAGATTATTTAGTTGTGGTTTACTACATTTTACAGCTTATGTATACATACGAGGTCCATGTATTTCGTATGTATACAGCTGGCATGTCTACGTTTCTAGTCCTACGTATTTTGGGACTGGGGCGTTACATGTTTTTTTGGTGGCCCATGCAGGTCAAGATAAATTGTTTGGTTACTTTACCGTACCAAGCAAGCCTACGTACAGGATTAGAGTCTAGGATCTCATCCACACACTTGATTGCCTTCTCGCTTGACTCCTCGATTTGCATCTTGCTTGATTCCCTCTACCGTTAATTCTTATCCTTCTTTCGTGCTTGATGTTGGTTAGAAGGTAATCCATACTAGGTAGACTTGTCCCTCTGTCCCATCATCCTACTAGTTTAACTCTTGTAAGTTGGGTAGAAAGCCTTATGACCTAGCAATCCCTTTGTCCTTGTGACCTATATTAGCAAGCTTAGGTTCTAGAATTTAGAGGACCCTAACCCATCTAGTCAACCAAAGACTTGGACAAAGAGACTATAGGTCGACTGTATAGGCACCAAACAAGACTTAGATTCTTAAGTAGTTCGAACTAATTCTAGTCTCTTTCAATATTTATCTCACATGCCTATATTTTTACCATCTTGACTAAATGTTGCTACTATAGTCTAGTTTTGCAAGTTTAACCGTTATCAAACTTGTTCAAGACACATGCTATTGAGCGCGCGCTCACTAACATATTGTCCAGTCAGAACCGGTGCATGATGGTCTGATCAACCGAGTGCACTTTGGTTCGCTTTTATTTATCGTTATACGTGGGTGGAGATATAGTTAAGCTTGCTCCTTAGAATGTCATCCACGTCTGCCTTGGCAATTCTCTTTGAATTTATTCAGTCGTCTTTGAACCACGTGTTCGTATTCAATAAACGTCTCCTTCGAACTCTTAATCGTTTTATCCTTCACTTAATTTGGAAGGACAGAACACTCGTACTTGATAGATAGAAACCAAGTGTTCCCCTATGACCATGATAGTTATAGTTAGACATCAACCAAGCCATGTGTTTACAACCTCGCCTCGAGTTATTCGGCCTATCCTTCGACCCTTGATCATGATCTCAAATCATTGGAAATTAGAAATGACTAGAATTATTTCCTTAACTACCCCTAAAACCTAGACGCGTAACTTCACTCTAAGGAACCATGAACTCTTTCTCTCTAATTATTTTACCTTCATTTCCAAAACTTTCGATCTTTTACTTACATTAGTTAGCGACCTCACCCATAACCATATCCATGATTATTTCGACATTATTTGAAATCGCGATTTTCTAATGCATGTTGCATTGAACGTCGTCTCCTTGCCTAATGATAGGATCGTGTTCCGTATCGACATACCCTTGTACCTACTCTCCCCTCCCCCCTACTTATTCTTAATTTCGAGGACAAAATTCTTGTAAGTTGGGTAGGATGTAAAACCCCTAAATTTTTACTATATTTTTAGTACTAATTTTTTTTGTATTTATACGTCGCATAGTCGTATTGTACGTCGTACGGGAATTTACGATTTTCGTATTTTATCGTCAAGTGCGAATATGTGCGAGTAACATATTTTTAGAAAAAAAAATTTGATTTTATTATCGGTAATGGTTTCAAAATAATATATATAATAATTATTTTTATTAAAGGCAAAGTCTATTATTTATTTATTTATAAAATGCTATCTTATTGATTAGTGGTAATTTAGAAAACTAGAAAATTATTTCATGTATATTTTCAAAATTTATTTTTATTACTTATAATAATTTATTTAGTAAAGAGGTATTCTAAAGATTTGATTATTTATATTTAATTACGTAAATGTTTTATCTAAATTATTAAATGTAGTTTAAAATTATTTATATTAATATTTATTATGATTTGCGAAATTTATTTAATATTAATATTTTATTATTTGAAAAAGTATTTAAAAATATTGTTTTGGTTTAAATCGAATTAAAAATGATGAAGTATATATTGAAAAGATTATTTTTTATTGGCTTACATTTGAAAAGATTTTAAATAGCTTTTATTTGGAAATATAATTTATCTATATTAATTTAGATTAGATTTAAATAAAATTTAAATTGGATTTGTATTTGAATTTAGATTTTATTGATTTTAATTTTAATGGTAAATTATTTATTTGAGTTTTAAATCAATTCTAATCCTATCCAAATAGGAATTCCCACATCCTATAAATAGGCAGGTACTCCTCCATAATTCCACAAGCCAAATTTTCTCCAAAATTATTTCTCTACATCAGTGCGTGTATCGTGTCAGTGTCCGTCCTCTTGCCATTCATTATATTCCTATTTATTACAAATACATCGACATTCTTTCCGCGTTCGACAACCCCGAACGCCAACCCAACCCGTGTCTCGCAGGATACATCCTGACACAAACAAATTTCTAACCCTAACTCTAATTCTAATCTAGCCAAATAAGCCACTGCCACGACGACCCTACCAGCCACCACCAGCCCGGCCACCGTCGCCCCGGCCATCCCGACGCCACCCCACTGTGGCAGCCATCATCCACCACCACGGCCAAAGGCCAGACCAACCACCGCCACCACCACAAACGATGAAACCACCACCGCCACCACGGCCGTTGCCGAAAACTCACCAAAGAGAAGGAAAACCAAAAAAAACAAACACCACCAAGTCTTACCTCCGCCGAAGTCGCGCCCGACCGCCGCTCCGACCTCCGCGCACGCCAGCCCCCGTCTCCGCCGCTGCATCCCGAAGCAGCCACCGGCGTGTCCGTCACCGTACGCTGGAGCGGTACCACGCCAACGCCGCGCGTGCACCGCTCTCCGCCGCGCCGTTCTCCCGCGGCCGCATCTCCGTTCCGCCTCCTTTCACGGCCGTGGCCGCATCCCAGCGCGCTCGCGCACCCCTCCGCCGCCTCCGACTGCCGTGCGGCGAGCCACCCTCCGAAACCCCTTTTCTCCGCGCGCTACCCCGACCAACCGCCGGCCGCCCGCTTCCCAATCTTCTCCGCCGCTTCCCGCTCCCCGTCTCCCTTCTCCGTTCCTCCTTCCCTCTTCCGCCCTAGCTCCGCCCTCTGCCACCACTCCCACCGCCGCGACAAGCCCCGACGACTTATTCCGATCTTCTCCTCCGCCCCTTGCCGCCGTCCCTTAGCCTCGCCGCCCCTTGCCGCCGAAACCCTCACCGCGAGCGCCCTTCCTCTCTCTCCCTTCCGCCCACTCCTCCATCCTCACCCTTTCCTCTTCTCTCATTTCGTAGGAGGAAAAGCAACACAGCCCTGTGTTGATATTAAATTAAAAATTTTCCCCTTATTTTATTTTTAATTCCTTGTTACTTTCTTTGTCTTTTAGTGTTTTGTTATTATGAGTCCATTAGCTAATGTTACTACAAATTAGTAATGGAAAGAGGAAGCACCCTCAGCACTGCATTGCTATTTAAATGCATTGCTATTTTAAGTAGCTATTATTATTATTATTATTATTATTATTATTATTATTATTATTATTATTATTATTATTATTATTATTATTATTATGTTTTCATTTTATATTATTATAGGTGTTACTATTACTTTAATTATTATTAAAGATATTTTGTATGTATGTAGGTATGTGTTATGTAGGTACCTAGTAAATTGATCTTTTGTAAAATATATATACTACTCTATTTACTATTATGTTGTTATTAGTACTACTTTTATTATTATTATGATTATTATTATGATTATTATTATTATTATTATTATTATTATTATTATTATTATTATTATTATTATTATTATTACTAACAGATACATTTAAATTTGTTTATATTTCTAATATATATTCCTAAATTATTTGGGTAGCAAAAATATAGCATTAGAATTTCAAGTTAGGATTTGGCTTTTTAGACCATTTATTATATATATATTTTAAAATTTTATTATGGGTGTTGGCCCTAAAATAATTTATTAGGATTCCAAAATCTCCTATATTCTTCCAAGTATTATCTAAAAGCGATATTTTAAATAGTATAAATATTTTACTAAAATAATATAAGTATATTCTCCTCCAAATCTCAGAGACTATCCGTTTCTTGATCATGACAACACATATTCTCTATCCTCTACCGAAAACCTGTACTTCCTCCTATCGACCTTAACTATTCTGACCGTCCCGGACTTAATGAAACTGTCTGTGCCACCATCAGAGGTCACCTTGCATAGTTGTTGCACCGAAGTCGAACTTTGTGCCACCTGTATTGTACCACACCAGGCAGCTCACCAGGCATCACAACAGGCAAGTATACCTTGCTAATTTACTGTCAATTATTTATTTTCTGCATTATTTATTTGTTTCATATTGTTAGTTTCCTTTGTTATAAATTGCGCGTCCAAGCCACACTTGGGTGCAAGCGACTCTATTAGTCATTTTACTTTACTATATGCATGTTAACTTTGTGTTAGCGGGCTACTCTCCTATTGCGGGATATTTTTATATCTCCGCTTGCCATGACACTTACACTACACGGTTTGAGGCATTTTATTAGGGGCACGACTTATTGACTAGCTATCTTTATTGTCGTGTGACGGTAGATGATCGTAACTGCTATGACTAGGGTTTTAGAGACTCAAACAGTTACAAAACTGGGCGAGCCATGGACATGACTTGAACAGTGTGGGAAATATTGGGGGAGGACAGTCGCTAGTGCGTATGAGAAGCCAAACAGGTAAACCACAGTCTCCGAATGGAACTGTGGTAATATATTTGCAGATGCCCTCTAACGTTTTAGACGTTACGGACGGATACAGATGACTGGATGCCAGTTACGCACACATAGCCTAAAATCCCACCAATGCGCATGAAAGTTGTACTCTAAATTGCACGTAGGCGGTTAGAATCTCCTTTGCATATTTGTGTCTATGATAGTCATTTATATATTATTTTATTCTGACAGTTCATATTAGCTCGTTCTTCCTGTATCTTGCTACGTCCGTCTGAGGACCTGGTTTTTCCCCAGGTGTGTGTTCATGTTTTTCGCAGTATCCTAGCCGAGGCGTGGTCTTCTCCATTCTTTCGAAGACGATTGCGCTTGGTTCATCTCGCCATTTCATGGATCGAGTCTTGTATATTTCTTTCATTAAGATAATTGGTAGTGGACTTTGTCTCCACCCAATATATTGTATCAAGACTATTCATTTTATGATATCTTTTACTCTTTATTTTGTGGATGAGATTATTTAGTTGTAGTTTACTATATTTTACAGCTTATGTATACATACGAGGTCCATGTATTTCGTATGTATACAGCTGGCATGTCTACGTTTCTAGTCCTACGTATTTTGGGACTGGGGCGTTACACCCATGTCCCAGTAACCATCATGTGAGATCATATAAAAGCTCTTCTAAGCATGTGAAGATACTGAGAATCCGTATAAAGCATATAATGATATGACTTTGCAGTTTCCATAAAGCAGTATTTTAACATGGCTCATTCACAGTTCATTATCATATGCAGTAAATAAGTTTGTAGGAGTACTTGCCTCGAGCAAAGCAAGAATAAGAATTGTAGGCCTCAAAAATGAATGTCACGCTGAGTTGATCAAGACAGAGTCAAAAGTCACGCTCAGTTGATCCAGACAATATAAATAAATTACGCTGGGAGACAGCTCACCATTTGTCAAAGAGTAATTATGACTGACAGCACAACAGTCGAAGAATATCTCTTCGTATGCCACGTATACACAGAATTCGAGAGATCATCGCTGTCTATCGCGTGATTTTCGAAATCTTCTTCAGCAAAACTCAGCCTTCATCGAGTTGGCGTACCAAAAAGGGTTTCTTGTCATTTAATGCGACTGACAAAGCAATCACTGTCAGAGATTTTGTTTCAGTCGAGACACGCCGAATCAAGACAGCTGGCAGTTCTATCTCAAGTCTGCGTGTATTTGTGATCTTCATCTCAAGTTTGCGTGGATTCTGAAGTTTTCTTCCTCAAATTTGCGTAGATTTTGAAGTTCTTTGCCTCGAAGTCTGCGTGGATCCTGAAGCTTCCTGCCCCAAGTTTGCGTGGATTTTGAAGCTTTCTACCCCGAGTTCGCGTGGATTTCGTCTTCAACAAGTCTGCATGGATTTCATCAAATTGGAGTATGTGGCAGCCATGCCACTGATCTCTCGCCTGCGTGTCCTGTAACTTGCACACGACTCATGCATGATTGCCATGTGTCCAACAGTTACAGGCCACGTCCAGTAACTGCTCACAGCCTTGCGTATGTTAAATCCTGCATGATTTTCAACTAAGCACAGGCTGTAAAGATAGTTATCTTTTCAGTTTTATTTTTGACTCTATAAATAGAGTTCTTTTTCTCATTCATTGTACAGATACATTGATATCTACTGTCAAAATTTTGAGAGCTTTTCTTCTTCGCATAGTCCAAGGGATAAAGCGATCGTCTTCTAGATCGGATTCCTACAGTTGTAATTTTCCCAGAAACACAACAAATAAAGAGAATTTCTTTATGGAAAACAAATTGGCGACTCTGCTGGGGAAAACCATCTCCTCTTGTGAGATGGTAACAACTCAATGCGACACTTCGTCAATCGGCTCGACGAAGAAGGTGATGACGATCAAATTCGATCAACTCGCCTATGAAGAAATGCAGCAGGCTAAGGGTGGCAAGCCCACTCCAGCCTCCATCATCACTGCCAAGTCGAAGGGACACTCTGTCTATATCCCTAAGAATCAGTTGGCAGTCAATGGTGAAGTCTCTGCCACAGTGTCTACTCCTATCTCTGGCAAGAACTCCACTGCAAGCACGCACACTCTTGTGCGCTCGAAGATGACAGTAATCAAAAGTCACGTTGACAGTACTGGCTCCTTAGCCAAATCTGTTCCAGCGTGCAAATTCAACCCTAAAAGTCACGCTGACAGTACTGGCTCCTTAGCCAAATCTGTTCCAGCGTGCAAATTCAACCCTAAAAGTCATACTGACAGTACTGGCTCCTTAGCCAAATCTGTTCCCGCGTGCAAATTCAACCCTAAAAGTCACGTTGACAGTACTGGCTCCTTAGCCAAATCTGTTCCAGCGTGCAAATTCAACCCTAAAAGTCACGCTGACAGTACTGGCTCCTTAGCCAAATCTGTTCCAGCGTGTAATTCTAAAATTAAAAGTCACGCTAACAGTACTGGTTCCTTAGCCAAATCTGTTTCAGCGTGTATTTCATCAGAGAAGAATAACTCCTTAGTTATCTCTTCTTCTTTACCGAGTTCTACTAGAACTGGGGGTGGTCTTCCACACAAAGTCCCTTCGAAAAGGAATAACTCTTTAGTTGTTTCTTCTGCTCCTGTAGTTTTTACTTCAGGAACAGCTTTGACTGATACTTTTGTTAGTCAAAGGAAAGGAGATGGTCTTTTGACTACTCTTCCTTCTGGACATTCTATGTCTCAAAATCTGAATGAGTCTAAGAAGAAATATTCTTTAATATCTTTTCCTATGACTTCTTCAAATTGGGCACAGAATCTGTCCATTAAAGAGGGTCTGTTACCAACTCCTAATCAAAGGAGTGGTTCAACTCTTCCTTCTCTGCAAATATCCAGATCAATGGAAGGAAAACTCCATGTTTCCAAAATTAATATGTTACCTTCCACTGATTTAAGAACAAAACTCAGCACTTCTGGTGTTAAGAAACCATACCAATTGGATATGAAGATAAAAGATCCAGATGCAGAGTATACAAAAAATTATGTGGCTCACATTAATCACTCTTTGTATAATCAAGAGCCATCAAGACCCAAAAACAGGAAGTATACTCCTCAATCTTCACAAACAGATTTACGGGAATATCTTCAACAGAAGAGAATGAGTAATTCTATGTCAAAGGAACATGCTGAATGTGACTTCTATCCAAGAGTCATAATTCAGTACAGATGTCAATCAACGGTTCAAGACCATGGTGATCATGAATGTGACTTCCAGCCAAGAGCCACAATGCAATGCAGATGTCAAACTAAACAACAGTCTGTCTTCAATAGGATTCAGTATGAACCTATGCCTGATGAAGATGAGCCTTTGTTTGCCTCTGTCAACATGACTTCTCGGGACATCGGGGGTAGAGTTGATAGTCCAGATGGAGTATATAGAAACACCAGAGCAAGAGTCCTGGTTTCTAGTCAAAGAAATTTGATCCCTGAAATTGATTCTGAATTCCTTGGAGAATCTAACTTCCCACCTCTTCCTGCTGGGGGTAGTTCTCCTATAATTGACTTTGATGCACGAAGCAATGATTCAGAGCAAACAACATCTACCAGTTCATCAATAATTCCTCGTACAGTCACGACTTACATGGTTGATGGGAATACTGATGAACCTTCTTCTTCCTTGACTCCTCAAGATCAAAGAATTGCTTCTTTGGAACAGCAAATGAAGTCTATGACTGACACAATGAAGTCGATGTATGAACTCATGACAGCTCAGTTGCAAAATCGACAGACTGTACCAGATGTCATACCAGTTGATACTGATATAAGTCCAGTACAAGTTCCTCCAGCAGTACAATCCAATACTCCTGGACCAGCTCAACCAAATCCTAGTCTCTCTGGAGCTGGGGGTAGTACTTACAATGCTGTTCCTCCTCCCAACTATTCTCTACAAGCCACAACTCCACAATCTTCGGGAGTTGTCTCTGAAGAATTAAAGAATCTCAAAACTCAATTCGAGGCATTCAAACAGAAGGATGGTTTACAAAGGTTAGGCATCAAGCAGCCTTATCCGATAGAATGGAAGCAAGTATCATATCCTCCTAAATACAAACCTCCTACTATCTCATTCTATGATGGAACCACTTCTCCAAGTCAGTTTATTAATCACTTTGAAGTGATGACTGATTAACTGCAACCAAGTGATGCCCTCCTTACTCGGGTATTTATTGGATGTCGGAACAGCTTATGAATGGTATAGGAGTCTCCCAGATGGGAGCATTACCTCATTTGCTGGTTTCAAACAGATGTTTCTTGAAAGGTTCTATGAAGGGCTTAATGACATGACTATGTCTGCTCTTATTAGAATCAAGCAGAAAAATAATGAATCTACAGAGGAATACATTGAACGGTTTCGAAGAAAAGCTCTGAAGATGCCTCTTGGAACTCCTGATGCTGTCACCATTGACACGTGCAAATCAAACTTGTTGCCAATCATCAGTATGTGGACAGGGTCCACTCAATTTCAAGATTGGCCTTCCTTCATAGTCAGTGCCAAAGCTGCAGAAATCAGTGCTGAAACCTTCAAAGGTTTAGGAGTGCAGATGACTCCTAAAGAAACAGGACAAGGTGCTAACAATAAAAATAATGCTCGCAAAGGAAAAGAAACTCTTGAAGTTAATCTTCAGAGCAAAGATGCATCAAATGTTCAAACTTCTGCCTCTACAACTCAACAATCAAGAACACCTCGCCCCAAAGAAGAATATTCTTTTGATGACGACGATGTCCTTGGTATCTTTGAATGTCTACTGAAAGGTAATAAAATACAATTACCTGAGATCAAGAAACCTGATGAAGCTGGTAAGACAGATCATCCTAAAAACTGTCCATACTACAGAATGCTGGGTCACACAATTCGTACATGTTATGTACTGAAAGGAAAGATCCAAGAAATGATTAAATCTGGAGCTATCTCTCTTACTCCAAAAGAGAAGATCGTCACTTCTAATGTCGTCTCTATGCAATTTGGAGACTTCCCTCCTCAATTTCTTGAAAGTGGAATTATTCCTATTCCCAAGGCAATTCTTAAAATAGTAAATATTCCTCCTCCACAGTCTGAAGGATTAGCACCAATCACTTTGGAGACTGGAGAAATCATGTGGATTCATCCTGATCTAATAACAGACTTTGAATCTCCTTCTCCTCAAAAGATTTCTTCTCGAAAGTCCAAGAAGGCTGGAAAGATCAAGTCATGTCATATGACTTCTCTTGGGTCTACCTCTGACACAGAGCCAAAAGACAAAGAAGAAGCACTTGTTAGTGCTACTCGAACGGGGAAACCTTACCTAAAGGATTATTCTAAAAATCCTGAAGATCCTACTGATATCCCTTCAGCTGCTAAAGATGCTCCTAATGTTCCTCCTGAAGAAGAATCATCTACTGCACCTGGTCCTTCAACTACACCAGTTGAACCTGTTCCTCCCAAACCCACAACTCTCGAGAAAGGCAAGCAACAAGCTCGGTTTGATAAACCAATCAAGAAGTCTCTTCCTCTTGGACTTCAGAAGCCTTACAACTTCGACATTTTGGCTCAACTTGCTAATACTCCAGCTAGAATGTCCCTCTTTGAACTTCTACGTCTTTCTAAAGAAACTCGGGAGACGTTAAGTGAAGCACTTCTACAAGCTGACTCTTGTCTTGCACAATTGAAGAAGCCAGATGCGGAACCTGCCACTTGCTTACATTGCAACAGTGTACTGGAGATTATCCCAAATATCACCTTTACACAAGACGACATGCTACTGGAGGATAATCGACATGACCGACCTCTCTACTACACTGGTTATATTGATACGATGAAGATAGATCGTATCCTCATTGACCCAGGGTCTGCTATAAGCATAATGCCAAAGAGTTTGTTGGATGAACTAAAAATCCCTCTTCACAAGCTCTCCAAGACGGTTACTACTATCTTGGGATTCAATCAAAGCCGAAGTGAGCCTTTGGGAAAGATTCATCTGAAGCTTCAGATAGGCGATTTCAGATCTAAAGTCACTTTCTATGTGATCGAGATCGCGGGATCCTATAATCTTCTTCTGGGGAGGCCCTTTCTTCATGAAAATAATGTGGTGCCCTCTACTCTTCATCAATGTTTTAAATACATTGATAGCAATGGAAGAGTACAAAAAGAAGTTGCTGATATAAATCCCTTCCATGGGGTTGAAGCTTATTTCAACGATTCCCGAATGTACAAAGAAGAGTATACAAGGATCATACAAGCTATGGAGAAAGAAGATGCACAAAGTGAGACTTTAATAATCCCTGTTAAAGGTCGAACTACTCAGCAACAATCTCCTAAACCCTCTGGAGAAGATTCTTTCATCATTCCAGTGAGTGGACGGATCTCTCCGTTACCTCAGTCATCTACTCAAAATACACTGATCATTCCTGTCAGTGGACGTACTGTAATTCCTGTATCTCCACATATGAAACATGATACTCTGCTAATTCCAGTTGGAGGGCGGATTATTCTTCCATCTCAAATTTCAAGGAAGCTCACCTCTTCTGAGCCATTTGTTATCGATCTTAATCGAAACAACGCTTCTTCTTGTTCTTCTTCTCCCCCTTTAGTCATTGACTTGGCTAAAATCTCTAAGGCTCAGCCTTCTCCCAATGTAAATATTGCTACTTTTACATTTAATGAAAAGTCTCCACCTTTGCAGTACGTTGATGTGTGTAATTATGTTCATAGTTATTTACATCTGTTAGATGACTTGAACACAATAACCATAGGAGTTGTACAGACTGTTCATACAGATGTATCCCTAGAACCTGTACAATCTTCATACTTTCTAGTTCCCAGCAGAAAGCCAGGAGACATTCCAATATTCTTCTACAAAGGGCCTCAAAATCCTTCTGATCTTGAAGATGATGACAAAAATGATGATACTGGAAGATTACAACTACGTCGTTATAGTCAGCAATCTAAAGACATCATCAAAAATATGGGCTATGACTTCAGGACTGGCCTCAATAGTGGAAAAGGAAAAAAAATGCCTGTTCGTATGGAAGGACGAAATGCGGATTGGGCTATATAGCTCCTACTCCTTTTATCAATATTATCCATGAAGATCCCGAGTCTGACGAAGATAAGAGATCTGATTCTTCTAGTACCACTTCTTGGGATTCCGATACAAGTATCGGGGACTTCTACTGCAACATTTTGTCTTCCAACATGGTTTCCATTGGCCATTCTGAAGAAAGTGATGAAGACGAAGAAGAGTTTGAAATCTCACCTGAATCGGAACAATGGGCCCAAAGATTAGATAATCAATGGGAGTTCCGTTTCGAGCAAAAAGAACCTCCGACTGAAGATAAACTTGTTCAAATAGATGTTGGTGAAGAGGGATCTCCCAAACCAATATTCATCAGTGAAAGTCTTTCAGAAACTGATAAGAAAGACATGATCAAACTCATTCATGATTACATCGATGTCTTTGCTTGGAGTTATGAAGATATGCCAGGGCTTGATCCTCAAATTGCAACTCACAAGCTCAATATCTTGCCGAATGCTAATCCGGTCAAACAACAACAGCGACGATTTCGTCCAGACATCATGGATGCAATTGAAGCTGAAGTCAATAAACTCATTACCTCTGGGTTTATTAGAGAGGAACAACATCCCGATTGGGTGGCTAATATTGTTCATGTTCTTAAAAAGACTGGCAAGATCAGAGTATGCATAGACTTCCGCGATCTCAATACGGCATGTCCTAAAGACGAATTCCCTCTACCAATCACTGATGTCATGGTTGATAATACCTGTGGATTTGAATGAATGTCATTCATGGACGGGTATTCTGGGTACAATCAGATCAAAATGTTTCCAGAGGACGAGAAGCACACTTCTTTCAGAACGCCGATTGGTACATACTGTTATACAGTTATGCCATTCGGTCTCAAGAATGCAGGAGCAACTTATCAACGAGCTATGAGCACTATATTCCGTGAACATTTGCGAAAAACATTCGAATGCTATGTTGATGATATTGCAGTCAAAAGTCGACAAAAGGAGGATCATATCCAAGATTTGAAGACTATATTTGATCTAATGCGTAAGCATCAATTAAAGATGAACCCTACTAAGTCCTTCTTAGGCGTCTCTAGTGGTAAATTTCTCGGCTTCGTCATTACCTCTAAAGGTATACACGTGGATCCCGAGAAGATCAAAGCCATCCAAGAGATGCGTCCTCCACGCACCTTAAAAGAGCTACGAGGATTTCAAGGAAGAATCGCTTATATCAGGAGATTCATCTCTAATTTATCAGGACGCTGCAGACCATTCAATAAACTTATGAAGAAAGGTCTCTTTTGTCTGGAATGATGAATGTCAGAAAGCATTCGATGATATAAAACAATATCTAATGAGCCCTCCAGTATTGGTACCTCCCATCTCAGGAATACCGTTCCTCCTCTATACTCGAGCAATGAGTCATTCATTGGGTGCATTACTCGCTCAAAAGAATCAAAATGGTCATGAACAAGCCATTTATTATCTCAGCCGCACTATGACCGGAGCTGAACCTCGATATTCACCGATTGAAAAAGAATGTCTAGCCTTGATGTTTGCTGTCCAAAAGACACGTCATTATATCATTGGCCAGACTATTCATGTCATCTCCAGGATCAATCCTATACGGATCATGATAAAGAAATCCAGTGTTTTGAATTCTCGATTGGCTAACTGGGGAATCCTACTTGCTCAGTATGACATGCACTATATTCCTCAGAAATCAGTCAAAGGACAAGCTTTAGCTGATTTTCTGGCTGCTCACTCAATTCCAGAAAATTCAAAACTCTATGATGAAATCCCAGATGAAGTCCTAGATTCGAATCAAATTGCTGAAGAAGATCCTACTTGGCGTCTATTCTTTGATAGAGCATCAAGAATTGGTCCTAATGACGATATTGTCGCTGGAGTTGGAATTGTTCTTGTGTCGCCAGAAGGTCTTTCTATCCAAAGAGCTTATTCTCTTGATCAGCCGTGTTCAAACAATGTAGCTGAGTACAACGCATTACTTATTGGTCTTCAACTCGCTAAACATCTAAATATTCAACATTTGGAGGCGTATGGAGACTCTAAACTCATTGTCAATCAGATCAGGGGTACTTATGAAGTTCGCCATCAAGATCTGGTTCCTTATCATAAAACAGCTATATCTATGGCTTCTTCGTTTGAAGAATTCTTCATTGAACATATTAGGCGAGCATGTAACACAGAAGCTGATGCCCTTGCTAATCTTGCAGCGGTGCTGGCTATTCCAATCAGACGACAACAAATGATTGTTGTTCGTAATCGAGAATTATTTCATCTTGAAAATAACTTGACTCTAGGACTTCCAGTTGACATTGAAGAATCAACATCTCATGACGTCAACACAACAAGAGGATTTGGATTCAGTCATAAATCGATGTCATCTTCATCCGATTCCAGCATGGAATTCATCTTCAGTAACTCGACTGAGAATCAGAATACGGATAAAGATTGGAGACTTCCTTTCTTAGATCTCGTATTATATGATATTCTTCCGGATGATCCGAGTGAGGCAGCATCTATCAGACGACGATCACTCAGATTCTACTACAATCATACAACAAAGACCTTATATCGTCGAGCTTATGATGGTTTACTCCTTCGATATGTTGCCGGTGACGAGGCTCAACAAATCATTCGTGAAGCACATGATAGAATTTATGGAGCACATCAGCCAGGACCAAAACTTCAAGACCGTATTCGACGTATGGGTTATTATTGGCCCACCATGGTATCTGATGCCATCGAATATGCAAAAAAGTGTAAAACTTATCAAATCCATGCAGATTTTATTCATCAACCTTCGGAATTTCTACATTCGACGGCAGTATCATGGCCCTTCGAAGCTTGGGGCATGGACATTGTCGGCCCGATCAATCCACCGTCATCTAAAGGACATCGGTTCATTCTCGCAATAACCGATTACTTCTCCAAATGGGCCGAAGCCATTCCTTTATCTGAAGTTAAGACGTCTAATGTCATCAGCTTTATTAAGCACCACGTCATCTACAGATTTGGTGTTCCTCGACGCATTGTTCATGATAACGGACCACAGTTCGTCAGCCAGAAATTTACTCGATTCTGTGACGATCACCGGATCAATAATGTGGCTTCTACCGCATATAATCCAGCAGCTAACGGATTAGCAGAAGCTTTCAACAAGACCATCATCAAACTCCTAAAGAAGTTTATCTCTACTAACAAACAAAATTGGAGTGAGAAGCTCGGTGAATGTTTGTGGGCTTATCGCACTACAGTTCGTAATGCTACTAAATGTACACCCTTCTCTCTGGTGTATGGTTGCGAAGCTGTTCTTCCATTAGAGATTCAAATTCCTTCTTTAAGGATAGCAATCGCTAATGAACTCACTGCAGAAAATAATGATCGTCTTCGACTTCAGGAATTAGAAGCTCTGGATGAAAAGCGATTATCTGCTCAACAAAATATTGAATTCTATCAAGCTAGAATTTCAAGAGCTTTTAATAAGAAAGTCAGAATTCGGACGTATCAAAAAGGAGAACTTGTTCTAACTGTCAGACGTCCTATGACTATGACTCATATGAGTAAGGGCAAATTTGACGCAAAGTGGGAAGGTCCCTATATTGTGAGCAAAGTTTTCTCAAATGGAGCTTATCAACTCTCAGAATTGGATGGTCAAAAAGTTTTGATGCCTATTAATGGCAAATTCCTTAAAAAGTACTATGTATAAATATAAATACTTGTAATCATCAGACAAATTCATGTTTAAAAATATAATTTTTATTTTATTTTTCATGAATGATGATACATGATATTAAGGAAGATCACTATCATTCTTCTCTACTTTTGGACGTGGGCCACTACCGTCCTTCTCGAAGACGTGATCAGCAAAAGAGCCGAGAACCTCCTTGCTAGAACCCACGAGGAATTTGCAAGCGACCATCCTCATGGCTTCCTCTTCTTCAGTCCTTCCTGGTTCGAGCAGAAAATCCAGAATGTCCCTTGGTGGCTTGGGTGCAGACGAACCTTCGCCTGCTTCCGTCTTCTTCGTTTTGACTGGACCAGCAGGGCGTTCTTCAGTGCCTTTCTGAACCTTTGAGGCTATCTCAGTCTTCTTGGATGCTTCTCCAGATGACATTTTTATGTTGAGGAGTAGAAGTATTCGTTCTCGCCAGATTTCTGCTATATTTATAGGCAGAAGTTTCTCATTCATCTGACGTTTCACATATTCATTAATGCTTAACAGTTCATCCATTCATTTCTCACATTCATCAGACGGTTCGCCTGTTCATTAATACTTGACGGTTCATCCGTTCATTTATTACATTCACTCGACAGTTCATCTGTTCATCATTTCCTAACGGTTCATCCGTTCATAATCTTCTATCAATTTTATTAAGTGGGGATTCGTTATTTATCATGTTTTCATAACCTCTGAATCAATTCCGAATCTACTTACTCATTTGTCATGTTTTGACCTCTGCATAGAAATCAATCTATTTTCTTTTGAGTTCCTATATATTATCACGTCCATAATACCTCTGATAATATCATATACTCTAAAACAGAAAAGATGATTTTATTATCTATCATGTCCACAATTCATCCACAAATACAAATCATTGAGCATAGAAGAATTGTCATTTCCATTCTCATTTCACCATAAAAAGTCTATTACATTTTCTTAGACTTTCTTACAAATCATAATGGAAATCTATCACAAATCTTAGATTTTCATTCTACACCACAACGATAACCTAATAGAGATCTATCTTCTTCTTTGGATCTTCTCCGTCGGACCTTCTCCGTCAGGTTCGTTGTTGGTGGCAGTTCCTGACTGTCTGGGTCCCAGTCACGACCAGATCAGCAGGAATCAAACTCTGGTCTTCTCTCTCAGACGAGAGGAGAACCACAGAGTATGGCAGCCCGAAGTCGTGGTGCTGCCAATACAACTGGTGGATTAGGAGCGACCTTTCAGAGGAGACATGAATGTATCCAACCTTGGGATACAATTCCTAGTTCTCCCGCGAAAGGAACTCTACTACCCGATTTCTCGGGATAGAGTTGACTCCACCATCCAACTCTCGTGTATAAAGGCTCTTCCTACCGTTTGAGGAAGACCCTTCTATCCCACGAAGAGTTCTGAGTTGTCTGATTTATGCGTCAAAAGCGTATGAGCTCCCTGATGTAGATGTCAGCAGGATATTCTCCACAGCATCCACATCCCTAATGCCAGTTCTGAAGAAAATTTTCAGCCAAGTTTCTGCAGAAAGCATTAAGAAGAAAAAAAAATCAACAGAAATTATTCAGTATGCATTTATCAAACAGAGACAGGCGTGTATTGTTCAAATCAGAAACAAGAAACAGAAAGCCTATCTTCAACAGCAAAAATAAGTGTACGTATTACACTGATTTACCTTCAAGTTTGGTGCTAAGGATTGGCAAACTCATGTTTGATATAGTGCACAGAAGTCGAACATTAGAAAACATTGCTTTCCTGTTTGAGAGTGAAATCTCCCAAAATTTCATTCTCAGAGAAGAAGAAGAGGAATGGGAGATGAGTATCTGCGAAACTCTTCCATCTATTTAAAGGGCAAAGTACAAGTCTATTCTTGGAAAAGATCCGCATAAATAGCGCTCGTAAACTGTGGAATGAGTGTCACGTGTGCTTTGGAAGACAGAGCAACATTGGAAACAATCAAAGACTGCTGATTAATATTTCTCATTAAGGCACGCAGATCAAACACAAAAGTTGTACTTCATTTCTTAAGACAGGCACTGATGGCCTTACAAAAGACAAAACAAAAAGTGCAACAAAAGCATAAAAGTCACGCTCTATTTCCCAGAACGGCTGAGCTTAGTGCCCAGTTCTTCTACGTTCTTAACCCCCATGCGGTGTAACAGAGCCTTCAACATTTCACGCTGCTCTATGAGGCTGCGCCCATCAGAAGAGGACGAGCCATCCAAGCCAAAATAGCTCAAGAAATTCTTGGCTAGTTGCAAGGGATCATCTTTGAGCTCGAAGACAAGGGGCTCTGGCTCTTCACCCCCAAAAGTGGGGTCACCATGAGAACAAAAGCCCAACTTGCGTGCTTCTTCCTCAGCTTTCTCCTTTGGTGTCATATTGACGTAAGATGAAGATTAAAAATGAAACTTCTTCCTGTTTATATAACTGAGTTTTGCCGACGGTTCATATTCCACCATAAATTGGATACAATCAGTCTCGGAGAACGAAGAGTCATTATGACATTTAATAAGTTCATTTAGATGTTTTCAAAGAACTTCGAAGTCTTTTCGACTTCCGAAAAATTTTGAAGTCATCTCAGCGTGACTAAATCCATTTTATCATCTCTATTTTCAAAGTATTTCGAAATAATTTATCATTTTTCGAAAACTTTGAAGGGGGTTTTGTAGGCCTCAAAAATGAAAGTCACGCTGAGTTGATCAAGACAGAGTCAAAAGTCACGCTCAGTTGATCCAGACAATATAAATAAATCACGCTGGGAGACAGCTCATCATTTGTCAAAGAGTAATTATGACTGACAGCACAACAGTCGAAGAATATCTCTTCGTATGCCACGTATACACAGAATTCAAGAGATCATCGCCGTCTATCGCGTGATTTTCGAAATCTTCTTCAGCAAGACTCAGCCTTCATCGAGTTGGCGTACCAAAAAGGGTTTCTTGTCATTTAATGCGACTGACAAAGCAATCACTGTCGAAGATTTTGTGTCAGTCGAGACACGCCGAATCAAGACAGCTGGCAGTTCTATCTCAAGTCTGCGTGTATTTGTGATCTTCATCTCAAGTTTGCGTGGATTCTGAAGTTTTCTTCCTCAAATTTGCATGGATTTTGAAGTTCTTTGCCTCGAAGTCTGCGTGGATCCTGAAGCTTCCTGCCCCAAGTTTGCATAGATTTTGAAGCTTTCTACCCCGAGTTCGCGTGAATTTCGTCTTCAACAAGTCTGCGTGGATTTCATCAAATTGGAGTATGTGGCAGCCATGCCACTGATCTCTCGCCTGCGTGTCCTGTAACTTGCACACGACTCATGCATGATTGCCATGTGTCCAACAGTTACAGGCCACGTCCAGTAACTGCTCACAGCCTTGCGTATGTTAAATCCTGCGTGATTTTCAACTAAGCACAGGCTGTGAAGACAGTTATCTTTTCAGTTTTATTTTTGACTCTATAAATAGAGTTCTTTTTCTCATTCATTGTACAGATACATTGATATCTACTGTCAAAATTTTGAGAGCTTTTCTTCTTCGCATAGTCCAAGGGATAAAGCGATCGTCTTCTAGATCAGATTCCTACAGTTGTAATTTTCCCAGAAACACAACAAATAAAGAGAATTTCTTTATGGAAAATAAGAATATGAAGATACAGATGTCCGGTGTCCTGTTAAAATGATATGCAAACTTAGTCTCTAAGTTATGATTAAGATTACACTAGTGTTGTGACACGGCTCCTAATAAGACACTAGCTATGTGAAGCTCTAGTAGTCCAAAGTGAGGTGTTATAACATCTAGACTAACAAGTAGGTCTCTACACTAAGGTAGGGTAAGGTCCCGATACTAAAATATTCCAAAAACACATAAAAACACACAAGTCAATATTAATTAATTAATTAATCATATTGTACATTATGTTCTAATAATTATTAAGATAGTTATACAGTCCTATTTTATATGAAACAATATACCAAATTGATCCTTCTTAATTATAGTAATTTAATATAAATTTTCTGGAATTTATAATCCAGTGTAAGTATTGTTTAAAAATCAGAATACAAGTGTACATTGAAAACGAGTTCTGGTTTACTATTTTTAAACAGTGGCAAAACAGTAATTTAAATCATGGAAAAATTATATTAAATTATATTAATTAACATAGTATTTTATAGTAATTTTTCTAGAATTTATTCAGTATTAAAAAGTTGTCTGAAAATTCAAAGTTCATAAATCACAGATTCTGAAATTAAATAAATAATTATTTAATGTATTTGTCCGCGTATTTGAAATTGAACGGAAGTCCAGATACGGGACCCGAAGCCGTGAATCAAGTCCAACATGACTCGACTAGACCCCGAATATGTGTAGGCTCACCTAAGTCCGATCAATCCATGCTAGACTTGGACTTAGAGTGGTCGTTTGCACAAAGTACGTAAAATCGTAAATAAATGTAGAACTTAAATACATGTAATTTAAAGGAATTTAAATTACAGAAATTGAAAGCGTACATATTACAGTATAGGCACTGTATTTATAAATACGTATTACAGTATAGGCACTGTATTTATAATGACATAATTTAAATAACATAATTAATTGACAGAATTTAAAATATATATTACAGTATATATATATATATATATATATATATATATATATATATATATATATATATATATATATATATAAGTAACTAAAAATAACCCCAATATACCAACGAGGGGGCTTGAACTCAGCATTGTAGAGAGGGGGTTCCCACGTGAGCTACGCTGGCCTGTAGAAATGTTTTTGCTTAAGGAGGGACTCGAACTACTAACCTGAGGAAGGGGGGATGCTAAGCTCCGCTCGCTGACCAGAAGGCCTCAGAGCCTTTTGTTAGGAAGTTGAGGCTCAGAACTTTAATTGGAAAGGAGGGGCTAGGAATTTGTTTAGGATCTCAATGCACAACCATAGGGCCCTATTTATAGAAAATTTTTGGAACCTTCCTTGCTGAAATTTTATTAAGAAAATGCCCATCATAAAATCCTAAAATTGCTAGTGTGCCATTTTCACCAAGTTGCCCTAATATGCAAAATGCTCCTACAAGTTTAAAAATCATAAAAATTCGTACGGACTCCAAATAACTCTAAATAAATCGCAAAAAAAAATTCTAAAATTAATAGAATTTTTTTTAGAACCTAATAGACTCAATTTGGGACGAGTTTGGAATTGTTTTTCATTTATTAAATTTTGGGAAAACATGGGTTGCATGATAAATTAAGTTGTTCATTAAATATCTTTAGTGGATACACTAGGTGTTTGGTATTTTGTCATGAGAGAAAATTGGTGTGGGGTGTTTGGGTAGTCATGAGAGTGGCCACATGAATTTGGTTAAGGGTTTGATCAAGTTAGGTCAGGTTTGGTCATAATTACAATTTTTTGTTATTTATAACCATTGGTAAAATAGGAGTATACGGAAGATCAATTGAGTGGCATACAAGTGGCACATGCATAGTAGACTCAAAATGGGTCAAGTCCATATATTGGGTCGACTAAGTTGGATCGATGTCGGGCCCCGAATTAAATTGGAAGTCAGGTCACATTCTACGGTAGATAATTAATTGGCCTAAATTGACCCAAAAGTTGTGCGAAGCAAATGAATCACAAGATGGTGCGTCTGAGTAGGACACAAAGATCATTGGTATAGGGTTTCTCGACTAGATCATGCATGAGAAGTTGGTCTTGGAAAAACAACTAGTCTGGTGCTCCTAAATAAAAAGTCATGGCAATGTGCATATGAAAATCATAAATAAAAGTGGGAATTGGTCAAATGGTCTAAATTGATCCGGAAGTTGTGTGAGGCTAAAAGAGTGCAAGAAAACAAGTTTGAATAGGACATCATATACCAAAATGAAGGTAATCTGGTCTACTACAAAACTCATAAAGAAAGTTTACAGAGATGGACATCTCTGACGCTCCAGAAATCAAAGTCACGGAGAAGAACATTTAATTATTAAAATAAAATAATAATATTTTAAGAAAATAATTTATTTAGAAAATTTTAAAATAAATATAAATTTTAGGGGGCTTGCAGTAGACGACGAGAACATGTCCAAAATCTTTATCGTCGAAAAGTACCACAAGTGGCTCTTCGAAGACGAGAAGGCAATGCTACCTCAGGTGAAAGAATTCTTGAAGTTGCGCCAAAAGCTGGATGACGAAAAAATGCCTCTCGTCGACAAGTTTATCGTTGGAGGGATTGTCTCGAAACTTCCTACTGGATGGAGCAACTTCTACACAAGAATGCATCGAAATAAGCTAGACATTAGCATAAAAGATCTCCTGCGAGAGATCCACGTTGAGGACGAGATGCAATCTCAACAGAAGATGGACTCTCTATCTAAACAACTGGCTAAGGCCAACTTGGTACAGACAAGGGAGTTCAAAAGGAAGCAGTCGGCTTCTCATCACAAGAAGGACTCCACTAATCTGAAAGTGAATGGTCCTTCGTTCAAGCAACAGAAGTCCAAGTCCTACGTGACTTGCTTCAACTGTGACAAGAAGGGTCATTACAAGAGTGAATGCAAATCCAAGTCCAAACAATCAAAGTAAGGTGAGCCTAGTAAGGTTTTCATGGTTTCTAACATTGTTGCTATGATCGCTCAAGTTACAGCTGTGGGGGCTGACTCTGACTGGTGGATAGACACCGGTGTAACATGTCATGTCTGTTCTAGCAAGGAATGGTTCGTCACGTACCAGTCAACTTCTGAGAAAGTTATCATGGCGAATCAGGCCCAAGGTGAAGTTCTGGGGATCAGGACTGTGGAACTAAAACTCACTTCCGGGAACACTCTGACGCTTCAAGGTGTAAAGTATGTTCCGGTGATTTCTAAGAACCTGATCTCTGGGAGCCTGCTTAGCAACACAGGCTTGAGGATGGACATCAATGCTGGCCAGATGGTGATGTCCAAAAAAGGAACATACTTCGGAAAGGCTTTTCAAATCGAATGGATGTTTAAAATTTAGCTTGTAAACCAGTCAAATGAAATAAATGTAGTCGCTATTTCTGATTACTCTCTTGAGTTGTGGCATAATAGGCTAGGACATGTTCATTGTAAAAGAATATACAAAATGTCTAGTTTATGACTTATCTCCAAATGTGGGGGTAAGGTAGAGCAGTTTGAAGTATGTGCTCAGACAAAGATCACAAGAAAACCTTTTCATCGGGTCAATCGAAGCACAGATCTTCTGGAGTTGGTGCACTCCGATATCTGTGACTTTAAGTAATTCTCTACAAAGGTCGGGATGAAATATTTCATAACCTTCATCGTTGACTTCTCAAAGTATGCGTTCGTCTACTTACTCAAATCTAAAGACAAAGCATTTGAGAAGTTCAAGGAGTTCAGGGCCAAGGCTGAACGACAAACTGGACAACAACTCAAGAGGCTAAGAAGTGATCGAGGCAAAGAGTATCGATCTCATAAATTCGTATCGTTCTGCAAAGAACATGGAATCATCAACGAGACTACTGCTCCATATTCTCCTCAATCAAATGGAGTAGCAGAGAGGAATAATAGAACGTTGATAGAAATGATTAACTCAATGATGTTAACTACGGGTCTTCCAAAATGCTACTAGGGAGAAGCACTGCATTGACGGCCACTTTTATTCTGAATAGAGTGCCGTATGCAACTTCAGATGTAACTCCTCATGAACTCTGGTTCAAAGTCAGACCTAACTTGAATGCCATTCGAGTATGGGGGTGTCTGTCTTATGTGAAGCTCCTAGATCTGAAGATTCAAAAGTTGGGGACGAGAACTACGAAGACG
Source organism: Iris pallida (assembly GCA_029216955.1). Taxonomy (NCBI): domain Eukaryota; kingdom Viridiplantae; phylum Streptophyta; class Magnoliopsida; order Asparagales; family Iridaceae; genus Iris; species Iris pallida. The sequence goes on from JANAVB010038218.1 coordinate 5,080,189, forward strand.
ATCTTCTTGGGGTATGCCGAGAAGAGTGATGCTCGAAGGTTTCTTGATATTGAGTCAAATCATATCATCGAATCTTGTGATGCTGAATACTTTGAAGACAAATTTGCAAGGCACAAAAATATTATTCTTACAGATATTTCGGAGAATGATGAAGGTGCAAAGGAGACTGAGATCTCTAATAAGACAGTAGTCCAAGATGAAGTTATTGGTAATGAGAAAATAATTGAACCAGAACTCGTTGAGCCGTCAATGAAGCGAACAAGCAGGCCGAAGAACTTCGAAGATGACTTCGTCATCTATCATGTGGAAGCAGATCTGCTTACCTATGATGAGAAGATGAAGACCAGGGATGTTGTCTTCTGGAAGGAGGCGATAGACAATAAAATTGACTCAATCACCTCCAATAACACTTGGGTGTTGGTTGATTTACCTGAAGGAGTAAAACCCATCGGATGCAAGTGGATCTTCAAGAAGAAGATGAAAGCTGTTGGAACCATTGACAAGTTCAAGGCCAGGATAGTGGCCAAGGGGTTTTCTCAGAAGCAGAAGATCGACTACTTTGACAAGTATGCTCCAGTAGCCCGGATGACAACCATCAGATTGTTAATTGCTCTTGCAGCAATACACAAGCTGGTGATATATAAGATGGATGTGAAAATAGCTTTCCTAAATGGTGAGCTGACCGAAGAGATTTACATGTAACAGCCAGAGGGATTTGTCGTCAAGGGTCTTGAAGACAAAGTCTGCAAGTTGGTAAAATCCTTGTATGGTCTTAAACAGGCTCCCCAAGATGTGGCATGAGAAGTTTGACAAAGTTATAAGGTCAAATGGCTACAGGGTCAGCGAGACGGACAAGTGTGTTTACACGAAGTTCGCTAATGGAAGAGGTGTGATCATTTGTCTATATGTGGACAATATGCTAATCCTAGGTACGGATATGGGCTGTGTCACGGAGACAAAGAAGTTTATCTCTACCAAGTTCAGTATGAAGGACTTGGGGGAATTTGATATGATCTTGGACATCAAGATCTGTAAACCCCCTTCTCGAAAATTATAAAATGATTTTTGTTAATATATTTTATTTTGTGTTTTAAAGTAATTTTGCCAAGACTTTGTGAATGGTATTTTATGATAAAGATCAAAACGAGTCCAAAAACTTAACTTGTTTGGACAGTGCTAAGGCTTTTTAATAAAAATAATTGTTGAATTGTGTTGATTGGATATCATTTTGAATTTCCAACATATCTTTTATTTAAAATAATTCTTTTAATAATAATAAATAATTTGAACCAAGTAAGGATTTGTCTATTTACTTTAAAATAGATTTGTAAAGATATACTTTAAATTATGTTGATGATCATAAATACTATTTCGAATTATTATGCTAAATCAGTTAATTGTTTGGGATTTGAATTATATGTTTTAGGTTGCTTGATAAAATATTAAAGTAATGCTTTGAATTATATTTTGTTCTATTTTTAAATGAAGTAATTATGCTTTAAAATAAACAATTGGACTTAAATATATGATTCATCTATTAGAGTTCAGATTATTTACTAAGTTCTAAGGTTGATTTAAAGTAATATTATTATTATAGTTGATTAGAATTTGATTCATGTAGCTTTGAAACTATCTGATTGGTTATCTCATTAATAGATTAAACATATTCTAAAATTGGTATCTTATTTTATATTTAATTAATTATTTAGGATAAGACCGATTTTTTTCATATTATAATCTGGATAGAATTCTTTTGAGCCAAATTCTTATCTTATATCCTATCTCAACCGACTCTTTCCATCAGTACCTATACATATAGAGGGAGAGGCCTATATCAATATCATATTCAATCCCAACCCATGCATGATCGACCCAATATTGTCGAGCTCATTTCCTGTCAACCATTATCCCCAGCCAAATCGCACAACCTCTTGCCAACAATATCATCGTTGCTCTTACTCCTTAGCAAGCAGCGTATCCCGGCCTTCCCCAGTCGGTTTGCCGCCAATAACCACCCTCATCGTCTCACCAACACATAGCCAATACACAAAATTAGGTGCCAAAGTGTCCGTGTCCACTATTACCATCATCGTGTCCACCCTCGGGTCCGACACCGGGCATCCGTGTCCGTTTCCTTCATCCAGTTCCTTACAACCACCGTACAAATCCTCTGTGTCCAACACTCGGACACAGGAACACCAGAAAGCAAAAATACATAATCCTAACCTTTCCTTGCCTCGACCTGCTGACCGTCAGCACCTCTCGATCAATGACCTCTGGCTACATCACCGTCCCCGCAACCACCACTGCCGTAACCACGGATCACGACCTTCACTACCGCCCCACCTTCATCCTTATCAGCGCCAAGTCACCCTCGTCGCCCTACCACTTGCAACGTCGTGTCGTGGCAGTACGAGGCGGTGACTGCCATCCTCGAGCCAGCGCCTCATCTGCGAGACCCTGCTGGACCATACACGACTTCCTAAGCCGGTGGCCGTCCTCGGCCCCGACGCTAAAGCCAGAACGTCGTTTGATCCACTCGAGCCACGATCCTCTCCACCGGAAGCCGCCGTCGTGTGAGTTTCCCTTGCCGAGCCCCTCCATGGCTATCCAGATCCCGACGAGCCGTGCCTCCCTCTGCCCTAGCCACTGTCGAAGACCCACAGACATCGCCCTCTGACCGCCGACGTGGTACCGAGCCTAGCCAGCCCCGAACCGGCCTTCCCTCCGCGTGCCGCCGCGAGCAGCGCTCGAGCCCGCTACATCTTCTCTGTGTGCCACCCCTTGCGCCACAACGAAAACACGTCCGCTGCCGCCTGACCTTCTCCGCCACCTCTCCGCGGAGACGAGCCCTACACGCGCGCAGGTGAGAAACTTCCCCTTTCCCTCTTTCCCTTACTCTCTGGACTCTCTCTCTCTCTAAGTCTCTTATATTTGACCTCTTTTCTATATTTCCAAATCAAAACCAAGGGAGAGAGAGATTGAGTGTTCGGATTGGGGAAGAGAGCTTCTGTGTATTGTATTTTGTGTAGCACAGTATAGGTGGTAGTTAGTGTATAACCCAAATTTTAGTGTTGCATCTTTAAACATTAGGTATTAGTATATTGTTAATAGTTAAATTAGTGGCGAGTTAGTATTGTTATTTATTATTATTATTATTATTATTATTATTATTATTATTATTATTATTGTTGTTGTATTATTTTCTGTATATAGAGTCTTTTGTATGTAAACCTATATAAATACTGTTATAGTTATTTTTTATTGGTTTTGCTGATATTAACTTTTATTTTGCTAAAATGTGTGTATTAAGATATCTCTAGAAAATCTTATTATGATGGTACTCTAAATATAGTTTTAGCCTAAAATAAATTGTACTTGTGTCACCCCCAGTTTTCAGAAACAGGAGTATTTTTATCATTTTGCATTTTTGAATATTGTTAAAATTTATTTTATTATTTATGATATTATTTTGGGGTTGAAATTTATTTTATTATTTATGATATTGTTTTGGGGTTATTTGAGTCGGGTTCGAATTTTAACTCAATCCGACTTGAAACGGAGACCAGGGGGTAGTTTGACTCTAGTGGGACCCACACACTAGTTAGACATGGCCCACATGATATTAATTTTAGTCCACATAATATTAATTTTAGTTAGTAGTTAGACTAATTATTTATGGTTAGGTTTAGTTTAATTAGAGACTTAAAACTAGACTAAATTGACCTCAACCTTTAACCCATTCCTAATTTAAATTAAATGGATTAGTGGAGGGCATTTTGGACATTCAAAATTGGAACACCTCACCCTTTTTGGGCAGCCACCTATGGGGGGGATAAGGAGTGAGTCACCATCTCTTCCATTTCATTTTATCCATCCATTTTCTCTCTCTTGTTCTTCCCCAAATTTTTAGAGAACAACTCCATTGATTTTATCTCCAAATCTGCCATTTCTTCCACCAAATCTTCTTCTCTTCTCCTTTACTCCATAGTTAGAGGGTGCTAGCCAAGTTTGAGAGGATTCAGAGCTCGTTCGTGTCCTTTTGGAATCTCTACGTGTCGGTGTCGAGTCGGAAGGCTTTTTCCTTTGAAACTCTCTCCCGGAAGGTATAATCTCTTCTCTAATCTATCCCTACATGCATATAAGAATATTTTGAACCTATAGGAATGACCCCCATGGTTGTATCTCCATTTGTGTCCATTTCGTGTCCATTTGGAGGTCATAGGAGTGTCCTTTGTGTTGTGGTTGTGTCCTAGTGGGAAAAATCCCTATTTTGGACACTTGTATGCATATATATATATATATATATATTTATATATATATATATATATATATATATATATATATATATATATATATATTGTAGGAATGATTAATTAGTGTTTTAATCTCAGATTTATATTTTTAGAGAGTGGATTGATCTTATTTAGGATGGTTAGAATATGTTTTATTTAGATAGCTATGTTGGTATCCAAGTATTTTGGCATACATGTGTTTTTTGTCCAAACAACCCAAATTCGTCATAATTTTTATCCACGTTTTTAGTAGCTAGAGTAACTTAGAAATGTCATAACTTTTAGCTCATAACTCCAATTAACCTCCCATTTTTTTAAAAGAAGCGTATCGAAGTTAGCTTTCCAAATATATATTTTAATAAGCCAAATTCATTATATAACTTTCTGTAGAATTATTTGAGTGTCAGCTGTACGAAAGATGAACATGTTTCGGTGTTTTCGTGATTCCAGGAGCTTCCGGGCACGAAAATGCGATCCGTTTGAAGTTTCAAAAAGCTAACACGAAGAGCTATAACATACTTTAATCTAAAATTTTGTGAAGGCCCAATTGGTACAGTATTGATTTTAAGTAGAAGAGTGACTATGCGACGTAGGCATTTTGTGTAACCTATGAGCCTACTATAGATATCATGTGAATGTAGGTATTATAGATTGTCAAGAATATATATGATATAGTACATATATATATATATATATATATATATATATATATATATATATATATATTATTGTTATGTAATATATGTTAGTATAGTGTGTGTGTTTGAATGAGATAAGGATGTGTGTGGTTAGTGGAGAGAAGTGAGATTGATAGAGGATATGTGCTAGTGTGCGTTTGATGTTGTATAGATGGTAGTGTAGAGTGTGTTGTGAAGGTGAGAGAGTTGGGAGGATCATGCCATCCTATTTGACTTTAGGCTAGTGTAGTTTGTTGAGTGATTTGTGTTTTGATTGAGTGGTAGTGTGTTTGTATATAGATGTGTGTAGGTGTGTTAGAAGGGAAGGATGGTGGATTTGGTATATGTGTTTGTGTGTGTGGTTAGATGGTTAGAGAGTGAGAGAATGAGCAGAAAAGTAGCAAAAAAAAGCAGTAAGCAGTAAGCAATAAGCAGAAAAAAGCAGTAAGCAGAAGCAGTGCATGATGGTTTTTTGGGATTTTTGTGGTCTCGAAAGATCCTATTTTGACCCACCTTAGCCCCAAATACCTACCCACACTTATCAACCACATTTAGTACTACGAAACCCCTAAGTTAGAGAGTGTTTTTAGTGTGTTAGGCGGTTAGTAGGGTAGTGTTTATAGTGGTAGAAAATAAGGTTTGTCAATGTTAGAAAGTATGCCATGTTATGTTATCTTGAGGGTAGTAGTAGATGTTTGAGTTAGTTTTTGAGAAGTTATTTTAGAAGTAGCATTCTAAGTTAGATGGGGGTTAGATAGATAATGTTTGTGAGGGAGAGTGAGTGTGGTTTAGAAGAATGAGTTATGTTAGATGTGGTATCTTGATATCTCAATATTACCTTAAGGTAATGTGTAGGAGAGTAACATATTAGAAAAAATAGTTTTTATTCACAAGAACCCTAGATTTCTTGGTTGGTAAACCCTAGATAGGATAGTATCTAGCTACCCTAAGGATCCTAGGCTAGTATCTTGAGTATTAGCGGGGTTTCCTTTGTAATGGGCAAGGTATCGGGATTACTTTGGTAAGGGTAAATGTAGGTAATATGGTATAGTTAAGATATTAAGTTTAACTTCTAAGATATAGTTAGAATTAGGTTCTCTTGGTTGGTAATGGTTAGGATTAGTATCCTTAGACTAGTTTTGACCTCGGTTGACCATTTTGACCAAAAGTCAACAAAAGTCAACCGAAAGTCAAACTTAGCCTATAAGTGACTAGAATTGACCGAAACCAAACCAGAGTTGACCAGTTGACTGAAAGTCAATAGTTAGTCAACATTTGACTAGTTTGACCTAGGGTTGACTAGAGTTGACCAGAGTTGACCAGGGTTGACCAGTTGACCAAAAGTCAACTGTAAGTCAACCTTTGATCCCGTTTGACCTAGTTTGACTTGGATTGACTCCCCGTGACCTGGTATGACCTAGTATGAACCAGTATGACCCAGTATGACCTAGATTGACCTAGTACAACTCAGTTTGACCTAGATTGATCTAGTTTTGACTTAGACTTGCATTCATGACTTAAATTAGTTTCCTTTTTCAGTATAAAATCCTGTTTAACTTATAGTATCTCATTTTAGGTCTGTGATTTACTCTGAGCGTCTGTTCACCTTATCAGCTCAGGACCGCAGGCGAGTACATTCACTGATAGTTTTTATTGTCTTGATATCTGCTATATCCGATTCAGTTGTAGTGTCTTACTTGATTTCCAGACACGATATTTCACGGACTAGTATATGTCGGATCCTGTCATAAGATGTTGTTCCCGGATTACTTGGTATATTGGTACATGACTCGATTTGTTACTTGTACTTGTATAGACATGGACTTGGGAGTGGGCTGATCACCTGCTTTTGAATCCCGTGTCATAACGTGTTATGTCCGGATCCTTTATACTATTCGGAGATGGGGAGTTATTAGTGGTTGTGTGATCAAAATACCCACTTGTTCTTCACACTTGTACTCGACACTTGTCCATAGCTACTTGTTTACAACTTTTCATGGTGACCGGGCTTATCTTCACACTTGTTGCTTCACACTTGTTATTTGTTCGTAGCCGGTCAGATGGAAAGCCTGAACATGTTTTCCCAAGCCGATCACATAACGCACTAATAATTCAAGGCACCTTTTATATTTATTATCGGGAAGGCTAAGTTCTGTTCGGAAGAAGGGTTACAACCCCGGTCCTTGTTTGGTTAAGGGTTGTAACTCGGCTTCCGAATAGTCCCCAAGTCGCCCTATATATATACATATTGTCGTCCTTTTCAGTACTCACATCTTGATATATATTTCCAGTTGATTTTGTCTTGTATTTTATTACACCGTCTCTTATAGAATTTGTCAATTCATGTGGAACTGCTGTTGGTATTTGTACTTGCTCATTTTTCTGACAGGATACCGTTGACATATTATAGATGATTCTGAGGCAGATTTCCCGACCTATTATGGGGTCGAGTTTGATGGAGTAGACCCGGGCTGTGGTTTGTTAGTAGAGCCACTAGACTTTGCTCACCCTGAGTAGTGTAGCTTAGTTAGGTTTGCCTGGCCTACGAGCTAGCTAGTACTTTTTAGACTGTAGTCGTTTTTATATATTATGTGATTCTCTGGGTTGTTTGTGTATAGCTCTGGACTTGTGTGGATCTTGGACTTATTTTCTGTTCTTATCATTCGTATTTTCCTTTCCATACTATCTACCTTAGTTTTACATTTGTGATTGAGACTGTATTGCTATGTCACCTCCATTCGGAGTGTATATACTGTACATGTACATTTATCTGTTTAGTTGTAGTATTTATAGATGACCTAGACAGCGTTCTACCGCCGATGCTGCGGTGTAGGCTGGACGTAACCACGTACTCGTGCCCCTAATCAGGGTGCGGGTCGTGACACATTTTTGTGGTGGCCCATGTAGGTCAGAGTCGCAATTAGTGCGATCTCGTAATGGTGCTTGACTTAGAGTACTAATTACGAGCCTGCGACTAGGATATAGGATATGAAAGGAATTACTCAATCACATTTTAGGAAAATTCTGATCTTTTGATTATCATGACAACTCTTCTTGCATTTGAATTTAATTGTCCTCCCTTGATAATATCTTATCTTGTGCCATATTGATCTCTTGGGTTCAATTCGTCTTCAGGATGACAGTGACTTGTTTTCAGGCAGTAGCAGAGCAGATAGCAGGTTCCAATCTTTCGATCTCATTTCCGCATTTGCTTTCTTATAAACTGTCTTGAAATTCAATTCCATCTGTTCCTTGATCGTTGGATAAAATTTTGTTCTTGTGATGTGATATTCTTCTGAGATAAGTCGTATGGGCTAGGTCGTCTTGATTATGAGATTTTAGAATCCTCTAGGGTCATGCTAGCAGATATAATGAGGACATATAGTCGGATTTTGGTCGTATTTCTCGAGTGTGGGAATTTAAGGTTTTCGCTGCCAAGCATGCGGCAATGCAAAAATTTTAAATACCATGATTCTAGAGGTATGTACCGTAGTTGAGGACTCTGTGATTATCGTAGCCATGCTCACTGGCATGACGAAGATTCTGAGTATCATGATTTTGGACAGATGCATACGATTATCGAATTGCATGAATTTTTCTGTGGCTACTTTGTTTTAATTTTTGAGGATGATTTTTTTTAAGGTGGATAGACTTGTAGCACCTAGTTTCTATTTGAGTATAATTTTAAAATGCTATAATTTTAGTCATTTAATTATTATCATTTAATTCATGCTTTGATTTTGGAGATTTTAATTATTTAAAAATTTTAAGCTATGACTTGTGATTTTGATGTTTTACTAGTGAAACCCTAGGGACTGTTTGACCTGGAGCGTAACCATGTGATTAGGATACTTTCAGTGTTATTTCTGGCCTAAGGGTATTTTGGTCATTGGACCTCTTTGATTTATTTTGATATTTTGTATTGGTGATTGCTTGGTTTTAATTTCGAGGATGAAATTTTTTTAAGGTGGATAGATTTGTCACCCCCAGTTTTCAGAAACAGGGAAATTTTTGTCATTTTGCATTTTTGAATATTTTTAAAATTTATTTTATTATTTATGATATTATTTTGGGGTTGAAATTTATTTTATTATTTATGATATTGTTTTGGGGTTATTTGAGTCGGGTTCGAATTTCAACTCAATCCGACTTGAAACGGGGACCCGGGGGGTAGTTTGACTCTAGTGGGACCCACACACTAGTTAGACATGACCCACATGATATTAATTTTAGTCCACATGATATTAATTTTAGTTAGTAGTTAGACTAATTGTAACGCCCCAGTCCCAAAATACGTAGGACTAGGAACGTAGACATGCCAGCTGTATTCATACGAAGTACACTCCAATATATGGAAGCCTCGTATAAATACATAAGCTGTAAAATGCAGTAGAACCATAACTAATCTTATCCACACAAAATAAATGAAATAAAGATGTCATATAATGAGAAAGAATTGTCTTGATACAATATGTTGGGCGGAGACAAATCCACTACCAACAAAATAAGGAAATAAAATACATGGAAAATGAAATGAGTGGCGAGCGAAGCGAAGACGATCCAAATGCAATCATCCTCGAAGAAGTAGCGAAGATCACGGCTAGAGCTAGTGCACCTACGAAAGACAATAACACACACATGGCAAGACAACCAGGTCCTCAGAGGGACGTAACAAGACACATAATATCATGCCATATAAACTGAATAAATATTGCTCAAATAAATAAGTAAATCGAATTATAACATGGTCTAATACGCACCTACTGAACGAGCGTACCATCCCCCAACCAGACAAGGACATGAGATGGTAAACTAATTCACGGTAACGTATCTTCCCATGCTATGAATCCAATATGTTATCCGGACCCCAACAAGGTTCAATACCTTCTCATCGAAGTAGTAAGTCACACCTACAACCAAACAAGGACAAGATGTGACGAACTAATCCGCGACAAGTTATTGTTCCAAGCCACGGTCAGATACAAGTACCCAAACCAAAAGTACTCGTACCTAACGGATAAAGGTGCCTAACCGTTCTATGTGAATGTAGTTAAGAATAATCCTTCCTACGCATGGGCCCTGGCTGAATAGGATCGGCATAGTCCCCTCTTGGGCACCAGAGGCCCCATCAGTAAGAGCATGACGTTCTGCAGAATCGTCAGTGGCCGTCAGTAATCATGGGTGATCTGACCCGCGTCTCCGGTGGAGCTCACGGGTTACAAAAGGAAAAGTGCATCGAAGCCCATACGCTAAGGAATTATTCTCCCCGTCCAATGCCTACTGTGTTGTATCCACAATACAAACCACTATAACCGCTAAGTCAAACTAGCATGCAACCTCTATTAGCGGTTATTCCTATCGCATGGCTTGTACGTACTGGTGGCTAGCCAATCACGCACTTCCGTGTTCTATATACGACACACAACTTCGTGTTACCACGTGTCAAGGCCAATGAATGCAACACACAAGGTGGTCCCTTAAATCTAAGTTTAATGTGTAAGAAAACTAATACATAGCAGGTATATAAATGAACAGTAAGTTCTAACAGTTATGCCATGTATCACAGTTTATTTTGCATAAAGAAAATAAATAATGCATAAAATATGAGCTAAAATAAATAAACAGCTAATGGCAAGGTGTCTTGCCTGGTAGGGCGCCTGGTGTGCTGCGATGATCAAGGTGGCATGAACTGCGACTTCGGTACAACAACTATACAAGGTGACCACGGATGGTGACACGGTCGGTTCCATTGGGTCCAGAAGGTTCAAATTAGTTAGGGTGGACATATGGTAGGCTTGAATTGGCGAGGGAATAGGAATAATAGGGTTTTAGTCACGGGCTGGAGGAATTCGAAGGAATTGGATAAACAATATACATATACAATTTTATAAAACTATTATTATTTATATTCTTGAAAAGTAGAGTTTTATTTAGTAAAACAATTAATTTGATTACTTGAAAATCCAAAAATCTTTCGAGGGAGAAAAATCTAAGTTTTGACAAACACTATTTATAAGTATAAAAACTATATTTTATATATGACGATATTTAGGTACTTAAAAATAATAAGGAGTATTTAGGCAAAACTATAACTTGTCAAATACATTTATATATAATTCGAGAAAATATTTTAAAGTCAAATTTTACCTTAAAATTAGCTAGAAAATATTTGTAGAGTTTTCTAGAATGATAATAATAAAGCAAGTAATAATATTTAGCAAGACAACAAAATAATAAAATTAACAGTAATAATAATAATAATAATAATAATAATAATAACAATAATAATAGTAACAATAAAAATATTAATGATAATAATATTAATGATGATTATGATAATAATAATACAAATAAAAATATTAATACTAATAATATTAATAATAATAATAATAATAATAATAATAATAATAATAATAATAATAATACTACTACTAAAATAAAAATAAAAAAAATAAAATAGTAACCGAACAAACAAAAACCCATCAGTGTTCTCCTCTTTCGAGGAGAACAACAGCAGGCTCCATTAATTCAAGAACATAGAGAGAGAGTGAGGAACGGAATTGAAAGGGATGAGAGACGAAAGCAAAGAGCGAGAGGGAGAGCGGGCGGCCGGCGGTTTTGGTCGGCGGGGCTCCGACCATGGAGGCGGCGGATGCGGATCTGGTGGAGAAGGGGGTTTGGGGAGTCGCCGGAGGGGTTGAGCGCGCGCGGCGGTGGACGAGGCCTTGCGCGACGGCGGACGAGGCCTTGGGCGACGGTGGACGCTCGGGTCGCGACGGCCGTCGACTTCGCCGGAGGAGAAAAAGGATGGGGGCGCGGGGATCTAGGTGGTGACGGCGGTCGTTGGAGGTCGGGCGGGCCTGGTGCGGAGTGGTCAGACGGGCGGTGGGTTTCCGGGGACACGGCAGCCGGGTGGATGGGCGTGCCGGAGGTGCTCGTCGGCGCACGGTGGCGCGCACGACGGGTCGTACGTTGAGGGCAGACCGGCGGGGCGGAACGCCGGACAGAGGCTGCGGCGGAGGTTGATCGGACAGCAAAGGCGGCGCCGGAGGTTCGGGTCGCGACGATGCACGCGGGGCGGAGCAGAGAGATCGGTTGGGAAGCCGACGCTTGGCCAGTGCGGGGAAATCGCCGGCGGCGCTGGTTTAGGTAAGGGATTTTCCCCTCTTATTCTTCTTCTGTGATGGCGATGGTGGTGGTGACGATTTGCAGCGTGGTGTTTGGGGATGATGACGATGGTGATGGGAGACTGTGTGGTATCACGGGTGGCGAGCGGGGGAAGAGGCTGTGGTGGATGGCCGGGGGACGGGTTATGTCGTGGTGGTTCGGCTCTTGATCGGATAGGTAGCCGGGTTGGTGGCGATTTGTGGTCAGGAGGGTGTTTGGGTGGAGACGGGGAGAAGGAAGACGACGTCGATGAGGCGAGGGTGATGACTGGGTTAGGTTAGGAATTTAGGGCTGATTGTATCATTCGTATCGGTTTGTCGATACGGACACGGGATTGAATTGGGTGTCCGGTGTGTCGGATACGGGAGAGGATGATGTAAATGTAATAAGGTACTTGAAGGAAAAGGATGGACACGGACACGATGCACTCATACTATGGTTGTGGAATATGGAGGAATATTGTGAAGAAAATATTGGAGGAGTACCTGCCTATTTATAGGATGTGGGAATTCCCAATTGGATATAAATTAGGATTATTTAAAACCCAAAATAGATAATTCATAATTAATTTAAAATCAATCAAATTCAAATTCAAATCAAAATCTAATTTAAATCTAATTAATTTCTAGTATAAAATCAATGAGATAAATCAAACTTCAAATATTTAACTATTTAAATAAATCCAAAAATCAAATCAAGTTTTAAATGGCCACAATAACTTCCAAATATATTTTTCAAAATACCACTAATAATAATTTCGAAAATAATAAATATTTTTAAATATATTTTTGAATAATAAAATATTAATATTAATAATTTCAAAAATTATACTAATAAAATATTTATGCAATATATGTACGCACTAAAATATTATTTATTATTAATAACTGTATAAACGAAAGCCTTTGTGTAAATAAAATAAATAAAATAATGAACTTGAAAATTTTGGTACGATAGCTAAATAATTATTATGTATAATATTTTGAAACCATAAAAATAGAAGAAAAGTATTTTTCAAAAATATGTACGCTCGCACATAATCGCACTCGTCGAGCAATTTCGAAAAATAAAATTTCGTGCGCGACGTATAATACGACTACACGACGTACAATACAAAAATTTAAATCAGTACCAAATTTAATAATAAATAAAAAAATAGTAGAAAATTTTGGGGTTTTACACTAATTATTTATGGATAGGTTTAGTTTAATTAGAGACTTAAAACTAGACTAAATTGACCTCAACCTTTAACCCATTCCTAATTTAAATCAAATGGATTAGTGGAGGGCATTTTGGACATTCAAAATTTGAACACCTCACCCTTTTTGGGCAACCACCTATGGGGGGGATAAGGAGTGAGTCACCATCTCTTCCATTTCATTTTATCCATCCATTTTCTGTCTCTTGTTCTTTCCCAAATTTTTAGAGAACAACTCCATTGATTTCATCTCCAAATCCGCCATTTCTTCCACCAAATCTTCTTCTCTTCTCCTCTACTCCATAGTTAGAGGGTGCTAGCCAAGTTTGAGAGGATTCGGGGCTCGTTCGTGTCCTTTTGAAATCTCTACGTGTCGGTGTCAAGTCGGAAGGCTTTTTCCTTTGAAACTCTCTCCCGGAAGGTATAATCTCTTCTCTAATCCATCTCTACATGCATATAAGAATATTTTGAACCCATAGGAATGACCCCCATGGTTGTATCTCCATTTGTGTCCATTTTGTGTCCATTTGGAGGTCATAGGAGTGTCCTTTGTGTTGTGGTTGTGTCCTAGTGGGAAAAATCCCTATTTTGGACACTTGTATGCATATATATATATATATATATATATATATATATATATATATATATATATATATATATATATATATATATATATATATATATATATTGTAGGAATGATTAATTAGTGTTTTAATCTCAGATTTATATTTTTAGAGAGTGGATTGATCTTATTTAGGATGGTTAGAATATGTTTTATTTAGATAGCTATGTTGGTATCCAAGTATTTTGGCCTACATGTGTTTTTTGTCCAAACAACCCAAATTCGTCATAATTTTTATCCACGTTTTTAGTAGCTAGAGTAACTTAGAAATGTCATAACTTTTAGCTCATAACTCCAATTAACCTCCTATTTTTTTTAAAGGAAGCGTATCGAAGTTAGCTTTCCAAATATATATTTTAATAAGCCAAATTCATTATATAACTTTCTGTAGAATTATTTGAGTGTCAGCTGTACGAAAGATGAACGGGTTTCGGTGTTTTCGCGATTCCGGGAGCTTCCGGGCACGAAAATGCGATCCGTTTGAAGTTTCAGAAAGCTAACACGAAGAGCTATAACATACTTTAATCCTAAAATTTTGTGAAGGCCCAATTGGTACAGTATTGATTTTAAGTAGAATAGTAACTATGCGACGTAGGCATTTTGTGTAACCTATGAGCCTAGTATAGATATCATGTGAATGTAGGTATCATAGATTGTCAAGAATATGTATGATATAGTACATATTATATATATATATATATATATATATATATTATTGTTATGTAATATATGTTAGTATAGTGTGTGTGTTTGAATGAGATAAGGATGTGTGTGGTTAGTGGAGAGAAGTGAGATTGATAGAGGATATGTGCTAGTGTGTGTTTGATGTAGTATAGATGGTAGTGTAGTATGTGCGTTGTGAAGGTGAGAGGGTTGGGAGGATCATGCCATCCTATTTGACTTTAGGCTAGTGTAGTTTGTTGAGTGATTTGTGTTTTGATTGAGTGGTAGTATGTTTGTATATAGATGTGTGTAGGTATGTTAGAAGAGAATGGTGGTGGATTTGGTATATGTGTTTGTGTGTGTGGTTAGATGGTTAGAGAGTGAGAGAATGAGCAGAAAAGCAGCAGGAAAAAGCAGTAAGCAGTAAGCAGTAAGCAATAAGCAGGAAAAAGCAGTAAGCAGAAGCAGTGCATGATGGTTTTTTGGGATTTTTGTGGTCTCGAAAGATCCTATTTTGACCCACCTTAGCCCCAAATACCTACCCACACTTATCAACCACATTTAGTACTACGAAACCCCTAAGTTAGAGAGTGTTTTTAGTGTGTTAGGCGGTTAGTAGGGTAGTGTTTATAGTGGTAGAAAATAAGGTTTGTCAATGTTAGAAAGTATGCCATGTTATGTTATCTTGAGGGTAGTGGTAGATGTTTGAGTTAGTTTTTGAGAAGTTATTTTAGAAGTAGCATTCTAAGTTAGATGGAGGTTAGATAGATGATGTTTATGAGGGAGAGTGAGTGTGGTTTAGAAGAATGAGTTATGTTAGATGTGGTATCTTGATATCTCAATATTACCTTAAGGTAATGTGTAGGAGAGTAACATATTAGAAAAAATAGTTTTGATTCACAAGAACCCTAGATTTCTTGGTTGGTAAACCTTAGATAGGATAGTATCTAGCTACCCTAAGGATCCTAGGCTAGTATCTTGAGTATTAGCGGGGTTTCCTTTGTAATGGGCAAGGTATCGGGATTACCTTGGTAAGGGTAAATGTAGGTAATAGGGTATAGTTAAGATATTGAGTTTTACTTCTAAGATATAGTTAGAATTAGGTTCTCTTGGTTGGTAATGGTTAGGATTAGTGTCCTTAGACTAGTTTTGACCTCGGTTGACCATTTTGACCAAAAGTTAACAAAAGTCAACCGAAAGTCAAACTTAGCCTATAAGTGACTAGAATTGACCGAAACCAAACCAGAGTTGACCAGTTGACTGAAAGTCAATAGTTAGTCAACATTTGACTAGTTTAACCTAGGGTTGACCCAAGGTTGACTAGAGTTTACCAGAGTTGACCAGGGTTGACCAGTTGACCAAAAGTCAACTGTAAGTCAACCTTTGACCCCGTTTGACCTAGTTTGACTTGGATTAACTCCCCGTGACTTGGTATGACCTAGTATGAACCAGTATGACCCAGTATGACCCAGATTGACCAAGTACAACTCAGTTTGACCTAGATTGACCTAGTTTTGACTTAGACTTGCATTCATGACTTAAATTAGTTTTATTTTTCAGTATAAAACCCTGTTTAACTCATAGTATCTCATTTTAGGTCTGTGATTTACTCTGAGCGTCTATTCACCTTATCATCTCAGGACCGCAGGTGAGTACATTCACTGATAGTTTTTATTGTCTTGATATCTGCTATATCCGATTCAGTTGTAGTGTCTTACTTGATTTCCAGACACGATATTTCACGGACTAGTATATGTCGGATCCTGTCATGAGATGTTGTTCCCGAATTACTTGGTATATTGGTACATGACTCGATTTGTTACTTATACTTGTATAGACATGGACTTGGGAGTGGGCTGATCACCTGCTTTTGAATCCCGTGTCATAACGTGTTATGTCCGGATCCTTTATACTATTCGGGGATGGGAAGTTATTAGTGGTTGTGTGATCAAAATACCCACTTGTTCTTCACACTTGTACTCGACACTTGTCCATAGCTACTTGTTCACAACTTTCCATGGTGACCGGGCTTATCTTCATACTTGTTGCTTCACACTTGTTATTTGTTCGTAGCCGGTCAGAGGAAAAGCCTGTACATGTTTTTCCAAGCCGATCACATAACGTACTAATAATTCAAGACACCTTTTATATTTATTATCGGGGAGGCTAACTTCTGTTCGGGAGAAGGATTACAACCCCGGTCCTTGTTTGGTTAAGGGTTGTAACTCGGCTTCCGAATAGTCCCCAAGTCGCCCTATATATACATATTATCGTCCTTTTCAGTACTCACATCTTGATATATATTTCCAGTTGATTTTGTCTTGTATTTCATTACACCGTCTCTTATAGAATTTGTCAATTTATATGGAACTGCTGTTGGTGTTTGTACTTGCTCATTTTCCTGACAGGATACCGTTGACATATTACAGATGATTTTGAGACAGATTGCCCGACCTATTATGGGGTCGAGTCTGATGGAGTAGACCCGGGCTGTGGTTTGTTAGTAGAGCCACTAGACTTTGCTCACCCTGAGTAGTGTAGCTTAGTTAGGTTTGCCTGGCCTACGAGCCAGCTAGTACTTTTTAGACTGTAGTAGTTTTTATATATTATGTGATTCTCTGGGTTGTTTGTGTATAGCTCTGGACTTGTGTGGATCTGGGACTTATTTCCTGTTCTCTATGTCACCTCTATTCGGAGTGTATATACTGTACAGGTACATTTATCTGTTTAGTTATAGTATTTATAGATGACCTAGACAGCGTTCTACCGCCGATGCTGCGGCGTAGGCTGGACGTAACCACGTACTCGTGCCTCTAATCAGGGTGCGGGTCGTGACAACTTGACAAAGTAAGAAGTTTGGCCTAGATTGATTTTCAATATTTATTTTAAATGTAAATAGTTTCCTAACATTAAATTGGAACTTATATATATTGGTATATTATATTTGCTATATAAATACTTTTAAAATAAAAGTATTTTTGGTCCTCGAATAAATAGATGGTTTTATTGGATCTTATATGTTATTTCTTAGGAATTTATATAAATAAATAGATTTTATATAAGTATATTTGATAGAGGGTGTTTTGCCTTAAAATAGTTTTCTAGATTTTAAAGTATTTGTTTATAATATTTTATATATAGTTTCAAGATATAAGTACTTTCTAATTGAAGTTCCTTATCAAGGATTTTCTTTTTATTAGACAAAATTTCTTCGGCCATTGAGTATTAACCATGACTAGTCATACATCCTTATTTTTTATGATTTTGACTTTCTCATATCGACTTAGGCTAATCGGACTAATCTGGACCCAATGGGATTATCGAATTCAGCAACTAAGGACCCTAGGCAAGTGCACTTTCTGATTGCTTTCAATTCATAGTAGTTTTCCAGTTCATGTTTATACATATGCTCTCTTGCTTGATGACACGTGGTCACATAGATTAGTATTATAGATTTGTTTATATCTCTTGACTGTCATTTACATGTTTACCATGCTTGCGACTGGATTCCATGAGTACTAGCTGGACGAAGAAATATCTTAGTAGACATGTGGATTACCCAGAAACATCTCCAAAATGTTTATTCTTGACTAATAGCAGTCGCATAATTCACGTGCGGGGTGTCGGATTTATCCCTTAGCCGTTCACATGTCGAACAAGATATTTCAAAACACATAGATAGTTACTTTTACTTGTTTTCCTTGTTTGTTCACCACTTGCCATGTTACCATATTTACATATTTTTCTCTAGATGAAATGTCATGCTGTAGAGTTATATACTTTCTTTCGAGACATGCCATGACATCAGTTACTTTCTAGTTTATTTCACATATATTATTTTCATGTCTTGTGAATTTTATTGTATTTTGATTGCCGTCGGTTTGTGTGCTTGTTCCATTCCTGACTGGAAACCAACATTTTTTAGGTTAGTTGTGGCTTCACTTAGCATTGAAAAATACGGGTGTACTTGCAGGCAGAAACCTAAAAATTAGATAGGCGTGGTATCATTTTATTAATTGTAGAATGTCACGACCCGTACCCTAGAGTAAGGGCACGAGACGTGGGTACGTCCAGCCTACGCCGTAGTGTCGGCGGTAAGACGCTGTCCTAGGTCACAACATCTAACAGTTATAGGTAGTAAACAGTTATACTCCCCGAATAGGGGTGACATAACAGAATATATCTCAATCACAGCTAAGGTAGAACGTGAAAGGAAGATAGATAAATAAGATGCAAGATCCAAATCCACAGGAAATACAGATAAAGAGGGAGAGCTAAGTGTCTATGATAAACTCCACAACATCCAGACATAGTACAGATCCCAAATGTATATACAACTCAACTCCAAATACTATGAAATAAGATAAACTAACTATGGAGCAACAGTCTCTACTGCTAAGGGATCTGGCTGAAAGTCCGGATCGCAAGTGTCCTCTAAGGCTGTTCCATAGTAAGTGTCTAGGCAGGCCTCCTCCTCGTCCTCTGTAAAATTGTCAACATGTCCAATCAGGACGGGAACGAGCACGTATCTCTCAAACAGTTCATAGCAGGTTAGGAGTATGAAATCATGCAATAGAGTAAAATACAGGAAGTGCTGAAAGAAAGTACAAGTAAAACATGAGATATTTTGTAACTGAAAGTGATAGTAAAGACTGTAAGTGGCTATGTGATTTAGAGTACAATATGGTTATGTAAACGGCTTAGGAGCACATGAATACAACTAAGAAGCACATGAATACCTACTGGGAATAGTGTCCACATAACCAATTCTACTCACCCCGCCCCAATCAATACACAAGGATCCATTCAAGTTACGTTATAGGCACATGAATACAGCTAAGATACGTGAACTCATGTAATGAGTAGTACATGAGGCACATGATAAGGGACATGAAGGCACATGAGAATATGTGAATACATGAACTTGTACGAGTACAAGGAGTACCTGATGCACATGATAAAGTACATGAACATGAAATACCCGATGCACCAGTAGAGGGATAACATCTCAGGAAAGGATCCATATAGTACTAATCCGTGAAGATACGTGTCAGCATCAAGTAGAGTAATCTAGAGCAAGAGTATAGTCCAGACAAGTATGAAAAGATCAAAGAATGTACTCGCCTGCTAACTGAATGTCCAAGACAAAAGTACTGTCCGAGGAGTGGTGTCTGGCTCCTATTAGAACAGCATAAGTCACAACAAGTCCAGAATAGTAATAAGATGCACTACGATGCATACTACATGAATCTAGGTCAATCTAGACCAAAGTCAACTCTTGATCAACTCTGGTCAACCCTAGAAGTCAAACTAGGTCAACCAAGTGAAACCTAAGTCAAACTAGTCTATACTAGGCTAACAAGACTATTCTAAGTCTAACTGTAATGCCCCAGTCCCAAAATATGTAGGACCAAGTACGTAGACATGCCAGCTGTATACATACGAAATACATGGACCTCGTATGTATACATAAGCTGTAAATATAGTAATTCAAGACAACTAAATCTCATCCACAAAGGAAATAATAATATAAAGCAACTTTGAGTTTGTCATGTACATAATAATTGGGCGGATACAAAGTCCACTACCAACCAAATTAAATATGAAAAAAATATACAAGGAAAGAATTTAGCAAGCGAGAGCAAGTGACGAGTCCAAGAGCAAGCATCACGGAGGAAGGTATGGCCTTAGCTAGAGCACCTGCAAGAAATCACGAAAACACACACCTGGGGAAAAATCAGGTCCTCAGAGGGACGTAACAAGATACATAATATCATGCCATAAACTGAATAGTAAGAGCTCAATAGAAAACATACATGCATAAAGGTTCCTAACCATTCTATGTGATATACTTTGAGAAGACAACGTTCTACGCAGGAGCTTATAGTGTTCAGCATAGATGGAGAGAGAGTAGTAGTAGGTAGCGCTCATAAGAGGCACTATCAACTATGGGCAGAAAGTAGTTCTCATATGAGAACTATCGGCCCCGGGGCAGTAAGTAGCGCTCATCCGAGACACTATCGGCCCAAATCCATATGTGTACTGAACAGGTAGCCCCTACGCTAATAACTATCTTCCCCCCTCCCAATGATACTACACATGCGTCGCCTCCACGACACTGTTTAATCCTTAATAACTGCCAAGTCTTCTACCAAAAATCTATTAGCAGTTACATCCTAACGTACGGCCTTTACGCACCGATGTACGGTCGATACTTAAGTCCGAAGCTATATGCGACTCGCAGCTCACACACAACCCGTGGCACATCGTGACAGTTCATGAGATGCACTTAAACATACAGTGGTCCCTTAACTCTAAGTCAATTGCACAAAATATAGTAATTTGTATCTACATATAATTTAAAAGAAACAACTAAAGAAAAGCATGCATGATATTGAGCAAGAAATTAAACGGCAAAGGCAAGGTGTCTTGTCTGGTGTAACGACTGGTGTTGTGCGCTGTTCCGTCAAGTCCTGTTGTCCAATAGCCGGGTCAATGTGTAAGGGTCCGAGATTCGCGAGAAAATAAAAGAGGTGATTAGTAATGCTCAAGACCCGACAATAGATGGAAATTTGTGGAGAAAAAGTATTTATACTATTTTTTAGAATATACCTTGGTAGTTAAGGTAGTTTTTCTTCTCTTTTAAAAAAATATTTTAAACTTTAAATATCTTTTGAGATAAGACTATGTTTACCAAAATAAAATTTTATATAGAGAAACTATAGTTTATTAGTAAAAACATTTTAGATAAAGAGTTTAGGAAATCATTTATTTATTAGAGAATTATGGGTAGAATAAATATTAATATATAGAATATATCTTTACCGTATTTAGAAATATAGGCCAAGCCAAATATAATATATTTGTTACAATATAATTTAGGAATAGTAGCATATACTTCTAAATATTTATGTATTTCATTGTCCCAACAATATTGATAATGAAAATCCTTTGAAAAATTATCTATGCAATTAGGCTAATACTATAAATACATAAAATAGCATAATTATATATCAAATAAAATAAAATAATAATAATAATCCTAATAAGAAAAATAAATTTGTATATACAAATAAGAACCATAATAATAATAATAATAATAATAATAATAATAATAATAATGATAGATAATAGCAGTAATAATTATAATACTAATAATTATAATAATAAAACTAATAATTATAATAATAATAATAATATTAATATTAATAAACCGATCCCTTCTCCTCAGAGAGAGAGAAAGGTTATAGAAAGAAAAAAAAAATTAGAAGCAGAGGGAAAGGGGGAAGCGGAAGGAGCTCACCGGAAGGCGCGCACCGGCGGTGGCCGGCGACTGTTCGGAGAGGGGTACGGCATCGTGGCTGATTGTCGGGGCGTGGATGCGCGGATGGAGGCGGAGAGCGCCGGATCTGGGGCGAAATCGGCGGGGTCGGGCGGCGCCTGCGCAGCGGCGGCGGCCGGGGTTTGGTGAGGCGGCGCAGCCCGGGTGGAGGCCGGCGGCAGGCGGAGAGTTTTATGAAGGCGGCGGTGGTGGCACGGCTCTGTGGGGGGTGACGTCGCTCGGGAGGAGACGGAGCGGCGGACGGCGCTGTGGTCTCGAGCGGCGGCGGATGGGCGATCGCCGGGGTGCGGCGCCGGCTCCGGAGGTGAGGGTTTTCTCTCATCCTTTTCTTCTTCTTTTTTTTTGATGTGGGTTTTGGGGGCGGCCGGCCGGAGAAGACCACCGCGGGCGGTGGTCAGGCGACGGAGTGGTGGTGTCGGGGAACATTTCACACGGGGAGATGGTACTGACAGGATGAGGGTGGTAACGGCGGTTGTGGTGGTGGCGATAGCGGCCGGATGTTTGCGGTTACTGTCGGAGAAGGCGGCGATGTAGAAGATGGAGACAGGAAGGATTTCGACGGAGTCGGGATGCTGGCAGTGGTCGTAGGATGATGGTGTGGGGCTGTACTGGGGAGAACTTTCGGGAAGTCGAGATTGTAGGTTTTTATTTTGTGTCGGGGTGTGTCCGACGAAAATGATGGACGTCTGAGGTTGTCGGACGAGATACAATATTGTATTTGTAATGGGGAAAAGTTTAGTGGATGGGAGGCACGGACACGGTGCACAATGGGGTGTAAATAATTATGGACGAGTACCTGCCTATTTATAGGATGTGGGAATTCCCATTAGGATAATGATTAGGTTTTGTTTAAATCCCCATTAGATAATATAAGTTTAATTCAAATAATTCAAATCTAATTTAAATTAAGTTCTAATTTAAATCTAGATCATCTAATTCAAATATAATTTCTACTTTAAAATGTATTTAAATTAAATCCAAAAATCAAATCTAGATTTAAAATGGTTACAAAAATTTTCAAACATATTTTCCCAAAATATTAATAATAATAATTTCGAAAATAAATATTTTTAAATATCTTTTTGAATAACGAAATATTAATATTAATAAATTTTGAAAATAGACTTATATATATGAAATTTAAATTTATGCATCTCATATGCATTGAAACAGTCTAAAATAAGTTTTGGAAATTTCCAATGCGACGTATTTAACCATTTTAAGTAATCGAAAATATTTATTATTTGAACAACCAAGCTTCTAAAATAAATATTTTATAAAAATATGTATCTCGCACATATTCGCACTTGATGAGATACACGAAAATAAGATGTTGCGCGTGACGTACAATGCATCTACGCGACGTATAAATACAAAATTTTAAATCAGTACCAAATTAATAAATAATAAAAAAATAGTAGAAATTTAGGGGTTTTACACTAACAAGGCTACACAAGTCTAATCTAGGCTCCACACCGACACACAGACACTCACATAGGCCATAGGCTAAGAGACTAGGCCATAGGCTAAGCCATGCCTAAAGCCAACCATAAATCACATCTACAAAGACTATACCTATATTTAAATAATACACATATTACTATATTAATATAATCTAATATAGGAATTCATAACATATAGGTTATCTATATGTGCACTACACCTACATGAATATCTAAAATATATATATAGACACACACATTATATATATAAGATACCTATACATATATACCTCAATACATATATATATATATATATATATATATATATATATATATATATATATATATATATATATATATATATATATATATATATATATATATATATATATATATATATATATATATATATATATATACATGAGAAATGAAAGTGTATGTGTCATGGGTATGTGAGAGGAAACATGTGTGTGATGAGTGTTCAAGAAAGTGTGTGTGTGTGTGAAGAGTGAGACATGAGTGTATATACAAGAGTGTGTGTGTATATTGAAAACAGGGAAAGGAAAAACAGTGGTAATGTGAAAGAAAAATCAGTGAGTGTGAGAGGGATTTCAAGAGTGTGTGATAGCTTGTGTGTGTGTGTAACATGTAGGAAAAAGTGAAAATCAGTGAAGTGTATACAATGTAAATCTGGAATTAAAACAGTGAAGAAAAGAATGGAAATCAATTCCAGTTCAGATTTCCACATAGAAGTTCATTTCACAGTCCACAAAATTCAGATTAAAATAGTCCAGCCAACCATGCTCAGGTTTACAACACTGGAATCATTCCACAGTTCTCAAATAAAACCCAAAAATTAGTTTAAACCATTAACTCAAACCCAGTTTTTAGCCTAACACTTCATTCCTAGATTCCTGTGCCAAAACAGTTCATAATCATCCCAAATTTAGCATACACCTAGCTAACATATAGGTGAACCAATACATGGTCCTAAACCATGCAATTAACAGTTTAATTTAGGTTAAAATGACTGTCAAAACTCACTTGTGAAATCTGGAACAAACAGTACAATAGAGACTGATATTAAGGATCAGTAAAATTAGCGAAATTGAGAATTGAACAATGAAATTAAATTAAAACAACAATTTAAAGGTTGGTAATGAATAAACATAACGTGTATGTGTCACACAAAGTGGTTGTGTCCAAACAAGAGGACACAACGTGTCCAAACAACTAAGAACTCAAAACAGCACAAATCAGGCCACTCCTTGTGCATGTGTTTACAGTGTCCGTGCACACGACACGACACGACACAGACCACGTGGTCGTGTCCAAGTGTCGACCAAGTATAGGGCTAGGGTTAGGACACCCTGCCACGTGTCCACGATACGTGTGCGTGACACAGGACACGCGTATCAGTGCGCAAAAATGCCAGCCACCCGCACAGTACGATTTCAGTGCAGGAGCTCGTGCGTGTCCGACACGACACGTGGGACTCTGAAATTTGGGGAGCCCCGTGTCAGTGTCAGCCCCAAGACACACGCCAAGTTTCACGTGTCGGGGAGCCGTGTCCAGCGCGCTGTGTCCCCCGAAATGTAGGGCATGCACTGTGCCTGTGCACGCGCGCGCGACAGTGTGTTTGCGTGTCCGTGCAGACTCGACACGACACAAAATGACACAAGGACACCAGAATCATGTAAGCAACACCTAATCCTAATTTCCTATTCAAATACTTTCCTAAAAAATCACACGAAATGTCCATTAGGGCATTTCATCAAACACATGATCAATGACACTGATACGTGTCCAAATAGGACACGAAATGGACACGAATTTTAGGGCTTCCTATTCCTATAGTTAGGTTAGGCCTAGGACTCCCTAGATATGCAATAAAATCAAGATTCTATGGTGTGGAATGGAAGTTACCTATGTGTGTCAAAATTCTCAAAAAGCTCCACAAAGAGGTGTCCTTCTTGATAGCCAACTCCTCCAATTTGCTCCCAAGCTGAGATTACTTGATACCAACAGTAAGAGGAGTAAAATTAGAACCCACTACAATTAGTTTGGGTGAAAAAGGAATTAAAATGGATTTTCTATTATTTAATGAAGATGGAGAATTACCTCTTTCTAAAACTTGCCAAAACTATTCTAAGGAGGCTAGCCCTAATACCAAGGAGCTTAAATAGAGAGGGGGAGACCATAGTGGCCGGCCAAAATGGGTTGGATTAGGGTTAGGGCACCATGGTGTGGGCCTATGGGCTATTAAGCCTTAAGTCACAAGTCATGACTTGTGAAATCACAAGCCATTTCTTAATCAATTCAAATCCTAGTTTCTCCAAATTAATTCTAATGGGTTAATTATCACTAACTTAGGTCAAGCTAGAGTTCCATATCCTAATCACATAGTCATGACCTAGGTTAGCCTCTAGGTTAGTCTCCAAAGTCAACATTAGTCAAAGTCAACTAAAACACCAAAATCAATTATACTAAAAATCTCTAAAAATCACATTAATTCCAATAAATCTAAATAATACTAAATAATTCCAAATAATTCCCAAAAATTGAAAAACGACCAAAATACCCTCAAGCTAGAAAAGCGGTAGTGACAAATCTACCCTCCTTAAAATAATTTTGTCCTCGAAATTAAAGGCGAAACTAAACTGCTGAGAAGAATAGAAAGTAAACCTCAAGGTCCAAAAAGATAGGGGTACCGCTCGCGCATCTCATCCTCCCGCTCCCAGGTAGACTCTCCTAGAGAATGATGCCTCCATGCGACGCGTACCAAGGGTATCACCTGGTTCCTCAATACCTTCTCTCGGCGATCCAGAATCTCCACAGGCTGCTCTGGATAACTGAGAGTAGGTCCAACCTCAATCTCTGAATGATCGAGCACATGGCTAGGGTCAGCCACGTACCGTCTCAACTGTGACACGTGGAATACGTTGTGAACTCACACTAGTGCAGGTGGCAAGTCTAGCATGTATGCCACGTCACCGACTCTCCCGCTGATAACGAAAGGGCCGATGAAGCGCGGGCTAAGCTTCCCACCTCTACCAAAATGTATCGTACCATGAGTCGGAGATATCTGCAGAAAAACTATGTCTCCAACCTAATCACAAGCAAGGTCTCAAGTTACTAAAAATTAAACATGATCAATTAAACAAAACAAAAATTAAAACAACCTACTTCTAACCCTATCTCTAAATCTGTACCTCAAACTCCAACGGCCTCCGGTGGCTATCGGTCCAGTGCCGATGTCTGTCCTGCGCCACATGAAGTCTGTCCCTGATGAGCTTCACCTTCTCGGCTGCGTCAACAACCATCTCTGGTCCCAGTAAATCTCGCTCTCCAACATCATCCCAAGATAAGGATGTACGACACCTACGCCCGTACAGAGCCTCAAACGATGACATCTTAATGCTGGCCTGAAAACTGTTGTTGTAAGCAAACTCCACCAAATGTAGGTGATCCTTCCAGGAACCTCCAAAATCTAGGACGCATGTCCGCAGCATATCCTCAATTGTCTGAATAGTCCTCTCTGACTGTCCGTCCGTCTGGGGGTGGTATGCAGTACTAAACTTGAGCTGAGTGCCCAAACTAGTCTGCAGACTCCTCCAGAAATGGAAAGTAAAGCAGCTATCCCGATCTGAGACTATGCTGACGGAAACTCCGTGAATCCTGACTATCTGCCTCATATACAGCTCCGCAAGCCTCTCTGTAGACGTACCCACCTTGAATGGCAAGAAGTGGGCCGATTTGGTCAACCTGTCAACGATGACCCAAATCGCGTCTTTCCCTCCTGGTGTACGCGGCAACCCAGATACGAAATCCATGGTGATATATTCCCACTTCCACTCTGGAATGGACAACGACTGCAATAATCCTTCGGGCCTCTGCCTCTCTGCCTTGACCTGCTGACAGACCAAGCATCTAGCTACGAAGTGGGACACCTCCCTCTTCATCCCGTACCACCAGACATGCTCTCGCAGATCCCTGTATATCTTGTTGGCACCAGGATGTATAGAGTACTGCGATCTGTGAGCCTCCTGTATGATCTGCTCTCTGAGCTTCCCGCTGGGCATACATAACTGGGAACCGTGCCTCAGGGCACCATCCTCTGCAAGTGAAAACTCATCATCCTCCAATCCTGCACTGATCTGCTCTCGGATACACCGCAGAGCCACATCCTCGAACTGTGTCGCCTTGATCCTGTCCATCAAGTCCGACTGTATCTGAAGGCCCCATAACTGCATCTGCACTCCGGGCACGATCACCTTAATCCCAAGGCTCTACAAGTCTGCAAGCAAGTGCCGATCCATAGTCAAACACATGGCTGTCGAATACCTACTCAAGGCATCGGCAACCACGTTAACCTTCCCCGGGTGATACTGAAGTGAGATGTCAAAGTCCTTCATCAACTCTAGCCATCTGTGTTGCCTCATGTTGAGCTCTTTCTGTGTAAACACATACTTCAAGCTCTTGTGATCTGTGAAAATCTCCACCCTCTCGCCATACAGATAGTACTTCCACAATTTCAAAGCAAAAATCATCGCTGCCATCTCCAGGTCATGGGTAGGATAGTTCTTCTCATGGGGACGTAATTGCCTGGAAGCATAGGCAATCACCTTCCCATGCTGCTGCAAGACACAACCCAGCCCCTTCTCTGAAGCATCGCTATAAATAGTGAATCCACCTGATCCTGAAGGCAATGTCAGAATCGGAGCTGTCGTAAGCCGCTTCTTCAACTCATCAAAAGCTGCCTGACACTCCTCTGACCAAACATACTCAGCACCCTTCTGGGTCAACCGAGTCAACGACTCTGCAAGAGAAATCCTGCACAAATCTTCTATAGAATCCTGCCAGCCCCATGAAACTCCTGATCTCTGCCACTGAAGTCGGTGCTGTCCAAGCCTCAACTGCTATAATCTTCTTGGGGTCAACTGAGATACCATCTCCAGTCACCACATGCCCCAAGAAGTCTATCCGGTCCAAGAAAAACTCACACTGGGAAATTTTCCCGTAAAGCTGCTCCCTCCTGAGAGTCTCAAGCACTATCCGCAGATGCTCCTCGTGCTCCTCCTCTGTCTTAGAAATACCAAGATATCATCAATGAACACCACCACGAACTTGTTCAAGTACTGGTGGAACACCTTGTTCATTAGATTCATAAATACTGCTGGTGCATTGGTTAGCCCAAACGGCATAACCAAAAACTCAAACTACCCGTACCGCATCCTGAAAGCGGTCTTGGGAAAATCCTTCACCTTCACCTGGTGATAAACCGACCTTAAATCAATCTTGGAGAACACCCGAGCTCCGCTCAACTGATCAAAGAGATCATCGATCCGCGGCAGTGGGTATCTGTTCTTGATTATCAGGTTGTTAAGTGCCCTGTAGTCGATGCACATCCGTACCGACCCATCCTTCTTGGGTACGAAGAGTACCGGTGTACCCCAAGGTGAAGAACTAGATCGGATGAAGCCCTTGTCCTGCAGCTCATCCACCTGCTTCTTCAGCTCCACCAACTCGATGTTGTTCACTCGATAGACATGCTAGGAGATCCGTTCTGCGCCGGGAACCAAGTCTATCGAGAACTCTACATCTCTGTCTGGTGGAAGCCCTGGCAACTCCTCTGGAAATACGTCCATAAACTCTGCGATCAAGGGATGCAGAGCCACCTGCTCCTCAACTGAAGCTCCACAGAAGACTCCGTCGTCCTGCTCTGCCTGCCGCCGGGTGTACTCAAACTCTGGCCCTCCTGGCGCCCCGAACAAAACTCTACCCCCTCGGCAATCAATACGGGCATGGTGTCTACTCAGCCAGTCCATACCTAATACTATATCATAGTTCGGTAATGGCATGACGAGTAAACTCACTCCCAACTCTCGGCCTCCCAATAAGATGCTCCGTCCTCTGCAAACATCACTCACGAGGATGACCCCACCCCCGGTCGTGATCTTGCGGGTCCTAGGCAATGGTTCAGAAACCAAACTGTGTCTAATAGCATACGATACTGACACAAAGCTGTGGGAAGCCCCGGAATCAAAGAGTGCAAATGTTGGAAGGGAATCGAGAAGAACCGAACCTGTTATCAGCTCCCCGATGGCCTCGGCATCCTCAGCTGCCATGGAGAAAGCTCGCCCCTGCTGTCCACCTCGTGCCTGCTGTTGGTGCTGCTGGAACCTCTGCTGCTGGGTCTGCAGGGCTGGTCCCCTCTGCTGGCCTGCTGGAGCCTTGGCTCCACCTCCCTGAGCTCCTCGCCCAAAAGCCCCAGGGCAATCCCTCAACTGGTGATCTCCCGCACCACAAAGTAGGCACTTGCCTAGCTTCTTCCTGCACTCATGGATCATGTGCCCCGACTTCTAGCAGAAGGCACAAACGACTACCTGCTGCTGACGGGGGTGCCTGCTGCTGATGCTTCTGCTGCTGCTGTACCTGCTGAAAAGGTGCACGACCCTGCTGCTGAAACTGCTGAGCTGGCCTCTGCTGCTGGAAGTGCTGCTGGAAGTGAGGCCTCTTGGCCTGCCCCTGACTGCTGCTGCCACCCTGGAAGTCATGACCCCTCTTCTGCTTCAGCCCTAGGTCGTCCTCCGTTGCCATAGCCCCAGAAAATATTTCAGCAAAAGTAGAGTTCCGGTCGCTCTTAGTCAGCGACCGAACCTCTCTAATCAAGCCCCGGCAAAACTTCCTCGCCTTTGTCTTCTCGGTCAAGTCATCTATAAACCGGGCCAATCTGCAGAACTCCCCTGCATACTCAGCTACCGTTTGGTTCCCCTGAACCAGACCCTCAAACTGTGCCTCGATACCTCCCAAGGCAACATCAGGAAAGAACTGCTCCTTAAACAGCTTCTTGAACTGGTCCCAAGTCTGGCCCTCAACTCCCACCCTAGGATCTGCCTGATACCACGCACGGGCTAAATCCTGCATCTGGCTTTCCGCCGCCTCGATCTGGAGTCGATCTGGTATCTCCGCCAGTCGGAAGATCTCCTCAATATGCTCTATCCAGTCGTCTGCAATGTGAATGCCCTCTGTGCCGAAGAACTCCCGAGGATGCATCTTCTGGAAGTCCTGAATGTCCTTCTCCCTCCGACGGGGCTGCTGCTGGGCCCCCTGAGCAGTAATCATCTCGACTGTAGTGCGAACCAGCTGGTGTGCCTCGTCGATCCCCTGACGGAAATCAGTAGTCTGCCTCGTCTGCTGCTGCTGGTGGGACTCCAGAATCCTCTCCACGAAGGAGAAGAGATGTGCAGCATCTACCATCCCCACAGGCGGAGGCTGCTGCAGTGGAAGGATCTCAGGAATCACAGGGCTATGCCTCCTGGCTGCTGGAGGTGCTCCTCCAAAAGTTGCAGAGACACCGACTCCTGAGGGCTGCACTGGCGCTGTGGCACTGGGAGCTGGCTGCTGGACACGAGAGGTGGCAGACCCCTCTACAGCCTCTTCCGTCACGGGACGATGCGATCTCGTCTCAACCATCCTGGAGACACAGATCAAACAAGAAACAATTACTGAGAATGAGTCAAAAAATCAAAGGAAGACAGTTAAAAATTCTAAGGAAGACAATAAGCAACAAAATAGATATACGAAATCTGATAAGGAATCTTTTCCTAGTGTGATTGAGTACCTTCAAAAAAAATATACTAATTCCTACTGCAGGCTGCAGTGATATTCTAGTTCGAATACCACTACATTTCCAACCTAGACCTGCATGGGCCACCACTAAAAACGTGTCACGACCCGCACCCCAGAGTAAGGACACGAGACATGGGTACGTCCAGCCTACGCCGCAGTATCGGCGGTAGAACGCTGTCCTAGGTCACAACATCTAACAGTTATAGGTAATAAACAGTTATACTCCCAGAATGGGGGTGACATAACAGAATATATCTCAATCACAGCTAAGGTAGAACATGAAAGGAAGATAGATAGATAAGATGCAAGATCCAAATCCACAGGAAATACAGATAAAGAGAGAGAGCTAAGTGTCTATGATAAACTCCACAACATCCAGACATAGTACAGATCCCAAATGTATATACAACTCAACTCCAAATACTATGAAATAAGATAAACTAACTATGGAGCAACAGTCTCTACTGCTAAGGGATCCGACTGGAAGTCCGGATCGCAAGTGTCCTCTAAGGCTGTTCCATAGTAAGTGTCTAGCCAGGCCTTCTCCTCGTCCTCTATAAAATTGTCAACATGTCCAATCAGGACGGGAACGAGCACATATCTCTCAAACAGTTCATAGCAGGTTAGGAGTATGAAATCATGCAATAGAGTAAAATACATGAAGTGCTGAAAGAAAGTACAAATAAAATAGGAGATATTTTGTAACTGAAAGTAAATACATGATAGTAAAGACTGTAAGTGGCTATGTGATTTAGAGTACAATATGGTTATGTAAACGGCTTAGGAGCACATGAATACAACTAAGAAGCACATGAATACCTACTGGGGATAGTGTCCACATTACCAATTCTACTCACCCCGCCCCAATCAATACACAAGGATCCATTCAAGTTACGTTATAGGCACATGAATACAGCTAAGATACATGAACTCATGTAATGAGTAGTACATGAGGCACATGATAAGGCACATGAAGGCATATGAGAACATGTGAATACATGAACTAGTACGAGTACAAGGAGTACCTGATGCACATGATAAAGTACATGAACATGAAATACTCGATGCACCCGTAGAGGGATAACATCTCAGGAAAGGATCCATATAGTACTAATCCGTGAAGATACGTGTCAGCATCAAGTAGAGTAATCTAGAGCAAGAGTATAGTCCAGACAAGTATGAAAAGATCAAAGAATGTACTCGCCTGCTAACTGAATGTCCAAGACAAAAGTACTGTCCGAGGAGTGGTGTATGGCTCCTATTAGAACAACACAAGTCACAACAAGTCCAGAATAGTAATAAGATGCACTACGATACATACTACATGAATCTAGGTCAATCTAGACCAAAGTCAACTCTTGGTCAACTCTGGTCAACCCTAGAAGTCAAACTAGGTCAACCAAGTCAAACCTAAGTCAAACTAGTCTATACTAGGCTAACAAGACTATTCTAAGTCTAACAAGGCTACACAAGTCTAATCTAGGCTCCACACAGACACACATAGGCCATAGGCTAAGAGACTAGGCCATAGGCTAAGCCATGCCTAAAGCTAACCATAAATCACATCTACAAAGACTATACCTATATTTAAATAATACACATATTACTATATTAATATAATCTAATATAGGAATTCATAACATATAGGTTATCTATATGTGCACTACACCTACATGAATATCTAAAAAATATATATAGACACACACATTATATATATAAGATACCTATATATACATACCTCAATACATATATATATATATACATGAGAAATGAAAGTGTGTGTGTCATGGGTATGTGAGAGGAAACATGTGTGTGATGAGTGTTCAAGAAAGTGTGTGTGTGAAGAGTGAGACATGAGTGTATATACTAGAGTGTGTGTGTGTATACTGAAAATAGGGAATGGGAAAACAGTGGTAATGTGAAAGAAAAATCAGTGAGTGTGAGAGAGATTTCAAGAGTGTGTGATAGCTTGTGTGTGTGTAACATGTAGGAAAAAGTGAAAATCAGTGAAGTGTATACAATGTAAATCTGGAATTAAAACAGTGAAGAAAAGAATGGAAATTAATTCCAGTTCAGATTTCCACATAGAAGTTCATTTCACAGTCCACAAAATTCAGATTAAAACAGTCCAGCCAACCATCCTCAGGTTTACAACACTGGAATCATTCCACGGTTCTTAAATAAAACCCAAAAATCAGTTTAAACCATTAGCTCAAACCCAGTTTTTAGCCTAACACTTCATTCCCAGATTCTTGTGCCACAACAGTTCCTAATCATCCCAAATTCAGCATACACCTAGCTAACATATAGGTGAACCAATACATGGTCCTAAACCATGCAATTAACAGTTTAATTTAGGTTAAAATGACTATCAAAACTCACTTGTGAAATCTGGAACAAACAGTAAAATAGAGGCTGATATTAAGGATCAGTAAAATTAGGGAAATTGAGAATTGAACAATGAAATTAAATTAAAACAGCAATTTAAAGGTTGGTAATGAATGAACATAACGTGTACGTGTCACACAAAGTGGTTGTGTCCAAACAAGAGGACACAACGTGTCCAAACAACTAAGAACTCAAAACAGCACAAATCAGACCACTCCTCGTGCACGTGTTCACAGTGTCCGTGCACACGACATGACACGACACAGACCACGTGGTCATGTCCAAGTGTCGACCAAGTATAGTGCTAGGGTTAGGACATCCTGCCACGTGTCCACGATACGTGTGCGTGACACAGGACACGCGTATCAGTGCGCAAAAATGCCAGCCACCCGTACAGTACGATTTTAGTGCAGGAGCTCGTGCGTGTCCGATACGACACGGGCTCTGAAATTTGGGGAGCCCCGTGTCAGTGTCAGCCCCAAGACACATGCCAAGTTTCACGTGTCGGAAAGCCGTACGATAGTGTGTTCGCATGTCCGTGCAGACTCGACACGACACGAAAATGACACAAGGACACCAGAATCATATAAGCGACACCTGACCCTAATTTCCTATTCAAATACTTTCCTAAAAAATCACACAAAATGCCCATTGGGGCATTTCATCAAACACATGATCAATGACACTGATACGTGTCCAAATAGGACACGAAATGGACACGAATTTTAGGACTTTCTATTCCTACAGTTAGGTTAGGCCTAGGACTCCCTAGATATGCAATAAAATCAAGATTCTATGGTGTGGAATGGAAGTTACCTATGTGTGTCAAAATCCTCAAAAAGCTCCACAAAGAGGCGTTCTTCTTGATAGCCAACTCCTCCAATTTGCTCCCAAGCTGAGATTACTTGATACCAACAGTAAGAGAAGTAAAATTAGAACCCATTGCAATTGGTTTGGGTGAAAAAGGAATTAAAATAGATTTTCTATGATTTAATGAAGATGGAGAATTACCTCTTTCTAAAACTTGCCAAAACTATTCTAAGGAGGCTAGCCCTAATACCAAGGAGCTTAAATAGAGAGGGGGAGACCATAGTGGCGGGCCAAAATGGGTTGGATTAGGGTTAGGGCACCATGGTGTGGGCCTATGGGCTATTAAGCCTTAAGTCACAAGTCATGACTTGTGAAATCACAAGCCATTTCTTAATCAATTCAAATCCTAGTTTCTCCAAATTAATTCTAATGGATTAATTATCACTAACTTAGGTCAAGCTAGGGTTCCATACCCTAATCACATAGTCATGACCTAGGTTAGCCTCTAGGTTAGTCTCCAAAGTCAACATTAGTCAAAGTCAACTAAAACACCAAAATCAATTATACTAAAAATCTCTAAAAATCACATTAATTCCAATAAATCTAAATAATACATAATAATTCCAAATAATTCCCAAAAATTGAAAAATGACCAAAATACCCTCAAGCTAGAAAAGCGGTAGTGACATAGAACCTTGTACTTTCTTTAAAATATAAATCTTGTAAATCTTGTAATCTATTAGAAATGTGAATGTGCAATAATGTTTATTTTGAGAATTTATTTATTGCGGGCTTGACAGAGTTCTACCATCGATTCTACGGTGTAGGCTGGCTTGGACACGCACTTGTATCCCGAAAAGCGGGTGCGGGTCGTGACAAATTTTTTTGGTGGTCCATGCAGGTCAGTCTTCGCAAATTGTGCAAACTTATGGTAGTACCTATATTAGTCGTACTACTGCAAGCCTGCGACTAGGAAATCCTCATTTACAAGTTAGGATTAATTTGATTTTAGGAGAATGGCTAGGACTAAAAGTCCCTTACACAATTTACTGTGGGGCAGTTAAGGTTGTTATATAGGCCCTGCAATTTAGGTAAGGATTTATTGAGATTTAGGTAATTTGAGAAATTCTATAGATACACCATTACATTTTGATACGACGATAGAATCTAAGGTGGGTAGACTATTTACTCATCAACTTAGGCCTTCTTGGAATCCAATTCTTAACCGTAACCCCTTTTTCCCGAAATTAAATTTTTTTTTGAATTAAATTATAATATTTTGGAATTTATTTAGGCTATACATATATACTTGTGTATAAATATATTCATAATAGGTAGACACAGTGCTTTGTACGTATTTTCCCTCGATCCTGGATATTAGAGAAATAGAGATTAAAGCTTATATTTTGCCTTCGGTCATTTTCTTTCCGGTCTTTATCATTTTTGTCTTCTCTAAACATCGCCATATCATGAGTTTATATCACTTATATTATCCTTAGACCTAAGGGATTATATCTTCTTCTTCTTTAAAAAAAGAATATAATTTCTCACTCAATTGTCTATACATTAATCTCAAGTTAAGTTTTTGGATTCAAGAGTTATCCTTCCTAATCAATTATTTTCTTTTCAAGACTTAATATTCATACTTGAAGGACAGATACTTACATCCTCTTGGAACTTGTTTGAAATTCTAGAACCTCCTCTGAAATTTCACAAAGTATAGTTAAAAGAATGTTTGTTGACTTACGATGGCAAGACATCAGCGCACTGTCGCCACTTATTTGAATTACTTAGACTGTGGGTTCATTGCAGCTAGCAGTGCACTGGCGTGGCATGATTTCTAAGTTAAAGTAATTTCGAGTATGCATAAGTCGTCGAATGATATTAAAACCATGTCCTAATTGTCCTATTTTGACTTTGAGTTGTATGTAGAGCTAATAGAGTATTCGATACCATATCATATTTGAGTCATGAAACCAAGGTTTATTATAGCCAGATGTACACTGGCGAGGCATGGATTCTCAGTAAAACGACTTCAGATATGCATACAGTTTTGAATACTATAGAGGCTATATCTCTTATGAGCCTATGACTTGATTTATCATAATCCGTAAATTTTGCACTCTCATCCCTATTTACTCCTTCCATTCCAGCATAGTTGACTAATGTTCATACTAAAGAAAATTTTCTTCTCATCTATTTAATCAATAGTCCCTTATTATGAATTTGATAATCATTCCATCTCATTAGGAAAATTTTTCTACTTTTTCCCCACTTGACCAATATTCTCTTATTATAACACGTTCTTTTCCCCGATCAACCAAGGCCTCTATCCTAGCAGTCCTTAAATTTTGAGGACGAAATTTTTTTATGGTGGGTAGATTTATAAACCCCCTTCTCGAAAATTTTAAAATGATTTTTGTTAATATATTTTATTTTGTGTTCTAAAGTAATTCCGCCAAGACTTTGCGAATGGTATTTTATGATAAAGATCAAAATGAGTCCAAAAACTTAACTTGTTTGGACAGTGCTAAGGTTTTTTAATAAAAATAATTGTTGAATTGTGTTGATTGAATATCATTTTGAATTTCCAACATATCTTTTATTTAAAATAATTCTTTTAATAATAATAAATAATTTGAACCAAGTAAGGATTTGTCTATTTACTTTAAAATAGATTTATAAAGTATACTTTAAATTATGTTGATGATCATAAATACTATTTCGAATTATTATGCTAAATCAGTTAATTGTTTGGGATTCGAATTATATGTTGTAGGTCGCTTAATAAAATATTAAAGTAATGCATTGAATTATATTTTTAGTTGAAGTAATTATGCTTTAAAATAATCAATTGGATTTAAATCTATGACTCATCAATTAGAGTTCATATTATTTAATAAGTTCTAAGGTTGATTTAAGGGAAGATTTATGAAATGCCCAAAAACTAAAAAAGTTTTATGTAAAACCCACCGCTAAAAAAACTTTCATCGCGTGCCCAGAATTAGAGAAACTTATCCAAAGCGGGTTCCAAATGACCCTTTTGCCCTTCCTTTTAATTTATTGGAAACACCCACAAAACTGCTCTTAAAAAAAATGTTTCAATACTCCATCTTCTTCCATACACTGCTCACTTTCGAATCTAGGTTTTCTCCTCAAAAATCTTTAAAAACTCGTCGGAAAATTTCGGAAAGACCGGGACGAACGGCAAAAGTGCTAAAACGGAGGTCCAAACATCATTTTTTTGCGATTCTAAAATTTTGGAAGGCCGTCTAACGATGAAGCTGTTACTTTCAGTCTCCTCGACGATACGCTCATTTTGCGACAAACGGGACCTCGTTTCGACCTTCCAGTCAAAAGTTATGGCCCTCCAAAGTTTCAGCTGACCATAAAATGCAGGAGAATGGCCATTCTCCGTTTAGAACACGAAAAATGTTAATTTTCGTATGAGGGTGATCATTCTCCGTATTAGTAACACGGAGAATGGCATTCTCCGTCTTAATTTACACGGAGAATGACCATTCTCCGTGTTAGTAACACGGAGAAT
The DNA here is from genome assembly GCA_029216955.1 of Iris pallida. Classification (NCBI taxonomy): domain Eukaryota; kingdom Viridiplantae; phylum Streptophyta; class Magnoliopsida; order Asparagales; family Iridaceae; genus Iris; species Iris pallida. The sequence continues at coordinate 5,117,972 of JANAVB010038218.1, forward strand.
GACATTCTCCGTCTTAATTTACACGGAGAATGGTCATTCCAGTGTTAAAACGCAGGAGAATGACCATTCTCCGTGTTAGAAACACGGAGAATGCCATTCTCCGTGTTAAATAAAACGGAGAATGTCATTCTCCATGTTAAATAAAATGGAGAATGGCATTCTCCGTCCTAATTAAGACGGAGAATGGCCATTCTCCGTGCTAAATTAAACGGAGAATGACCATTCTCCGTCTTAATTTACACGGAGAATGCCATTCTTCGTGTAATTTATCACGGAGAATGATCATACCAGTGTTAAAACGCAGGAGAATGACCATTCTCCGTGTTAGAAACACGGAGAATGCCATTCTCCGTGTTAAATAAAACGGAGAATGTCATTCTTCGTGTTAAATAAAACGGAGAATGTCATTCTCCGTGTTAAATAAAACGGAGAATGGCATTCTCCGTCTTAATTAAGACGGAGAATGGTCATTCTCCGTCCTAATTAAGACGAAGAATGGTCATTCCAGTGTTAAAACGCAGGAGAATGGTCATTCTCCGTGTTAGAAACACGGAGAACGGCATTCTCCGTTTTAAATAAAACGGAGAATGGCATTCTCCGTGTTAGTTTACACGGAGAATGGTCATTTACAGTGTTAAAACGTTAATTTAGTTTTTTCATGAATAAAGAGTTTCGTTCTTCTTTCAAAACGATGATAATTCTTATGGAAAAGAAGAAGAAAGATCTTCTCTCCACAATTGATCTAATCGTCGAAAAACTTCAAATGTCTCCACGATGAAGATGATGATGATGGTGATGATGATGACGAGCGATGATCTGAGTTCGACTGAAGAAAAACACACCGAACTACGAACGATTTTTGCGATCTCTGCTGAATATGAGAGCAATGGAATTCTGATTTCCCGTGAAGAAGAAGAAGACGAAAATCGCAATCCAGATCTGAGTTTTTTGAATTCAAATACATATAGATGACCAATTCGCGCGGAGGGGTAGTTTCGGTATTATAAAAATAGCATTTCCCAGCGGGTGGCATCTAAAAGAGAATCTTGAAATATTTAACGTGAAAATACTTAATTCTGGGTATTTTATAAAACTTATGCAGCGGGTGGGCATTTCATAAAAGCCCACCCCGAAATTGGGTTTCTCAGCAATTTCCAGTTGATTTAAAGTAATATTATTATTATAGTTGATTAGAATTTGATTCATGCAACTTTGAAAGTATCTGATCGGTTATCTCATTAACAGATTAAACATTTTCTAAAATTATATTTAATTAATTAATTAGGATAAAACCGATTTCTTTCATATTCTAAAATGGATAGAATTCTCCTTAGCCAAATTCTTATCCCATATCCTATCTCAATCGACTCTTTCATCAGTACCTATACATACAGAGGGAGAGGCATATATCAATATCATATTCAATCCCAACCCATGCATGATCGACCCAATATTATCGAGCTCATTTCCCGTCAGCCATTATCCCCAGCCAAACCGCACAGCCTCCTGCCAACAATATCACCGTTGCTCTTCCTCTTTGGCAAGCAGCCTATCCCGGCCTTCCCCAGCCGATTTGCCACCAATAACCACCCTCATCGTCTCACCAACACATAGCCGATACACAAAATTAGGTGCCAAAGTGTCCATGTCCACCATTACCATCATCGTGTCCATCCTCGGGTCCGACCCCGGGCATCCATGTCTGTTTCCTTCATCCAGTTCCTTACAACCATCGTACAAATCCTCTGTGTCCAACACTCGGACACAGGAACACTAGAAAGCAAAAATACCTAATCCTAACCTTCCTTTGACTCGACCTGCTGATCGCCAGCACCTCTCGATCAACTCTCGATCAACGACCTCCGGCTACATCACTTTTTCTGCAACCACCACTGCCGTAACCACGGATCACGACCTTCACCACCGCCCCACCTTCATCCTCATCAGCGCCATCACCGCCACGACCGACGATCTCCAAGTCACCCTCGTCGCCCTACCACTCGCAGCGTCGTGTCGTGGCAGTACGAGGCGATGACTGCCATCCTCGAGCCAGCGCCTCATCTGCGAGACCCTGCTGGACCAGACACGACTTCCCGAGCCGGTGGCCGTCTTCGGCCCCGACGCTAAAGCCTGAGCACCGCTTGATACACTCAAGCCACGACCCTCTCTACCGGAAGCTACCGTCGTGCGAGTTTCCCCTCGTCGAGCCCCTCCGTGGCTGTCCAGATCCCGGCGAGCCACGCCTCCCTCTGTCCTAGCTACTGTCGAAGACCCACGGACATCGCCCTCTGACCGTTGACGTGGTGCCGAGCCCAGCCTGCCCCGAACCGACCTTCCCTCCGTGCGCCGCCGCGAGCAGCGCTCGAGCTCGCCGCATCCTCTCTATGCGCCACCCCTTGCGCCACAACGGGAACATGTCGGCCGCCGCCTGACCTTCTCCGCTACCCCTCCGTGGAGCTGTCACGACCCGCTCCCGAATAATCGGACACGAGTCGGACACGCCCAGCCTTCATTGTTAGACACAATGAAGTAAGTTATACCAAGCTAGGAAAACTAACCAGATAAACATGAAAGTATAGAATCACAGCAACTATATAATGTGTCCCAACCAGAAAAGAGATACAATATCTGAATTTATTACAATTCAACTATAAAAGTCTGCTAGTCTCAATACATGGAAAGATAAATGGAAAACTAAATGAAACTAGGCCTCTGCAGCCTCTAGGTCACAAGCAGCTCCAGCTAGCTCAGTAGGGAAGGCAGTATCCTGTCCATAGTATGTGTCACACAAAGCCTCCATCTCACCTATCATAACATATCCAGTCAGGAGCGGAGCAAGTACAATTCTAGGTAATGAACAAGACATCATGATATAAAAGTACAAGGGAACATGGAAAGTACAGGAAGAACAGGTAAATAAGTACATGAAGAACAGTGTAAAGTACATGGAAGAACATGAATGTAAGAACATGATATGTAAGCACCTAAAAGAACATGATATCATGGAACTACAGGAAATAAGTACAAGGTAATCTCCTGAACATGTGTGTACTACATTTGAAATATAACTAAATATGTGACCGGCTAGGGTAAGCACCTGAAAGCACCTGAAAGCACCTGAAAGCACATGAATGGTGACTTAGGACCCGCGTGCACGATGCGGGGTCTAAGCTAAAACACACCTGAGTTGTTACTTGGGATTGGTCACATAGATAGTATATTTCCCCTCCCCAGATACAAGTAATAAGCACAAAAGAACAAGAGCACCAGAAAGAACATGTCGTGTTGCAATTGTGTCACTCAAGGAAGTACAGGAAAGATAATGTAAAGTACAAAACCGTAGAGTGTACTTGCCTGGCTCCAGGAAAGTACTAGTAGACAATAGGCTAGGTATCCTCCTGTAGGAAATAATGATGGGTACAAATTGATTAAAATCAGAACAAGTTCACATTGATATTTACCAAAACACAATCTTGATACTCTACTCAACTTCTCCTTAGCTCTTACCCTATAATTCCAGTTTCTATTAACTACTCAGAGTCTAAATATTGATTCCAACTTAACATGCTTAGAAATACAGAATATACTAGCTATATTCTACTCTATCAGATACCTAAGTACTAAATGTATTTACAGAGTTCAGCTTTAATATAATTAGCTATAAAGACAAGGATTTACTTATTAAAATAAACAGTCTCTTCTAACAAAGAGGAACAAAACTAACTACAACACAAAGTAATTCCTTAATCTTATTAGGAAGAGATTACATATCACTCTACTAGTCCTGCCTCACCATCCAGTTCACAGCTATTGCAGTCCCTAAATCAAAACAGTCCAGAGGGAAGACACAATTTCAGTTGAGACAACACATTTTTGTGTTCAGTAAAAATTCCTGGACATCCTCAACTTAGACAAAAGCTAATCAAAACCCCAAGCTCAATTCTCAGGCACAGAGTTTTGAACATGCCTTTATCAGAGACATATGAGTGCTACATGTCAACCTATTCTCTTTCCAGTTCACCAAATGTTCCCCAATGTGAACTTTAAACTCTAACAGTTTAACATCCTATACTACCAGGTATTAGGAAGCTGCCCAAGTTACAGAACCTGCTTTGTGTATCCAGCTAGAACAGGATACTGCTATTGGTCTTCACAGGCAAACAACAAATGGTACAGGACATATTAGAGCTAACAGGAAAGTAGAGTTAACTATCAATCCAGTTTATGTAAATTCTGAGTTAACACTACCCTATCTAATGAGAATTTCACATCTGCAGTGCTTCTCAGTCCTGTACAACTGATATTCACAAATTCCTCGAATACATTGTACAGGAACACAATCAACTGATATTCAGTCCTAAACAGGGCTATCTGTACTTATATATTTAGGCAAGCTAAACAGATTTAAAACCCTGGGTTCAACTGGATTGAAGCATGGGGAAAAAGGTCTCAGGTTCTACAGTTACATTGGACTGAACTTCTGAGAGTGATTCCAGGTTCAGATTCACATGAGATATAATCTCAAATCAATGAAACTTAACCCCAGGTTCAACTGATACATGGAAATTTAATATATATACATTAGCCCCAGATAGTGAATGATTCTACAACATATGCATTGATCCCCTGCTGCCAGGAATGCAGTATCAATCATGAGGGGAAAAGCAGGTATTCAGATATGAGCCTTAGCATTCAGTCCAACCCAAAACATGGGGCAAGTCGATCCTAAATAGGAACTTCCTGGTCAGTCCCCAACTTAGATAATATTCAGTTTCAAAAGCCAAAATTAAAACATTAATTCTACCATATTAATCCCATTTCCTACAACTAAACTATATGTATAACTTCTAGTGAACAGGTGATGTATATCAGTCTTTTAATCACATGCATGATAAAACCAATGTTGAGAAGCTATTAGACAACCTCAGATTTCAACTAGCTTGAAACATCATAGGTTGTAAGAAGTTGGCCTCAATAAATCCCAATTTGATGTTCAACCAGTCAAGTACCCCCAAGGGAGACTGAGACTGATTCTACAGTCACCACCCTGTCTTGGATACCAAGATTTGTCCCAATGGCTGCTAGGTAGCCACTGAAATATGTCTCAGGTTCACCAAATACCTAGACAGTGTATGAAAAACCCCCGTTTCATGACCAAAACTTGATATGGGTTCCCAGCTATGATAAAATACATTGATATGCATTACAACTTAGCAGTTCTCATGCTACCCTCCTCCATACTGCATATGCAGTTGGCCTCACAGGATTGATTTAGTTGATGAATGATAATTCAATGGATTGAACCATGATGTCATATAAATCAATTCATCAATGAACCATAATGCCACAATAGATCAGTTCATCACTGATCCACAAGCCACAATAGATCAGGTCATCACTGATCCACAAAGCCTCAATAGATCAGTTCATCACTGAGCCATAAAGCCTCAATAGATCAGGTCATCACTGATCCATAAAGCCTCAATAGATCAGTTCATCACTGAGCCATAAAGCCTCAATAGATCAGGTCATCACTGATCCATAAAGCCTCAATAGATCAGTTCATCACTGAGCCATAAACCTTGCAGTAAAAACATTCGAACCCAAATCACCACACGAGCTATTGTTAATTAGGAAAACAATTTTATTCACAAGGAAACATAATTACCTGATTGTTCTTGAAGGAGCTGTTGATTTAAGGATCGAACACAATCTCTTCGATCCAGAAAAATCAGACTAAAACTGTTCAGGCAATTAAACAAACACATTGCTGTCAGGAATTTATTGGTTCATGGGTGAATGACCATTGGAAGTAATGATCGAGTAATGATCATAGATCGATCGTTTTCTTTCTCAATCAAAGTCGATCAATCATTTACGATCATGCTCATCCTTAGAATGGTCAAAATGGTTAAGGAGACAAGGAAAATCAAGGGATTTTACTTACTGATCTTGCTCTGTAGATTGTAAGGGCCGATCCTCAAGGTTTACTCTGCCATGGCCGATTGATCAGGGTCCTTGGAAAGATGAAGTTAGGAATAAGGAATCATTCAATCAATGTAACAATTTAGTTTCGAAATCAAGGAAGAACAGTGAAGAATCAAGGAAAGTATCATTACCAGCTTCAAAGATCAAGGCAGTGTCTCTCTAGCTCCTAGCCATTCCTCTGGTTGAATAAAAATTTAGGGAAGGACTCCACAGAACAATGATAGAATGAGGAAGGAAGAGTGAGCAATTGCTCCATATATAGACCACTAGTAGCGTGAGGCTCAGGCTACCACCTGGCAGAAAATCCCCACCCTGTCCCTCTCTGACAATTCTGTTAGAGAGGAGAGAGAAATCGGACGGGAAATTTAAATTTCCACGAGGCGCAGGCTTGGTGAAGGCTTGGTGAACGAGCTATTTTCTTCAGTGATGAAGGTTTTGAAATAAAACCTTAACCAAGCATTTGGCCGAGAAGCAAGAAAGGCCCTGGCTAAAAAGCCCAACCAAGAAAGAAATTTAATAAGGATGGGTTTAAGTCCAAGGGCTGAACAAGGCTTAAATAAATCTATCTCTTAAATAATTGAAATTCCCAAACCAACTTATTTATTTACACACTATTTTTAAAATAAAAAAATTTCAGGGAGGTGGAGTTACAGGAGCCGAGCCTAACACGCGCGCAGGTGAGAAACATTCCCTTTCGTTCTTTCCCTTACTCTCTAGACTCTCTCTCTATAAGTCTCTTGTATTTGACCTCTTTTCTATATTTCCAAATCAAAACCAAGGGAGAGAAAGAGAGAGAGAGGAGAGAGAGAGAGAGTGTTCGGATTGGGGAAGAGAGCTTCTGTGTATTATATTTTGTGTAGCACAGTACAGGTGGTAGTTAGTGTATAACCCAAATTTTAGTGTTGTATCTTTAAACATTAGGTATTAGTATATTGTTAATAGTTAAATTAGTGGCGAGTTAGTATTGTTATTTATTTAGTATTATTATTATTATTGTATTATTTTATGTATATAAAGTCTTTTGTATGTAAACCTATATAAATACTGTTATAGTTATTTTTTACTGGTTTTGCTGATATTAACTTTTATTTTGCTAAAATGTGTGTATTAAGATATCTCTAGAAAATCTTATTATGATGGTACTCTAAATATAGTTTAGCCTAAAATAAATTGTACTTGACAAAGTAAGAAGTTTGGCCTAGATTGATTTTCAATATTTATTTTAAATGTAAATAGTTTCCTAATATTAAATTGGAACTTATATATATTGGTATATTATATTTGCTATATAAATACTTTTAAAATAAAAGTATTTTTGGTCCTTGAATAAATAGATGGTTTTATTGGATCTTATATGTTACTTCTTAGGAATTTATATAAATAAATAGATTTTATAAAAGTATATTTGACAGAGGGGGTTTTGCCTTAAAATAGTTTTCAAGATTTTAAAGTATTTGTTTAAAATATTTTATATATAGTTTCAAGATATAAGTACTTTCTAAATGAATTTCCTTATCAAGGATTTTCTTTTTATTAGACGAAATTCCTTCGACCATCGAATATTAACCATGACTAGTCATACATCCTTATTTCTTATGATTTTGACTTTCTCATATCGACTTAAGCTAATCGGACTAATCTGGACCCAATGGGATTATCGGTTTCAGCAGCTAAGGACCCCAGGCAAGTGCACTTTCTGATTGCTTTTGATTCATAGTAGTTTTCCATTTCATGTTTATACATATGCTCTCTTGCTTGATGACACGTGGTCATACGGATTAGTATCATGGATTTGTTTATACCTCTTGACTGTCATTTACATGTTTACCATGCTTGCGACTGGATTCCATGAGTAGTAGCTGGACGGGAAAATATCTTAGTAGACATGTGGACTATCCAGAAACATCCCCAAAATGTCTATTCTTGACTAATAATAGTTACACAATTCACGTGCGGGGTGTCGGATTTACCCCTTAGCCGTTTACATGTCGAACAAGATATTTCAAAACACATAGATAGTTGCCTTTTACTTGTTTTTCGTGTTTGTTCACCACTTGCCATGTCACCATGTTTACATGTTTTTCTCTAGTTGAAACGTCATGTTGTAGAGTTATCTATTTTCTTTCTAGACATGCCATGGCATCAGTTACTTTCTAGTTTTATTTCACATATGTTATTTTCATGGCTTGTGGATTCTATTGTATTTTGATTGCCATCGGTTTGTGTGCTTATTCTATTCCTGACTGGAAACCAACAATTTTCAGGTTAGCTGTGGTTTCACTTAGCATTGGAAGATACGGGTGTACTTGCAGGTAGAAACCTAAAAATTAGATAGATATGATATCATTTTTATTAATTATAGAACCTTATACTTTCTTTAAAATATAAATTTTGTAAATGTTGTAATCTATTAGAAATGTGAATGAGCAATAAAGTTTATTTTGAGCATTTATTTATTGCGGGCTTGACATCGTTCTACCGTCGATTCTGTGACATAGACTGGCTTGGACATGCACTCGTATCCCAAAAAGCGGGTGCGGGTCGTGACAAGATCATCCGGATAGACACTGGATTGGCACTGTCTCAGTCTTATCACATTGAGAAGATGTTCACTCGCTACGGGTATAATGATCTTTCTATAATTGATACGTCGTATGGGGGTGACAAGAAACTGGAGCCAAACTCGAGGGAAAGTGTCAGACAATTGAAGTATGCTAGCGTCATCAGGAGTATGATGTACGCTACTACTGCCACTAGGCCAGGTATAGCTTTTTCTGTGGGAATGCTGAGTCGATTCACTAGCAATCCAGGCATTGAGTACTGGAAAGTTGTGAAGCGTGTAATGAGATATCTCAAGAAGACTCAGACATATGTACTGCACTACAACGGAGAGCCATCGGTAGTAGAAGGCTTCAATGATGCCAGCTGGTACTCAGAGTTGGAGAGCGAGAGGTCCACATGTAGATTCATTTTCATAATGGATAGAGCTGCTATATCGTGGAAGTCGAAGAAGCGTACCATGCTCTCTCGTTCCTCCATGGAATCTGAGTTCCTTGTACTTGATACCGCAGCAGAGAAAACAGAATGGCTTCGGGAGCTCATATATGATCTTCCGGTGGTTAGGGCGCAGATACTAGCTATTCCGATATACTGCGACAACCAGATGAATACGGCGGTGACATCAAATGATCTCTTTAACGGGAAGAAAAGAATTGTGCGGTTGAAGCACATAGCAGTGAACAATCTTATCAAGAGAGGTGTCATTGCAGTGATCGATGTTCGGAGTTAGGAGAACCTGGTACATCCGTTCATGAAGGACCTCAAGTGCCAGCTGGTCGAAGACACAACAAGGAAGATGGGCTTAAAGGCATTATGATAGTGTGTCTTTGCAATCCTACCATAAAGTTTTATGTTATTTTTTAAAGAGAAATCTACTATACATCTAACTTTCGGTTCAAGGGAGGACCACTGATTGGAAAACTATCAGGTAACAGTAGGTACTTGTTCTTGGGAACATGGAAGGGTTACGGACCCATAACTACTGTTGTCTACTATGTGTTTTCTACAAAAAATGGATTCTGTGATGAGGATGGCTTAAACGCCTTAATGAGTTCTTAGGCAGAGTGAATGCCTGGTGTGCTTTACAGGAAGCACGGTAGTACAATACCATAAGGAGTGTAACTCCATGCTACAGTAGGGTGACTCCACTATGAGATTCCCAGATAGGGGTAATGCCTCGGCTTTGTGAGCCAAGTCACAGCGGCGTAGCAGCACAAATAGAAAGACAGCCTAATGATGTACGATGAAATTAAAGAGGGATAGACAACACTACAAAGGAGAGGATGTCCCCATGTTACAATGGCACGACACCACGATGAGGTACCCAGATAGGGGTAAAGCCTCGGCCTTGCAAGCCATGTCGTTGCGGTGTAACACCGCAAGGGAGCCTAAGGCTTCATGCTGGGTAGTATGGCACTACAAAGAGGCTATGACCTCATGCTTACAATGAGTTTTCCGGGTAGGGGTAATGCCTTGGCTTTAAGCCATGTCATAGCGGCATAACACCGTAAGGGAAGTGCAAGGCTTCATGCCATGTCTCTTTAATAAAGAACTTACCTATAGTGTATGGACAGAGATGGTAGGCCGTCTCTTGAGGGTAAACTTGTAGACGTCCAAAATTATATACTGAAACTAGGCTGGCATAGGACCTTTAATGTACAACCAGAAGTACATGTAACTACATTTTGTGAGTGGGAAAAATTATAGGTGTGGTGCAGAATTCAAAGCTTAGTCCATTCTTGTATCATACTGTTGTTCAACCCATGCGGGAAGATTCAAGTCGTAAGCGACGTCTATCCTAATGCATGATGGACAATTACTGTGAGGAACGCTCAGCCCTAAATATATTGAGATATGTGGAGGATTGTTGGAGTTTTTCTTTGCCTTGTAGAAAGCTTGCCCTTAACAAGCCATGTAAGTTTAGTCCTACATTGGCTAGACAAACTCATGGGTATCTCAATATAACTCTTCATGGGGAGTAGAGAGATGCACATGGGGTGGTGACCCTAAGAAGGGAACTATGTGGATGATTTTACATGGAGGTAAGTTTAAGACACCCTTTAAAGCATTCATGCTTTTGACCAAGCTCAATTTAATTCCATATGAGCTAAGCCCCGAAGGGACTTAGCGACTCGGACTCGGACTCGGACTCATGGGCTCATGAGCCGTAATGTGGCATTTTGCTGGCACACTTTGCACTTAGTACGACAGCATCGTCACTAGGCACATAGTGTGCTTAAGTTGCACTCGTTGTACGAGCCTCTTGTGCAGCCGTTCGTGCTGTCCGATCGCACGTCCAGATGGCGTGCCAATTGGCGTAGCCAGATGGCGCGGTATGATCGTGCAACCAGATGGTGCGCCAGTTGGTGCAGCCAGATGCTACAGCAGTTAGCATGCGGTTGGCACATGGTTTACGAGCGGTACACACGTGTTGTTCAAGTGCGCACGAGCGTGATTGGCGCATGTGCTCACAGTACCCGTCTTATGCAGTTGCGTGCGAGTGCATGGGCGCTGGGCACGCGCACACACGAGCGCAGTGGCACACTATGGTGCTCGCGTGCAGTAGCGTTCAGTGGCACTGTTTTGCATAGAACGTGGCTGTCCACGTTCTAAACCGTTTTGAAATGTGCGATAACGGATCCGATAATTTCGGATCTGACATTCAATCGTCACACATGTTCCGGATCTGGGCGATTACAGTGAGACCCTATTTGTAGAGTCTCTCTTCTCTCTCAGGAGAATACTATTTTATGAAATTTCCAAGAGAGAAGAGAGAGCTTCTGCGTCGGTGCCATTCGTGAGTTCCAACTTTCTGAGGAGTCCGTGAGCAGATTGGCAGAGTGTTCCAGAGTTCTTTCAAACTTGCTGGTTCCTGGAAGCTGATCGTGTGGGCATATCTAGCTTTGAGCGTCGGTGTTCTAAACACCCCATCATGCTTTCTACTTCTTCTTATCTTCTTCATCTTCTGTAAACGTTCTGTCTCAATCGCAATTGGTTTGTGAGGAAGAACGTGTTCTGTTGTTATTAAAATTTTAAAAGTGCCCTCCACCTCACTGCTGTTGTTAACAATTCACTTGTAAACTTCTTTTTAGAAGCTCTACATTTGAATTCGTTTCTCAAGATCAACCGAGATCGCTGTCTTGCACCTTTCTTGAATTGTTGCTACGAAACATTGTTTTTACAATTGTTTCATTTCTCAAATTTTTATCGCAAAAATACGCCCAGGGACTAACAATATTTTTCTCTTATTTTTCTTTTTCCCTTTTTTTCCATTTTCTCTCTCCATTGTATTCCTTCCATTTCTCCATATGACCATGTAGAAGAAGAAAAAGAAGAAGAGCTTCTTTCATGAACTTCGAGTAGTATTCAAATCAAGGTTGTAAAAGGTGCTAGGCGTTAGGCGGGCGGCCACCCACCACTTAGCGCCCCGCCTAGGCACACTTCTTCATTTTTATAATCAACAAAACTATAGAAGGATCATCGAATTTACACATAATGTCCTCATCTCCTCCATCTTCGGTTTCTTCATCCGATTCAACTTTTTGTTATGGCACGACAATTCTGCTACTTCTTCTAGGTTGTAAGTAGTCGTCTGCACCCGATACTTGTGCAACCATTGTCCAAGTAAGTCGCGAGTGTGGCCCACTATCATCTTTATCATCATCACAATCCCCTACCACCCATCCTTGAGCATGTATTGGCTCACTAGAATGCGCCACATCATTAGTCACCTCTTTTTTCTTCTTGTTTATGAGTTTTGCATTAAATTGCACATAGAGTTCAACATTTCCACATCTAGCCTATTTTTTTCTTTGTATTTATCTACATGAAAAAATTATACAAAGTTAGATACTGATTGAATCATTGATAATAGTAACTAAGTAGTAAGTAGTATGATTATATTATACTTACCCCTCAAAGGTGCTCCAATTTTACTCACATCCGGAAGAACTTGTAGTTAAAGCTAGAATTTTTATTTTCAATTCTAAAAAATAATAATTTGGGGGTAGAACCTCCATAGCTAGCTCTCTACACCAAATTAACTCGTTTTCGACTCTTTTGGTTTGCCTAAAACGACGGATCTGAATAGCAGATAAATTATTGACAGGCCAAAACCGTCAATTCCTGTTAAAAACTACCCCACCCGTGAAAAATTCCTTAAAACATATGGCGTGTATATTGGCACCGTTTAGTTCCTTGATCAAAACCCCTCATCTCTCTCTCTCTCTCTCCTCTCACAAAACAAAAGGTTGGGTAAAAAAGAAGCGGCCGTCGGGATCAAACACAGAAGGGGTTCTCTGTAAGTAATTCTTATATTCAGATTCTCGGATCAAAACAAAAAGAGCAGCCATTGGGTTTGAATTTTTTGAAAAAAAAGAGAAGGAGCGGCCGTCGATCGGATCAAAACAAAAAGGGTTTTTGAAATTTGTGTGTGTGTTTTTTTCTTGATATTACTCGGATCAAATTTTTTTTGATATTACTCAGATTCTCGGATCAAATTTCTTTTGTGCATTTTTGAAGTTTTTTCTTAGGTTTGATAATTCTCTTTATTGTTTTTTTTTAATTTCTATCTTTAGGTTTGATTGATGTCTGGCATCTTAGGCTGCTCTAGTAATATCATCAAAACAACTTAGAATATAAACTCTTGAAGGAATTTTATTTTTGGTGCTTTCGATTCTTGAGGTGGTGCTGTTGGGAATGTGAAATTTTGTGTTTATTGGGTCACTTTGATAGTCTAGGTTCAATATATGAGGTGGCTTTTTGGTTCAGGGGCGCTAATCCTTCACCAAATTAGTGTTGTTTGTTCTTAAAATTGTATTTGTGAGGTGTGTTTTTACGTTTTAAAGCATGTAGTTTTGTTGGGATAGCTCAATTTGTTACATATTGGAAAGAGTTTTAGTGTTATATATGATGTGGAACTGCAATATATGAAAAGTGTTTTAGGTTTAGCTAGAGGTATATCATCGTGTGGGGCTCTTTAGTTCTTGTACTGCCCATCATGCCTTCAGATACATATTTGTTAGAAATACACTTTCTATATTAACTTAAATAATTGTCCCCACTTAGTTATCATCTTGTCACTTTGGTTAGTTCTTATTGACCACTAAGAAATTCAAATACTTTTAGAGTGGAGCTACTCGTCATTGTCCCGATTTAGTTATCATCTTGTCACTTTGGTTAGTTCTTATTGACCACTAAGAAAGCTTTTTATAATTTTCAATCGTGCTTTTTATATTTTCCATTAGATGGGTGAAGAGAGGGTAGTAGTAGTAATAGTAGCAACATGCCCATGATCCGTTTTTTCTATAATAATTCAAATGAATGAGATGTTGTCGTATATTCCTGTCCTTGTGGCACTCCTTGGGCTTGGTTTATTGTTGTATGTAAACGATCCTACCATTCATCCGAAGGATAATCTAAATGATAATCTAAAGCAACTCTGGAAATTTGTTGACCATATACCTTTTGAGTATTGCCCTAGTAGTTTGAATATTGGACCTCTGAGGCTTAATCAGGGAAAAGTAGGTCCATAGATACAGTAAAGACATGTTTGTTCTGTTATGCACACTAGAAATGCCACTTACTAGTTGCTTGATTAATTTTGCATACATGAAATGGGGGATAATCTAGTGCTTGATTAATATTACAATTGTGTTTTATTATTTTTCCATATCCCGTGATGTTTTTCTGCGTTGATTTATTTATATTAAATTTGAATTTGAACATCAAGAACATCAAATCTGTAATCTGAAAACTAGTCTTCGCAATTGTGGTTTATTGTGTTTTCAAATCCTGTGAATTTATTGTTGTAAGTTAAATCCTTAACTATAATATGTTTTATTGATGATGTTTTTATACTTTAATGGTAGATGTCTTCAATACCCCCAAGTAAGGGATGGATGGATGCACCTCAGTTGTCAGATGAATACTTTGAAGGTGTTGCATCATTCATTCAGTTCACAAAAGAAAATTTGGGTGGAAATGACTGGTATTGTTATCCTTAACTATGTCATCAAGTCAATCCGCATCAAAACTTCGTAATACTTCTCAGGTAAAATAAATTTTGCATATGAATTATTTGATATCAGTTATGTTAGCTTTTAGAGTACTTAGATTGATCATTCCCACTAGGATCAAAGAATTAATATGTAACAGGGGAGGGATGTTGATAAATTTTGCATACAAAAGAATTATTTGATATGGGTTATGTTAGTTTCACTTTCTGAACTTGGCCTTATGCTATATTTGAGGACTGCTATCATGCATAATCTCTGAAGTTGACTGTTTCAGCAATGAATTTTGTTCTATTGATGCCCTCCATAAGAAAAGGACTGCTATCATACATAGCAATCCTTTCTTTTTTCATTGACAGTGGGATGAAAATTTAAATTGACAGAAAGTGTCAAGATGTTTTTATGTGTTTTATAAAAATCTGTTTGTATCTCTATTTTACTGCTAGAAAGTTTATTTATGCTACTATTGTTCTTATGCATTAATGTACTCTTGATGTTTATGTTATTGTCTCCATAAATTAGGTTCAGTTTTAAAGTGGCATATCAAATGTATTTGGCTGCTTTGTTTGGCTTAGAAGTTTTAGTCATGCTTGCAACATTTACTGCCATGAAAGTAGAAGGGTTGTTATCAATCACCAACAGTTTCCAAGTATGTTTTCAAGATTGACATCCCTGTTGCATGATTAGTTTCTTTTTGGCCGTGTGCAACTTTGACTAAATTCCTCAAATTGACTCAATCAAAAAAGTTATGAAGTTGATGATCATCCTAATTATATGATGATAATGGTTTTCCACTCATCTGTAAATTAATAAAAGATGGCAAAATGTAGTTACATGGCTATTTAACTTTTACAAGATGTATCTGTTTTGTTATACTTGTCTAGTGTATCAAAATTCTCAACTGATGCTCTTTTCTGTTTAATATCCTTATCTATTTAACTTTACTAGATGAATCAATTTTGTTTACCTTGCCTCACGAAAGATTTATTGATGTCTTTATAATATTGATGTCTTCTGAAGTTTTATTGATGTCATAATATTGTACTAAAGAATTGGGAATTTAGGGATAAGAAAGGATTGCTATTGATGTCTTCTAAAGTTTTATATTGTCTGGATTTTGTTCATCCGTTCAAAGGGTTCTTTTATATTAGCAGAATGCCTCCATATTGAAGTTTTATTGATGTGTTCACAATTCTGGGTTGGTTGTATTAGCAGAATGCCTTAATAAATTCTGTTGTTGAGGTCAAGTCCAATTATTATCAATTATGTTCCTTCCTACTTATGCTTTGTGCTCCTTCCTACTTAAGCAAGTTCATTGTTTAATTTATTTCACATATGTCATGCTTATGCTCACAAGTGTAGTTTTATATATTCTGAAATACTTGATGTTATTTTTATTCTTTGTTTTGATGGATGCATGCACCTGATCAATCTACCTTTTCTAGAACATGTTTTCTAAAAGACTTCAAAAGAAAGCATGTTGCTTTTGGACATTTGAACATTGATGCTCCACCAAACGAAGACGTTTATAATATTATTGTCAATGAAATATTTGACAATGATGCAGATTTGTTTGATGGGGATGGGAAGGTTGGAGATATTATGCTTGAGGACTTGATTAATTGGCCAAAAGTATTTGTTCAGCATATTAGGGTGTGAAGTTATGCAATTAGTTTTTTGGTTATCTAGTTTTAGTACTAAACAAACCAATGTAGTAGTACTACTTTTTTTTTGAATGTTATGTACAAGAAAATTTTCGAATTATGACTACAAATTTTGATTGTTTGCTTAAATACAATATCAGTTGTTTATATACTAAGTGATTAGAGTTGGTGATAATACCGAGTTATTGGTGTTGTTTATATGCAAATATCGATTCAAGTTACTACATAATGGGACTTGTTTATATGCAATATATGTGGAGGTTACTGAATGGTTAGAGTTGTTTATATATATTTATATATATTTTCTATTTTTTAATTATATTTACAGAAAAACGACTGACCATATCAGTCTCAAAGTATAGAAAAACGTTCACGGATTATTTGACAGATATAGTCCGTCAATTAATTTGTGACAGACTATGTCCGTAGTTTATTTTTACTACTTAGTGACGGTTAGCAACCGTCATTTATTTTTGCTGCAGTAATATTTTCAACTAACCATCCGACTGTCAGAAACTGTCGCAAATTGAAATTTATGACGGTTCTGGACCGTCAAGAATCGTGAATTCTGGCATAGAGGACCACCAAAGTACTGTTGATCAAAATAAATTACAATTATTAGCCAAAAAAAATCAAGTTCAATGAAACTTAAGTCAAACATTATTAATTAATTATATAGTTCTAATTATATCTGAATTATACTTGTCATCATTGTTCAAACATCCTTTCAATGACAAGGGTCTTCCAGATGAAACATCTTTTATCTTTATTTGTCCAACTCCTCATTCATGATTCGATCTTGCATGTCTAAATCATCGGAAAAAAGTATCAAAACATTATATTAGCCCATCATTAAGTGTTGGATCATCAAAGTTACTAACATATTTATATGCATAACAAGGATTCAATAAATAGCCCGCCAAATGCTATGGGCTACCAAGGCCACCTCTGGCTTTCGATTCAATGATCGGCCTATAGCTCATCTCATTGTTTTGAAACACGGTCTTTACTTCCTCTTTTACTTGTTTAAGCTCCCCGTAAATAAATTCCATTGATGGTTTTTATCTCCATCGGTCAATCTAAGTAAGTTGACTAATGGAGCAAACAATCGCAAGCATAGTGCTACACCAGACCAAAAGCTTGCACTGACACAGTGGCATCGACTTTCTTTCCTTCGGCGGTATCATGACACAATTTGCTTGATTCCCGGTCGGAAGAACCCATTATTGCATGGAATATGTTTTTTCTCAAACAAACTTCGCAAAGTCAAGAATATCGTTGCAAATTGAGTCACACCCTGTCTCACTATTTCACGCCTTTTTGTATATTTTCTCATCACAGTCAATGTCCTATAATAAGAATAAATGAACACCGTGAACGTCTTTGCTTTCTCGATCACATCTCTGAACTTATTTTAGCAATCCCTTCAAGCATAAGGTCTATTGTGTGAGTGGCACACGATGTAATGACCCGCTCCGCCCTAGCGGAACGCCGATTCAAACGGCAAGTACAACGACTCAAACGAGCCGTCGACCCGAAGAGTTGGCATCGACCTGATGAAGAATCGATGCAAGGCTTACATTGGCCGTCGAATACGAATCCAGACTTATTTCAAAGGCGCGTTCGGAGTATCGCTCGGCCGATGCGAACATCGCTAAGGTGGGTGGCTCCGATGAACCCGTCTTTGCTTAGCCTAGACGCATAATAATACGGACACTATGGCTAGAATCACTAGGCGATAATACCGCGCATGCTAATAAATGACTCAACGCACCTAGCTAAGGGCATAATCCCATCTTGTATGCTTGTATAGAATATGGAAAGGAACTTGAAAAAATGTGAGAACTCTCGCACCGCACTCCGCGCTCGTGCTAAGGCACAGGCTTACATTTCAAATTCCTTATGCGTTCAACAATGAACAATGAATGGTTTACAACAATGAAATGGAAGACTATCGACATAGTCATTTCGAGAAGAGTATAGCAACATTGGAAGACTTCGGGACCGATGGGTCGCCAAGGCGACTCCCGCACGGAGAGTTGCAAAATGTATGAATGAAAGAATGAACGAATAAGTGAAAGAATGAATCAACGAATGAATGAATGAATATGTGAATGAATCAATGAACGAACGAACAAGTGAAAGAAAGAAAAGAATGAATGAATAAAAGATAAGAAAGAAAGGAATGGTTAGCGACAGATATGACGGGGACGTGCATCGGGGCTCGCTACCCGCGCTGCACGGACGCCGCCGCTAACTTGGTCGATAACGCATTATGGCTCAGAGACAACCTATAGCTCAAAGACAGCTGTTAAGTTAAAATGACAAGACAATACGAAATGGTCGTAGACGGACTCGTGCACGAGTGAAACGATTCCAAGACAACGAACGACGATGTCGTGGCCGGCCTAGGCGAAATCATGGCCTACGGGCGGACAGGTGTGCGGGCTTGGGCACATAACCAAACGTAAGGCCGGGTACTTCAATAGTCTATCAAGGTGTACCAGCCATCACACTTGATAAATGAGAATACCATAAGTAAATGTCCAAATGGCTCACATAGCCAGCGACCGATGTATATAGATTAAGTGGGCTTTGCTGGTGGCAATCAACGTGCAAGTCCTTGCATTGAAACAAAGTAGTCTAAGTTAACTGAATGAAGCACCTCCTGAACAGGCTTGAATATAACACACCAAATGATCGAGAGTACCTCGTGTAAATGAGTTAGAAAACACGCCTATGACGTGCTAGGACCTGAGGCAGGGACACGCCCTTGACATTTAATGTTTACATGAATGACGATAAGTTGTTATATATGAATTGTTGACTAACCTGGTTTACTTTGGACAGGGAAGGCCGGACGGTAAGTATGGGTAAGTCATGCATGTATTTTCATGCAACATATTGAAATCGGTAGCACGAGATAGGTTATAAAATATGCCATGAAACTGATCCTAAGGCAAGATTAGAAAGACAATGAATATTAGACGGTGCGCAAAAGTGAATAGAACGTGTTTGGTAATGATAGCATTGTAGGCGAACTAGCCTCCCCACCAGTATATAACAATGTACTGATAATCCCACAGTTTGCTTGCAGGATGCAGGAGACGTCGTTGGGTGGGGAGCTTCCTTCGGATGTGCTAAGGCACGGAGCTATCTCTGGAGCCTTGGAGCGTTGCAAGGAGCTGAAGCACCATATACAGGACATAATGTATCGGAACATCGCCATGAATCATTCTATGTTGTAAGCCACTTGGCACGCCTTTTATGTTTCAGAGAGAGAGAGAGAGAGAGAGAGAGAGAGAGAGAGAGAGAGCTTGAGAGACTTGTAAACTCGGTCTAGCGTCGTTTGTAAACTTCTTGAAAAAGAATAAAGAGTTTGAATTCATTTCAACTTGTGTTTATTTACTTTCCGCTGCAAATGGGGACACTCTGTGCGACTCTGTGGCCTAGCTCAAATCGACCGTTTTCGAGATTAGCCTTGCACGGGCGCAACCTAGGCCCGTGTGGCATCACGCCTTAGCGATGACGATCGCTCCTATGGGAGCGGGGTTTGACAAATTGGTATCAGACCACGGCTTTACGTCCTTGGACTTCATTTCGATTCTCTCAGTTTTGAAAGCTCGTTTTAAAATAAAAGAAGTATACGCTCTATCTCGTTGTGCCTTGGGATGTTCCATACAATAAGTCTAATATTTTCAAAAGCTCGTACGAGTATTCGGTTGAACGGGATCGATAGGCGAAGGCCTTTGTGCCAAACCACGACAGACTTGAGTTGGAAGGAAAACAAATGCTAAAAGTTAGCAAACGCAGTGTGTGCTTGAATAACCTTACGCTAACAATAGCGAACGAGTACACAAGACCAAAGTATAGTTCAAACGGGATGGTTATGCACGCAGCCTTTTGGCTAAGTTGTGTGGAGTATCGAGCACCTAGACCTTCTGGTGCGAACGAGTTTGCGAGCGAGATCGACTATCGCTCGGACGAGAATAAGTGAGAATTAGAGTGTATGTCGATAGAGATGCTACTTGACCAACGCTAAAGCGAACACGAGAATAATTCTTAGAGTTTGGGGAAACGGACGAACGCACCTTCGAACATGTCAATTGTGAGTCAAATGACCTTTTGAGGATTTATAGAATGACTTGACCCCGAGTGGTGTATGTGATAGCTTCGAAAAAGAATAAGAGTGAGTGTCGATGACTAGTCGAGTGGCTCGAACCCTGAGTGGTGTATGGACGTTATCGAAATTGTTCGAACAAAACTAAAGGATTTACGGATAGAATGAGTATATCGACAAGCGATGATATCGCACAAAGCCTTAGAATGAGTAACGCTTAGTTGACCATGATTCGAGAGTCTCAAACGAGATATCGTTCGGACGAATCAAAATGCGTAGTGCGAATTAAGAAACGATTGAATGGAGATTCGAAACGATAAAATAAATGGATATTTTGGTCGAGAAAACGTAGTGGATCGTGCATGCGATTTTGAATTTAGTCGAATGGATTGAAACTTGAGTTAAATGAAATACTCAGATGAAACCGAAGTTAGCACGATTGGAAGATAGCATGCATGGAAAACGTTGGTTTGGAGATACGAGAATGTCTAAGGATTTGGAATATATGTTGCTCGATGACGAGATAGCATAAGACAATGCGAATTGAGGAAATTAAGTTGCACGACTCAAAATTCATTACAAAAAGGAAGATCGTCAGGTTATGTACATCATCGATGGTATTGAGGTGTATCAAAGATCGATGTACGATAACTCGGAGGGTACTCTGATTCGATGAATGATGATCGTGTTAGAAGTTATTGTTTTAAAGGATGCTATGTTGGAGATTTTGATAGAGATGAATGTTTTGATGAAGAAGGGAAGTGACTTGATTGCTCGGTGATAACCATAACGACAACGATCTTGTCATGTGCGAGCGCAACTCGATCCTCGCACATGCGTCACGTCGGATTTGGGACGATCGTTCCGCGTGAGCGTTGGCATGGTGATTCATGTCCTGCGGGAATGATCGAACTCGAAATATCATGACATGGCAATTTTGATTGCTTCGACTTGTGGTTTGAAACGAAGGTGAATTCGAGGATTGTTAGGACTTGCGATTGAAGAATAAGAAAACTTGAGGATTGAGTAGACACAATCCGCGTATCAAAAATGAGTAAGTCTAGATTCAACGCAAGAGTTACGTCCCGATGAGGATGATTATTCTGCGGGAACGTTGACATGGTAATTCATGTCCGCCGTAGATAATCAGACTTGTGTGAGATCGGGACGCGACATATTGCAAGGCTAGACGACCTTATAGTCGACTACGTAAATTAGATAGGTTGGATAGGTGAATTGTATCAAACATACATGAGAAGATAGACTACGAAAATTGCTAGTGTGGACATACGATATTAACATGTCAAGGATTTGGTTGAGGACAACCTATCGTAGGATGACTTTCCTAAACGAGCTCAAACTTGGAACGAAGAATGTCTCGATGTGAATAAGGGTGAACGCTGCTTGATGGTTAAAAATTTGAGTGAAACGAACTTGGGTAGAAACTTCCGTACAAACAAACAAACAAATGGTTTGACCATAGGATTTGGGGCGAGCGTCATGCGATGACCTTGTACGATGAACCGAGAATTTAACTTATACCTATGACCAGGGGAGATGACCTAGCGGATAGGCGGACGACCCTATGCCGAGTGATTGAACCTACGTGACTGACATTTTCAGTATCGTCTGGACGGACGATAGACTTGGGGCAACAAGACTTAGAGTAGGACGTGGAACTGGGAGTGTGCGTGAACGACAATGAGATTGACCCCAAACGAAGTGAATGATAGGAATGGATGATGCGCAAGTAAAGTTGGGATAACGAATTGAATCATTGATAGGAAGATATACTCGATGATAGTGCAATACTTGGTCTTGAATCGGACGAAAATTACTTAGACTTGGTCGACTCCGATAAGAAGAAATCGTATTGATTTCGTAGACAAGAATGCTTGAGAAACGAATCAGATCATCTCGAGGATGGAGATAAACGATAGTGAGATGCACATGATTTCGGTTTTAAATTGAAGTTAGTGAAACGATCGGCAAATCAAAACTATCACGAATAGCTTGTCCGACTTCGTTAATCGCTAAGCTTGGTTGAAATGTACGTATTCGGGGGACGCCTTGAATATGTGCACGATCCAAACTCAGCGATATAATGAACTCGAATGCAGCTGCGAGTGGGTGTTGAGATGCGCATAAACGAAAGTGAGTTAGCCTCAACCTACGACTCTCATGTTTGACGAATTACAACGTGCCTCGTACGACCATTACCGTCCCATAACATGATGCAATAGCAACCAAGTCGAAGAAACACGACGATTGAATAAGTACCATCAAGACTAAAATAAATGAACAGTCATTCAATAAAATTCACCAAACACATGCAACATAAAACTTGGAAGGATAACCGAGCATAGTTCGATGCCATCGAGCGATAAAGCCATTCGATAGAGATTTTCTAAGATACACACACGACATGAGTTAAGGAACGGTAGGATGACCCGCATTCAGGAAGTCTCGAGGACGAGACTTATTTTGAGTGGTGTATTATGTAATGACCCGCTCTGCCCTAGCGGAACATCGATTCAAACGGCAAGTGCAACGACTCAAACGAGCCGTCGACCCGAAGAGTTAGCATTGACCTGATGAAGAATCGATGCAAGGCTTACATTGGCCATCGAATATGAATCCAGACTTAGACTTTCAAAGGCGCGCTCGGAGTATCGCTCGACCGATGCGAACATCGCTAATGTGGGTGGCTCCGATGAACCCGTCTTTGCTTAGCCTAGATGCACAATAATACGGACACTATGGCTAGAATCACTAGGCGATAATACCTCGCATGCTAATAAATGACTCAACGCACCTAGCTAAGGGAATAATCCAATCTTGTATGCTTGTATAGAATATGGAAATGAACTTAAAAAAATGTGAGAAATTTCGCACCGCACTCCGCGCTCGTGCTAAGGCACAGGCTTACATTTCAAGTTTCTTATGCGTTCAACAATGAACAATGAATGGTTTACAACAATGAAATGGAAGACTATCGACATGGTCGTTCCGAGTAGAGTATAGCAACATTGTAAGCCTTCGGGACCGATGGGTCGCCAAGGCGACTCCCGCACGGGGAGTTGCAAAATGTATGAATGAAAGAATGAACGAATAAGTGAATGAATGAATCAACGAAGGAATGAATGAATATGTGAATGAATCAATGAACGAACGAACAAGTGAAAGAAAGAAAAGAAAGAATGGATAAAAAATAAGAAAGAAAGGAATGATTAGCAACATGTATGACGGGAACGTGCATCAGGATCGCTACCCGCGCTGCACGGACGCCGTCGCCAACCTGGTCGATAACGCATTATGGCTCAGAGACAGCCTATGGCTCAAAGACAGCCATTAAGTTAAAATGACAAGACAATACGAAATAGTCGTGGATGGACTCGTGCGTGTCACGCCCCAGAACCAGAATACTGGAGAGCGGGGGCAGACACAGCCAGCTACGTATATTGAAATGGAAACCACCTCGATATACGATCACGGCTGTCTAGAAATATGAGGGTTTACTACAAGCCAACAGTCTCTTATGGTCATGAACAAGCCTAATATCTCAATCACAAGCAAGTAAGTAAGGTCGCAAGATATATGATCATTAAATATACAATAATAAGGCGTCCCAAATATCACCTATTCAGCTGATCATGAAGCTAGTCATTACAAAATGTTAGGACTAGCAAGAGTTTAGTCGTACATGATCAACCCTAGGATTTGTTAATCATGTTTACAGCCCGTAGGCAGACAGTAAGTAAAGTGCATCGAGCTACCAGGTGCTCGTCGGCTAAATGCCTCAAAAGAATAGTTTTACAATAGAGTGAGCGAAACAAAATAGAAAACCCACTCGTAGCCCGGGTTCCTTCTAGTCGCCACCATTGGGCTGGAAGCTTGGTAGATCCTCGGGAGCTGCTCCGAAATCTGGCCACACAAAACCAGCTGGGTCAACCCCAGAAAGAGCAAGTGCCACAAGGGGGCCACGAAATAAGAACAAAAGCCAGCAATCAGCACAAGAAAATATAATATTAAAACTGGAACTTACGAAAACATGTCAAGATGATATACGACGAGATAACTATGGGACTATTCCGATAGCCAGGTTACAACCCATAAACCAAACAAGGACCGGGGTTGTAACCCTTCATCTGAACAGAACTTGGTTTCCCACCATTTATCGGCAAGATAATAATGCAAGAAATCAAGACAGGGAGCAATCTTGTACTGGATCAAGACATGGCTAGACTGGTTATACCTCATCCAATCAATCACGGCTAAGCAGATACTACGGCTTACTACTTTAACTAACTAGGGTTATCACAGGCCTAATTACTAACAAGATGCAGTGAGATTGTTCCACAGCCACAAGCCCTGCAGACCATCCAGGTTACCCAGGTCGAAAATTAGGGGTTGAATTCAGGTGGGTACATTTTCCGGAAGACAAATGTACCCTTAGGTGACTTAGAGGGTGCAACACGCGACGGTGTGCTGGAAATGTGCCATACTCGACGGCAGGCTACAGATCCCAAGAGCGCCCAGGTAACGGGATTGCCTGTAGCTGTGTCATCTCTTCATGACTACTGTGTTATTCTAGTTATTAACCTTAATCCATTTTAGTAGGTACTCCTGACCGTGGTACTCAGGAGTCCCATCCTAGACATGATGCAAGACAGGCCAAGTGGATTTAACAAGCAAGCAAGAAAGAACTACCCACGATGTCAAGGCAAGTCAAGTTAAGTTATCAAGATAAATCATGTCAGGGTACTTGTCAGGAGTGCGCCACGACGGGCCACTATCATGTCAGGTTGGTCATGTCAGGAGTGCACCACTACGGGTCACTGTCATGTTATGCTAGTTCCTTGTCATACCATGCCATGTACAATAGTCATTTCAATCATATTAAGTAAAATCAAGTTCATGACAAAAGGCGTAAGGATATAAAATGGGCGTAAAATATCTAATAAAATATCAATATACAGGGCTATAGAAAAGCCAAGCTTAAAGAAATAAGACCAAAACTCCAAGAGCCAATGGGTTAAGCAAGGGGTCAGGGGAGCAGCGTACGCGAAAAGTCACGCACGCATGAGAGCTGCGTAGGTGAAAAGTCACGCACACTTCAGAGAGCAGCGTAGGTCAAAAGTCACGCACGCTACAGAGAGCAGCGTAGGTGAAAAGTCACGCACGCTGAGAGAGCAGCGTAGGTGAAAAGTCACGCACGCTTCAGAGAGCAGCGTAGGTGAAAAGTCACGCACGCTGAGAAAGCAGCGTAGGTGAAAAGTCACGCACGCTGAGAGCGCAGCGTAGGTGAAAAGTCACGCACGCTACAGAGAGCACGTAGGTGAAAAGTCACGCACGCTTCAGAGAGCAGCGTAGGTGAAAAGTCACGCACGCTACAGAGAGCAGCGTAGGTGAAAAATCACGCACGCTTAAGGAGCAGCGTAGGTGAAAAGTTACGCACGCTTCAGGGAGCAGCGTAGGTGAAAAGTCACGCACGCTCAAGGAGCAGCGTAGGTGAAAAGTCACGCACGCTCAAGGAGCAGCGTAGGTGAAAAGTCACGCACGCTTCAGGGAGCAGCGTAGGTGAAAAGTCACGCACGCTCAAGGAGCAGCGTAGGTGAAAAGTCACGCATGCTTAAGGAACAGCGTAGGTGAAAAGTCACGCACGCTCCAAGGAGCAGCGTAGCTGAAAAGTCACGCACGCTTAAGGAGCAGCGTAGGTGAAAAGTCACGCACGCTCCAAGGAGACACGCTTCCAACAGGAAGCGTACCCAAGTCTGCGTACGCACGCTAAAGAGCGCGTGCAGCTCAGTGTGCGTAAGCTAAACAGCTCTGCACACTGCTCACTGTCTTCTCCAAACAGCAAGAACACCATGGTTGAACTCAAGGCTATACAGCATCATAACTTGGCCATCCGAACTCCAAATTCGGATTTCCAAAGTTCCAATTTGGGTGGAATTGAATGCTCTTCCACATGGAAACATCAAAACTCAAGAAAATCCAACCAAAGTAGCTCAAACCATGCAAAATTCGAAAATAGGAAAAACCTAGATCTAGAACAATGGAGACTTCAAATCACAAAATACCAAGACCTAATGTTGATCACCATATCCTAATCTAGCAAATGGACAAATAAAAGAGGGTTCTCATGTAGTGGCAAGATGCACTTGCCTAGGGTTGGGAGAGTTGTGTAGAGGAAGGAGAAGAAGAAGAAGAAGGAAATAAATGGTGGTTATGAGGAGAGAGAAAATGTTGGTGGAGTTATAAAGAGGGGGAGTTGTGGTGTGTTGAGGGTGGAGTGTAGGTTAAGGTGATCCAATACATAATAAACCAAACCAAACCAACCCAATCCAAACCAATTAAAACCGAGCTATGACAAAACCCAAAATACGAGAAATACCGAAATTCCACAAGTTGAGAAAAATAAAAATACATGTAAAATCCAGATACGAGTACAAATACGAAATACGGGAAATACGGGAAATGAGGGTGACAACTCTACCCACCTTAAAAGAATTCCATCCTCGAAATTTAATCAAGGAGCTAGAGATTGTCACGCCAAGCTACACTAAGCACAGGCAAGTTACACTAAGCAGTTCAATCATGCAATCATACAATGCAAGCAAGGAAGGGAAAACGTAAGGCATAAGAAAGATATTATACCTCACGAGTCAAACAGGTAGGCATATCGCGATCGGATGTCGTCCTCACGCTCCCACGTTGACTCACCTAGAGAGTGATGACCCCAAGCAACACGGACTAATTTAATAGTCTTGTTCTTGAGTATCTTCTCCCTCCGGTCCAATATAGACACGGGCCTTTCCTCATACGAAAGGTTGGTACCAACAACCAATTCCAAATGGTCAAGGATATGGCTCGGGTCCGGAATATACCGTCGTAATTGGGACACATGGAATACATCATGTACCTCACTTAGCGACGGCGGAAGAGCGAGACGATAGGATACATCTCCTACTCGCTATAGAATATCGAACGGCCCTGTATACCTAAGACTAAGCTTTCCCCGCACGCCAAAGCGAATGACGCCGCGGTTAGGCGAGATCCTAAGGAATACATGGTCGCCGACAGCAAATTCTAAGGGACGCCGATGAGCATCGGCCCAATGGCGCTGGCGGTCCTGGGCAACTCGGAGGTGATCTCTGACCTTCCTGACCACTTCAATCGTCTGGGAAATCAATTCGGGTCCGAGCATCTGCCTCTCCCCGACATCGTCCCATGCTAGCGGGGATCTGCACTTCCTGCCATAAAGAGCCTCGAATGGTGCCATCTGGATACTGGCCTGATAACTGTTGTTGTACGAGAATTCCACCAGGTGTAGATGATTCTCCCATGAACCACCGAAGTCAAGGGTACAGGATCTCAACATATCTTCAAGGGTCTGGATTGTGCGCTCTGATTGACCATCCGTCTGCGGGTGATAAGCCGAGCTGAATTGAAGGCGAGTCCCCAAACTCTTCTGCAAGCTGCGCCAAAAGTGTGATGTGAATCTTGAATCCCTGTCCGAGGTGATGCTGACTGGCACACCGTGAAGCCTGACAATCTGCCCGAGATACATCTCTGCTAACTGCGTCGTCGACTGCCCAACTTTGAATGGGAGAAAGTGTGCCACCTTGGTAAGCCTGTCCACAATTACCCAAATAGCATCTCTGCCGGCCGGAGATCTGGGCAATCCGGTCATGAAATCCATGGTTATATGCTCCCATTTCTATTCTGGGATCGGTAAGGGTTGAAGAAGTCCAGCGGGCCTCTGATGTTCAGCTTTAACCTGTTGGCAAACCAAACACCGAAAGACAAACCGGGCTATCTCCCTCTTCATGCCATTCCACCAGAAGTGCTGACGAATATCACGGTACATCTTCGTACCACCCGGATGAATAGAATATTGTGAACTGTGGGCTTCTGCCATGACTTCCTGTCTGATATCTTCACTGGGTACACAAAGACGAGAGCCGTGCCGAAGTGTACCGTCTTCATGAATACATAACTCTGGCCTTCTTCCTGCTTCACACTCTGCTCTGAGTCGCTGGATCTTGGAATCTGTTGACTGTGCCACCCAGATTCTCTCAACTATGCTGGACTGAACCTGTAGGCTGGCCATCAATGCCACGCTGGTAGGAAGAACCACTTCAATTCCCATCTTCTGAAGATCTGCCAATAACTCTGGTTGTGCCATCAGGAAATAAACTCCGGCTCTCCTGCTCAATGCATCTGCTACAACGTTGGCCTTCCCGGGATGATACTGCAAATCCACATCATAGTCCACTAGTAGCTCGAGCCATCTTCTCTGCCGCATATTAAGGTCCTTCTGGGTGAAAACATACTTCAGGCTCTTATGATCAGTAAAGATCTCCACTCTATCTCCGTACAAGTAGTGTCTCCACAACTTCAAAGCAAACACTACCGCCGCCAATTCTAAGTCGTGGGTCGGGTAATTCTTCTCATGATCACGTAGTTGACGTGACGCATAAGATATTACCTTCCCATGCTGCATCAAGACACACCCCAATCCTCTGCCTGAAGCGTCGCAATAAACTGTGAATCCTTCGGTCCCATCTGGAAGGGTGAGAATGGGAGCCGTTATCAAACCTCGCTTCAACTTCTCAAAGGATTCCTGACACTCTGCTGTCCAAACAAACGGCACATCCTTGCGGGTCAACTGGGTCATCGGCGCTGAAATCCTTGCGAAATCTGAAACGAACCGCCGGTAGTAGCCGGCCAATCCAAGGAAGCTGCGAACCTCTGCCACTGAGCTGGGTACCGGCCATGACTCGATAGCCACAATCTTCTGGGGTTCCACTTCCACTCCTCCTCGGGTAATGATGTGACTCAAGTATGATATGCGATCGAGCCAGAACTCGCATTTACTGAACTTGGCGTATAACTGATGCTCCCTAAGCGTCTGAAGGACGACTCTGAGATGCTGCTCATGCTTTGCTTCACTCTTGCTGTAGACCAGGATGTCATCTAGGAACACGATCACGAACTGATCCAAGTAAGGCATGAAAATGCGATTCATGAGGTCCATGAATACGGCCGGCGCATTGGTCGCTCCGAAGGGCATAACAAGGAACTCCCAATGCCCATACCTTGATCTGAATGCTGTCTTCGGGATGTCCTGCTCTCTGACTATGATCTGGTGGTATCCCGACCGCAAGTTGATCTTCGAGAACACTGAAGCCCCTCTGAGCTGATCAAACAAGTCATCTATCCTCGGAAGAGGGTATCTGTTCTTGATTGTCACCGAATTCAAGGTACGATAATCAACACATAGCCGGGACGTACCATCCTTCTTTTTTCACAAGAAGCATCGAGGCTCCCCAAGGCGATCCACTTGCACGGATAAATCCTTTGGTCCTCAGTTCTTCAATCATCTTGTATAAAATTTCCAACTCTGAAGGCGCCATCCTGTAGACTCGCTCTGATACTGGTGCTGTCCCGGGAATCAAGTCTATAGTGAACTCAATCTCCCGCTCCGGCGACATCCCTGGAAGCTCCTCTGGAAAGACATCTGGAAACTCTTCAACTATCCGGGGTAACTGCACTGCTGCTACTGCCATCCGCAATGCTGGAGAAGATGGCTCCACTGCGCCTCTGGAAAACGAAAACTCTGGCTCGCCGGGGATACTAAAGACAACTCTGCCAATGTGGCAGTCTATCCTAGCATACTGGTTCCTCAACCAATCCATGCCTAGGACTACATCATAGTCTGCCATAGGAAACTCTATGAATCTAGCGGGGAACTCCCTACCGCTAACTACGATCCGACACGAGGAAAACACTCGATCTACTCCCACAAGACCATTACCAGTAAATATATTGAGCCTCACTGATAATGACTCAGGCTCCAATCATATCCGTGTCGCGAATCGTGCAGACATGAATGAATGCGATGCACCAGAATCAAACAATACCGAAGCTGGAAAGGAGTTGACGAGAATAGTACCTGCCACAACCTCACCTGGTGCAACTTCTTCTTCCATAGCCATCATCATGGCCTGACCTTGTCCTCTGGCTGCTGGTCCCCTCTGCTGGAAACCTCTCTGCCTACTCTGGGTCTGAGCTTGGGCTTGTGCATACTGCTGGGGGTGTTGTTGTTGGAATGCCTGAGACTGAGGCGGCAAGGGCCTCGAAGACTGATACTGCTACTGCTGAACTGGTGCTGGGGCCGGTCCTCTCACCGAAGAGCTAGAAGGGTTGGATGCTGACGAACCACCCCTATTCGGGCAAGCCCCTATCCTATGATCTGCTGCTCCACAAGCCAGGCACAATCCCTGCGCCCTACGACAGTCTGCCACCACATGCCCTGGCTTCCCGCAATGAGAACATCCCATCGCGGAAGTCTGCTTCTGCTTCTGCTGCTGCGGGTACGTCGGGGTCGAATGCTGAACCAACGTTACGGAGGCCGCCCGCCTCGGAGTTCCAATGGTCAATCCCCTAGCTGCCGGGGCTGGAGCTGATGATTGGTGCATCTGACTGTGGGACCGCTTCCTACTTCTGGTCCTATCCACGATCCTCTGGGAGGTGTACTCATGCCTCCTAGCTGCTCTCAAGACTGCATCGAACGTCTGGTGCTCGAACTGCTCAACCGCCAACAAGATCTCCAAATGCAGTCCCTGCTGGGACCGCTGGGCCCTATCGAGCTCGGTTGCCACCAAGGTGGGGGCAAACCTACTCAGCCTAGAAAACTCAGATGCATAACTGTCGACTGTTCTGCCTCCTTGCTTCAAGTTGGTAAATCTGGTCTGCAGGTCGTACCGAGCCACAGCATCGAAATACTTCGTCTGGAATCTCTCTCTAAACACTGCCCAAGCAATGGGTACCACTAATCCCATGGCTTGCGCTGCCTACCAACTGCGAGCCAAGTCCAACAACTGCAGGCGTACCACCGCCACCTTCTCATTCTCGGGTGTCCTAGCTGCTTCCAGAATCACCTCGGTATCCTGAAGCCATGCATCCGCGGCAATCGCATCCTCGGTGCCGTCGAAGAAAGGAGGGTTCAATCGCTTGAAGCTGTTCGCCGCCTGGTTCCCTGGATGTCCGCCTCGGGTCAAAGCATCTTGAACTGTCTGGTGCAGGGCGTCGCTTCGACGATCCTGGGAAGCTATCAAGGTTCTGATGAGGCCTACTAAGGTACCATCATCTGGCTCTGCGGGCTGGACGGGCCGAACTGGTGACTCTCCTCCAGTAGGTATCACTCTGGAGGCGACTCCGGAATGCTGGGCTTGATCTCCAGGTTGCTGCTGGTCCACGGGAGGTGCTCTTCCTTGCTGATCGGCAGGGTCAGGTACAGTGCCGCTGAAGAAGACGACACAGGAAAACAATAAGGAAGGACCAGGACAGATCAACGATACAAGCATGTAATCAGGGCAAGAATTTCAGGGATTTGAAAATACGGGAGGAGATCAAGGGCGAATACTGATTGAGACATCTATTCGGTAAACCCTCACATTTCTTGATTGACAAGACCTGCATGGGCCACCACTTAAACCGTGTCACGCCCCAGAACCAGAATACTGGAGAGCGGGGGCAGACACAGCCAGCTACGTATATTGAAATAGAAACCACCTCGATATACGGTCACGTCTGTCTAGAAATATGAGGGTTTACTACAAGCCAACAGTCTCTTATGGTCATGAACAAGCCTAATGTCTCAATCACAAGCAAGTAAGTAAGGTGCAAGATATATGATCATTAAATATACAATAATAAGGCGTCCCAAATATCACCTATTCAGCTGATCATGAAGCTAGTCATTACAAAATGTTAGGACTAGCAAGAGTTTAGTCGTACATGATCAATCCTAGGATTTGTTAATCATGTTTACAGCCCGTAGGCAGACAATAAGTAAAGTGCATCGAGCTAACAGGTGCTCGTCGGCTAAACGCCTCAAAAGAATAGTTTTACAATAGAGTGAGCGAAATAAAATAGAAAACCCACTCGTAGCCCGGGTTCCTTCTAGTCGCCATCATTGGGTTGGAAGCTTGGTAGATCCTCGGGAGCTGCTCCGAAATCTGGCCACACAAAACCAGCTGGGTCAACCCCAGAAAGAGCAAGTGCCACAAGGGGGCCACGAAATAAGAACAAAAGCCAGCAATCAGCACAAGAAAATATAATATTAAAACTGGAACTTACGAAAACATGTCAAGATGATATACGACGAGATAACCATGGGACTATTCCGATAGCCAGGTTACAACCCGTAAACCAAACAAGGACCGGGGTTGTAACCCTTCATCTGAACAGAACTTGGTTTCCCACCATTTATCGGCAAGATAATAATGCAAGAAATCAAGACAGGGAGCAATCTTGTACTGGATCAAGACATGGCTAGACTGGTTATACCTCATCCAATCAATCACGGCCAAGCAGATACTACGGCTTACTACTTTAACTAACTAGGGTTATCACATGCCTAATTACTAACAAGATGCAGTGAGATTGTTCCACAGCCACAAGCCCTGCAGACCATCCAGGTTACCCAGGTCAAAAATTAGGGGTTGAATTCAGGTGGGTACATTGTCCGGGAGACAAATGTACCCTTAGGTGACTTAGAGGGTGCAACACGCGACGGTGTGCTGGAAATGTGCCCTACTCGACGGCAGGCTACAGATCCCAAGAGCGCCCAGGTAACGGGATTGCCTGTAGCTGTGTCATCTCTTCATGACTACTGTGTTATTCTAGTTATTAACCTTAATCCATTTTAGTAGGTACTCCTGACCGTGGTACTCAGGAGTCCCATCCTAGACATGATGCAAGACAGGACAAGTGGATTTAACAAGCAAGCAAGAAAGAACTACCCACGATGTCAAGGCAAGTCAAGTTAAGTTATCAAGATAAATCATGTTAGGGTACTTGTCAGGAGTGCGCCACGACGGGCCACTATCATGTCAGGTTGGTCATGTCAGGAGTGCACCACTACGGGTCACTGTCGTGTTATGCTAGTTCCTTGTCATACCATGCCATGTACAATAGTCATTCCAATCATATTAAGTAAAATCAAGTTCATGACAAAAGGCGTAAGGATATAAAAAGGGCGTAAAATATCAATATACAGGGCTATAGAAAAGCCAAGCTTAAAGAAATAAGACCAAAACTCCAAGAGCCAATGGGTTAAGCAAGGGGTCAGGGGAGTAGCGTACGCGAAAAGTCACGCACGCATGAGAGCTGCGTAGGTGAAAAGTCACGCACACTTCAGAGAGCAGCGTAGGTAAAAAGTCACGCACGCTACAGAGAGCATCGTAGGTGAAAAGTCACGCACGCTGAGAGAGCAGCGTAGGTGAAAAGTCACGCACGCTTCAGAGAGCAGCGTAGGTGAAAAGTCACGCACGCTGAGAGAGCAGCGTAGGTGAAAAGTCCCGCACGCTGAGAGAGCAGCGTAGGTGAAAAGTCACGCACGCTACAGAGAGCAGCGTAGGTGAAAAGTCACGCTCGCTTCAGAGAGCAGCGTAGGTGAAAAGTCACGCAGGCTATAGAGAGCAGCGTAGGTGAAAAGTCACGCACGCTTAAGGAGCAGCGTAGGTGAAAAGTCACGCACGCTTCAGGGAGCAGCGTAGGTGAAAAGTCACGCACGCTCAAGGAGCAGCGTAGGTGAAAAGTCACGCACGCTTCAGGGAGCAGCGTAGGTGAAAAGTCACGCACGCTCAAGGAGCAGCGTAGGTGAAAAGTCACGCACGCTTAAGGAGCAGCGTAAGTGAAAAGTCACGCACGCTCCAAGGAGCAGCGTAGGTGAAAAGTCACGCACGCTTAAGGAGCAGCGTAGGTGAAAAGTCACGCATGCTCCAAGGAGACACGCTTCCAACATGAAGCGTACCCAAGTCTGCGTACGCACGCTAAAGAGCGCGCGCAGCTCAGTGTGTGTAAGCTAAACAGCTCTGCACACTGCTCACTGTCTTCTCCAAACAGCAAGAACACCATGGTTGAACTCAAGGCTATACAGCATCATAACTTGGCCATCCGAACTCCAAATTCGGATTTCCAAAGTTCCAATTTGGGTGGAATTGAATGCTCTTCCACATGGAAACATCAAAACTCAAGAAAATCCAACCAAAGTAGCTCAAAGCATGCAAAATCCGAAAATAGGAAAAACCTAGATCTAGAACAATGGAGACTTCAAATCATAAAATACCAAGACCTAATGTTGATCACCATGTCCTAATCTAGCAAATGGACAAATAAAAGAGGGTTCTCATGTAGTGGCAAGATGCACTTGCCTAGGGTTGGGAGAGTTGTGTAGAGGAAGGAGACGAAGAAGAAGAAGGAAATAAATGGTGGTTATAAGGAGAGAGAAAATGTTGGTGGAGTTATAAAGAGGGGGAGTTGTGGTGTGTTGAGGGTGGAGTGTAGGTTAAGGTGATCCAATAAATAATAAACCAAACCAAACCAACCCAATCCAAACCAATTAAAACCGAGCCATGACAAAACCCAAAATACGAGAAATACCGAAATTTCACAAGTTGAGAAAAATAAAAATACATGCCAAAATCCAGATACGAATACAAATATGAAATACGGGAAATACGAAAAATACAGGAAATGAGGGTGACAGTGCACGAGTGAAACGATTCTAAGGCAACGAACGACAATGTCGTGGCCGGCCTAGGCGGAATCATGGCCTACGGGCGGACAGGTGTGCGGGCTTGGGCACATAACCAAACGTAAGGCCAGGTACTTCAATAGTCTATCAAGATGTACCAGCCATCACGCTTGATAGATGAGAATACCATAAGTAAATGTCCAAATAGCTCACATAGCCAGCGACCGATGCATATAGATTAAGTGGGCTTTGCTGGTGGCAATCCACGTGCAAGTCCTTGCATTAAAACAAAGTAGTCTAAGTTAACTGAATAAAGCGCCTCCTGAACAGGTTTGAATATAACACACCAAATGATCGAGAGTACCTCGTGCAAATGAGTTAGAAAACACGCCTATGACGCGCTAGGACCTGAAGCAAGGACACGCCCTTGACATTGAATATTTACATGAATGACGATAAGTTGTTATATATGAATTGTTGACTAACCTGGTTTACTTTGGACAGGAAAGGTCGGACGGTAAGTATGGGTAAGTCGTGCATGTATTTCCATGCAACACATTGAAATCGGTAGCACGAGATAGGTTATGAAATATGCCATAAAACTGATCCTTGTTGACACAAAATCACAGTCAACCAAATATTGATACAATTGACAAACATGATACTTGTAATATTTCAATCCGACACATGAAGACTGAATTCAGTATAAGCCAGACGACAGCTCGTACCGGCAATGCTTCATATTTTGAGTCTGTATTTTACATTTTTATTGAGTCTAGATTTATGTAAACTGAGTTGTGCTGAGCATCTGAGACTTAACCTATACCCATACCTCAAATCAAAAGCTCCACAAAAATCTAAATAAGCCCATCTACCTATTAGGCCTATTCTGTGCTCTGGAGACAGAGTTCGGGCCGAACTCTACCTCCACACAGAGTTCGGGCCGAACTCTGCCTCCTAAAATCCAGAACCCTAATTTTTAGGGTTGGCTAGATGCAAGTTGTCAAACGGCCAAATTTTTGAATATTCCAACCAGAATTCTGGCCGAATTCTGCATGTATGGTATCCTATAAATAGGCCATAAATTCTCTCATTTTCAATCATCCAATCTTCTCTTCTCTTCTCTCTAAAGCCTTATACAAGCCATACCCTTCTCATCTACTAGCCACAAGCTCCCTAAGCCTGAAAGTGCTCAGTACTTTTCAGTTAAGAGTTTGTGTAAGAGTTCAAGAAGTCGCTTAGAAAATTCCAAGCATCGCCACTGCGATCTCTGTAAGAAGTCGACGTGCTCTTCTGAAGAAAAGGTACGGGGTGTAACTACTATTTCACAAACAGTGGATTTAATCCTGAGCTAGAGTTCTCAGGCCTGGACTAGTCCTCCACGAGAGAAACCAGGTTAAAATCGACTGTGTTTACGTATGCTTTCTTGCTCTTTACTATTTCCGCATTTACTCTGATTATTTACTGTTGGTGAAAGAGTTTAATTTTTAATTAGACATTATTGTCATAAACTCTATTCACCCCCTCTACAGTTGTCTCCGCCCACCTCCGGGCCGCCCGTCGTCGGCCCGTCCAACCCTTCTGGCACCGTTTCCCCGCCGCCTCCCCCTCTCGGCCCTGTCCAGCGCCCACAGCGCTCCTCCCCGCTGCTAGCAGTGTGCCCCGCTGCTAGCAGCGTGTCCCGCGCCGGATCTCGACCCCGATCTTCCGTTCCGCAGCTGTCCTTTGCTGTCCGCATATTCGGACTTTCCCGATTCTGTGGGAACTGGGTTTTCTTCCAAAATTTTCATCTGAGAGCTCTAGCCGAGCAACCAAAGGTATAATTCCGGTCCCGTTCCATTTTTCCGTAGTCGATGATAATAATGGTCCCCGATTCCCTCCCGGGAATTCGGCTTTAGGTCGACGTAGTGACTTTGGATTTTCCAAAGATGTTTCTGTGATGTTCTGTGTTTATTTCGGATTTTTCCGAAATATGTTTTTTGGATTTTGGGCGCTGTGGTTTCCGATTTCGTTTCGGGAATTCCCGAAACTATATTTCGGGTTTCCGATTAAGCTTCGGGAATTATTATGTGAATTTAATTTTGGTATAAAATGGTTTGGAAGTTAATTTCTGGGTGTTCCCTGGTTTGAGACTTTTTATGGGTGTTTTGGCGCATTTTTCTAGTTTTGGGTTGTCCCGAAAATAGAGGAAATGCTGCCCAAATTTTTATAAAATTTTAGAAATGAATTTCAAATCGGTTTTCGAAAAATTATTTATTTAAATGAATTTTTGGGCGACGACCATACGGTCCGTGGGCCCTAGGGAAATGCAAACGAAACCGGTTTTACTCGGACGTTGAGGTATTTGCTAATAGTGACGATTGGACCAAGTCTGAGACTCCTTAGATTTTATTTATTTTATTTTTAGTTTTTGTTTTCGATATTTAAAATACAGGATATTAGTCAGAGCTAACTAATTTTCTCTTATTTTAATTTATGTAAAGTTTGTAAGGGCATAAGCCCAGATTCCTATTCTGTCAGCTGTGCCCCTGTATTGCGTAGTCTAGGTTTTTTATTTATTTTTTTGGTTGATTTTTCCTTTATTTTCTGGTTGGTTTATCTTCTTCGTAATTAGGCGCTTAGTAACAAAATGGCTATTAAATATTTTGTATAAATTAATAAAGATTTTTTACGATAAAATAACTTGAATAAAATATTGATAATTAACAAAATCTATGTTTTTCTCATTTAAAGGAAAAACAGTAGTTTTATATATAATATTACAAAATACAAGTTTTTGCCAAATTAACCGGTAACGACAATTTTCCAAGTAAAACCAGAAACTGGCTATCCAACTAAATGAGAACCAACGTAGTACGCGTCGTAAACCGTTAGCAGTAGATTAAATATACAAATTTAAAATATGACTAGGACCTGCTATTAGAGATTGCAACTAGTACACCTAGCTTGGTTTCACAATGGTTCTAAGTCAAGTTCTCCAACTGTAGGATCTCGGAGACGAACCTAGCATCTTTCCGGAACCAACACCGTTTCCAGTCATAAACAAAGGCAAGTACATTTTGTGTTAGTTTACAATTAGTTAATAATCGTTTTATTGCAAGTTTAAACCACGATGCAACACGGAACTCTCTCTGAGAGCATTGACTGATTGACTGTTGGGTACTGGGGGAGTAGTGTAATGAGTATGACCACATCCAAAGTAGTATAATGACTGTATTAGCTTACCCCTCATACACACGGGGATAAACCATATCGTATCAATAGGATACAACTGTACAACCCAAGCCGGTCATATTCATTGCCTATTCACATCATAATGTTTTAACTGTTGGAGAACTATTTATTTCAAATTATTTAAAAGTGCATAACTCTATTATTATTTTAATTGTCGGATTATCATGAATTGTACTTTGCTCCCTCCTGACTGGAGATAACATTTTTAGGGAATTTTGAGGATGCTGAGCTGTTATACAACAGTTATTATGACCCAGTTCTGTACCCTGTGGTATTGCCAGAGTTCCCATTGGAGGACGTAGGACCTGAAGCCGACGAGCCAAACGCGTAGCTAGATTATCTGTTTCCAGATTTGTTGTTTTAGAATTTTGTTAATTTGATTTCAGTCTTTCTAATTCCAGTTATACTTTTCAAATGTTGAATAAAGTTTTAAATTCCCGAATATTGAGTTGTGACAAATGTATAGATGTTGTTGTGATTACCTGCAATAGTGGATACAGCTTACTGTCGCCGTCTCAACAACGGTGCAGACTGGGCATGATCCGGTTCGACCCAATTATTTGGGATCGGGTCGTGACAAAATCTTTCAAAGATATTATTCTCTTAGTGCAAATTTAAGTTGATGATATTATATTTGGTTCTACTGATGAAACTCTCTGTCAAAATTTTGCCAAGTGTATGCAGACCGAGTTTGAGATGAGCATGATGGGGGAGCTCAATTACTTTCTTGGACTGCAAGTCAAACAAACATCAAATGGAACTTTCATCTGTCAGTCAAAGTATACAAAGGACGTGCTGAAGAAATTCGACCCTGACAATGTCAAACCAATCAGCACTCCAATGGCTACTACAACTAAACTAGAACCAGATGAAAGTGGCAAACCTGTGGATTAACGTAAGTATCGAGGTATGATAGAAAGTCTACTTTATTTAACTGCTAGTCGTCCTGATATTATGTTTAGTGTTTGCCTGTGTGCTAGATATCAAGCTAATCCTAAGGAATCACACATGTCTGCTGTTAAACGTGTCTTTCGATACCTTAAGGGTACGGTTACAGTGGGCCTATGGTATTCCAAATCAACATCTTTTGACCTCATTGGTTACTCTGATGCTGATTTCGCCGGATGCAAGGTCGACCGTAAAAGTACGAGTGGCACGTGTCATTTATTAGGAAAGGCTCTAGTCTCTTGGTTTAGCAAAAAAACAGAATTTTGTCGCACTATCCACAACAGAAGCTGAATATATCGCAGCTGGTCGTTGTTGTGCACAAATTCTGTGGATGAAGCAAACCCTTGAAGACTATAACTTATCTTTTATGCACATTCCTATATTTTATGACAACACTAGTGCTATAAATCTCACTAAGAACCCCATATGTCACTCACGCACGAAGCACATTGAAATACGTCACCACTTTTTGCGTGATCACCAACAAAATGGCACTATTAACTTAGAATTTATTGACACTGATCATCAGCTAGCAGATTTCTTTACCGAACCACTATCCGAAGAGCGTTTTAACTTTCTTTGTCGTGAACTAGGAATTTTGGATGAAGCTGTTATTCATTAAAGTAACCTGCGTAAATATCGATTATGTCTTGATTCTTTATGATGAAATTGCTATGGGTACAAGCCGAAAGGGTCCTTCTGACAACAAGGCGTAAAAGTCTAAGCGACATGGTGCACTAGTCCTCAGGACTACCGCTAGCTGGGATCCGGCCCCTGCAGCTACCCCATGGCAGGTTCAAAATATTGAATTGTGGTATATTTCCTTGTTTATTACATGGTTTACTTTTATTTATCACATGCTAAAATTCAAATTTTCAAACTTCACTTTGATTCAGCGTTGACTTTTTGCTATTCTCTACTTGGTTTTCTCATGTTTGTATATGCATCTACTTATTATCATATTTCTTTTAGTCTATCTTATTTGATCAAATTTCTTTTTAGCCTAATTTCTGTTCTGGCTACAGAAACCAGAATTCGGGCCGAACTCTACCTTACCCAGAGTTCGGGCCGAATTCGGTCTGGCTGTTCCAGAACCGAAAGCAGCCTCAGCCGCTGATCAGAATATGATCCAATGGTCCACATTTGCTCCGACCATTCGAACCCTTACACTAAAAATCGGGTTCCCCTATTCTCTTTCCTTCATTGCCACCTTCTAAACTTCTCCAAACTATTTTTCTCTAAACCCTAACCCTAGTTCTTCCATCCTAGAGCATATTTTTTCTCAAAATTCAAGAAGAAGGATTCTCTCACCATTCTCCTTCATCTTTCATCATCAAATTGAGGTATATTTCCACACTTCTCTCAATCTATATTTCCTCAATTTTCTTCATTATTTTATGGCTCCCAAGTTGTTCAATAGAGGGAAGAGACTTCGAACCGAGGGTGCATCCTCTTCGAATGCTCCTCCTCGTATTGAACCACTCGATTGAACAACCCAATCAACAACCTATTCACCCGTTGTTCAACCCACCTCGTCCACTCGAACCCAACACGTACGATGACCAGATATTTGTATCACTTGATGCTTCCAATGATTGATTTAGTGATTTTCGATCACGTTCGGTGTATGCGGGTCACCCTATAAATTTTACTATCTTTTCACAATATGATTCACTCTTTCATGATCTATGTCTTGATGAACTTGTCACCACCAATTCGGTTATCTATCTCAATTCCATCCAAATGTTTTATTGCAACCTTACTCACAATGATACTCATATATTTTCACGGGTTGCAGGCATTGATATTTCTTTTGATGATTTTGACTTGGCCGAACACCTTGAACTTCCGGAGCCAGACTCATGGGAGAAACTTGTTGAAGCTCGCAAGTTTCAATTTTCTGATGGGTCATCCCTAGAAAGCTTTAAGGACGACTTGTGTACCCCAAACACACGTCCTCGCAAGCTTCTCGCCAAGTTTCTCAATCCTTACTTTTATGAACTTCATTGTATTGTTTTTAACACGATTCTGCCCAAAGCGGGATCGACTGATGAGGTTACATATTTTGAAATCTCTGCTTTGTATCACCTCCATTTTCATGTTCCTTTTAATCTTCCACGTACCATGATGGACTGGATGATTAATGCCAGAAAGAAACCAAGATCCTTGGTTTATGCTCTTTATCTTCCTATGCTCTTTCGTGCTTTTCGTGTACCTCTTGATGAGTGCTAGTTCCTACCTACCCCTGCCTTCCTCTCTAAGGCACGGCGGCTTTAGGCAGCAGTTGGCTCACCTGTTGTGTCTGAGCACTCTGATGATGACCCCGACGCACCTCCTCTTGGACAGGATGTGCCTCCTCCTCCTGCCACTCTTGAGTCACTTTAGAGGATGATCGCTGGACTCAGCTTGACTACCGGACCACCCTGCAGATGAGTGCCATCAGCAACTCACTGTACGATATTCGGTACTCTATGTCTGGGCATCCTTCCATGCCTATTCCTATAGAGCGGGATCCTGGTCGCGAAGGATACCGTATCGATGACCCTTGGGTTATCCGTTACCTGGATCCGGATGCGGCTTTCGTGGACCCTCGTCGTTCCTTCACCGATCCATCCGACGACGCTGGGCCTTCACGAGCTCGATGATGGATATGGATTTCTATTTGCTGCTGCTGAGGATCGTAGTTTATGCTTTTATGCATTTTTAGTTGATGTAGTTGTTTTTATTTCTGCACTTTGGTTGTATTAGAACTCATTATGTGACTCTTGGAGACATTTTATTATGTCGTTTATTTTATTATGCCGTTTATCAGTTTATGCAGTTTATCATTATTATTTTTGGTGTGCTTGCCAATCATTATTTCTGGTTGTTTGATAAATGCCAAAATGGGGAGAAATATTTTGCTATATTCATATTACATCATCATATCATTTTTCTGGCTTTATGTATCTGTGCTTTGGGAAAGAATATTTTTATCAGGACAACAGGTTCAAAGTAATGTTTACGGGGG
The DNA here is from genome assembly GCA_029216955.1 of Iris pallida. NCBI lineage: Eukaryota > Viridiplantae > Streptophyta > Magnoliopsida > Asparagales > Iridaceae > Iris > Iris pallida. Next base: position 5,160,060 of record JANAVB010038218.1, read on the forward strand.
AGCTATTGCTAGCTCTGCACTAATTACGGGGGAGCTACGCTACTGCTTTAATGTGTCCAGGTATGAATATTGAATATACAAATCTCATTTTGTCAATTATCAATATGGGGGAGATTGTTGACATAAAATCACAGTCAACCAAATATTGATACAATTGACAAACATGATACTTGTAATATTTCAATACGACACATGAAGACTGAATTCAGTACAAGCCAGACGACAGCTCGCGCCGGCAATGCTTCATATTTTGAGTCTGTATTTTACATTTTTATTGAGTCTAGACTTATGTAAACTGAGCTGTGCTGAGCATCTAAGACTTAACCTATACCCATACCTCAAATCAAAAGCTCCACAAAAATCCAAATAAGCCCTTCTACCCATTAGGCCTATTCTGTGCTCTGAAGACAGAGTTCGAGCCGAACTCTGCCTCCACACAGAGTTCGGGCCGAACTCTACCTCATAAAATCCAGGATCCTAATTTTTAGGGTTGGCTGGATGCAAGTTGTCAAACGGCCAAATTTTTGAATATTCCAACCAGAATTCTGGCCGAATTTTGCCTGTATGGTATCCTATAAATAGGCCATAAATTCTCTTATTTTCAATCATCCAATCTTCTCTTTTCTTCTCTATAAAGCCTTATACAAGCCATACCCTTCTCATCTACTAGCCACAAGCTCCCTAAGCCTCAAAGTGCTCAGTACTTTTCAGTTAGGAGTTTGTGCAAGAGTTCAAGAAGTCATTTGAAAAATTCCAAGCATCGCCACTGCGATCTCTGTAAGAAGTTGGCGTGCACTTCTGAAGAAAAGGCACGGGATGTAACTACTATTTCACAAATAGTGGATTTAATCCTGAGCTAGAGTTCTCAGGCCTGGACTAGTCCTCCACGAGGGAAACCAAGTTAAAATCGGCTGTGTTTGCGTATGCTTTCTTGCTCTTTACTATTTCCGCATTTACTCTGATTATTTACTGTTGGTGAAAGAGTTTAATTTTTAATTGAACATTATTGTCATAAACTCTATTCACCCCCTCTAGAGTTGCCTATTTGTTCTTCAATCCTAAGGCAAGATTAGAAAGACAATGAATGGTAGACGGTGCACAAAAGTAAATAGAACGTGTTCGGTAATAATAGCATTGTGGGCGAGCTAGCCTCCCCACCAGTGCATAACAATGTACTGATAACCCCACAGTTTGCTTGCTGGATGCAGGAGACGTCGTCGGGTGCGGAGCTTCCTTCGGATGTGCTAAGGCGCGGAGCTATCTCTGGAGCCTTGGAGCGTTGCAAGGAGATGAAGCACCATATACAGGACATATTGTATCGGAACATCGCCATGAATCATTCCATGTTGTAAGCCACTTGGCACGTCTTTTATGTTTCAGAGAGAGAGAGCTTGAGAGACTTGTAAACTCGGCCTAGCGCCGCTTGTAAACTTCTTGAAAATCAATAAAAGTTTGAATTTGTTTCAACTTGTGTTTATTTACTTTCCGCTGCAAATGGGGACACTCTGTGCGACTCTGTGACCTAGCTCAAACCGGCCGTTTCTGGGATTAGCCTTGCATGGGCGCAACCTAGGCCCGTGCGGCATCACGCCTTAGCGAGGACGATCGCTCCTATGGGAGCGGGGCGTGACACATGCTCTAAAAAATAGTAGGCATCTTCTCCTTCAATAACTTTGTGACCGTCATATTATTTGATGCATTATCTGTCACAACTTGAACTACACTTTTGGGCCCAATTTCTTTAATGCACTTGTAAACATAATGGAATATATATTCTTTTGTGCGTGCATCGGTTGAAGCTTCTTGTGAAGAATGAAAACTTGTATCTTAAGAAAAGAACAAAAATTAGTCCTTAAGCAAAAACTATTTTTACCACTAATACTTATATATGTTCATTATTTCATAATTTCATACCTTCAATACAAATAATGCACATGTTCATGATATTTCTCCTCTTATGGTCGGTCCAAGCGTCGATCATAATTGAACAACCACTTTTAGCCCATTCTTCTTCATGCTTTTTGAGTGACTCTTTAGTTTTCTTCATCTCTTTCTTCAAAAGTAGTACTCTCAACATATATTGGCTTGGATTTTGATAACCTGGACTGAATTGACCAACGGCTTCAATAAACCGGTCTAAGCTATCAAGGGTAATAGCATGGAAATGTATGCCTGCCTCATACACCTACTTAGCCAAATATTGAAGCACAACTTTTGTCCTTTCCTTGAATAATGCATCATTCATATTTTGTTGTCTTAGCCTCTTCTCGAATTTGTCCCACTATCAGAATTGATGGATGTAGCCCATTTGTCCATAGCTCCAAGAAAATGTAGTTTTTTCTTTGATCCTACAATTTCAATTTCTTTGTCTTCATCTTGTGGCTCAATTTGTACCTCCTCCTTTATGATTTTTACGTTTTTAATCCATCTTCTTGTCTTTACTACCTTGAATGGTTGTTATATATTTATCTTGATCTTCTTTCATAGATTTTGGACATGAGACCACATTTTTCTTAATATGTCATATATGTTGTTTGATCATATAAATCCCTCAAGAACAAATTTTTCCACATAATTTATATTTCAATTTATCTAAATTTGTAGGATCAACAAGTGCACCATACTCCCATCCAATATCAACAGAGGAACGTCTAAGTATTGATGAACTTGAAGTGTTTACGTTGTCGGTGGATGACGTATTAGATCCACTTTTAGACTTTTTTCAGTTTCACATAACAAAAATATGTTATATAAAACACAATATAAAAAACTGTGTGTCATTGTGTGTTCATTGTGTTATCAACAAATGCACCATAATTTAATGCTATGTCACCGTGTGTGTATAAATTATATTTTTTTTACTGTTTTTACTGTGTTCTCTGTCACTATGTTTAATGTTTCACATTAAAAAAAATCTCAATTTTGTGTCTTTTGTGTCAGCAGCAGCTGCAGCACTCAGTTGCTTAGCAGCTAACAAAAAGAAAAAGAAGAGTGTAGAAGAAGAAGAAAAATAAAATAAAATAAACTTCAGCGACATCCACGCACATGAAGAAGAAGACTGAAAAGAAGAAAAAGAAGAAAAAAAACAAGACAGAGAAGAAGAAGAAGAAGAAGAAGAAGAAGAAGAAGAAGAAGAAGAAGAAAAAGACCGACCTATGCGGCTGGATGCTAGTGCTTGTCACGACCCGTACCCGCTTTTCGGACGCGAGCTCGTGAGCAAACCAGCTACGTATCGAGCGGACTCCAGCTCGACTCGAGTACGTATAAGCTGTCAAGGTCATGGGTATCATGTCTAATCTAAACTGTATCTCAATCCACAAGAATGAACAATTATGGGTCATGGTCTGCAGCCCATTAGCATATTGTCCGATTAGACTCCAAGAATGATATGAGTCTAATAAATAAGCAGAGTATATCATGGTACTGAATATAAAGCACGAGAAGATAATAAAGAAGTAACACAAGCAAATACCTGTATCATGCATCGCAAGCCTCTACCGTCCCGCTCTGCTAACTAACTCCATATAATTGCTAAACCTGAAGAGATCATCAAGTCCTCAGAGGACAAGCAAGATACATAAAATATGCCTATCTAACAGTTTAATCATGCAATAATATATACTGGGTATAAACAGGAACTAGACATGAAACTGACATGTGGCTACTGACAGGTAACTATGAACACGGATACGGGATCAAGTATGCATAAATGAACTGCTGGTAGATCAATGGATACCAACCCTCGCCCCGAATGTGGACTCGCAGGTCAGTTTCAAGACAAGTCACCCTCGCCCCGTATGTGGACTCGCAGGTGCAAAGGACAACCCTCGCCCCGTGTGTGGACTCGCAGGTTGTGGGAAAGCCAAGAAATAACAGTTTAATCACACATACTTGCAGACACGACTCAGTCAAGACACAGGTGAAGACACGACACGACCCAATCACGATACACAAGAGAACCAATCCAATATGAACTAACAAGGCTAACCATGTACAAGGACTATAGCTATACTAGCATGTACGATATACAAATCACAAGTAATAACCAACTAGTAAAACTATATAATAATAGAAATATGCATGTAAACAAACTGTAGAGGGAGGCAAGGTATACTTGCCTGGGGGTTGCACGGAGAACCAACAATGTATCGCCAAATCACAAGTCAGAAGGTCCAAGTCATCACAACTGTCTCCGAAAGCTGAAATAAACGTTACCAACATTCTCAAAATAATCAAATTAGCTAGGATTGCCTGTCCTTAAGTCCAATTATGGACACAGGAGCAAAACGATAATTTCGGACAAAAACGGTGTCCGCCGTTGGACCCGATTTGCACCGAAAAACGTGCCAGAGTCAATGATCTCTAACGTCGTCAAACTATATGTCTACGGATTCATTTTTCCGATACGAACCCAACCGTATGTCCAAAGTTGGATTCTGACGGGCCGTGCACAAAATCGTCCGTTGAGTCGGACCGTGGGGCCCATAAAACGGCGATCCAATCGATTGTCTCAGAATCGGACCAAACTTGGCATACAGGACCAGAAAAATGATACGGTCCTGTTGGCGTAAGTTTCGTCTCGATCTGACGAACGTGCACGAAGTAATTGGAGAATTTGCACAGAGGTCGATACGGTGAATTTTGATGGATACGCATCAAATTCGTCGCGCACACGCGACCAATTTGAATTCCGTCAAAGCTCACACGTCCGCAACATCCGTACGCACATTTCGATGCTTACAGATTGTGACCAAGTCGCCCGATTTGTCGGGACGTACTCCGTATCGGAGAATTTTCATAAAAGTTCTAAATTATATTAAGTTATATATACACAACTATAGCTAACTTATTAAATAATAGATTTAATCATTAAATAAACTACTTGTACAGATTAACTCATAATAATTTGTGTATCACATTATTTTCTTTCTCTTTAGTCCTATTAGCTACTTGTGTAATACCATGATTTGATTTAAGGCAAGTTACAATTACTACATAATTCAGGGGGTTATATGCAGATTAACCATCTTAGTTCTTTTGTGATTAGAAAGAAACAATGGAATCACCTCCACGTGAACAATATAGTGGGATTGTATGTATATTATTATTTTAACTTCTAGTTTTCTTCTCCCTATTAGTTTAATCAAATTTCTTTTAGAAAGAACATGGAAAATAAATATTCCTTCTAAACTCTAAGTGCACAGTGCTTGCAAAGATCTTTCCCAACTACTACTTCAGAGATATATGTATGATGTAACCGCTGGTAATCAATTAAAATACACAAATAGAATTTATAAGGCTATGCCTTCACTCTATGCCTGAACCCATACACAATATATATTAATATAACCAGGGTTTCCTGACTTTGTTCTCCCCGTTATAACACATTCTTCCTACCCAAAGCTTATGTACATAAAAGAAACTACAATCCAAAAGTTATTTTTTTTAGTGGTTCGATGGCAGGAGATGCTAGCAAGGAATTAATCAGTAGCGGGAAGGGAGTACCACGGGAAAGAGACTGCTCGGGAAGAAAGGACTCCGCAGTTCGTCTACTTCCTGGACAGAACTCGTCGAGGTCGAGCTTGTTGCGCCGAGAAGGCGAATCTACGGTGGTCGCAATCGTTGATCGAACTTCCGGCTGTGCCGCCACTTCAAGCCGCGTGGGTCGATGGCCAGGACAACATGGTGGTGATGGTTGAGAATGCGGTCAGCCCTGCACAAGAAGTGGTTGGCCGCCTTGCCATGGCATGATGCAACAGTAGCTGCCTCTACTATTTGATCTAGCTGCTTGCCGCGACCCACGCAAGGCCGCGCGAGGCGTCCTGGATGAAGGCTTTGCCGGTACACATAGCACACTGATCGGCGATGGGTGTCCAGAGGAGGGACATGGCGGCTAGGCGCTGGGATGTCGGTTTTCGGTCGGCTACCCCGCAAGGTGGCCTCGACTGTGACGTGGTCACCAGGGTGCACGAGGATGGAGGGAGAGGGCTTGTGCAAACGTGGAAGGAGAGGAGGAATATGGGACCTTGAGAGTTGAGGCTAGGGTTAAGAGCTATTTTACTGTTGTACGTACGCAACTATTTATATAGGGAAAAAATGGTAAGGAGAACGGTGTAGGCTTGGGCTTAGCTGATCCTAATACTTAACCCATATATAGTCTCTTCTCTCTCTAATATATATAGATGACAGATTGTGGGTATATAATGCCTAGGATTAGTATGCTATTATCTGGCTAATCTAATTACTCTGCTATCATATAGGTAACTACCATTTGCATATAAGCTTTAGTGGCCCAAAATGATATACTTGGTTATGTATATAAAAATATTATTAACCCAACTTAGTTAAATATTAATAGAGTTAGAATTTCCACATAATAATTTAGTAAATAAATAAAATAATACAAAATTTATGGAAGGGGGTTTACATCCTACCCACCATAAAAATAATTTCGTCCTCGAAATTCCAATTCATAACTATCCCTTAAAATCAAAGTCTAATATTACCTTAATTTCCTCGAATTTAATTCCTCAAAAATATTCTATAACCTTCTCTCGCCATTTGTAATTATGAAACCTCGAGGACTTCTACCCACCTTTGGTCATACTACTCCTCAAAATACGGTCACTAAAATCTTATAACCTTCTAACTAACTGCTAATAATTCTACCAACATATATCTAGGGCTTGTGGCATCTATACTCCCTAATATCTATAAACAACCAAAACTCAATAATCATGCAATATTATACTATAATTTAAGAGTTTCTGGTAAATCCTAGTCAGCACGATCGTTCGTCACTCCGAAATAAAAGGAACAAGAATCAATGGTACAGAAAGCAAGGATGTATAATCGAGAGCAAATATGGAGTTTTCAAGGACGTAGAGAATTTCTAGGAGAATTTTTCAAGGTAGAGTGGATTGAGATTTCTAAGGATTTAGTCAGTTGCGCAGGCTCGTACCGGTATTGTTACGTAACCGATACGATATACTCTGACCTGCATGGGCCACCACAAAAACTTGTCACGACCCGCACCCGCTTTTCGGACGCGAGCTCGTGAGCAAACCAGCTACGTATCGAGCGGACTCCAGCCCGACTCGAGTACGTATAAGCTGTCAAGGTCATGGGTATCATGTCTAATCTAAACTGTATCTCAATCCACAAGAATAAACAATTATGGGTAATGGTCTGCAGCCCATTAGCATATTGTCCGATTAGACTCCAAGAATGATATGAGTCTAATAAATAAGCAGAGTATATCATGGTACTGAATATAAAGCACGAGAAGATAATAAAGAAGTAACACAAGCAAATACATGTATCATGCATCGCAAGCCTATACCGTCCCGCTCTGCTAACTAACTCCATACAATCGCTAAACCTGAAGAGATCATCAAGTCCTCAAAGGACTAGCAAGATACATAAAACATGCCTATCTAACAGTTTAATCATGCAATAATATATACTGGGTATAAACAGGAACTAGACATGAAACTGACATGTGGTTACTGACATGTGGCTTCTGACAGGTAACTATGAACACGGATACGGGATCAAGTATGCATAAATGAACTGCTGGTAGATCAATGGATACCAACCCTCGCCCCGAATGTGGACTCGCAGGTCAGTTTCAAGACAAGTCACCCTCGCCTCGTATGTGGACTCGCAGGTGCAAAGGACAACCCTCGTCCCGTGTGTGGACTCGCAGATTGTGGGAAAGCCAAGGAATAATAGTTTAATCATACATACTTGCAGACACGACTCAGTCAAGATACATGTGAAGACACGACACGATCCAATCACGATACACGAGAGAACCAATCCAATATGAACTAACAAGGCTAACCATGTACAAGGACTATAGCTATACTAGCATGTACGATATACAAATCACAAGTAATAACCAACTAGTAAAACTATATAATAATAGAAATATGCATGTTAAACAAACTGTAGAGGGAGGCAAGGTATACTTGTCTGGGGGTTGCACGGAGAACCAACAATGTATCGCCAAATCACAAGTCAGAAAGTCCAAGTCATCACAACTGTCTCCGAAAGCTGAAATAAACGTTACCAACATTCTCAGAATAATCAAATTAGCTAGGATTGCCTGTCCTTAAGTCCAATTCTGGACACAGGAGCAAAACGACAATTTCGGACAAAAACGGTGTCCGCCGTTGGGCCCGCTTTGCACCGAAAAATGTGCCAGAGTCAATGATCTCTAACGTCGTCAAACTATATGTCTACGGATTCGTTTTTCCGATACGAACCCAACCGTATGTCCAAAGTTGGATTCCGACGGGCCGTGCACAAAATCGCCCGTTGAGTCGGACCGTGGGGCCCATAAAACGGCGATCCAATCGATTGTCTCAGAATCGGACCAAACTTGACCAGAAAAATGATATGGTCCTGTTGGCGCAAGTTTCGTCTCGATCTGACGAACGTGCACGAAGTAATTGGAGAATTTGCACAGAGGTCGATACGGTAAATTTTGATGGATACGCATCAAATTCGTCGCGCACACGCGACCAATTTGAATTCGGTCAAAGCTCACACGTCCGCAACATCCGTACGCACATTTCGATGCTTACGGATTGTGACCAAGTCGCCCGATTTGTCGGAACGTACTCCGTATCGGAGAATTTTCATAAAAGTTTTAAATTATATTAAGTTATATATACACAACTATAGCTAACTTATTAAATAATAGATTTAATCATTAAATAAACTACTTGTACAGATTAACTCATAATAATTTGTGTATCACATTATTTTCACTCTTTAGTCCTATTAGCTACTTGTGTAATACCATGATTTGATTTAAGGCAAGTTATAATTACTACATAATCCAGGGGCTATATGCAGACTAACCATCTTAGTTCTTTTGTGATTAGAAAGAAACAATGGAATCACCTCCACGTGAACAATATAGTGGGATTGTATGTATATTATTATTTTAACTTCTAGTTTTCTTCTCCCTATTAGTTTAAGGGAAGATTTATGAAATGTCCAAAAACTAAAAAAGTTTTATGTAAAACCCACCGCTAAAAAAACTTTCATCGCGTGCCCAGAATTAGAGAAACTTATCCAAAGCGGGTTCCAAATGACCCTTTTGTCCTTCCTTTTAATTTATTGGAAACACCCACAAAACTGCTCTTAAAAAAACGTTTCAATACTCCATCTTCTTCCGTACGCTGCTCACTTTCGAATCTAGGTTTTCTCCTCAAAAATCTTCAAAAACTCGTCGAAAAATTTCGGAAAGACCGGGACGAACGACAAAAGTGCTAAAACGGAGGTCCAAACATCATTTTTTTGCGAATCTAAAATTTCGAAAGGCCGTCTAACGATGAAGCTGTTACTTTCAGTCTCCTCGACGATATGCTCATTTTGCGACAAACGGGACCTCGTTTCGACCTCCCAGTCAAAAGTTATGGCCCTCCAAAGTTTCAGCTAACCATAAAATGCAGGAGAATGACATTCTCCGTCTTAATTTACACGGAGAATGACCATTCTCCGTCTTAATTAGGACGGAAAATGACATTCTCCGTCTTAATTTACACGGAGAATGGTCATTCCAGTGTTAAAACGCAGGAGAATGACCATTCTCCGTGTTAGAAACACGGAGAATGCCATTCTCCGTGTTAAATGAAACGGAGAATGTCATTCTCCGTGTTAAATAAAACGGAGAATGGCATTCTCCGTCCTAATTAAGACGGAGAATGGCCATTCTCCGTGCTAAATTAAACGGAGAATGACCATTCTCCGTCTTAATTAGGACGGAGAATGCCATTCTCCGTGTAATTTATCACGGAGAATGGTCATTCTAGTGTTAAAACGCAGGAGAATGACCATTCTCCGTGTTAGAAACACGGAGAATGCCATTCTCCGTGTTAATTAGGACGGAGAATGCCATTCTCCGTCTTAAATAAAACGGAGAATGCCATTCTCCGTCATAATTAAGACGGAGAATGACATTCTCGGTCCTAATTAAGACGGAAACGGAGAATGTCATTCTCCGTGTTAATTAGGACGGAGAATGGCATTCTCCGTCTTAAATAAAACGGAGAATGGCATTCTCCGTCCTAATTAAGACGGAGAATGCCATTCTCCGTCCTAATTAAGACGGAGAATGGTCATTTCCAGTGTTAAAACGTGTAATTTAGTTTTTTCAGGAATAAAGAGTTTCGTTCTTCTTTCAAAGCGATGATAATTCTTATGGAAAAGAAGAAGAAAGATCTTCTCTCCACAATTGAAGATCTGAGTTCAAATGTTTCCACGATGAAGATGATGATGATGGTGATGATGATGACGAGCGATGATCTGAGTTCGACTGAAGAAAAACACACCGAACTACGAACGATCTTTGCGATCTCTGCTGAATATGAGAGCAATGGAATTCAGATTTCCCGTGAAGAAGAAGAAGACGAAAATCGCAATCCAGATCTGAGTTTTTTGAATTCAAATACATATAGATGACCAATTCGCGCGGAGGGGTAGTTTCGGTATTATAAAAATAGCAGTTTCTAGCGGGTGGCATCTAAAAGGGAATCTTGGAATATTTAACGTGAAAATACTTAATTCTGGGTATTTCATAAAACTTATCCAGCGGGTGGGCATTTCATAAAAGCCCACCCCGAAATTGGGTTTCTCAGCAATTTCCAGTTAGTTTAATCAAATTTCTTTTAGAAAGAACATGTAAAATAAATATTCCTTCTAAACTCTAAGTGCACAGTGCTTGCAAAGATCTTTCCCAACTACTACTTCAGAGCTATATGTATGATGTAACCACTGGTAATCAATTAAAATACACAAATAGAATTTATAAGGCTATGCCTTCACTCTATGCCTGAACCCATACACAATATATATTAATATAACCAGGGTTTCCTGACTTTGTTCTCCCCGTTATAACACATTCAAAAGTTATTTTTTTTAGTGGTTCGATGGCAGGAGATGCTAGCAAGGAATTAATCAGTAGCGGGAAGGGAGTACCACGGGAAAGAGACTGCTCGGGAAGAAAGGACTCCGCAGTTCGTCTACTTCATGGACAGAACTCGTCGAGGTCGAGCTTGTTGTGCCGAGAAGACGAATCTACGGTGGTCACAATCGTCGTTCGAACTTCCGGCTGTGCCGCCACTTCAAGCCGCGTGGGTCGATGGCCAGGACAACATGGCGGTGATGGTTGAGAATTGTCACGCCCAAGAACCAGAATACTGGAGAGCGGGGGAATGACTCAGCCAGCTACGTATTACGGATAGATGAATACCGTATAATACGATCAATGCTGTCTACAAGACGAGGGGGTGCATACTACATGAAAGTCTCACTATGGTCACTTCACATCTATTGTCTCAATCATTCAAACAAGAAACAAAAATAGAGAACATATAAGATAAAGCAGTAAGGCGTCCCAAACGCTTAGTCAAAATGTTCTTTGATATCTGGCTTTACAAAACATAGCCAGATGATGTAGCAAGGCATACACAATTGTTATCAGCTGCAGCCTGACTTAGTTACAATTATGTAAAAGTAAGTACAAGACGATCCGACTAACATGTCGGTGCCAAACGACAAGGTATAAAGTAGATAACAAAACGAGCGGAAAAGTAAGAAACCCACTCGAGTCCTCCTGCGATCATCCCTCTAGTGTTGACCATCTTGGAGGTAGAAGTAAGCTGAGTCCTCGGGAACCGGCTCTAAATCTGGCCATGCAAAACCAGAGAGATTAGACCTCTAATAGCAAGTACCACAAGGAAGCACGACATGAGTGAAATAACGTGTAGGCAACTCTAGAGGGGGGTGAAAAGAGTTTGTGTCGATAATCACCAAATAAAAAATAATTCTATATCACCTCCACAAAACAACTATCAAGATAGTAAATAAATCAGAGAAAAATGCGGAAGTAAATAAAGATCAGAAGAGCATACGCAAACACAGCAGTTTTAACCTGGTTTTCCTCGTGGAGGACTAGTCCAGGCCTGAGAACTCTAGCTCAGGATTGAAATCCACTATTTGTGAAATAGTGTACAACCACTGCCTTTACTCAGAAGAGCACGCCAACTTCTTACAGATTCGCAGGTGGCGAAACTTGGAATTGTCCAAGTGACTTTTCTTTCCCTCTTGCACACAACTTCTAGCTGATATCGCACTGAGCACCTTGGGCTAAGAAGAGTTGTGGCTTAGGAGATATGGAAGAATGAGGCTTGGAGTAGTAGAGCTTAGAGAGCTTGAATATTTGAAGGTAAGAGATGATTTGAAATAAAAGAATTCAAGCTCTATTTATACTACTCTGGGGAGGCAGAATTCGGCCAGAATTCTGCCCCAAGAATTCAAATTTTCGAACGTTGGACAGCTTGTAGCAAGCAGGCCCTAAAAATCAGGGTGCTGGAAATCAGGGGACAGAGTTCGGCCCGAACTCTGTGTGGAGGCAGAGTTCGGCCCAAACTCTGTCTCCAGAAGACAGAATTGGTCCATTGGGCTTTTGGGCTTTGTGGAGCTTGGGCTTGGTTCAGGAATTGGTCTGTTTGAATGGTAGAGCTTAGAGAGATATGTCTAGGGGTTGAGATGACTCAGTGCGACTCAACATACACATTCTCCTAGACTCAATAAATTAAAGATTACAGACTTAGAACAATTAGGAAAACCAAGAGCCATTTTGATGACGCCTTTCTTCTGATATTTGAGCAGTCCTGAAGACGTCTTTTTCCTTGACAGCAGTCGTCCGAAGATAAACAGATCTGAAAATCTGAATACCTTTCGGGGGCTTCGCCCCCGAACCCCCGACGGGGGGCGCTGCCCTCTCGACCCCTGTCCGCTGACCGGGCAGCGGAACCCCCGATGCGAGGCCCCGGATAGGTCGCTAGGCGGTTCGGAGAAATCTCTTTGTATGACGCCGTCTTTGGTCCAACATCAATTCTTCATTGCCTATGTCCTGGTTTGATCATGTTAGATCATGCTTACTGTATGTCTACAAATACATGTTAGGCCATCAAAATATGTTGTAGTACAATACAACCATAGCAATATAATATAGGACAATTAGGACAATGCTAAGCAAAATATGTTACAGTACGATACAAGCATAGCAATATAATGTAGGATAATTAGGACAATGCTAAGTTTAAGTAGCAACATGATAGTGAGTATATGAATATTAGTGACATCATATTGTTAAACTTAACTGATTAGCCATATTCAAAAATACGATGTAATCATTGGGCCAACAATGAGAACTAAAACCAGTAATGAGAAATATGATAAACAGATCTCTGCTTGCCACTAGGATTCTCATAACATCACGACACTTCGAACCAATCTCCCAACCAAACAAGGACAGAAGTTGGCCCGTCATGTCCTGACATTCTGATCATCTTAGTTAGGCAACAGAGTAGGTACAGTACACAAACAAATCAATTTAAACGGCCATTCAACTACTACGGCTTGCTACTGTTTGTTCCAAGTTATCCTGAAATTATGCAATAAAAGATTCCTCAGTTCTTACTATGTGCAAGCAAGGCTAGTTTACCCAGTCAATCAATTGCGCCAATCCTGAATTAGACGAGTCCCAGCAGGACGCCCGTCATCAATATATAATATACAATAAATAATATAACCAGATACCGCTCCGTGCCCGTGTGGCAGGTTTGCAGTATCTGTGGGGACCAGCTGACCTGTCGGGCACTTAATAGTCCCAAGAGGGCTGCCATATAAGAAATCGGGAATCCATTCTCTCCATGCAATTACTATTTTATTTAACTTAATAATCTCTATGTTAAGTGAAATCCCATGCCGTGGATCATGGTTATTCAAATGAGTACGTTCGTACGGGGTACGATATGCGCAACTCGACAACGATACCCGTGTGGCTAGGTTGTAGATCTTATATAGCGTAATGAAACAATCAAATCTAACCACGAAATAATCATGCCTTGACCATAAAGTACACATGCTGCTTTTGAAAAAAATAAATAAATAAATAAATAATTAATTAGATTGAAGCATGCATGTATCTGTATGTCGAGGTTCGGGATTAGCCAGTCGATTACAATAGTTCATAGTTAATATGAACGTGTCTCATTCATTCAATTCAATAAGACGATTAACCAGTCTCTCAGTTCCAACTAGGAACACATGATCAATTATTAGTAAAATTACCTATCAATGTTAATTTGTACCAAGGCAAGAAAGTCAACTATTATAGAGCAAATAGAAACACCAAGGTTAGATTACGCCAGGGTTGGTCTATGCCCAAGTCAGGCTACGCTCAAGTCAGGCTACGCTCAAGTCAGGTACGACTCCTTACTATCCAAGCCAACGTACGCAAGACATACGCTTCCAAAAGGCAGCGTATGAACTCCATACGACTCCTTACTATCCAAGCCAGCGTACGCAAGTCATACGCTTCCAAAAGGCAGCGTATGAACTCCATACGACTCCTTACTATCCAAGCCAGCGTACGCAAGTCATACGCTTCCAAAAGGCAGCGTATGACCTCCATACGACTCCTTACTATCCAAGCCAGTGTACGCAAGTCATACGCTTCCAAAAGGCAGCGTATGAACTCCATACGACTCCTTACTATCCAAGCAAGCATACGCAAGTCATACGCTTCCAAAAGGCAGCGTATAAACTCCATACGACTCCTTACTATCCAAGCCAGCGTACGCAAGACATACGCTTCCAAAAGGCAGCGTATGAATCAAACTGTGCTACGCTAAAGAGCGCACGCAACTCAGTGGCGCAAGCTAAAAAGCTAGCGCACACTGCTCACTGTCTTTCTAACACAGCAAGAACTCCATGGTTTGCACCCAAGGCTTCAAAAGTTCATAACTTGGTCAAAACAAGTCCAAATCCAACTTTCCAACGGTCAAAATTGGGTAGAATAAAATTCTCTACAACATGGGACCATCAAAACTTACAAACAAAGGAGCTTGATAGATCAAAACCACTAAAATCTGAAAATAACTAATTTCTAGATCTACAAAAATTAAGACTTCGAAATGAAAAATGCCAAGTTCTAAACTCTCTTAGGATCATGAGAGGAAGATAAATGAACTATAAAAACATGGGTTCTCATGGGAAGCAAGTTGTACTTGCCTACGGTTTGGTAGGTGGAGGGAGTGATGAGGAAGAAGAAGAAGAGTGATGGTGAAGGAAAAATAATGAAGAAAGAGAAAGGGGGGTGGCTTTAAATGAAAAGGTGGTGGTAGGTGGGGGTGTTAGGTTTGGTTCATGATGAACCAACTAACTAAACCAAACCAAGCCGAACCCAAAGTCTAGCTAAAGCAGAGAAATAAAAGCAGAAAGTAAAATGCAGATAATTAATTAACATGAATTTAAATACAGGATAATACATGATAAATATTAAATAAATACATTTGAGTAGTACATGTATAAAAATACGCATTCTGGAAACGGAGAGTGACATCTCTACCCTCCTTAGAAAAATTTCGTCCTCGAAATTTCAAATCCAAGCAGAATAGAAACATCGGGGCTAAACTAATCTAAGTACAAGCAATTCAATCAAGCAATCATTTTACAATATCCATAGCAAGTAACATATCTATATTTAACAATCTACGATATCAAGCAATTCTACCCAAAAGGTGATAAGCATGAGGAATCAAGACAATCAAGGTACACAGAAAAAGATATACCTTGTGAGTCAAACAGGTGTGGATACCGTGATCGGATATCATCCTCACGTTCCCACGTCGACTCTCCCAAAGAGTGATGACCCCAAGCAACCCGGACAAGGTTAATTATTCGGTTCATGAGTATCTTCTCTCTTCGGTCCAAGATGGACACAGGCTGCTCCTCGTAAAACAGGTTGGTACCAACAACCAGTTCTGAATGATCGAGGATATGGCTGGGGTCCGATACATACCTTCGCAATTGAGATACATGAAACACGTCATGCACCTCTCGTAACGAAGGTGGAAGGGACAAACGATAAGCAACATCGCCTACCCTACTAAGAATAACAAATGGGCCTACGTATCGTGGACTCAACTTCCCACGAACGCCAAATCTAATGACCCCACGGGTAGGTGAGATCCGCAAGAACACGTGGTCCCCAACAGAAAACTCTAGCGGCCTACGATGCTGGTCCGCCCAATGACGATACCGACCCTGCGCAACATGAAGTCGCTATCTAATTCCCTTAATCACTTCAACCGTCTGGATAATCATTTCTAGGCCTAACATCTTCCTTTCCCCGATATCATCCCATGCTAGTGACGATCTACACTTCTTACCATATAGTGCCTCAAATGGCGCCATCTGGATACTGGCTTGATAACTATTGTTGTATGAGAACTCAACTAAGTGCAGGTGGCTTTCCCAAGATCCTCCAAAATCTAGAGTGCAAGCTCGTAACATATCTTCCAAAGTCTGAATTGTCCTTTCTGATTGCCCGTCCGTCTACGGATGGTAAGTCGTGCTAAATCTTAACTTGGTACCCAGACTATGATGCAAGCTCTTCCAGAAATATGATGTAAAGCAGGTATCTCGGTCTGACATAATACTGACAGGGACTCCATGCTGTCTGACTATCTGTTGCATATACAACTCTGCCAACTTTTCTGTAGATTGCCCTACTCTGAAAGGAAGAAAATGTGCTACCTTTGTAAGCCGGTCCACTATTACCCAAATAGCATCTTTACCACTTTGCGATCTCGGTAAACCGGTCACAAAGTCCATTGTAATATGCTCCCACTTCCATTCCGGGATAGGAAGCGGTTGCAATAATCCAGCTGGCCTCTGCTGTTCTGCCTTCACTTGCTGACATACCAAGCAACGGAAAACAAATCTAGCTATCTCCCTCTTCATCCCGTTCCACCAGAAGTGCTGCTTGATATCTTGGTACATCTTGGTCCCTCCAGGATGTATAGAATACTGGGAACTGTGAGCTTCTGCCATAACTTTCTGTCTGATATCTCCACTAGGCACACATAGACGTGATCCAAACCTAAGTGTACCGTCTTCGTGGATTTGCATCTCCTTCCTGAGCCCTGACTCACATTCTGCCCTAAGCTTCTGAATCCTTGGGTCCTGTGCCTGAGCTGCCTTGATCCTATCTACCAAGTCAGATTGGACTTGTAGACTTGCCAGAACTCCTACATCGTTAGGAAGTATAACTTCTATGCCCATCTCCTGAAGGTCTTCTAAGATATGCCTCTGTGTTGTCAACATAAATGCGCCGCCCCTTCTGCTGAGAGCGTCTGCTACCACATTAGCCTTGCCTGGATGATACTGAAGCTCCACGTCGTAATCCTTGATCAACTCCAACCATCTTCTCTGCCTCATGTTCAGTTCCTTCTGGGTAAAGATGTACTTCAGACTTTTATGGTCTGTGTACATGTCCACTCGGTCACCATATAAGTAATGCCTCCACAGCTTCAAAGCAAATACTACTGCCGCCAACTCCAAATCATGAGTTGGGTAATTCTTCTCGTGGTCCCGAAGCTGCCTAGATGCATATGCTATCACCTTCCCGTGCTGCATGAGGACACATCCAAGTCCTTTACCTGACGCATCACAATATACGGTAAAACCTTCGGGTCCAACTGGCAATGTAAGAATAGGCGCTGATATTAACTTCTGCTTCAAATTCTCAAACGATGACTGGCATTCTGCCGACCAGACAAATGGCACATCCTTCCGTGTCAAGCGGGTCATGGGTGCTGAAAGTCTTGCAAAATCTGACACAAATCTTCTGTAATATCCTGCTAATCCCAAGAAACTCCGTACATCAGCTACGGTCTTAGGTACTGGCCAACTCTCTACTGCTTCTACCTTCTTGGGATCCACTGCTACTCCAGCTCCTGATACGATATGACCCAAAAATGAAATGTGATCCGTCCAGAACTCACACTTGCTGAGCTTGGCATACAACTGGTTCTCTCTCAGAACCTGCAACACTTTCCTGAGGTAGTCTTCATGCTCCTCTTCACTAGCAGAGTACACAAGAATGTCGTCGAGAAATACTACGACAAACTGATCTAAATACGGCATAAATACGGTTCATCAAATCCATGAATATTGCTGGAGCATTGGTCAAACCAAACGGCATTACCAAGAATTCATAATGCCCATACTTCGACCTGAATGCTGTCTTAGGAATACCCTGAACGAAGATCTATCTTGGAGAAAACTCTAGCTCTGCTCAACTGATCAAACAAGTCGTCGATCCTGGGTAGTGGGTACTTGTTCTTTACTGTTGCCGCGTTAAGCTTCATGTAGTCGATACACAATCTGGATGATCCATCCTTCTTCCCCACAAGTACCACTGGTGCTGCCCATGGCGATATGCTAGCTTGAATGAACTTCTTCTCCTTCAATTCCTCTATATGCTGATATACCTTGGCCTGCTCTGAATCCGCCATTCTGTAAACCCGATCTGATATCGGTTTAGTCCCAGGTGCCAATTCTATACTGAACTCAATATCTCTAACCGGTGGCAGACCGGGAAGTTCTTCGGGAAATACGTCTAAAAATTCTTCAACTACCTTCGGAACCTGAACTTCTTCCATTGCCGTTATTACTCCTTGCACTTGCTGAGTTGCCTCTGATCTGACTAAGGTGAATCTCTTCATGCCTGGAATATTAAAAGATATACTCCCACTACGACAATCTATTGTCGCATGACTGTCTTTCAGCCAGTCCATGCCTAAGATAACGTCAAAATTTCCAACAGAAAATTCTATCAACCGGGCGGGTAAGAAATGCCCGTAAACTACAACGCTACATGCCAAAATAACTCTACTAACTCCTACGAGCCCATTACCAGTGAGTATATTCAACCTCCCTGGCAATGCCTCGAACTCCATTCCTAGCCGTGTCGCAAATTGTGCAGATATAAATGAGTGGGATGCTCCCGAATCAAACAATACTACTGCGGGATATGAGGCGACGAAAATGTTACCTGCCACGATATCTTCCGACGCTAATGCCTCTTCCAAGGACAGAGTGAATGCCTGCCCTCGACCTCCTTGCTGGTTCCCATGTTACGGCCTAGCCTGGTGCTGCTGCTGGCCCCTTCCCTGATAATGCTGGGTCTATGCTGGTGTTGCTGCATCGGCGGTCCCTGCTGTCGAAACATCTGAGCCTGCGGCATTAACGGGCGCTGTACCAACGGTCTCACTGCTACCGCTGGTCCTCGATACTGTCCTGCTCCTGGTGCTAGCAGAGCAGGAAACTGCTGTACTGGTCCTCCTGACCTTGAATTCATGGGACATGTGGTAACCCGATGATCTGGATTTCCACATATCAAATACGGTCCGTTCAATGTCCGACACACATCTCTAGTGTGCCCCATCTTTCCGCAATAAGTGCAGCCCGCAGGGGGTTGCTGGTTCTTCCTCTGTGGTTGTTGCTGCTGCCTGGGTGGTGGTGCTGGCCCCCGTATCGCCACATCGTGGATACGAATGCCAGAGGATGGTGCTGTTGTTCGGGGCGCTGCTCCCCCTCCGCCTTCAATCTGACTGTGGGATCTCTTCTGACCTCCAGTCCTTGCCGCAAGCCTCTGAATGGTGATTTCATGCCTGCGGGTTGCCGTCAATACTTCGTCAAAAGTCTGGTAGTTGTGCCCCTCTATCAATTGCAAGAGCTCAAGATGAAACCCTTGCTGGAACCTCATCGCCCTCTGGCGCTCCGTTGCTACCATCTCTGGGGCAAACCTACTCAATCTGTAGAACTCCGCTGCGTAAGCATCTACAGTCTTGCCAACCTGTCTGAGGTTGATAAACTTATGTTGTAGCTCAAACTGTGCCACAACTCCATAATACTTCGTCTTGAACCTTGCAGTAAAATCGTCCCAAGCAACAGGACGTCTGATACCTACTTCCTCTGATTCCTACCAATCACGTACGAGATCCTGAAGTAACAACTTCACTAGATCCATACGTTCTTCTGCCGGCACCTTAGCGGCTGTCAGAATAGCCTCAATGTCCTTAAGCCATGCATCTGCTGAGATGGCATCCTCCGTGCCTTCGAAACGGTGGGTGTTGTACTTGCAAAACCGGGCTGACACTCCTGAATCTGTCCTTGCCCCTCTTTCCAATGCCGTCTGTAATCCTTGGTTGAGTAGTACATTCTGCTCTTGTAACTGAGCATGCATGCGCTGCTGGACTAACATCTGGTGTTGCTGAGTAGCCATCATTCCTCTCATGATCTCCAGAAGGGCTGGTGTGTCCAATTCCACAGGGGTAGGTAGAACTATTGGTGGTGTTGGAACCTCCGGATACTGCGGTCCAACTGCTGGTTCTACTATCACCTCTTCTTAAATAGTCTCATGAAGTGGTTCTGACCCTTGTTGCTGACCAACCTGGTCAGGTTGTCCATGCTGCCCTTGTTGTTGTTGCCCAATCCTGACAGATGCGGACGAGGTGCCCCTAAGAAAAGGGACAAGAGAACAATCAAACGACCGAACAGGAAAGATCAATGAAGTCAAGGGATACTGGAATGTCAAGCCAGAATTGAGGACAACGAATCATGAGATCAAGGGGGAACGTGTGTGATTGAGACATCCTACAAATCAAAACACCCCACAAGTCTGAAATCAGACCTGCATGGGCCACCACTAAAACCTTGTCACGCCCCAGAACCAGAATACTGGAGAGCGGGGGAATGACTCAGCCAGCTACGTATTACGGGTAGATGAATACCGTATAATACGATCAATGCTGTCTACAAGACGAGGGGGTGCATACTACATGAAAGTTTCACTATGGTCACTTCACATCTATTGTCTCAATCATTCAAACAAGAAACAAAAATAGAAAACATATAAGATAAAGCAGTAAGGCGTCCCAAACGTTTAGTCAAAATGTTCTTTGATATCTGGCTTTACAAAACATAGCCAGATGATGTAGCAAGGCATACACAATTGTTAGCAGCTGCAGCCTGACTTAGTTATAATTATGTAAAAGTAAGTACAAGACGATCCGACTAACATGTCGGTGCCAAACGGCAAGGTATAAAGTAGATAACAAAACGAGCGGGAAAGTAAGAAACCCACTCGAGTCCTCCTGCGATCATCCCTCTAGTGTTGACCATCTTGTAGGTAGAAGTAAGCTGAGTCCTCGGGAACAGACTCTAAATCTGGCCATGCAAAACCAGAGAGGTTAGACCTCTAATAGCAAGTACCACAAGAAAGCAGGACATGAGAACTAAAACCAGTAATGAGAAATATGATAAATAGATCTCTGCTTGCCACTAGGATTCTCATAACATCACGACACTTCGAACCAACCTCCCAACCAAACAAGGACAGAAGTTGGCCCGTCATGTCCTGACATTCTGATCATCTTAGTTAGGCAACAGAGTAGGTACAGTACACAAACAAATCAGTTTAAACGGTCATTCAACTACTACGGCTTGCTACTGTGTGTTCTAAGTTATCCTGGAATTATGCAATAAAAGATTCCTCAGTTCTTACTATGTGCAAGCAAGGCTAGTTTACCCAGTCAATCAATTGCGCCAATCCTGAATTAGACGAGTCCCAGCAGGACGCCCGTCATCAATATATAATATACAATAAATAATATAACCAGATACCGCTCCGTGCCCGTGTGGCAGGTTTACAGTATCTGTGGGCACCAGCCGACCTGTCGGGCACTTAATAGTCCCAAGAGGGCTGCCATGTAAGAACTCGGGAATCCATTCTCTCCATGCAATTACTATTTTATTTAACTTAATAATCTCTATGTTGAGTGAAATCCCATGCCGTGGATCATGGTTATTCAAATGAGTACGTTCGTACGGGGTACGATATGCGCAACTCTACAACGATACCCGTGCGGCTAGGTTGTAGGTCTTACATAGCGTAATGCAACAATCAAATCTAACCACGAAATAATCATGCCTTGACCATAAAGTACACATGCTGCTTTTGAAAAAAAAAAATAATTAATTAGTGTCACGACCCGCACCCACTGTGAGGGTACGAGTACGTAACAGCGCCCAGCCTACGCCGCAGTGTCGGCGGTAGAACGCTGTTCTAAGTCTCTAACTAACCATCAACTCATGCAGCATATAATGTACTCATCATGATCAACTCCGAACGGAGGACAAGTATAAGATAAGGTATATCTCAATCACAGTCTAAGCACGATAAGATAACACAGAATTGTAACTAAGAATTTGAAGACAAAAGTAAATACTGAAATAATAACAATATCTGAAAATCTCAAATACATCTCAAGTCTCAAATCTCTATATACAACTCCAGATCTAAACAGGAAAACTAAAACAAGACAGACTAACTAAACTCCCAATCACTCCTGAGTGTCGGGGCCATGGTAGCTAAGCCATCTCCTCAGTAAAATGTAGGGCATGTGTCCTCAGGGCAATCATCTGTAAAATTTTCAACAGGTCCAGTCAGGACAGGAACGAGCACATCTCATCTAGAAAACCCAAGTAAATGACAGAAAACTATAAAGCAGTTATAGGCAGTTGTATTGATGAAATGGCAGTTTATATTCAGGTGATGGTAAGAAAGACAGATAAGTGCAAGGAAAGTAAATACTAAACAAGAGAAGAATCATAGCAATGAAGACTGTAAAAATGAACTAGCTGAACCAGGGTAATATGATATAAAGTCCAGACAACATGTAGACCAGTGTAACTCCAATGTAAGTCCAGTACAGGATGAATCTCATACAAGATGAATCCAGCAAGGGACGATTCCAGTCATAGTGATCAATGATTCCAGGGTGAGTCCAGCCTATACTCTAGCAGTGTGTTTTAAAATACCGAGATCGACATGTAAACGGCTATGGGTAATCCGGCACATCACACACCTGGCCGGGTGTGAGATGGCTATCATTCCAGTAGATTCCAGTAGGGGTGATTCCAGTAATGGGGTATGTCTACATGTCTTACTCTAGTATTTCCCCTCCCAGCAAGTGAATCCAGAATTCCGACACAATGATTCAAGATGAGTCCAGCCAAGTACAATGATACCAGTAAATGATTCCGGGGTGATTCCAGTAAATGATTCCAGTAATAGAAGCCGGAAATGATGATACCAGTAAATGAGGCCAGAAAATAAATGTGTGTCGTATACATGAATCCAGAAATAACAGTACGTGTTTGTAACAGAGAATCACATACAGCTAACTAGAACTGAAATACAGTAATTGACAAATAAATGAGAGAACTATCAAAGAATGTACTCGCCTGATACTCTGAAAAGAGTAGTGTAATGTCAGATGTCTGCACCAGAGTCACAGTGTCCTAAACAGAGTAATACAGGTTATAATATGTTTAAAATAAGATGAATGGAGTCTATGATGCAATCTACATGATTTCTAGGCCAATCTAGGTCAAAGTCAACTCTAAGTCAAACCTGGTCAAACCAAGTCAACATCTGGTCAAACTAGGTCTAGGGCCAGTCAACTCAAGTCTAAACAACAACCTATAGAGTCACTCTATACACTAGGCCTAAATACATCCTATAGATACAAGTATAATTACATACATTCATGTGTACATTTCATTTGCATCTATTTATACATATATTGCATATCCCTATAATACATGTGTTACCCCACTTACCTTAGCATTGCTAAGGAACTCTCAATACCTAGGCTAAAGCCATACCCCCTCTATGTATCCTTATCTATTCTCTACTGCCTATATACATAAACCTACCCTTAGACACCACTCATCTACTAGATACCCTCTCCTCCTAAACACTAAACAGTAGGTATATAGGCTCATGGCCATTTTGGCCAGTTAACTAAGTGGCTGCCCCACATAGCACCTCACCTCATTAACCTCCTACACACATGTATACCCATAAGTTAATGTATAATTGTCTATAGTCTTACTCATAATTTGCTGCCTAACCCTCTCTCCATATCTCATACACATATCCATGAACCTACAAATACACACATGGTCTTCTGATACAACCACCACCCCATCTCACTACTGCCTAGGCTACTGCTATTGCTACCTTATCTAATGCTATTGCCAAAAGCCAAGCCAACACAGGGCAAACCAAGCAACAAGCTGCTGCTATGGCTGCAAAAGCCAGGCCAACCCAAGGCTACTGCAGCTACCACTGAATGCAAATGCAAGCCAGGCCAAGCCATCAAGGCAATGCTGCTACTGCCTTGCTTGCTGCTGAAATGCATTGCAAAGCCAGGCCACTGCAGCACCTGCAAGGCCAAGCAAAGGCTAGGCAACTGCTGCCTACTACTGCAATGCAATACAAAGCAAGGCAAGCTGCTGCCTACTGCATGCTGTAATGTGAAGCCAGGCAATGCAATGCACTGCCAAGGCAAGGCATTGCCTGTTCTGAAATGCACTGCCAACCACTGCCAAGGAGGCCAAGGTAAGGCTATCCCAAGCCTGCCTACTGCTACCTTCTACTGCACATAAGTCACATGAATCCCCATACCTATACACCTATATGTGTAACTATAAGAATACCATATCTAAACATCTAAAATCAGATTTATCTAACCAACATACATCATCCAAGTTAACTATTAAATCAAGAATCAACTCAACTCCACACATCTCATATATGCCCCTATACTCGCATCTCCATAT
The DNA here is from genome assembly GCA_029216955.1 of Iris pallida. Taxonomy (NCBI): domain Eukaryota; kingdom Viridiplantae; phylum Streptophyta; class Magnoliopsida; order Asparagales; family Iridaceae; genus Iris; species Iris pallida. The sequence goes on from JANAVB010038218.1 coordinate 5,184,624, forward strand.
AACCCAAACTCAAGGAATCCTAAACCATCATTCAAGAAATGTAAATCAGTGTAATACACTAGATAACAGTGTACTAAACTCAAGTTGTGATAGGAAACAGTGAACAATGTGCGAACCAAGATCAGGAATATAATTCCCAGGTCCTGACAGTGTCATCAATAGCAGCTGACACTAGAGTATACATGTAATTAATCATCAAAAGTTCAGTACAAACTTGAAATTATTCCCACAGTGATCAGTGATACCTATGACAGGAAACAATGTGGCAAGAAAAATGTGTGTGTGTGTGGAACAGGTGTCATAGTATCAAAAGTCAGTTGTGTGTGTGTGTGTGACACAGGCATGTGTATGATATGGGAACACAGTGAAGTGAGGGGATGAGGGATACTGTCAAAAGAAAGAAAGTGTGAGTGAGTGAAACAGTGTCAAAACAGTGTATGTGTGACAGTGTCAAAGAGGGTGATGATACCATATGATCAGGGAGCAATGTGGCAGGAAAAACAATGTGTGAGGTATTAGTTCTCAGGTTCCCATTCCAGTTTGTGTGTAGAACCTAGGTGACAGTGAAACATGTGTGCAGGAATCATTCAAGAGTGTCTCAGGAATGGAATAAATGACAGAAAATATATTCTCAGTTATTCACATTGTATCTCAGTTTAGAAGAACACAACATAGCAATCAATGTAGAGGTAAATTCAGTGAAGTGCTAAACTAAAACTCAGGTTTTTGATCAATGCAAATCTCAGGAAGCAGTGCATGTGTGGCATGTAGAGTGAGTGAGTGTAATTATCAGAGAATTGAACTATGAGAGTGAAATGTGAGGACTTGAGTGAAGTTCAGTACAGTCCATGTCAGTTTCAGTTCACAGTTACACATCAAAATCAAAAGAAGTTCCATTCCTCAACACCTAGCATCTAAGTAACTAATAAACATTATCTATGAATCTAACCATGACAATAATCATTGCAAAAGATCAGTTAAAATCAGGAAATTTCAGGATTGAAGTAGGTATCAGTGATTTCAGGATTTTAGGAGAATGAACCAATTCGAATTCAAAGAAAACATGTTAATACACAAGTTCATGGTTGGTACACATCAGACACATGTGCACGTGTCCCCACAAGCCTACACGTGTCCACGAAGTGGACACAATCGTGTCAAAACTAAAGAAATAACTGTGTCAGGAAAAACAGTGTAACATGGCCTCGTGCAGCCGTGTCGAGCCATCGTGCTCTCGACACAAGGCGACACGTGCCTCGTGCTCGTGCACGTGGGTTCGACCAACATAGGGGAACGTGTCCCACAGCCTGCAACGAATCCATACAGTGTCGTGTACAAGAAAACAGTGCGTATCAGACGCGGCTGTCGTGTGTGAGCAGTCCAATACAAAACCCGTGCGAACGCGATTTCTTCGCGAATACTCCACGAAGTCACCCCAAATTTTGGGAGAGTGGTGACAGAGGTTGCCCCCTCGTGTCCACCAAAAATCGTGTCACGAGGGGCCGTGTCGTGTCCTGTGTCGACCCCGAGCAGCAGGGCACTGCACGGTGTCCTCGTGCACGTGTTCGTGTCCAGTTTTGGACACGAAAACCAACTCAAATCGTGTTCAGACAAGTACAAACATAATCTACATATCAAGAGCTATCCAAATATATAATTTGTTTTGAAAAACATTAACATTCAATCCATTGAGGCATTCTATCGAACACCTACACAACACTACGACACGTGTCCGATACGGACACCAAACGGACACGAAAATCACCCAAATTTCAGGGACACCTAGGAGACTCCTAGATCTAGCCCTACATGCAAAGAAAACTGAAGTTTGAATCAATTTGGAGAGTTTTACCTATAGGTGCAAAAAGCATGAAAAAGCTCCAAATGGGGGATTCTTCCTCTTGGTGCCAAGTGCTCCAAATTGTCCCAAAGCTGGGATAAAACTCAGAAATCAGAAAATAGGAGAGTGTTAGGTCCTAATGCAAGAAACTAGGATCAAAAAGGAATTAAAATGGATTTATGGGGATTTTTCCAAGAGGGACAATACCTTTCCTTCTCCAATGTTGAAATAAATGAAAGAAGGAGGCAAGCCCTAGAGAACAAGTGTTTATATAGGGTGGGGATCCCTATGGCTGGTCATTTAGGGTTTGGTTAGGGTTAGGGCTTCTAGTTATGGGCCATGGGCCAAGTCATGATCAAAATAAATCACTTAGCCATAAGTCATTTCATGAAACCATAAACCATGACTTAAATCCACTAAACCAAGTCCCCTCATTCTAAAATTAGTTTCTAATGACTAAAAATAGGTTAACCTAAGTTAGACTAGGGTCACCATGACTAGGGTTAGCTTCTAGGCTAGCTCACTAGGTCTCAACAAGTCAAGTCAACCTAGAAATTCACCAATTCAACAAATCACCAAATAAATCAAATAAGTCAAAATGACCAAAATACCCCTAGGCTAAAAAATGATAATTAAATCATGCTAATGACATGGTTAGGCTCTAGGCCATGCAGTCTCTCAGGTTTCACTAGCAGCACATCAAAATCACAAGTCATGACTTAAACCAGTTTTTAAATAGTTTAAAAATAATTGAAAATCACCCAAAAATTACCATGTGAAATAAATACCAATAAATAATAATTATAATTACAAAATTTCAAAAATACCCTCATTCTGGAAAACTGGATGTTACAATCCTACCCACCTTATAAAAATTTCGTCCTCGAAATTAAGATGATCGCACCTCTCCTAGGTCAAACCCCCAAGCAATCAAAGTCGAAGCAATACAATCCTACTGGTCGTGATTCCACAGTCTCGAGCAGGGTAGCTACACTATCTAGCAATCACAAGAAATATCCTGGCAGGTACTAAGGGAAATCACACATGGAAGTGGGGAGGAAGAACAAGAAGGTCAAACCTGCTAATCCATCACCTGCGATGTCAGTCTCCTCGGCTGCCATCGCAAAAGCTCCACCCCTCTGGTGCTGAGCTACAGGTGGCCTAGCCCCCTCAAAAGGAGGTGCAATGGGACAATCTATCTTCTGGTGGGCAGCTGACCCACAGAAATAGCAAACCCTCAACCTCTTCCTGCACTGCTCCCAGATGTGTCCCGGCTTCTTGCAGTAGGAACAACTGATCGCCTTCGGGTCCTGACCCCGATACTGATGCTGCACCTGCTGAACTCCCACTGGTGCCTGCGTCTGCTGAGTCTGCACATGAGGCCTCTTGGCCTGGCCTCCGCTGCTGCTGGTACCGTGAGCGTCCCGTCCCCTCTTGAGCCTAAGCTCAAGATCATCCTCTGCCAATAAGGCTCCCGTCAAGATCTCCTCAAAAGTAGCATCTCTGTTCCCCTTGGTCAGGGACTTGACCTCCTTGACCAGACCCTTCCGGAACCTCTGGGCCTTCGCCGTCTCGCTCAACCCCTCAACAAACCTGCCAAGACGGCCAAACTCTCCCGCATACTCCTCTACTGAGAGGCTCCCCTGGACCAAGTTCTCAAACTGCGTCTCCAAGGCTCTGACTGCTGAATCTGGGAAGAACTTCTTCTTGAAGAAGCCCCTGAACTGCTCCCAAGTCTGCCCTGGTACCCCCACCCTGGGGTCCGACTGATACCAGGTGTGAGCAAGATCTCGCATCCGGCTAGCTGCAGCCTCTATCTGGAGATCTGCTGGAATCCTGGCCAAGCGGAAGATCTCCTCCATATGCTCGATCCACTCGTCGGCATATAGGATCCCCTCTGTCCCCAAAAAGTCTCTGGGGCTCATCTTCTGAAACTGCTCGATCCCCGGTGTCCTCGACTGCTGGATCACTGGTCGGGCTGCGACTGTCGTCAGGACCAACTCCATGCCTCGGTCCTGTCGGGCCTGCTGCCGGTCCATAAACTGCTGGAAATAAGCGAACATCTGTGCCGCATCCACGTATCCTGTAGGCGGCGGCTGCTGGAACTCCATCTCTGGGATGACTGGGTCCTGCCCCCGAGCTGGTGAAGGCATACCCCTAGCTGCTGCTGCTGAAGTCTCAAGATGGGCAGAGGTAGTAAGAGCTGCATCCACCTGACCCTGCTGATCTGGTTGAGAGGTGGCAGTCCCCTCTACAACAACTGCTGCATCCGAGCGATGTGATCGTATCTCCACCATCCTGAAGACAGATCGAACAAGGAAGTCAATACTGAGCAGGAATCGATTTATCAAAGGAGGACAGTTATTTCAAAGAAGGCAAATCGGTACGATATGTAGATGGCATGATTCAAAGCAGAATTTTCCTAACTGTGATTGAGTGCCTCTCCGGTAAAGCCTATCTCTCAGTCCTAACACAGGCTCGCAGCAGTACAACTAAGTCGCCGTACTACTACGATATCGCACTAATGCGACTCTCGACCTGCATGGGCCACCACTAAAAACGTGTCACGACCCGCACCCACTGTGAGGGTACGAGTACGTAACAGCGCCCAGCCTACGCCGCAGTGTCGGCGGTAGAACGCTGTTCTAAGTCTCTAACTAACCATCAACTCATGCAGCATATAATGTACTCATCATGATCAACTCCGAACGGAGGACAAGTATAAGATAAGGTATATCTCAATCACAGTCTAAGCACGATAAGATAACACAGAATTGTAACTAAGAATTTGAAGACAAAAGTAAATACTGAAATAATAACAATATCTGAAAATCTCAAATACATCTCAAGTCTCAAATCTCTATATACAACTCCAGATCTAAACAGGAAAACTAAAACAAGACAGACTAACTAAACTCCCAATCACTCCTGAGTGTCGGGGCCATGGTAGCTAAGCCATCTCCTCAGTAAAATGTAGGGCATGTGTCCTCAGGGCAATCATCTGTAAAATTTTCAACAGGTCCAGTCAGGACAGGAACGAGCACATCTCATCTAGAAAATCCAAGTAAATGACAGAAAACTATAAAGCAGTTATAGGCAGTTGTATTGATGAAATGGCAGTTTATATTCAGGTGATGGTAAGAAAGACAGATAAGTGCAAGGAAAGTAAATACTAAACAAGAGAAGAATCATAGCAATGAAGACTGTAAAAATGAACTAGCTGAACCAGGGTAATATGATATAAAGTCCAGACAACATGTAGACCAGTGTAACTCCAATGTAAGTCCAGTACAGGATGAATCTCATACAAGATGAATCCAGCAAGGGACGATTCCAGTCATAGTGATCAATGATTCCAGGGTGAGTCCAGCCTATACTCTAGCAGTGTGTTTTAAAATACCGAGATCGACATGTAAACGGCTATGGGTAATCCGGCACATCACACACCTGGCCGGGTGTGAGATGGCTATCATTCCAGTAGATTCCAGTAGGGGTGATTCCAGTAATGGGGTATGTCTACATGTCTTACTCTAGTATTTCCCCTCCCAGCAAGTGAATCCAGAATTCCGACACAATGATTCAAGATGAGTCCAGCCAAGTACAATGATACCAGTAAATGATTCCGGGGTGATTCCAGTAAATGATTCCAGTAATAGAAGCCGGAAATGATGATACCAGTAAATGAGGCCAGAAAATAAATGTGTGTCGTATACATGAATCCAGAAATAACAGTACGTGTTTGTAACAGAGAATCACATACAGCTAACTAGAACTGAAATACAGTAATTGACAAATAAATGAGAGAACTATCAAAGAATGTACTCGCCTGATACTCTGAAAAGAGTAGTGTAATGTCAGATGTCTGCACCAGAGTCACAGTGTCCTAAACAGAGTAATACAGGTTATAATATGTTTAAAATAAGATGAATGGAGTCTATGATGCAATCTACATGATTTCTAGGCCAATCTAGGTCAAAGTCAACTCTAAGTCAAACCTGGTCAAACCAAGTCAACATCTGGTCAAACTAGGTCTAGGGCCAGTCAACTCAAGTCTAAACAACAACCTATAGAGTCACTCTATACACTAGGCCTAAATACATCCTATAGATACAAGTATAATTACATACATTCATGTGTACATTTCATTTGCATCTATTTATACATATATTGCATATCCCTATAATACATGTGTTACCCCACTTACCTTAGCATTGCTAAGGAACTCTCAATACCTAGGCTAAAGCCATACCCCCTCTATGTATCCTTATCTATTCTCTACTGCCTATATACATAAACCTACCCTTAGACACCACTCATCTACTAGATACCCTCTCCTCCTAAACACTAAACAGTAGGTATATAGGCTCATGGCCATTTTGGCCAGTTAACTAAGTGGCTGCCCCACATAGCACCTCACCTCATTAACCTCCTACACACATGTATACCCATAAGTTAATGTATAATTGTCTATAGTCTTACTCATAATTTGCTGCCTAACCCTCTCTCCATATCTCATACACATATCCATGAACCTACAAATACACACATGGTCTTCTGATACAACCACCACCCCATCTCACTACTGCCTAGGCTACTGCTATTGCTACCTTATCTAATGCTATTGCCAAAAGCCAAGCCAACACAGGGCAAACCAAGCAACAAGCTGCTGCTATGGCTGCAAAAGCCAGGCCAACCCAAGGCTACTGCAGCTACCACTGAATGCAAATGCAAGCCAGGCCAAGCCATCAAGGCAATGCTGCTACTGCCTTGCTTGCTGCTGAAATGCATTGCAAAGCCAGGCCACTGCAGCACCTGCAAGGCCAAGCAAAGGCTAGGCAACTGCTGCCTACTACTGCAATGCAATACAAAGCAAGGCAAGCTGCTGCCTACTGCATGCTGTAATGTGAAGCCAGGCAATGCAATGCACTGCCAAGGCAAGGCATTGCCTGTTCTGAAATGCACTGCCAACCACTGCCAAGGAGGCCAAGGTAAGGCTATCCCAAGCCTGCCTACTGCTACCTTCTACTGCACATAAGTCACATGAATCCCCATACCTATACACCTATATGTGTAACTATAAGAATACCATATCTAAACATCTAAAATCAGATTTATCTAACCAACATACATCATCCAAGTTAACTATTAAATCAAGAATCAACTCAACTCCACACATCTCATATATGCCCCTATACTCGCATCTCCATATAACCCAAACTCAAGGAATCCTAAACCATCATTCAAGAAATGTAAATCAGTGTAATACACTAGATAACAGTGTACTAAACTCAAGTTGTGATAGGAAACAGTGAACAATGTGCGAACCAAGATCAGGAATATAATTCCCAGGTCCTGACAGTGTCATCAATAGCAGCTGACACTAGAGTATACATGTAATTAATCATCAAAAGTTCAGTACAAACTTGAAATTATTCCCACAGTGATCAGTGATACCTATGACAGGAAACAATGTGGCAAGAAAAATGTGTGTGTGTGTGGAACAGGTGTCATAGTATCAAAAGTCAGTTGTGTGTGTGTGTGTGACACAGGCATGTGTATGATATGGGAACACAGTGAAGTGAGGGGATGAGGGATACTGTCAAAAGAAAGAAAGTGTGAGTGAGTGAAACAGTGTCAAAACAGTGTATGTGTGACAGTGTCAAAGAGGGTGATGATACCATATGATCAGGGAGCAATGTGGCAGGAAAAACAATGTGTGAGGTATTAGTTCTCAGGTTCCCATTCCAGTTTGTGTGTAGAACCTAGGTGACAGTGAAACATGTGTGCAGGAATCATTCAAGAGTGTCTCAGGAATGGAATAAATGACAGAAAATATATTCTCAGTTATTCACATTGTATCTCAGTTTAGAAGAACACAACATAGCAATCAATGTAGAGGTAAATTCAGTGAAGTGCTAAACTAAAACTCAGGTTTTTGATCAATGCAAATCTCAGGAAGCAGTGCATGTGTGGCATGTAGAGTGAGTGAGTGTAATTATCAGAGAATTGAACTATGAGAGTGAAATGTGAGGACTTGAGTGAAGTTCAGTACAGTCCATGTCAGTTTCAGTTCACAGTTACACATCAAAATCAAAAGAAGTTCCATTCCTCAACACCTAGCATCTAAGTAACTAATAAACATTATCTATGAATCTAACCATGACAATAATCATTGCAAAAGATCAGTTAAAATCAGGAAATTTCAGGATTGAAGTAGGTATCAGTGATTTCAGGATTTTAGGAGAATGAACCAATTCGAATTCAAAGAAAACATGTTAATACACAAGTTCATGGTTGGTACACATCAGACACATGTGCACGTGTCCCCACAAGCCTACACGTGTCCACGAAGTGGACACAATCGTGTCAAAACTAAAGAAATAACTGTGTCAGGAAAAACAGTGTAACATGGCCTCGTGCAGCCGTGTCGAGCCATCGTGCTCTCGACACAAGGCGACACGTGCCTCGTGCTCGTGCACGTGGGTTCGACCAACATAGGGGAACGTGTCCCACAGCCTGCAACGAATCCATACAGTGTCGTGTACAAGAAAACAGTGCGTATCAGACGCGGCTGTCGTGTGTGAGCAGTCCAATACAAAACCCGTGCGAACGCGATTTCTTCGCGAATACTCCACGAAGTCACCCCAAATTTTGGGAGAGTGGTGACAGAGGTTGCCCCCTCGTGTCCACCAAAAATCGTGTCACGAGGGGCCGTGTCGTGTCCTGTGTCGACCCCGAGCAGCAGGGCACTGCACGGTGTCCTCGTGCACGTGTTCGTGTCCAGTTTTGGACACGAAAACCAACTCAAATCGTGTTCAGACAAGTACAAACATAATCTACATATCAAGAGCTATCCAAATATATAATTTGTTTTGAAAAACATTAACATTCAATCCATTGAGGCATTCTATCGAACACCTACACAACACTACGACACGTGTCCGATACGGACACCAAACGGACACGAAAATCACCCAAATTTCAGGGACACCTAGGAGACTCCTAGATCTAGCCCTACATGCAAAGAAAACTGAAGTTTGAATCAATTTGGAGAGTTTTACCTATAGGTGCAAAAAGCATAAAAAAGCTCCAAATGGGGGATTCTTCCTCTTGGTGCCAAGTGCTCCAAATTGTCCCAAAGCTGGGATAAAACTCAGAAATCAGAAAATAGGAGAGTGTTAGGTCCTAATGCAAGAAACTAGGATCAAAAAGGAATTAAAATGGATTTATGGGGATTTTTCCAAGAGGGACAATACCTTTCCTTCTCCAATGTTGAAATAAATGAAAGAAGGAGGCAAGCCCTAGAGAACAAGTGTTTATATAGGGTGGGGATCCCTATGGCTGGTCATTTAGGGTTTGGTTAGGGTTAGGGCTTCTAGTTATGGGCCATGGGCCAAGTCATGATCAAAATAAATCACTTAGCCATAAGTCATTTCATGAAACCATAAACCATGACTTAAATCCACTAAACCAAGTCCCCTCATTCTAAAATTAGTTTCTAATGACTAAAAATAGGTTAACCTAAGTTAGACTAGGGTCACCATGACTAGGGTTAGCTTCTAGGCTAGCTCACTAGGTCTCAACAAGTCAAGTCAACCTAGAAATTCACCAATTCAACAAATCACCAAATAAATCAAATAAGTCAAAATGACCAAAATACCCCTAGGCTAAAAAATGATAATTAAATCATGCTAATGACATGGTTAGGCTCTAGGCCATGCAGTCTCTCAGGTTTCACTAGCAGCACATCAAAATCACAAGTCATGACTTAAACCAGTTTTTAAATAGTTTAAAAATAATTGAAAATCACCCAAAAATTACCATGTGAAATAAATACCAATAAATAATAATTATAATTACAAAATTTCAAAAATACCCTCATTCTGGAAAACTGGATGTTACAATTAGATTGAAGCATGCATGTGTCTGTATGCCGAGGTTCGGGATTAGCTAGTCGATTACAATAGTTCATAGTTAATATGAACGTGTCTCATTCATTCAATTCAATAAGACGACTAACTAGTCTCTCAGTTCCAACTAGGAACACATGATCAATTATTAGTAAAATTATCCATCAATGTTAATTTGTACCAAGGCAAGAAAGTCAACTATTATAGAGCAAATAGAAACACCAAGGTTAGATTACGCTAGGGTTGGTCTATGCCCAAGTCAGGCTACGCTCAAGTCAGGCTACGCTCAAGTCAGGTACGACTCCTTACTATCCAAGCCAGCATACGCAAGACATACGCTTCCAAAAGGCAGCGTATGAACTCCATACGACTCCTTACTATCCAAGCCAGCGTACGCAAGTCATACGCTTCCAAAAGGCAGCGTATGAACTCCATACGACTCCTTACTATCCAAGCCAGCGTACGCAAGTCATACGCTTCCAAAAGGCAGCGTATGAACTCCATACGACTCCTTACTATCCAAGCCAGCGTACGCAAGTCATACGCTTCCAAAAGGCAGCGTATGAACTCCATACGACTCCTTACTATCCATGCCAGCGTACGCAAGTCATACGCTTCCAAAAGGCAGCGTATGAACTCCATACGACTCCTTACTATCCAAGCCAGCGTACGCAAGACATACGCTTCCAAAAGGCAGCGTATGAATCAAACTGCGCTACGCTAAAGAGCGCGCGCAACTCAGTGGCGCAAGCTAAAAAGCTAGCGCACACTGCTCACTGTCTTTCTAACACAGCAAGAACTCCATGGTTTGCACCCAAGGCTTCAAAAGTCCATAACTTGGTCAAAACAAGTCCAAATCCAACTTTCCAACGGTCAAAATTGGGTAGAATAAAATTTTTTACAACATGGGACCATCAAAACTTGCAAACAAAGAAGTTTGATAGATCAAAACCACCAAAATATGAAAATAACTAATTTCTAGATCTACAAAAATTAAGACTTCGAAATAAAAAATGCCAAGTTCTAAACTCTCTTAGGATCATGAGAGGAAGATACATGAACTATAAAAACATGGGTTCTCATGGGAAGCAAGTTGTACTTACCTACGGTTTGGTAGGTGGAGGGAGTGATGAGGAAGAAGAAGAAGAGTGATGGTGAAGGAAAAATAATGAAAAGAGAGAAAGGGGGGTGGCTTTAAATGAAAAGGTGGTGGTAGGTGGGGGTGTTAGGTTTTGTTCATGATGAACCAACTAACTAAACCAAACCAAGCCGAACCCAAAGTCTAGCTAAAGCAGAGAAATAAAAGCAGAAAGTAAAATGCAGATAATTAATTAACATGAATTTAAAGGAATTTAAATACATGATAATATATGATAAATATTAAATAAATATATTTGAGTAGTACATGTATAAAAATATGCATTCTGGGAACGGGGAGTGACAAGAATGCGGTCAGTCTCGCACAAGAAGTGGTTGGCCGCCTTGCCATGGCATGATGCAACAGTAGCTGCCTCTACTATTTGATCTAGCTACTTGCCGCGACCCACGCAAGGCCGCACGAGGCATCCTGGATGAAGGCTTCGTCGGTGCACATAGCACACTGATCGGCGATGGGTGTCCAGAGGAGGGACATTGCGGCTAGGCGCTGGGATGCCGGTTCCCGGTCAGCTACCCCGCAAGATGGCCTCGACTGTGACGTGGTCACCAGGGTGCACGAGGATGGAGGGAGAGGGCTTGTGCAAACGTGGAAGGAGAGGAGGAATATGGGACCTTGAGAGTTGCGGCTAGGGTTAAGAGCTATCTTACTGTTGTACGTACGCAACTATTTATATAGGGAAAAAATGGTAGGAAGAACGGTGTAGGCTTGGGCTTGGGCTTAGCTGATCCTAATACTTAACCCATATATAGTCTCTTCTCTCTCTAATATATATAGATGACAGATTGTGGGTATATAATGCCTAGGATTAGTATGCTATTATCTGGCTAATCTAATTACTCTGCTATCATATAGGTAACTACCATTTGCATATAAGCTTTAGTGGCCCAAAATGATATACTTGGTTATGTATATAAAAATATTATTAACCCAACTTAGTTAAATATTAACAGAGTTAGAATTTCCACATAATAATTTAGTAAATAAATAAAATAATATAAAATTTATGGAAGGGGGTTTACTGTGCTGTTGCTTCTTCTTCTCCTTCTCATTTGGATGTTATTGCTACTTCTTCTTTTCTTTTGATGTTGCTACTGGATGCGGCTGGATGCTGCTGCTTCTACTTTTAGGTATGTTTTGTACCACGTGTTATGGGTTTCGGGTCGACGCTGATTTTTTTTTGAAAACTGACCTAGGTGGCCGCCTTTTTCTCCAAGCGACTGCGCCTAGGCTGTCGCCCTACCGTCTGGAGCCACCTAGGAAGCCGCATAAAGTCGCCTTTTAAGCATGGCCGTCTACATGTCGATTCTGACCGAATCTTGGGCGGTGAGTGGTCGCCCAATGCCTAGGCGACGTATAGGCGCCACTTAGATCCGCCTTTTAGAACACTAATTCAAATGGACCGACAATTGTGAAACTAGCTTCCAAGAACTAACACGGTGGCTCATTTAGTTCCAATTATTGCGCTTCCAAATGGAACAGTGGATTTCAGATTTACAGTAATGCATCAGAACCGAGCTTAGGATGTGTACTTGTATAAAATGGGAAGGTGATATCATATGCCTCTAGACAGTTAAAGCTGCATTAAAGGAATGACCTTATTTATGATTTAGAACTGGTAGCGATTGTTTTTTGCTTTGAAACTATAGCAGCACTATTTTTATGGAGTGGCGTATGATATTTCTATCGACAACAAGTGCTTTAAATATATATATTCACTTAGAATGATATAAATTTGTGGCGAAGATTATGATTTGATCTAACTTATCAAAGATTACTATTTGACGATCGCTTACATACCGGGAAAGGCTAATATGGAAGCGGATGTGTTGAGTCAAAAAATTGTGGGAACACTCTAAATAGCAAGCAATATACTGAAGACTTAGAGAGCATGGATAATGAATTTCGAATTCGTGGCCTGAATGCGCAATTGCCTCAACTATGACTTGAATTAAGTTTTCTTGAGAAAATAATCATTGCATGCATAAAAGTAAGATGGGCTCCTACAAAAGATATGTGGACTGATGGAAAAAGGGAAAGCAACCAATTTTATCATGCATGAAGATGGTTTATTGCAGCTAAAAAGAAGGTTATGTGTTCCAAAAGGTAAGGCCCTCTAGAAAGCGATGCTGACATAGGCTCACTATGCCAAGTAAGCGTTGCATTCGGGTAGTAGAAAAATGTATAAAAATATGTGTACAACTTTTTGGTGGTACGAAATGAAGAAAGAAATGTCTCTCTTTGTCTCGAAATGTTTAGTTTGTCAGCGAGTGAAGGCAAAACACCGAAAGCTTGGTGAAGAGATACAAAACCTCGTTATTTCATAGTGGAAATAGGATTCACACCACTATGGATTCAATAGTAGGCTTGACAAAGATGCAACAGGAGAATGATACGATTTGGGTCATAGTAGATCGATTGACCAAGTTGGCACATTTTATCGCAATTAGAGTTTCTTGGAACATCGATCGATTAGCCCAGCTTTATTTGGACGAGATTGTACTGTTACACGGAGTGCCAATTTCAGTATTGTCGGATCAAAATGGATGATTCATATACGCTTCTGGAATAGTCTGCAGTCAACAATGGGAAGTTCAGTTCATCGTATCAACCTCAAATTGATGGCAAAACTAAAATAGTGAATCAAATTCTAGAAGACATGTCGTGGCTATGTGCAATAAATTTAAACATAAGATAGGATACCCACTTATTGTTAACAAAATTTGCTTATAATAATAGTTATCAATCAAGTATTCAGATGTGCAGTATGAAGCATTATATATGTTGGAAACGCGTTGTGACCCAAACCAGAGTTGGCTCATGAGGTACGATATTGAATTGGGCCCATATGCCTTAAAAGAGAATTCTCATGTAAGGCCTGAACCAATTCCAATTATCTACACCACATGATCCCTACCTTCTAACCGATGTGGGACTAAATTACCAACTCCATTGTCACCCCCTATTTGAGCTCAACCGAAAACGAGACACGATCCAACAATCTCTACCTTAGCCCATTTTTGCTAGCCGAATAACCTTAGCACCTTGCTACATTTGTCCGTTCCCGCTAGTCGAATAACCTTAGCATCCATGCTTCCTTTTATTCAGCCTTAGCACTCCTTGCTACCTTTTTATTTGTTCCCGCTAGCCGAGCACCCAGGAGATCTAACATATTGTTATCTCGATTCGTTTGACCATATAACCAAATCGACACGTTCATCCATACTACTATTGTGTGCCAACCACAATATTTTGCTTCACCTTGGGCTCGTCAAACCCACCTTTGAAGCCAATTCGTGTAGTTGATGCTCCTACGTACTCCACCTTGAGAAGAGAGCTAGTATATCCGTGTATACATATGAACGTTCAGTACCATCTGTCTCGAACCAATTAGAGCCGTTCAAACTAGTCCCGTAATCATGTGCTCTGATACCACTTGTTGGGAATACTGTGTGACCTAAATTGGAGTTGGCCCATGAGATGCGATATTGAATTGGGCCCATATTACTTAAAAATGATTATCATGTAAGGCCTGAACCAATCCCAATTATTTATACCACAATGTCTCACCTCCTAACCGACGTGGGACTAAATTACCAACTCCATTGTTACCCCCATTTGAGTGCTCAATCGAAAATGAGATACAACCCAACAATATGGACAGAAGTGTTGACATGTTGGTCAACCATATGTTGGAATAAAGTCAGTGAACGATAGGTACTTGGACCAAAGCTAGTTAAGTATGCCATTGAAAAGATCTGCATGATTTACGAGAAGTTATGTGTGGCATAAAGTCGGTAGAAGTGTTATGCTGATATCCATCGACGACCTAGTTCATGGTGGATGACTATGTGTTTTTGAAAGTATCACCAACACATGGAGTTATGCGATTTGGTATGAAAGGCAAGTTGAGTCTGATATTTGTTGGCCCATTTAAGATCCTTAAGCGAGTTGCTCCATTTGCCTATCAAATCGCATTACCAACGGCGTTGGTTGAAGTGCATAATATTTTCGTGTTCCTCAACAGCGAAAGTACGTGTATGATCCAAGTTATGTGGTAGACTTTGATCAAATGGGACTATAAGTAGACTTGTCTTACGCATACGAGCATGTTCAAATTTAGACAATAAGACAAATGTTTTATGGAATAATGTTGTCTCTTTGGTTCGCGTGTTATGGCATAATTATTCTATCGAAGAATCGACTTGGGAGCTCGAAGCGGAGATGAAGAAATTTTTTCCTTATTTGATCGACGTGGGTTTTGTTTTAAGTTTCGATAACTAAACTTTTCTTAATGGGTTATTATGTAGTGTCCCATGCCTGTTGGTGTAACACCCACTTTTCTAAAATGAGGATAATTTTGAACTTTTGTAAAAGTTTATTATTTAATAATAGGATTTATGATTTATGAGAATTTTTAATTAATTTAATACTATTTAAAATTGGTGAATTATAATTTTGATGTGTTAGCTAATGAACCCTAGAACTGTTGAGCCTAGAGATTAACCATGACCATGGGAACCTAATCATGTGATTAGAATGACTATTTACAACTTTTTAGGCTAAGAATATTTTGGTCATTTTGTGACTTTTGAATTATTTAAGATTTTGATTAATTGGTAAATTTTAGATTATTTTAATAATATTTAAATTGATGTATTATGATTTTGGTCATTTTTCATATTTTAATATTTTGGGATTTATATTTTTAATATTGTTTTTATTGGATTTATTTAGTCGGGTTTGAGTTTCGTATCGTTCCGACTTGTATTGTGACCCGGGTGGCTTAAACTGTAGATGGGACCCAATATTAAGTTAAGCATGGCCCACAAAATCCAACATTTAAGTTAGTTAATTAAATTAATTTTTATCATGTTAGAATGGTTAAGTTAGAGACTCAAAACTAGATCATTTTGACCCCAAACTTGAACCTAGTCTAGACTTAACCATATGAGACTAGAGAGGGGCAATTAGGACATTTCCCATTAGCCCTAATGGACTCTTTATGGTAGCCACCTTTAGGGGAGAATGATTCATTTCATTCATTACAATCTTGCCTCTTTTATTTTCCTTTTGTTCTTCTCTAATTTTAGAGAGCCTTTTCATTTATTTGATCTCCAAATCAAATCATTCCTTCACCAAACCTTCCCTCAATCATTCCCATTCTCCAAGGGAAGGGTGCTACCAAGGATTGGAAGAGGAGTGCAAGAATGAGTGTCCACTTTGAGGGATCTTCGTATCGGAGCCGTGTCCTAAAGGATTTCATTGGGATTCCACTCCCAATAGGTAAAACCCATCATCTAAATCGATTTCCTTTGCATATAAATTAGTTTCGAATCCGTAGGATCCATCCTTATGCATGTGTCCCATTTAAATTCAAATTTGAGGCCATTTGGAGCTCTCTTGAGGATTTTAGATATGTGTCTTGTGTCCTACTTGATAGATCCCAAATTAGGACACCCCATGTGTATGTATGTATGATAATAGTTTAAATAGATATTTAAATTCAGTTTTAGAATGGTTAGAGAGTGGATTGATCTTAGTTAGGATGGTTAGAATGAGTTTCATTTGGATACCTATGTTTGTATCCAAGTATCTTGGTCTATATGTGTTCTTTTGTCCAAAACAACTCAAATTCGTCATAATATTCATCCACGTTTTTATTAACAAAAGCAACTTAGAAATGTCATAACTTTTAGCTTAGAACTCCGATTTATCTTCTGTTTTTTTAAAAGAATCGTATCGAAGTTAGCTTTCTAAATATATATCTTATTAAGCTAAATTCTTTTTGTAACTTTCTGTAGAATTATTTGAGTGTCAGATGTACGAAAGACGAACGTGTTTCGGTATTTTCGCAATTTTGGGAGCTTTCGGACAAGAAAATGTGATCCGTTTGAAGTTTCGGAAAGCTAACATGTCCTAGAATTTAGTAGAGGCCTAATTGGTATAGTATTGGTTTTAAATAGAAGAGTGACTATACGATATATGCATTTTGTGTAACCTATGAGCCTATGTAGTATGGGTATTAAATGAATATAGAGTATGTAATACATGATATGTTAGATGAATAAAATGATATATATATATGATATATATCCTCTTTACATTAATATATATATATATATATATATATATATATATATATATATATATATATATATATATATATATATATGGTTGAATGCAAGCATGTAGGAATGTAATTAATATAATGTATGTAAGCAACGCATAAATGCATGAATGAAAGAATGATATACAATGTATACATGAAAGTATATAATAAATGCTAGATATGAATGCAAGGTATACATGTAATGATATATATGAATGCATAATATATAAATAATATAATATAATATATAATGATAGCATGTATGGTAATGTAGAATATATGATGCAAGCATGTATATGTCCACTGTTTTTCCTTTTCCTTACATTTTCCTTCCCTTCCCTTTCCATTTCAGTTTCTCCCTTTTTTCTCTTCTATTTTTACATGTTATATACAATATATATAATGTATAGATGCATGTAAGTATGTAATATGCATGAATGAATGTCATATATGAATGAATCAATCAATCAAAGGTATAAGTAAAATATAATACATTGTAATGAATGTTAACATATATAATATATAAAAGTATGTATGTAAATGTGCATGAATGTATATATCTATGTAACTATGTAAATATGCATGATGTAACATATGCCTATATATATAAAAATGTATGTAATATGGATATGCATGTATGTATGAAGGTATGTATTTATATATATTATCTATTTTATATTATGCATTGTTGTGGTTCACATTGTCTTGTGGTTGTGTGAGTGCTAGCCTAGGCTTGGTTAGGCCTAGTGAGACTTGTTAGACTTTTTTGGACTAGGACTTGACCTAGTTGACATAATTTGACTAGTGTGGTTGACTAGAGTTGACCAAGTGTTGACTTTAGTCTAGTTTGACCTAGACAGCATGCAGATGCATTGTACATTTTATTTATCATCTCTCGTATACATCTTGACCTGTGTTGCTCTAAATAGGACTCTGTGGCTTCAGTTTGGACCTCTATACCTATAAGCTGTTCAGGTTATCAGGCGAGTACATTCTCTGACCGTTTCATACTTGTCTGGATTTATATTCTTGCTCTAGATTACTGTACTTGATGCTGACACGATTGTTATCACGAATTGGTACTATATGGATCTTCTTTTAAGATATTATTCCCTTGTATTCACTAAATATATATTATGATGTGCGTTTTACTTACATATTGTATTTATTGAATACCCTTATCCTTGTATACTCATTGTGCATATTGTACTCTCATTATCACATGAGTCTCATGGATAGACCATTGTACAACTATTGTATAACATTGTATAACATTGTACACTATTGTATAAGATAACGTAACTGGAGTGGATCCTTGTGTATTGATTGGGGATGGGAAGTAGAATTGGTTATGTAATCAAATCCTATTGTGCAATATTGTATAACTATTGTATATGTCCATTGTGCACTCACGTACAATGGAGTTACCATTGTATTGTCCTAAACCGTTTACATAACCATATTGTACTCTAAATCAAATATTGCTTACGGTTCTTACTTATCATATATAGATATTTCCTATTATCAAATTTCTGCTGTTTTTCAAATACATTCTTCTTTCAGCGTTTCATGTATCTTACTCTATTGCATGCTTTATATTTCCTAACTTGATATGAACTGCGTGAGATATTTTGTGCTCGCTCCTGTCCTGACTGGACCTGTTGATAAATTTTACAGATAGCTTGGAGGTTGCCTGCTAGCCTAGAGGAGACACAGTAGAGGTTGTATAGATAGTTATTTTAGTTGTCTTGAGTTGTATTTACTTTATAGATTACTGTATTTGAGATTTGAGATGTTTTCTGGGTTTGTGTATCTTAGACACTTAGACTTCTATCTGCGGTATCTCTTTGTGGATTTCATATTTTATCTATCTTTTATCATGCTCTACCTTAGATGTGATTGAGACTGTATTTGCTATGTCACCTCCATTCGGAGTGTATATACTGTACAGGTACCTTTATATTGTTAGATGTTCGACCTAGGACAGCGTTCTACCGTCGACACTGCTGTCATGCCCCAGAACCAAAATACTGGAGAGCGGGGGCGGACATAGCCAGCTACGTATAATGAAATGGAATCCATCTCACTATAAGGTCACGGTTGTCTAGAAATTTGAGGGTTTATCTACAAGCCATCAGTGTCTTAAGGTCATAAATTATCCTATCGTCTCAATCTCAACCAACTAGTAATAGTTACAAGATATCAGACCACCAAATATACAATTGTAAGGCGTCCCAAACATTACATATCCAGACGATCATGAAGCTAGTCGTACAAAATGTAAGGACTAGCAAGAGTTAAGTCATACATGATCAACCTCGAGTTGCCAATCATGTTTATAGTCCGTAGGCAGACAGAAAGTAAAGTGCATCGAGCTAACAGGTGCTCGTCGGCTAAATGCCTCAAAAGAATAATGTACAATAGAGTGAGAGAGCCAAAATAATCCACTCGTTGCCAGGATTCCCTCTAGTGGTCACCATGTGGCTGGAAGGCAGGTAGATCCTTTGCTGCTGCTCCGGTATCTGGCCATACAAAACCAGCTAGGTCAGACCCCAGAAAGAGCAAGTGCCACAAAGGAGGCTTTACTTAAGAACTAAAACCAGCAATTAGCACAATAATATAATTACATAATAAGAGATAGTAATTTAAGAAAAAGTATGACAGGTGAATATAAAAGACAATCTTGTACAGAATCGATAAAAGACAGAACATATGGAAGAGCATGACAGGGTGATATACGATGAGATAACCATGGGACTATTCAGATAACCAGGTTACAACCCGTAAACCAAATAAGGACCGAGGTTGTAACCCTTCGTCTGAACAGAACTTGGTTTCTCCCACCATTTATTGGCAAGGTAAATATAAGAAATTTGGTCATGCAATTATTCATGATATAGAATTAAGATAAAGCACGAGTAATCATGTCATGCCAGAAATTGTACAGGATCAGGACGAGACAAAGCTGGACTAGACTTCATCCAATCAATCACGGCCAAACAATAATTACGGCTTGCTACTTTAACTAACTAAGGTTATCACAGGCCTAGTTACTAGCAAAATGCAATTAGAATCCCAAGTCCGGTTACCTGTTTGTTACTACCTGAGTGATCCCAGCAAGAAAAGAAAAAGGTAGCAGGATATAACAGACACACTGTAGTAAGATACATGTGTCCTAAGGTACCACACTCGACGGCGGGCTGGGAGTGCGCTCATCTCGACGGATAGCAACAAATCCCGTATATATATATATATAAGGCCGGGACCAAAGGGGCAACAGATAACTGGGAAATTCTCCATGAACTATTTGATCAATCTAGTCATTAATCTAGCCAGATTCAGTATGAATCCCTGACCGTGGGAAACCAGGGATTCATGTCCTAGACATGATGCGAGACAAGACTGGTTGCTTACACAAGCACATTCAATACAATCACCCACGGTGTCAAGAATTCACTTAGCATGTCAAGTTAGCCATCGCAACAGCGTATCAAGGTTATCGTGTCAAGATTACTTGTCAAGATTACTTGTCAAAGGTGCACCACGACGGGTCACCATCGTGTCATGTTACTTATCAAGATTACTTATCAAGGCAAGGGTGCGTCACGACGGACCACCATCAAGAATTATCATGTTAAATTACTTGTCAAGAGTGCACCACCACGGGTCACTGTCATGTCATGTGTAGCAGGTCAAGTTATCAAGTCAGGAGTGCACCACGGCGGGCCACTATCAAGCATTGTTCAATTATCATTCCAAACGTAATAAATAAATAAATTCAGAATTATCAAGTTCATGACAAAAGACGTAAGGATATAAAATGGACGTTAAATATCTAATAAAATATCAATATACAGGGCTATAGGAGATCCAGGGTAAGTAGGGTCAGGTCCAGTTGCGCCTAAGTCAGACTGCGCTCAGGTCAGGCTACGCTCAGGTCAGCTTACGCTCAGGTCAGGCTACGCTCAGGTCAGGCTACGCTCAGGTCAGCATACGCTCAGGCAGCATACGCTCAGGCAGTATACGCTCAGGCAGCATATGCTCAGTCAGCATACGCTCAGGTAGCATACGCTCAGTCAGCATACGCTCAGGCAGCATACGCTCAGTCACCCAAGTCAGCATATGCAAGACATACGCTTCCAAAAGGCAGCGTATGAGGTCCATACGACTCCTTGTCACCCAAGTCAGCGTATGCAAGACATACGCTTCCAAAAGGCAGCGTATGAGGTCCATACTGCGCTTCGCTAAAGAGCACGCACAGCTCAGTGACGCAAGCTAAAAAGCTCGTGTACTGCTCACTGTCTTCTCCAAAACAGCAAGAACTCCATGGTTTGAACCCAAAGCTTCAAAAGTTCATAACTTGGTCAAAACAAGTCCAAATTCGACTTTTCAAAGGTCAAAATTGGGTAGAATAAAATTCTCTACAACATGGAACCATCAAAACTTAAAAACAAAGAAGTTTGATAGATCAAAACCACCAAAATCTGAAAATAATTAATTTCTAGATCTACAAAAATCAAAGCCTCAAAATAGAAAATGACAAGTTCTAATGTGTCTTAGAAACATGAGGAAAAGCTAATGGAACAATAAAAATAGGCTCTCTTGTGGAAGCAAGTTGCACTTGCCTAAGGGGTGTTGGTGTTGTGTAGAGGAAGGAAGAAGAAGATGGAGAAATAAATAAGAGAATAATGATGAGAGAGAAGGTTGGTGGAGATATTATAAGGGTGGGTTGTGTTGTGTTGAGGATGGAGTATAGGTTAAAGTGGTCCAATGCATATTAAACCAAATCAAACCAATTCTCCTCCACAAAATAAACCAAGCCAGGTAAAACCCAATTACGAGAACCAAAATCTGCAAGTCAAGCCAATTACAAGTACATGCCAAAATATGAGAAAATAAATACAGGTCTGAAATACATGTAAGCTTGACAAAATACATATTCAGAATATGGGTGTTACAACTGCGGCGTAGGATGGACGTACCCACTTCTCATGCCCTTACTCTAGGGTGCGGGTCGTGACACGTTTTTAGTGGTGGCCCACGTATATCGAGTTTGTGTAGTGATATTCGAACTAGAGTACCACTACAGCCTGCAGTAGGATTATGATATATTTTTGAAGGTACTCAATCACAGTTAGGATCCCTTTTGAGATTCCTGGGATGATCCTTGAGAATCTCATTATAAAATATCTCAAAATTTGATTCTAATAGTTTATAGTTATCTTTCTTGGTTAGTTAATGAATTTGATTTTTGGGTATCCATTTTTAATTTAATTTAATTTTTGTCAAGATGAAATTATATGGGCTAGGTCATCTAAGTTATAGAATCTAGTCTTCTACGGTCACATTAGCCAGCATGGTGAGGACATATAGTCTGACTTTGGATATATTTCTCGGGTGTGGGAATTTAAGGTTTTTGCAGCCAAGCTAGCGGCATCGCAAAAATTTTAAATACCATGATTCTAGAGGTATGTGCCTAAGTCGAGGACTTTGTGATTATCGTAGACTTGCTTACTAGTATGACGAGGATTTAGAGTACCATGATTTTGGATAGACGCATATGATTATCAGATTGTACCTTAAATGTTCTTGAACATATTTTCTCTACTTTTGTTTCAGTTATTCTAAAAAAAAGAATTATTGTTTGTTTTGTTTGTTTTGCTTCTCATTATTTAACTTAGGAGTAGCTTTAGCTGTATTATAAACCTTGTGTAACTTCTTACTATGAATTTCTTCTTAATACAATGAATCGATGATTTTGCTAGAATTATCTTGGATTTGATATTATAGCTCTGGTTTCAAAATGGTTCTTCTTTTAAACAGATAAGCAGAACAGATTTTATCGTTATTTTTTTCTTGCTATTATTCTTGTATTAAATAATAATAATAATAATAAAACTGTCTTGATTACATCAATCACCTACTTGCAATCTTGGTAGGAATCTAAATGTTGGTCTTGATATGGAATTTGATTTTTATATTAGGACATGAGAATATATATATAGCGGACACAGACACTTTGTCTGACACGTATGCATGCTACACTTTGATTACCAACCCATCTAAATATATATTAAAATGTTGTTGATGTTAAATTCTCAAAACCCCAATATCTCTGACACAATACAGTATCAGAGAATAGTTCTCTATTTTTTTTCCAGTTTAAATTCGTAATTTAAATATAAATTTCATATTATTAGTTGTTGTTTACATCACTGCACATGTATTTATATACAGGGTTTCAATTCTTATTGAAATTGGTTCAGTTTTGTGTTTAAATTTGTCAAATCTGAGACCGTGTGCATATTAACCCTTTAACACTGGATTCTAAGTGATTAGTTCAATTTGCAGTTTTTAAATGTAATGTTTTGAGCCATATACATTGTTGTATGTAGGGATATAATGTTAGGTTTCATACTCTTACATGTTAGGTTGTTGTTGTGGTGAACATTGGGTTGGTTTTGATGTTCGAATTTTACCAAAATCCTGAAACTGAATACATGTTAACATTTTTCACATTGATTTTAAATGTTTAGTTCAATTTCAGATTTAATACGTAATGTTAAACTGAAATGAATGATTGAACCCTTTATTTTAAGTTATAACCCCTGTACTCTTGATACTCTACACTAATGTACACTAATGTTCACAACTGCCATGTAAACCTAACCCTTCATCTCTATGTTATGTTCATATATCTATATAGGTATATATACATATATATATAGTTTATGCATACTGTTATAATGTATATAGATACATAACTAAATCTCTACCTCTCTATACATATAGATATATGTGTATATATGGTTAGCCATGCATGTTATGAGTAAATAGGTTGTGCATTGCAGATTGTTTAACCAATATGCCATGAGTAGTGTAACTTGATAGCTATTGTTTTGAAACCCAAATCCTCCTATAAACTTTCATGTATATTTCACACACACACACATATGTCTACTATCTAACCCTATGAACATGTCCACATACACCCATACACACACTAACCACATAACCTTTACATAATGCTAGCTTTTTCCCTTCTAACACTCTCTCTCTCTCTCTCTCTATATATATATATATATATATATATATATATATATATATATTGTGATTGGATTTTAATGCTCGACACTTGTGCTTTAAATTTTAATTTTGATTATGCCTTAAAGCCTTGATGATTTGTTATTTCTGTATCTTTTCCAGTTTAACACCCCTGATTGCTTGTAAGTTTTGATACCCTATAATTGTTTTGGTCTAGTGTAACTAGTATACCTAGATGAGACTTACACTACCACCATATGCCATGACCTTGTATGACATTCTTTTAAATTGTATGATTTAGGTAAGTTCTGAGACTTTGATTGTTGGGGACGAGACTCTAGAAGAAGTACGACCATCTTAATTTCGAGGACAAAATTTTCTAAGGAGGGTAGACTTGTAACACCCACTTTTCTAAAATAAGGATAATTTTAAACTTTTGTAAAAGTTTATTATTTAATAATAGGATTTATGATTTATGGGAATTTTTAATTAATTTAATACTATTTAAATTTGGTGAATTATAATTTTGATGTGTTAGCTAGTGAACCCTAGAACTGTTGAGCCTAGAGATTAACCATGACCATGGAAACCTAACCATGTGATTAGAATGACTATTTACAACTTTTTAGGCTAAGGGTATTTTGGTTATTTTGTGACTTTTGAATTATTTAGAATTTTGATTAATTGGTAAATTTTAGATTATTTTAATAATATTTAAATTGATGTATTATGATTTTGGTTATTTTTTATATTTTAATATTTTGGGAAAATTATATATTTTTAATATTATTTTTATTGGATTTGTTTAGTCGGGTTTGAGTTTCGTCTCGTTCCGACTTGTATTATGACCCGGGTAGCTTAAACTGTAGATGGAACCCAATATTAAGTTAAGCATGGTCCATAAAAGCCAACATTTAAGTTAGTTAATTAACTAATTTTTATCATGTTAGAATGGTTAAGTTAGAGACTCAAAACTAGATCATTTTGACCCCAAACTTGAACCTAGTCGAGACTTAACCATATGAGACTAGAGAGGGACAATTAGGACATTTCCTATTAGCCCTAATGGACTCTTTATGGCAGCCACCTTTAGGGGAGAATGATTCATTTCATTCATTACAATCTTGCCTCTTTTATTTTCCTTTTGTTCTTCCCTAATTTTAGAGAGCCTTTCCATTGATTTGATCTCCAAATCAAATCATTCCTTCACCAAATCTTTCCTCAATTATTCCCATTCTCCAAGGGAAGGGTGCTACCAAGGATTGGAAGAGGAGTGCAAGGAGGAGTGTCCACTTTGAGGGATCTTCGTATCGGAGCCGTGTCCTAAAGGATTTCATTGGGATTCCACTTCCAATAGGTAAAACCCATCATCTAAATCGATTTCCTTTACATATAAATTAGTTTCGAATCAGTAGGATCCATCCTCATGCATGTGTCCCATTTAGATACAAATTTGAGGCCATTTGGAGCTCTCTTGAGGATTTTAGATACGTGTCTTGTGTCCTACTTGATAGATCCCAAATTAGGACACCCCATGTGTATGTATGTATGATAATAGTTTAAATAGATATTTAAATTCAGTTTTAGAATGGTTAGAGAGTGGATTGATCTTAGTTAGGATGGTTAGAATGAGTTTCATTTGGATACCTATGTTTGTATCCAAGTATCTTGGCCTATATGTGTTCTTTTATCCAAAACAACTCAAATTCGTCATAATATTCATCCACGTTTTTATTAACCAAAGCAACTTAGAAATGTCATAACTTCTAGCTTAGAACTCTGATTTATCTCTCATTTTTTTAAAAGAACCGTATCGAAGTTAGATTTCCAAATATATATTTTAATAAGCCAAATTCTTTCTGTAACTTTCTGTAGAATTATTTGAGTGTCAGCTGTACGAAAGACGAACGTGTTTCGGTATTTTTGCGATTTCGGAAGTTTTAGGACACGAAAATGTGATCCGTTTGAAGTTTAGAAAAGCTAACACGAAGGGCTACAACATAATTTAATCCTAGAATTTAGTAGAGGCCCAATTGGTACAGTATTAGTTTTAAGTAGAAGAGTGACTATACGATATATGCATTTTGTGTAACCTATGAGCCTCTGTAGTATGGGTATTAAATGAATACAGAGTATATAATACATGATATGTTAGATGAGTGAAATGATATATATATGATATATATCCTCTTTACATTAATGTATATATATGGTTGAATGCAAGCATGTAGGAATGTAATTAATATAATGTATGCAAACAATGCATAAATGCATGAATGAAAGAATGATATACAATGTATGCATGAAAGTATATAATGAATGCTAGATATGAATGCAAGATATACATGTAATGATAGATATGAATGCATAATATATAAATAATATAATACAATATATAATGATAGCATGTATGGTAATGTAGAATATATGATGCAAGCATGTATATGTCCACTGTTTTCCCTTTTCCTTACATTTTTTTTTCCCTTCCCTTTCCATTTCAGTTTTTCTCCCTTTTTTCTCTTCTATTTTTACATGTTATATACGATATATATAATGTATAGATGCATGTAAGTATGTAATATGCATGAATGAATGTCATATATGAATGAATCAATCAATCAAAGGTATAAGTAAAATATAATGCATTGTAATGAATGTTAACATATATAATGTATAAAAGTATGTATGTAAATGTGCATGAATGTATATATCTATGTAAGTATGTAAATATGTATGATGTAACAGATGCCTATATATATAAATATGTATATAATGTGGATATGCATGTATGTATAAAGGTATGTATTTATATATGTTATCTATTTTATATTATACATTGTTGTGGTTCACATTGTCTTGTAATTGTGTGAGTGCTAGCCTAGGCTTGGTTAGGCCTAGTGAGACTTGTTAGACTTGTTTGGGTTAGGACTTGCCTAATTGACCTAATTTGACTAGTGTGGTTGATTAGAGTTGACCAAGTATTGACTTTAGTCTAGTTTGACCTAGACAGCTTGCAGATGTATTGTACATTTTATTTATCATCTCTCGTATACATCTTGACCTGTGTTGCTCTAAATAGGACTCTGTGGCTTCAGTTTGGACCTCTATACCTATCAGCTGTTCAGGTTATCAGGCGAGTACATTCTTGGACCGTTTCATACTTGTCTGGATTTACATTCTTGCTCTATATTACTGTACTTGATGCTGACACGATTGTTATCACGGATTGGTACTATATGGATCTTCTTTTGAGATGTTATCCCCTTCTATTCACTAAATATATATTGTGATGTGCGTTTCACTTACATATTGTATTTATTGAATACCCTTATCCTTGTATACTCATTGTGCATATTGTACTCTCATTATCATTTGAGTCCCATGGATAGACCATTGTACAACTATTGTATAACATCATACATCTATTGCATAACATTGTACACTATTGTATAAGATAACGTAACTGGAGTGAATCCTTGTGTATTGATTGGGGAGGAGGAGTAGAATTGGTTATGTAATCAAATCCTATTGTGCAACATTGTATAACTATTGTATATGTCCATTGTGCACTCACGTACAATGGAGTTACCATTGCATTGTCCTAAACCGTTTACATAACCATATTGTACTCTAAATCAAATATTGCTTACGGTTCTTACTTATCATATATAGATATTTTCTATTATCAAATCTCTGCTGTTTTTCATATACATTCTTCTTTCAGCGTTTCCTGTATCTTACTCTATTGCATGCTTTATATTTTCTAACTTGATATGAACTGCGTGAGATATTTTGTGCTCGCTCCTGTCCTGACTGGACCAGTTGATAAATTTTACAGATAGCTTGGAGGTTGCCTGCTAGCCTAGAGGAGACACAGTAGAGGTTGTATAGATAGTTATTTTAGTTGTCTAGAGTTGTATTTACTTTATGGATTACTGTATTTGAGATTTGAGATATTTTCTGGATTTGTGTATCTTAGACACTTAGACTTCTATCTGCGGTATCTCTTTGTGGATTTTATATTTTATCTATCTTTTATCATGCTCTACCTTAGATGTGATTGAGACTGTATTTGCTATGTCACCTCCATTCGGAGTATATATACTGTACATGTACCTTTATATTGTTAGATGTTTGACCTAGGACAGCGTTCTACCGCCGACACTGCGGCGTAGGCTGGACGTACCCACTTTTCGTGCCCTTACTCTAGGTTGCGGGTCGTGACAGTTGGAGCATGATGTGGGCTAGTGGCTGGAATGACCAAGTTGAAATCGAATAATAAAAAATATTGTCGTTATCGATTGATCGTGACATAGTGAATTGAGACCCTTACCTCTTTAGGATTGGTTTGTTTGGAATTTTGTGATATATACAGTGAATCATGTATTGAAGAATGAACTCTATATAAGAATCTCTTCCTCAAACCTTTTTACTGCTCGATTTTGATGTTGCTTTTGCTGTTGGTTTTGGATGCATTTTTGTGAATTTTTTTCGATGGATGTTTTCGTTGCTTGCCTTCATCGATTTTCACGTTCATATCAGAATTAAGAGAAGAATAGTACTAAAGTGTTGTTGGTGCGAATTTAGGTGACTAAGTATGTGAATTCGTCAAAAAAATAACCTTGTTTTTTCAGCATCTATCGTGACTTTACAAGTCAATGTCTCCTAGCTCCGATGTCTGAGTTGCTGATGCAGTAAATGAACTTGAAGAAAGCACGAACGAGAATACTGCTATCAAAATTATATGATTGGATTACGAAATCAAATTGCTGATGCAGTTCATGAAATATTTCCAAATTGATATTATTTTAGTGCTTTAAAACTATAATTTTGTGTAAGACGAACTTCTAATTATGGAACACATTATATGTGTATTTGTGTTGAGCTAAACATTTTGGTATTTGTAGTACAACACTTTGACCTGCATATTTTTGTATTGTCATCTATTATCCATGTTTTGTATGAGATAACATAATGGTAAGATAACACTTATAAGTATTAGAAAAAAAACAGTAAAATAACTTATAAGTGAAAAAATCACTTACATGTAAAAAAAGGACATGTTTTATAAGTTGTTGTAAATATGGATAATTCACATTATTATTTGGTCTACATAACCTATGCCTTTTGGTTATCATAACCTATGTCTTTTGGCATTTCTCCTTTAATTGTCATAATGATGTTAACATCCATTGTAAGCCTATATAAATGGCTCTTCTCAAATTGATTGTGACAAGTGAATGAAGAAACAATCTTCTCCATTCTTCTATCTCCATCTCTTTACTTTATAATACGTTATCAGCACCATTGCTCTAGGAAATAGATGAAATAGTTCTCTCAAGAAAAGAAAGATATTAAGAGGTAAGTCTAATCTTGTATACTTAGATACATTTACATTCTAGTAAAATTAAATACATGTTTGACTTATGTGTTTATAGATTGATTAGAATGTAAGTTTTCTAGATCTACTTTACCTTTTAGTTTTAAATCTAAATTTGTATTAAACATGTTCACAATTTTATTCAAAGTATAAATTTATGGTAATATATTTAAGATTATATACAAATTCTATTTCTATAGTTTTTTCTTATGAACTCTACCCAAGTATGAAATTAATATAGAATATCTTGAATTTTCTTCACTTATTTGGAATTAGTTAATTTCATTAAATTAGTTTATGTGAATTGTTATTTCTATTATTTTATTTATTTGAATTCTACAAGGTATTATTTCACATTGTTATATATGTGAATCGAATTACGAATTATGAACAAGTACCCAAAATATATTATTATATAATGATCACATTGTTGTATATGTGATACACATAAGACGTAATATTCTTTTATAGTATTTTATCACATTGTTGTATATGTGATACACATGAAATATAATATTCTTTGATAGTGTTTCATCGCATTGTGTCATATGTGAAGTTTTGTAATCTTGAAAATGCTTATCAATTTTATTATTTAAATTAATTTACATATAATATAATTATTTTCTGTCATATAGATGTCGAGTCTTGCAAAGCTTGAATTTAAAGCTCTTGATGTGAGCAGAGATAATTATTTATCATAGCAATTGGATGCAAAGTTGCAATTACAGTCCAACAAGCTTGACGGTACTATTAAGGAAGAAAATAAAGAATATTTTGAAGCCAAGGCCAAGTTTTGATTTTTCTATGACATCATATCCATGATGATCTAAAGACAGAATATCTATGTGAGGATGATCTATTGAATTGGTGGACATCTCTAAAGGATAGATTTGACCACCAAATGATGGTAATCCTTCTGAGTGCTCAAAGTGAATGGTTGAATCTAAGATACCACGACTATAAAAATGTTAAATAATATAATTCTACCATGTTTAATATTGTTTCTCGCCTTAGATTGTGCGGAGAAAAAGTAACATAGGCTCAAATGATTAAGATAATCATCTCAACTTATCATGAAAACAATGTGCTTTTACAGCAACAATATCATATAAAAAAAATATAAAATACTCTAAAGTGGTGACTATCTCCTTGTAACAGAGGCAAATAACAACGTTCTCATACAAAACTACAATTCTACACCAACTGGGTCTATGGCAATTCCTAAGACACATGTCAATTTTCGAATTAGCAGAGGTCGTGGGAAAGGGCATAAAAAAAATTATGGGAGATATGGTCATGGTTATCAGTTTTACAAAGATAAAAATAATGGTTCACAAAAGAATAAATGGAACAAGTGGACAACACCCTCTAACAAAGGGAATCAAGTTACAGATGAACAGTTTGGGGAGATGCTTGAAAATTCACCTTCCATTGAATGAGCACTTGGTTAATTTATGTTTATTTCAAGTACTTATAAACTATTTATGTTTGAAGTCATGTTTTATTTTTGGTTTCTATCATGGAATGTCTAGGCCATGAGAGTTTATTTTATTGAAATTTTTTATTATGAATTTGGAGTTACATTTCTATAATTTGATATTATCATTTGAAATGCTTAATTATTTTTTATTATACTTATGCTAGCTAGAATATATTGTAGTAGCATGAAAAATTACAGCTGATGCAAGGCGTAGAAGGGTGCTCTCGTCACCCACCCCTTTCTTACAATGGTCTAGATGATATATGGCACAAGTTAGTGTCCTCACTACCAACCTAACATCATAGAGGCGCAGGTAGTCGGATGCGCAGACCAGCCAAAGATGAAGACATTCTCAGAATAAAATTCAGAAAATACTCTTCTTATTAATCGTGGCTACAAGGATCTATCA
Organism: Iris pallida; assembly: GCA_029216955.1. Taxonomy (NCBI): domain Eukaryota; kingdom Viridiplantae; phylum Streptophyta; class Magnoliopsida; order Asparagales; family Iridaceae; genus Iris; species Iris pallida. Next base: position 5,215,955 of record JANAVB010038218.1, read on the forward strand.
TGCAGACTTATCACAAGTACATAAGAAAGAAGTTTCCTGAATCTCATTTACAGGGATCGACTACAAGGTCTTTGTTACATAAGTGAGAATAGAAATTCCTATGAATATAAAAGAAGGTTCGTCTTCGATGGGCGGCCTTCACAGTGTGATCGTCATGGGCAGAAGGACCAGAAGAGAGCTATACAATTTCCATCAAAGTCTTCTCTACCGATTCACAGCATCATCAGAGCCAACCCTCTTGTCACCAAGAGAAACTAGAGCTCCAATATAAATTGAAGTAGTGGAAGACCCAGAACCACAGCACGACGAAGCCCCACTGCTTCCAATGATCAGGGCAGAGCATGGCCGGCTATTCATCGGGTGAGAAACCAATCTCGAACCCGTGGCTTGGATTTCCCAGATCCCCCAAACGTCGCCCAGAGTTGAACTCCCTAAGGAGGACATTTACATACTTCTAAAGGACAGCGATAGCTCCTTCTACACAAAGTTCTTCTATAAGAACATTGCTCTTATGAACGAGAAAAGCCTCAACCAGCAGCCAATTTATACAAAGCCGATCGCCGCTCGAAGTTAAGTTTGGATCTCGCATGGTAGTGAAGGATGCCAAGAAGAAGACAATAACTCTTCAGAGGAGAACTTTTCCTTTTGTAGGACCGAGAATGTCCCAGAGTGCACGTCACATGGCCGACGGTCAGAATTCCCGCATTAATGGGATGAACCTAAGACTCAGTATAGAAGCATAAAATTTTAGGCGCATCTAAGGCCGGAACTCCTATGGCCTTAACTCTCATGTGCCAGAAACCAACATGCGCCAGGAACAGAATACTTGGCACAACAGAAAACAACAAAGAAGTAGAGACATATAAATGGGGCTTTTATTTCATATGAAAGCCTATTACATGTCTTTTACAAAGGAGAATTCTTTTACAAAAGAGAAAGAAAATCCTAAAAGCTACAGTCAGGCGTAGTGCTACAGCCAGGCGCATTTCTTCAACGTACAGTCAGGCACATCACTCAAGTGCTACAACCAGGAGCATCATTCCAGCATCTTAGCGTATACGTATTCCCATGCATAGTCAGAGCGAATCACTTCATCGTCAGCATGCGGGGCACTCTAGCAGGAGGAGTGGCTCTTCTAGCCTAACAAAGTCAGGGCACGATAGCCCCGGCCTGCGGCTCTTCCAGCACAACAAAAATTGGGGCATGACTGCCCCGATCTTTGGATGCAACAGGCACCTTCAGCCTATGTCGGGACACGACGATCCCGATATTTGGATGCAACAGGCACTTTCACAGGGTCGATGGTGAAAAACCAAAATCGGCACATCTTCGTCTTCGGAAGGAGTTCATCGTCAACTCGCGAAGGCAGGGGACCGATCGAGTTCGTCTCCATGAAGGGAAGAAAGTGAAACGAGAAACAAAACTTCTCTTAACGCTGCTACTTATATGCCAGGACAAATCAAACCTATATGCCAAGTGGCAACTTTAAGACTGACTCCCCCATGGTAGCTTGGATAGGGCGCCAATCTCGTGAAGAGCTAAACCCAACTCATCGCATGGAGTGAGGAACATCCCTGTATGATGATTGAATATCTCCAGCAGGACGAGAAAAAGAGCACGGTTGACAGCAATTCCGTGCACGGAGGCTTTAACGCAGCAGTAAATACCCGCTTCCTTCAATTCCCCTTTGAACTTTCTCATCGCCCAAAGGGACAATGCCTTCTACTCTAATTCAGGATGGATCCATCCATCGACGTAAAAGTCACCCATCGGATAAGTACAGCAGGTAAATAGTAACCTGTTGGCAAAAAAAATCACGATAAGGGCGCGCCTCAGCAGCAAATGTAAGACCCAGTTTTCTGAAATTGGGGTATTTTTGAAAATTTATTATTTTTATTATTTATTAGTGGTATTTTAGTCATGGTATGATTTTCTGGTGATTTTAGTTAAGTTAAACCATTTTCTAAGTCATGACTTATGACTTTGTGATTTGGTTATGAAACCCTAGTGTAACCTTAGAGTTACTTGTCCTAGAGACTAACCATGATCATGTGAGCCTAGTCATAAGTTTAGAACATCAAAAATTGTGGTTTTAGCCTAAGGGGTATTTTGGTAAATTTCTAGGAATTAAGTAGGATTAGGGAGATTTTACTATTCATGGACTTTTGATTAGTGACTTGATAATCCCTAACCTAGTTTAGCCTAATCTAGGGATTAGCAACTAACCTAGAAGACTAAGTGTAGGTATTTACTTTATGTTGTAAATATCTTAGGATTGAAATATCTTAGATATTTGCTTTATAGATATTTTTCATAAAACCTAGAAATATCTACTTGGTCTAAGACTTAGAAGCTAAGTTAGCAAGGTGGAAAGGAGCCCTAAATATCTACCCTACCCCCCCCCCCCCCCCATGGCAGCCCACCATCCTATATTAACCCCCCCACATTTATTCATGATCATTTTACATGAAATCAAAACCAAGAAAAACCTAGAAAAACCTTCCACTCTTTTGACCATAACTTTCTCATTACACAAGCTTTGAACCTCTAGTTTTCTCCATTAGGTCACCTACAATCTAAGGGAGCCTAGGGAAGTGTGCTACTCAAGTTTCATCAAGCAAGGAAAAGTTGAGGTTGGAGGATACACACCCTCATTTAGTGAAATTCAAGACTTTGTGCACCAAGAGGTAATTATTCCTAAACCTTGTTAATATAGTGTTTTTCTTCACAATTGCATGCATCTAGGTAAACCCTAGCTTTGTTTTTAGGTTTGGTGAATTTTAGGGTTTGTTTGGTGTCGTATCGGACACGTATCCTATTTGTTAAATCCTTGATTTTTAGTGTAAATAGCTCACTGTCACATGAAAATATACACACTGTTTTCCAAATGTTTTTGAACCAAATTCTAGCCTAGACCTAGCTAAACCTAACCCCTACTCACTGAGCACATTTTGAGCTTGTGTCGTGTCCAAAACTGGACACAAAGCTCTCGGACACATGTATTTACACTGTAAATATGCCCTGCTACCACTGTGTCAGTTCTCACTGGACACGTCACTTGGACACGTCAAACTTGACACCCACCTTGGGGCATTGACTGACAGGTCATCCCCAAAGTTTGGGATGACTTCGTGTCGTGTCGGACACGAAATCGACTCATGAAGGGTCGTTCTGTACACAGTATACACACACAGACACTCGACTTTGAGCGTGTCGTGTCCACTGTACACGACACGTGGACACTTCGTAGTGTCATGGACACGAAGCCTATCCATAGGCGAACACATTGGATATAACCACGTGGTGTCACGTGTCCCGTGTCGCGAACACGAGACACGCGAAAACACTGACACGCAGTCTGAACACGTATTTTAGGGCTTCTGATACGTGTGTCGTGTCCACTCTACACGACACGTGGACGCGTATCAGGCACATGGACACGTAGCCTAGACCTAGGCGCACCTTCGGGTACGAGCACGAGGCCTGTGTCGCCTTGTGTCGTGTCCTAGACCATTTTTGGTTTTACACTGATACGCACTGTATCAGTGTACATCCTTTTACCCGATCAACTTTAAACTCGCGTGGACACGCCGTGTCGTATCGTGACACCGTGTCAGGCTACTAGGGACCTAGTCTAACCTAGGGGCTACAGTTACCAACCAACATTAGGCCATCATAGTTCGGTTTGGGTGGAGTTTGAACTAACCTAAGTCGAGGGTTTACTGTCCTATTTCCAATTTCTGTAAATGTTCCAGTTTTGAAAAAAATGAATTTTGATTGTATATTAATATTGATTTTTACATATAATGCTATGTTATTATTAGGTTGACTTGTTGTATATATGTATGTGTGAGTGTGGGTCAAATTTGGGGAGAAATGGTGGGGTGTGTGTGTAGTTGTATATATATACATATGTATGTATATATGTATCCTGTGTGTGTGTGTGTTTGGGCCAGGTTTGGTTCCAGAATTTCTGGGAACCATGACCCTCCCCCTTCTCAGTCCAGACCTCTCTCTCACCGTCCCTCTCTCTATTCAGTGTCTCCCCTATTCTCTCTCTCTATATGATTCTCTCTCTCTCATTATATCTCTATATATATATTGTATATATATAGTATATATATTGTATTAGGTATATATATACATATACATATATATGTCTATATGTTATATAGATGTGTGTATAAATATAAGTTATATATATTTGGGTATGGGTATATACATATTGACCCCTATATATAGGTATAATGTATAGACCCTATTATAGGTGTAAACCTATGAACCCTATAGCCTTGACCTAGGAATGCTAACCTATGGGCTATGATACTAGCCTATGGCCATTAGGCCTAACCCTCATTGACTAGTAAACCAAGACTTAGCTAGTTTGACCCCAATTTGACTAAGTGTTGACCAAGGTCAACCTTAGGTCAAATTTGAACTAGCTTAACCTAGTTTTGACTTAAACTAACCTAGAATGACTAGTTTGACTAACCCTAACTAGTTTAACATTGTTTGACCTAACTTGGACTAGTTTGACCAGTTTGACTTTTAGTGTTGACCAAGGTTGACCAAAGTCAACTATAGGTCAAACCTTGACCTAATTGACCTAGAAAGGATTTAGATGAACTCTAAATGACTTGGTGACTAAGGTTTGACTAAAACCTAGACTGTAAACTAGTTGGTTAGGGTTTTGACCTATATAAGGGTATTATTGTAACTTGAGTTATATGGGTAGTCCCATGTAGATGAAGATATGTATGGGGTTAAGTGAGATAATAGGAGTTGAGTCTTGATTTGAGATAGAGTATGGATTTGCTTGATTATAGGGTTAAGTTTGGTATTGTACTATATGTATTTATGTGTGATATACTTTGTATAGGTAATTGTAGTATAGTATCTTAGGTATCCTAAGACAGGTTAGCCTATGTTTGGTTGTGAGTTAGCCTTATAGAGTTTGACAGGATGTTGACCATTAGTCAAGATTAACCTAATTACCTGACTGACTAGTCTTTGTTTGACCAATACCTTAGTTGGTCTAAGTTTGACTTAGACTTGACCCAGATTGATCATGTTGACTAGTATTTGACTAGTTTGATTAGAGTGTTGACTAGGAGTTGACTTTAACCTAGATTAGACTTGTTTACCCTTGTTTGACCTTGTATGACTTAGTTTAACTTCTTGTAACCTAGTATGACTTAATTTGACTTAGTTTGACTGTAGTGTTGACCAAGTTTGACTTTGACTTAGATTGGCTTAGAATTCATATAGATTGCATCGTAGATTTTATTTACCTTTATTTTGGACATGTCATAACTGTATTGCTCTATTTTAGGACATTGTGACCTTGGTACAGACATCTGATATTACACTACTCTTTCCAGAGTAACAGGCGAGTACATTCTCTGATAATTCTCTCATTTATTTGTCGATTACTGTATTTCAGTTCTAGTTAGTTCTATGTGATTCTCTGTATCAACACGTATGGATATTTCTGGATTCATGTATGCGACACATACCTTACTTACTGATCTCTATTACTGGAATCACTGGAATCATTCCGGAATCATTTCTGGAATCATCATGTATTGGCCGGACTCATCTCGATTTTTGTGTCTTGTACTGGATTCACTTGCTGGGCGGGGAAATATTGAGTAAGACATGTAGACATACCCCAAATCCGGAATCTCCTACTGGAATCTACTGGAAGCATAGCCATCTCTTGCCTGATCAGTAAGAGATGTGCCTGATACCTACAGCCGTTTACATGTCGACCTCGGTATTTTAAAACACACTGTTAGATCATAGTTGGACTCACCCTGGTTTCATTGATCACTGTTGGACTCATCTTGTACTGGAAATTATCTGGTATCAGATTATATGGACTGGACTCACACTGGAATTACTTTAGACTTATATCGTACTGTCTGGACTCGTACATATTATTCTAGTTCAGTTAGCTTTTATTACAGTCTTCATTGCCATGATTCTTCTCTTGTTTTAGTTACCTTTCTTTTCTTGTATCTTACTGTCCCTCTATGCCATCATTACCTATATAGAACTGCCATGCTCATCAATAAAACTGTCTATAACTGCTTTATAGTTCTTTGTCATTTACTTGGGTTTTTCTTGATGAGTTGTGCTCGTTCCCGTCCTGATTGGACCTGTTGAAAATATTACAGATGATAATCCTGTGGACACATGCCTTGCTTACCATGGACCTGGCGAGGGATTAGCTACCTTTGGTTCTGACTCTCAGGAGTGATTCAGGAGATTAGCTAGTACACTACTTTAGCTTTCATGTTTTGGCTTGTTGTATTAAAGTTAAGATATTGAGTCTGTATTAAGTTGGTTTGAGATATTGGAGTATTATTTTAGCAGTTAGTTGTTGTTGTCTTTAATTCCTTAGGTATAACTTCTGTGTTATCTTTTCGTGCTTAGACTGTGTTTGAGTAGATCATACCCTTTACTTGCCCTCCATTCGGAGCTGATATCTGGACAAGTACTTTTTATATTCACTGCATGAGATTAGTTAGCAACCTAGAACAGCTTACTACTGCCGACACTGCGGCGTAGGCTGGACGTAACCACTTCTCGTGCCCCTATACAGGGTGCGGGTCGTGACACGTTTTTAGTGGTGGCCCACGCAGGTCGAGAGTCGCATTAGTGTGATGTCGTGGTAGTACAACGATTAGTTGTACTGCTGCGCGCCTGCGATAGGAATTAAGGAATAGGTTTTAGTCGAGAGTTGCATTTGTGCGATTTCGTAGTAGCACGACGACTTAGTTGTACTGCTACGAGCCTGCGATAGAATATAGGAATTAAGGTATTAGGATGAGAGTATACCCAATCACTGTTAGGATTTCATGAGAGATTCCGGGACGACCCTTGAGAATCTTATTTTGAACTTCGATGTTAAAAACCCTTTTCCTCTTGTTTTAATTCACCCTCACTCCTTGATGTTTAAGGGATCTTGGACTATTTAACCTTATTCATCATTATCTCCCTTATATTTTGACCTTCTTTACTGCTAATTTAGCCTTAGTTTTGCAAGCTTATATTTTATCGAGCTTGATCACGACATATTTTATTGGGGGCTAGTACCCACTAACATATTGTCTAATCAGGGTCGGTGCATGATGGTCTGATCAACCTATTGCACTTTGGTTCGCTTTCATATATTATTCTATATGGATGGAGCCACTTGCAGGTTCTGTTCTTTCAAATCCATTCCCATCTTGTTTTATTATATCTGTCTTGAAATCCAATTCCATATGCTCCTACCTATTTCTTATTTTTGATGAATTGACCTGATAGTTCTTTTGATTTTATCTCTTACTTAGGAGTGGGAGTAGGAGTAGGAGTAGGAGTAGCTCTAATTGTTAATATAATCCTTTAGGAATGAATTGATGTATGTGCTATACCTTTGACTTAGAAGAGTAGCTCTAACCATAGAATGGTAAACCTCTTAACCCTATTGATTCATTGTTTTCTTACCTACCTAGTCTAATACCCATAGTCACAGACTATCCCATTTAACCTATCCTTGTACTACTATTGCATCACAACTTCTGGTTTAAATTTAGGCCATTGACCATTCCCACTCTAATTATGATCATCGTAGGCACATTACCATGACTTTTAAATTAGGAGCACAAGACTAGTTGTTTTCTCAAAACCAATTTCACAGGCATGACCTAGACTTGACAACCTACACCCATGACCTTAGTATCCCACTAAGGCACACCATTTTATACTTCAATTGCTTAGTACGACTTTCCTGACACAAGACTTCATCCTAAATTATCCCATAGAGTTACTTTTGATTCCAATTTAAATTGAGGACACCCTTGACCTAAACCTGCCAGTCCAATTTATTGGACATGACCCAGTATAGGTCTACTACCCACATTTTACTTGTTGACCTTGTATGCTGCTGAGTAGTAACTCTGACTTTGATTGTTGAGGGTTTGACCCAGGAGGAGTACGACCATCTAAAACTTTCAAGGACGAAATTTCTCTAAGGAGGGTAGACTTGTAAGACCCAGTTTTCTGAAATTGGGGTATTTTTGAAAATTTATTATTTTATTATTTATTAGTGGTATTTTAGTCATGGTATGATTTTCTGGTGATTTTAGTTAAGTTAAACCATTTTCTAAGTCATGACTTATGACTTTGTGATTTGGTTATGAAACCCTAGTGTAACCTTAGAGTTACTTGTCCTAGAGACTAACCATGATCATGTGAGCCTAGTCATAAGTTTAGAACATCAAAAATTGTGGTTTTAGCCTAAGGGGTATTTTGGTAAATTTCTAGGAATTAAGTAGGATTAGGGAGATTTTACTATTCATGGACTTTTGATTAGTGACTTGATAGTCCCTAACCTAGTTTAGCCTAATCTAGGGATTAGCAACTAACCTAGAAGACTAAGTGTAGGTATTTACTTTATGTTGTAAATATCTTAGGATTGAAATATCTTAGATATTTGCTTTATAGATATTTTTCATAAAACCTAGAAATATCTACTTGGTCCAAGACTTAGAAGCTAAGTTAGCAAGGTGGAAAGGAGCCCTAAATATCTACCCTACCCCCCCCCCCCCCCCCCCCCCCCCATGGCAGCCCACCATCCTATATTAACCCCCCCACATTTATTCATGATCATTTTACATGAAATCAAAACCAAGAAAAACCTAGAAAAACCTTCCACTCTTTTGACCATAACTTTCTCATTACACAAGCTTTGAACCTCTAGTTTTCTCCATTAGGTCACCTACAATCTAAGGGAGCCTAGGGAAGTGTGCTACTCAAGTTTCATCAAGCAAGGAAAAGTTGAGGTTGGAGGATACACACCCTCATTTAGTGAAATTCAAGACTTTGTGCACCAAGAGGTAATTATTCCTAAACCTTGTTAATATAGTATTTTTCTTCACAATTGCATGCATCTAGGTAAACCCTAGATCTGTTTTTAGGTTTGGTGAATTTTAGGGTTTGTTTGGTGTCGTATCGGACACGTATCCTATTTGTTAAATCCTTGATTTTTAGTGTAAATAGCTCACTGTCACATGAAAATATACACACTGTTTTCCAAATATTTTTGAACCAAATTCTAGCCTAGACCTAGCTAAACCTAACCCCTACTCACTGAGCACATTTTGAGCTTGTGTCGTGTCCAAAACTGGACACAAAGCTCTCGGACACATGCATTTACACTGTAAATATGCCCTGCTACCACTGTGTCAGTTCTCACTGGACACGTCACTTGGACACGTCAAACTTGACACCCACCTTGGGGCATTGACTGACAGGTCATCCCCAAAGTTTGGGATGACTTTGTGTCGTGTCGGACACGAAATCGACTCATGAAGGGTCGTTCTGTACACAGTATACACACACAGACACTCGACTTTGAGCGTGTCGTGTCCACTGTACACGACACGTGGATACTTCGTAGTGTTATGGACACGAAGCCTATCCATAGGCGAACACATTGGACACAACCACGTGGTGTCACGTGTCCCGTGTCGCGAATACGAGACACGCGAAAACACTGACATGCAGTCTGAACACGTATTTTAGGGCTTCTGATACGTGTGTCGTGTCCACTCTACATGACACGTGGACGCGTATCAGGCACATGGACACGTAGCCTAGACCTAGACGCACCTTCGGGTACGAGCACGAGGCCTGTGTCGCCTTGTGTCGTGTCCTAGACCATTTTTGGTTTTACACTGATACGCACTGTATCAGTGTACATCCTTTTACCCGATCAACTTTAAACCCGCGTGGACACGCCGTGTCGTGTCGTGACACCGTGTCAGGCTACTAGGGACCTAGTCTAACCTAGGGGCTACAGTTACCAACCAACATTAGGCCATCATAGTTCGGTTTGGGTGGAGTTTGAACTAACCTAAGTCGAGGGTTTGCTGTCCTATTTCCAGTTTCTGTAAATGTTCCAGTTTTGAAAAAAATGAATTTTGATTGTATATTAATGTTGATTTTTACATATAATGCTATGTTATTATTAGGTTGACATGTTGTATATATGTATGTGTGAGTGTGGGTCAAATTTGGGGAGAAATGGTGGTGTGTGTGTGTAGTTGTATATATATACATATGTATGTATATATGTATCCTGTGTGTGTGTGTGTTTGGGCCAGGTTTGGTTCCAGAATTTCTGGGAACCATGACCCTCCCCCTTCTCAGTCCAGACCTCTCTCTCACTGTCCCTCTCTCTATTCAGTGTCTCCCCTATTCTCTCTCTCTATATGATTCTCTCTCTCTCATTATATCTCTATATATATATTGTATATATATAGTATATATATTGTATTAGGTATATATATACATATACATATATATGTCTATATGTTATATAGATGTGTGTATAAATATAAGTTATATATATTTGGGTATGGGTATATACATATTGACCCCTATATATAGGTATAATGTATAGACCCTATTATAGGTGTAAACCTATGAACCCTATAGCCTTGACCTAGGAATGCTAACCTATGGGCTATGATACTAGCCTATGGCCATTAGGCCTAACCCTCATTGACTAGTAAACCAAGACTTAGCTAGTTTGACCCCAATTTGACTAAGTGTTGACCAAGGTCAACCTTAGGTCAAATTTGAACTAGCTTAACCTAGTTTTGACTTAAACTAACCTAGAATGACTAGTTTGACTAACCCTAACTAGTTTAACATTGTTTGACCTAACTTGGACTAGTTTGACCAGTTTGACTTTTAGTGTTGACCAAGGTTGACCAAAGTCAACTATAGGTCAAACCTTGACCGAATTGACCTAGAAAGGATTTAGATGAACTCTAAATGACTTGGTGACTAAGGTTTGACTAAAACCTAGACTGTAAACTAGTTGGTTAGGGTTTTGACCTATATAAGGGTATTATTGTAACTTGAGTTATATGGGTAGTCCCATGTAGATGAAGATATGTATGGGGTTAAGTGAGATAATAGGAGTTGAGTCTTGATTTGAGATAGAGTATGGATTTGCTTGATTATAGGGTTAAGTTTGGTATTGTACTATATGTATTTATGTGTGGTATACTTTGTATAGGTAATTGTAGTATAGTATCTTAGGTATCCTAAGACAGGTTAGCCTATGTTTGGTTGTGAGTTAGCCTTATAAAGTTTGACTGGATGTTGACCATTAGTCAAGATTAACCTAATTACCTGACTGACTAGTCTTTGTTTGACCAATACCTTAGTTGGTCTAAGTTTGACTTAGACTTGACCCAGATTGATCATGTTGACTAGTATTTGACTAGTTTGATTAGAGTGTTGACCAGGAGTTGACTTTAACCTAGATTAGACTTGTTTACCCTTGTTTGACCTTGTATGACTTAGTTTAACTTCTTGTAACCTAGTATGACTTAATTTGACTTAGTTTGACTGTAGTGTTGACCAAGTTTGACTTTGACTTAGATTGGCTTAGAATTCATATAGATTGCATCGTAGATTTTATTTACCTTCATTTTGGACATGTCATAACTGTATTGCTCTATTTTAGGACATTGTGACCTTGGTACAGACATTTGATATTACACTACTCTTTCCAGAGTAACAGGCGAGTACATTCTCTGATAATTCTCTCATTTATTTGTCGATTACTGTATTTCAGTTCTAGTTAGTTCTATGTGATTCTCTGTATTAACACGTATGGATATTTCTGGATTCATGTATGCGACACATACCTTACTTACTGATCTCTATTACTGGAATCACTGGAATCATTCCGGAATCATTTCTGGAATCATCATGTATTGGCCGGACTCATCTCGATTTTTTTGTCTTGTACTGGATTCACTTGCTGGGCGGGGAAATATTGAGTAAGACATGTAGACATACCCCAAATCCAGAATCTCCTACTGGAATCTACTGGAAGCATAGCCATCTCTTGCCTGATCAGTGAGAGATGTGCCTGATACCTACAGCCGTTTACATGTCGACCTCGGTATTTTAAAACACACTGTTAGATCATAGTTGGACTCACCCTGGTTTCATTGATCACTGTTGGACTCATCTTGTACTGGAAATTATCTGGTATCAGATTATATGGACTGGACTCACACTGGGATTACTTTAGACTTATATCGTACTGTCTGGACTCGTACATATTATTCTAGTTCAGTTAGCTTTTATTACAGTCTTCATTGCCATGATTCTTCTCTTGTTTTAGTTACCTTTCTTTTCTTGTATCTTACTGTCCCTCTATGCCATCATTACCTGTATAGAACTGCCATGCTCATCAATAAAACTGTCTATAACTGCTTTATAGTTCTTTGTCATTTACTTGGGTTTTTTTTGATGAGTTGTGCTCGTTCCCGTCCTGATTGGACCTGTTGAAAATATTACAGATGATAATCCTGTGGACACATGCCCTGCTTACCATGGACCTGGCAAGGGATTAGCTACCTTTGGTTCTGACTCTCAGGAGTGATTCAGGAGATTAGCTAGTACACTACTTTAGCTTTCATGTTTTGGCTTGTTGTATTAAAGTTAAGATATTGAGTCTGTATTAAGTTGGTTTGAGATATTGGAGTATTATTTTAGCAGTTAGTTGTTGTTGTCTTTAATTCCTTAGGTATAACTTCTGTGTTATCTTTTCGTGCTTAGACTGTGTTTGAGTAGATCATAACCTTTACTTGCCCTCCATTCGGAGCTGATATCTGGACAAGTACTTTTTATATTCACTGCATGAGATTAGTTAGCAACCTAGAACAGCTTACTACCGCCGACACTGCGGCGTAGGCTGGACGTAACCACTTCTCGTGCCCCTATACAGGGTGCGGGTCGTGACAGCAAACGCTTCAGATACCTGACTGGGGAGCAGGACATGTAGCGTGGTATGCAAACCCTCAGGCACACTACGAAAGCAGTCCTTTGGGTCAGAACAGACCTCCTTCTCAATGCAGCCAATTATAGGTCCTGGCGCTCGGGTGTCAGATCCCGGCGCATGCTGCGCATTTCAGATAGGCAGAAGAAGACAGAAAGTGGGAGATAACGAGAAACAAAAGGCACGAACAAATGAGTGCCACCGACGTTTTCGAAATACTAGTTTTCGGTGATTTCTAAAAACGTCGCGTCCTCTAATACCAACTCGTCACTAAACAAGAAACAAGGCTTCAGTATCTCGACAGTGTTACGAGTACCGGACAACCGACCTCGGTCCATCATATGACAGAGATAGGTAAGTCCCTACTCCCTAATCATTGCCAGACGACTTCTTGGTTGGCCTTAAACGAGTTGCTGAGCAATAGAATTGGCAAGTGTCTCCCTGGCACCGTTGTCTTTATTGCCTACAGTTAAAGCCAAGGGAGATCCCCGAGGAAAGTTGAAGGTACAATGACTGCATAAGAGACGCCAGAAAGACAAGAATTAGGCATTGGAGGTTTGTGCGCTCTTAAAGCAACACCGGCAAGACGAAAGCGCCAATGATTGTTTCAAGACCATATCACAGAAAGCATGCCAATTATCGCAAATCAAGAAATGAAGTCAGGTGTTTACCGACAACAGGAGGCCGTACTTCTTCCTCAACGGAGAGTTGCTCGACCACGACGGCCTCAAAGGCTAACTGTTTTTCTCGAATCTGATGACTGCTCGTCCCCTCTTCGCCAGTTTGCTCCATGATAGAGACCCTGGAGGTCTCACCGGTCCTGTGGGTGCTCAAAGGCTACCCTTCGCTGTAGATCGAGGTGAACTGATTACGCCACTACGGGTTCTCGGAGAGCCAGCTACAGGTGTTTTTAGGGTATTGGATTTCTTGGGGGCCATGGCAAAAAAAGCTAGGGTTTGAAGAAAGAAAGGACTCTGGTCTGAAGAACAGATGAGGGTAGAAAGATTTCTCTCTCCCCCAAAATTCCTACTTATAGGAAGCGACATGTTCGCAAGAGTAAACAAAATGCCTTAGACGACGTGGATTCAAGAAAAAGGCCATGATAAACGTTTGCATAATACGAGGAGTCATGATTACGCCTAAAGATGAGACGACTTAACACATTTAACGCTGGAGCCTAAGCACGACATCAGCCTGTCCGCAGGAGATAATGGGTATGGCTTCTACAAAAAAGACACGTGTCATGCTTCTTTTCAAAGTGCCCCGAGCTTGACCCAAGTTATAAACACTTTGAAGGGGGTCTTGTAGAAGCATAAAAAATCACAGCTGATACAAGACGCAAAAGGGTGCTCTCGTCACCCACCCCTTTCTTACAACGGTCCAGATGATATATGGCACAGGTTAGTATCCTCACTACCAACCTAACATCACAGAGGCACATGTAGTCAGATGCGCAAACCAGCCAAGGATGAAGACATTTTCAGGATAAAATTCAGAAAACACTCTTCTTATTAATCGTGGCTACAAGGGTCTATCACACAGAATTATCACAAGTACATAAGAAAGAAGTTTCCTGAATCTCATTTACAGGGATTGACTACAAGATCTTTGTTACATAAGTGAGAATAGAAATTCCTATCTATATAAAAGAAGGTTTGTCTTCGACGGGCGGCCTTCACAGTGTGATCGTCATGGATAGAAGGACCAGAAGAGAGATATACAACCTTCATCAAAGTCTCATCTCCACTGATTCACAGCATCATCAGAGCCAACCCTCTTATCACCAAGAGACACTAGAGCTCCAATATATACTGAAGCAGTGGAAGACCCATAACCACAGTACGGCGAAGCCCCACTGCTTCCAATGATCAGGGCAGAGCACGGTCGGCTATTCATCGGGTGAGAAACCAATCTCGAACCCGTGGCTTGGATTTTCCAGAACCCCCAGACGTCGTCCAGAGTTGAACTTCCTAAGAAGGACATTTAAATACTTCTTAAGGGCAACGATGTCTCCTTCTACATAGAGTTTTTCTATAAGAACATGGCTCCTATGAACGAGAAAAGCCTCAACCAGTAGCCAACTCATACAAAGTCGATCGCTGCTCGAAGTTAAGTTTGGATCTCGCATGGTAGTGAAGGATGCCAAGAAGAAGACATCAACTCTACAAAAGAGAATTTCCCCTTTTATAGGACCGAGAATGGCCCAGAGTGCACGCCACATGGCCGACGGTCAGAATTCTCACATTAATGGGATGAACCTAAGACTTAGCACGATGAATTTCAGTATTAGACCTTTGGAATTCTCCATATTATAGTTGCAATTAAGTGGGAAGTCCTTAAAGAGCGGGTATTTATCGCTATTTACTTTAGAAGCCAAAGCCTTCATCCTAGAGGCGAAGCTACTCGCCTGCGCCAACCTCAGAAGCAAGATGGTGGTAGGCTTATCTGTGACCATAAAAGTCATAGATCGAGTCGCTTCATGCGCCAGATCCTACGCGCATCCTGACAGATCATTCCCCCCACAAAATCCAAGATCTTTGAGCCACAGACATGTGTCACGTGCCTTTTGACTCAGTTCTGCTCAAGAATGGGTGATAACCACCCAAGATCTCAGCAACAGACGAACCTTTACGACTGCCATGTGTCAGCTCCACCGCAGCCCAATATAGCAGTTCAACAGATTTAGCTCCGACTCAGGACGCATCGTCCATGCGCCCTACAACATCAGCCACGTGACGTTCTCACGTACAGGCGCATCCTACATATGCACGCATTAGCAGACCAGTCTGCTGCCTATAAATAGAAGGACCATTCCTTCATCCACAGACACAGAGGAAAAATCGAAGATCGTATCTACAGACAAAAACGAGAAGAGAGACACTTAACGTCTCATTATCCTCAAATCGCTCAGGCATCCAGAGCAACCCAGACCCTCAGAGAGTCCAAGATCGTCGTCAGATTATCAACGAAGTCAAGGCATTACCACTCGCTCCACCGATACAGTTCCCAGATAAAAATAAAAGTGTACTCTTAGGACTACGTCTAAGTCCTACATTGTATACTGTTCTGTTTGTAAATGAAATACCAAGGTTTATTAATCAAAAAGACCTTGTCGCATTTTCGATGGCGAACACTCAGCACGATGAATGTCAGTATTAGACCCTTGGAATTCCCTATGTTACGGTGGCAATTAAGAGGAAAGTCCTTAAAGAGCGGATATTTATCGCTCTTTACTTCAGAAGCTAAAGCCTGCAAGCCAGAGGCGTAGCTACTTTCCTGCGCCAACCTCAGAAGCAAGAAGGTGGTAGGCCCCACCCTTTCCTTTACTTTAGAAACCAGTGTCTTCACTCCAGAGGCGCAGCTACTCGTCTGCGCCAACCCTAGACAAACAAGGGTGTTATACCCTTTCCTCCAAAGCCAACGCCTTCAAAGTTCAGAGGTGCAGCTACTTATATGCGTCCACATGTGGCGGATGATGGTGATATGTTCACACCATCTTTATTTCTATAGCGCAGTCATATGCTTCGATCCAGAAGCTTAAGTCACTTCTCTACAAGAGACTTGGGAAGTCCCACTGCAACCAATGCAAGTCAGCCTGTCGCTCCAAAAGCACAGTAACCTCGCCAACCTTAAGCACAAGCCTACTCGTTGCCTACAGCACAGTGACTCTGTTGCTCTAAAACACAGCTTCATCGTTGCTCTAAATGCACAAAAGTCTCATGTCATTCGAAGCCAAGTCCACTCGTCGCCTGAAAGCACATAGGCTTCGTCGTCTCCAGAAGCACGATCTACTCATTGCTCTAGATGCACAACAGTACTTAGTCCTCACCAGAGGTACAGGAAGCATGGGTCCACCCTAATTGGTTTGTTTAAAAAGCCTCTTGCAGAAAAGATCGAGATTAAATCATGATTGATATCATATCAGATTGATTTAAATCTTATATGAGGATAAATTAGACTCCAATTCTATGATGAAATTTCAAGATTTACTCGGCTGTATTCGAGCAAGCAAATCGGCATATTCCACGTGTTACCTCCTTCGGTTATGTTGATAACCACCAGAGATCTCGATTGAGGAGAATCTCGATGTCCGCCACGTGTCAGCACCACAGAAGCCCGTACCGTACAATGATGACATATTCTTTCATATCTCAGGAACCCTAATGCACATCGCATATGTGCTTGGTTCTCTATAGATAGAAGGAGTTCTCCTTCAACTTAAAGGGAGACAACCTTTATGTAAGAAGGAACAATCCACCAACCAACCAACAGAAGAACAACCACCTCCAAGGGATCTTTTCCTCCAGACAACCTCTTAATCGGTGACCATAGAGTTCCATTAAAGGCGCCAGAGAGCTAGAGCAAGGTTGATTCGTCGTCAGATCGTCAACAGAATGCCTATGGATGCCTCTAAAGAGGCATATGTACATAAAAATGAAGAGATCTCGATATTCCATGCATGTTTAGGTGAATTATGGAATAGAAAAGCACTTGTCATTGATGACATATTTAGCTATGCAATAGCTACTGAAATATCAAAGGACAATGATGATTGTAAAAATGAACCACGTAGTATAAATAAATGTCGACAAAGAAAAGATTGGCCAATCTGGAAAGATGCTATTCAAGCATAATTAAAATTTTTAGAAAAATATGTTTGGACCTATAGTGAAAACACCAAAGGGCATAAATTATGTTGGTTTTAACTAAGTGTTTCGTGAGAAATCGAACGAGAGGAAAGAAGTTGAAAGATACAAAGCCCGACTTGTAGCACAAAGTTTCTCTCAAAGACCTGGAATTGACTATGTTGAGACATACTATCCAGTTACGGTTATTATTTTAGATATCTAATTAGTCTCTGTAATGTCCCGCTCTGCACGGTGTATTATGCTGAGTCATTGACTCGAAGATTACGTTGACCCGACGAATGCATCGAGTCGGATCGATGCAAGTGTTACGTTGGCCGAAAGAAAAAGCATTGAGTCAGTTTGAAGATCCAATAAATCGAATTGATGCAAAGCATAAGTCCTATTCATACAAGTATTGATTTTAGTTGGTTTTATGTGCGGGCTAAGATTTTACGCTGAATTATAAGAGGTTGATATTTTGCCCCGTTTGCAACGGAGTCCGTAAAACTAAAGCATCGCCTCGCAACTGAATGAGGCATGGGCACGGTAGGTCAAATCAGTCGAGTAGTTTAGCGAAGCACGAAGTTCTCGAATAGCTAAGTCAGAAGAGTTGGTCGTACAATAAAGTTATAAAATTGAGCTGCATCGACTCGACGAAATGACATGCGTATGAGCTAAGGTGGGAGGACTTTCACCCTTCTTTCCTACTCCATCATGCCTAAGTAAAATGCACCATTGTGGCTCGAAGGAGAAAAATTATAGTGCATGTCAAACACTAAGATAGAACAATTGAATTAAAATATACATCAAATGTACGAGTCGTCATAGAACATCGAAATACTGGAAAGGCGAGTGCCTCGGTACACAAGCCATAAGAACATGGGATAACTGTATCGACGAGTGTATCAAATGCACGAGTCACAGGACACTGAACAATTGGATCAAAATGTGCCTCAAGGCATGAGTCGAAGAACATCTATCAAATGCGTGCCTCAGTGCACGAGTTAGAAAGGTAGAACAATGAAAGACTATATCGATGCGAGTGCCTTAGTGCACGAGCTATAGAACATTGAATGCTCTATCGAAGCGAGCCTCAGTGCACGAGTCAGAGAAAATAAATATAAGACTAGCACATTGAAAGATCATGTTGAGACGTGCATCAAATGTATGAGTAGGAGAACATTGAATACTAAGGCGTAGAACATGGAAATAATAAATTAGCGTGCATCAAATGCACGAGTCGAAGGATATCGAATAACTATTGAATGCGGCCAAATGCCTCGATATGTTCATGGCCTTCAGGGCGTTCATTTGATGAACATTGAGTTGGGGCATTGTGCCAATAGAAATAGAGATGGATGAATTGAATGTTGAGATGATACAATAGCTGAGTTTTGGGCTTAGACTATGTTTGGTTGTATGAATTAGATGCGTATTGCATGGTCGAATGGACTTAGATAGCATGTGCACGAGTTTTGGTGTCCCACGAACGAGTTATGACCGGGGCACTGGGATCGTTCGGCCTAGGAGGAAAATGATATGGGTATTGAGGGACCGCCAGAGAGACTTGCTACCTGGGCTGGTTGGGTGCATCGTAATACGGATGGTACGGACCTTCGGGGGGGCTTGCTACCCGCCCACGAGACAACCGTACATCTGGGTGATATGTGTAGTCTATTATGGCTTTGATGAATGCAAGTGACCTTCATATAGATAGGGGCCGGTGGGCTGAAAGTGCAGGCATACAGAGATCATGCCCAAAAATTACTTATAACATGACATAGAAAGATGGTAGGCGTATTCACCTTGTGTCGGTACAAGGGTGAGTGTGTCGAGTCGATAAGAAGTCACCACAAATATGTTGCCTGCTTGGTTGTTTACATGAATCAAACATAACATGATTGCCATGAAATACATGCTTACTGCTTTCGAATATGCCATGAAACTGATCGTAAGGCAAATATAGAAAGATCACAAGTTAAGCTGCATGATTCATAAACTACTTAATGCCAGTTTAGTAAAATGGGTTTTATTAGTACGCGAAGGATTAGTACTGAATCCCTATCAGATTGCTTGCAGGATGCAAGTAATGGATTGATCGCGACAGAGCTTCGCTTGGACGCGCTGAGGCATGGAATGCCGTAACGTTTTGAAGCGTGCAACCGTATTGACGTTCAGACTTGCAACAAGATGATACGGCCAAGATATAGAAGACATGATGTATGAAACGGTGAAATCCTTTATGAGCAAGAGAGAACTTGAATATTATTGTAAGCCAATTTGGTAGATTCATTTGGGCTATTGAAAGCCTTTGTGATTTAGTTGCTTATTGAATAAAAAGAAAATTGTTTTCGTATACTCTGTGTAACTCCAATGTGACTCTGTTTCTTCTGCTACTAATATTGAATCAAGATAACCATTTTGAGAACCTGCCATCTTTGCTTTATACGAATGCAACTTTAGACTTGTACGACGTTAGGCCCCAGCGAGGACGATCGATTCGGTGAAACCGACGCGGGAACGAACGATTTTCCGGGTTGGGGCATGACAGTCTTGCAGTTTCTAAAAGTCTTGATATAAGATTTATGTATTTTGTAACAAGATATTTGTACGGAGACTTAGATACTAACATCTATATGAAAATTCCAAAAGGATTTACAATGCCAGAGACTAAGTTAAAGGACATGTGTTCAATTAAACTTAGACGGGCATTATACGGGTTGAAACAATCCAAAAAAATATGGTATAATCGTCTTATTGTATATTTGACTAAGGAATGATATAAAAATAGTCAAATTTATCCATGTGTCTTCATTAAGAAATCCGAAAATGGATTCTCTATAGTAGCAGTATATGTGGATGATATAAACATGATCAGGTCTCCTACAGAATTGGAAAAAACTGTAAACTATTTGAGGAAAGAATTTGAAATGAAAGACTTGGGAAATACAAAGCTTTGTCTCGTTTTACAAATAGAACGAAGTTCCTGTGGAATATTAGTGCATTAAACCCGATATATTGAAAGAATTTTGAAACGATTCAGAATGGACAAAGCACATCCAATAAGTACACCTATGGTTGTACGCATTTTGGATTTGGATAAAGATCAATTCCGACCAAAGAGAGAAAATAAAAAATTCTTGGTCCTTAAATACTGTATTTAAGTGCTAATGGATCACTACTATATCTAGGCAATGCACGAACACATATTGCATTTTCTGTTAATTTATTATCTAGATATAATTTTGCACCTACACTTTGACATTGTAATGGAGTTAAACACGTATTGGGATATCTTCGTGGAACACCTAACATAGGATTATTTTATTTTTGTGATTCCACTAACAATTCTTGTCTAGTTGCTTATACAAATTCAGGTCATCTTTCTGAGCCTCAAAAGGGTTGCTTTCAAACAGGTTATGTGCTTATTAATAACAATTCTGCTATATCTTAGCGACCAACAAAGCAAGGTTCAGTAGTAACTTCCTATAATAATGTAAAATTAATTGCATTACAATAAGCAACAAGAGAAAGTATGTGGTTGCGGTCGATCATTCATCATATACGAGTAAATTGTCAACTACCCACAGTTATAGATGTACCTACAACAATATATGAAGACAATATGATTTGTATTGCACAAGTCCGAGAGAGATTTATAAAAGGAGATCGAATTAAGCACCTTCCGCCAAAAGTTGTTTTATGCACATGAGCCCCAAAGGACGAAAGTAATAGAAGTCAAACAAGTAAGATCAAATAAAAATTTAGCCGATTTATTCACCAAGGCACTACCAAAGATCACATTTCAGAAGTTGGTATATAGAATAGGTATGTGAGGACTTAATATCAGACTAATTAGCTGTTACAGATCCATTATATCGAGGGAAGTATGGCTTGTAATGAATAGTTTTGAGTTTTGTGCATTGTACTCTTTTTCCTCGACTAAGATTTTTTTTCTACTGGATTTTTTTAGTAAGGTTTTAACGAGGCAACAAATGTGCATACACCACCAACTAACTAATGGTGAATATCCAAGAGAGAGTGTTATAAATATGGATAATTTACATTATTATTTGGTCTACATAACATATGTCTTTTGGTTATCCATAACCTATGTCTTTTGGTATTTCTCCTTTAATTGTCATCATGATCTTAACCTCCATTGTAAGTCTATATAAATGGCTCTTCTCAAGTTAATTGTGATAAGTGAATGAAGAAATAATCTCCTCCAATTTTCTATATCCATCTCTTTACTTTATAATATAAGGGTCTGCTTGGCAATTATAGGGGTAGCGATTATGAGATGTTTTAAGGGTGCCGGTTATGAGAGGTTATGAGGGGTCCGATTATGGGTGGTTTTTAAGTAGCGGCTTTTAAACCAGTCCAATTCATGCTTGGTAATTCACTAAAAGGCGGTTCTGAAAGTTTTTACACGAATAAAGTTAAATAGGGAAGTGTATATTTGGTGAGGATATAAAAAGAATAAAATAATAAAATCTCTCAAAACCGACCGATTTGGGGTGTTTATAAAGCCACAAAAATTACATTATACCGATTTTGGAAGGTTTTTGAGCCAACAAAAATTAGTGCCTCAAACAAATTAACAAGCAGAGGTTTTCATAAACGATCGGTTCAAAAATACCCAAAAATGGTGAAAACACCATTACCAAGCATAGCATAAGTGCACTTATAAGCGAAATGGAAGGGGCACAATTTATAAAGATTATTTATAAGGGCACATCAAAAGTTGATTAGGGAACATCAGGATTGGGACTGGCCCAGGTTTGAGAAAAAATTACTCAGGACATCCCATTTTCTTACTCATTGGGTTGTCCCAACCCCCCTCCCCAACCCAAATTCTGTGCTTCGTTTCAAAATTCACTATCTCTCTCTCTCTCTTCCAAAACCCTAGCTTTCTTCTTCTTCTTCTTCTTCTTCTTCACCATTTTCCTCCTCCCCAAGCTACATCTTCTTCTTCATCTTAACCCTTCCCCAAGCTCTCATTTCCAATTTCAATGGCACCCAAAGGCTTTTCTCCCAAAACTCTAGTTTCCCTCTCATATTCTTCTTGTAATGTTTATTTCCAAAACCCAAGTATAAATTATCATGATGGAAAAAACATACAATGTAATGTTTATTTCAATTATTTATAACCAATTTCATGATCGAAGTAAACCCTAGAACATTCGGCCAAATCGACCTTACCATAGTTTTTGGCAGTCCTGATGTATAGCAAGTGCATTCCAGGACTGCCACAATTTTTGGTAGTCCTAGAAGTATTAAGGACTGCCAGAAATTGTGGTAGTCCTGATGTACAGAAAATGCATTTCAGGACTGCCACAATTTCTGGCAGTCTTAAAAGTATTGAGTACTGTCAAAAATTATGGCAGTCCTGAAATATGTAGATTTAAATATTTAAGTTTTTTAAATAGATAGATTTTAAATAAATAGATAAATTTTGAGTTTTTTTAAATAGATTTTAAATTGATAGACTTATCTCTAAAATAAGACGGCCAAAATTAGATTTATCTATAAGGTAGATTTAAAATTGATAGAATTTTTTTAAACCGAGTAGATAATTGAGAGACTCTAAAATAGATTTAAAATTGATAGACTTATCTCTAAAATAGGTTTATTTTGAAACGAACAAAATTGAAAGACTTATCTAAAATATATTTATACTTAAAATGGATTTTTTTGGACGGTCAAAACTGCCAAAATATCCACTACCAGGACTGCCAAAATTTCTAGCAGTCCTATCCACTACCAGGACTGCCAGAAATTTAGGTAGTCCTAAAATGGACTTGCTGTCGAGGACTGCCAAAATATATTTTAGGATTTTGTCGGTCGGGGAGTTAACCGAGATTACTTCACAAAGAATGCCGTGTTCACCCACCAAAGGGTTTGTACATTGTTTGTTTACCCACCAATATTATGGTTTGTATATTATTTGTGCAATATTAGGATTTGTACATTATTTATGAGGAGACTTTGGGTGCCATCGAAATTGGGAATGAGAAGAAAACTAGGGTTTTGATGGAGATGGTAAGGATGAAAATGGTGGAGAAGAAGAAGAAGATTAGAAGAAAATCCATCCCACATTCTTGTTATTGTTCTTCTTCTTTTTGTTGTTATTGTTATTGTTCTTGTTCTTGTTCTTCTTGGATGTATTGAGGAAGGAGACAAGAGAAAAAAAGAAGAAAAAAAATTGACTTATATACCTAGAGTTGGGCTAGCCCTGAATAATTTTTTTAATGACAAACTTGTAAATAAACCAAAGTTAGATTTGGGCTAGCCCTGATCGACTTTTGATATGCCCTTATAAGTAATCTTGGGAAAATTTATCAAATGCCTAAAAATCGTAAAATTTTTATGAAAAACCCATTGCAAAATAACATTTTATCGCGTGCCCAGAATTAGCAAAAAATATATAAAAGGGTGCGGAATGAACTTTTTGCCCTTCTAATTTATTGAAAACACCCACGAAACCTTTAAAAAGAAAAACGTTTCGATTCTTCCTCTTCTTCCATACGCTGCTCACTTTCGAATCTAAGTTCTTTCCTCCAAAATCTTCAAACCTTACTTCAAAAACTCGTCAGTGACTCTCCATTCGTAATCTCCACACCATGTCATCATCATCAGTTCCCACATCATCATCATCATCAGCACCAACTAGAACCCCACTTTATCATCATCATCAACATCAACTGGAACCCCACTTCATCATCATCAGCAGCATCAACTGGAACCCCAGTTAAAGAAGAGAGAGCTTAGGTGAAGAGAATTAAGAGCTTTTTGTCATTCTCCGTGTTAAAATCATGGAGAATTGACATTCTCCGTGTTAAAAACACGGAGAATGACCTTTTCCCATGTTAAATTGACGGAGAATTGCCATTCTCCGTGATAAAATGACGGAGAATGGTCATTCCCCGTGTTAAAATGTAGGAGAATGGTCATTCTCCGTGTTAAAATAATGGAGAATTGCTATTCTCCGTGTTAAAATCACGGGGAATGGCCATTCTCCATTGTAAAATCACGGGGAATGACTATTCTCCATTGTAAAATCATAGAGAATGACCATTCTCCGTGTTAAAATCACGGAGAATGGCTATTTCCGTGTTAACATGCAGGAGAATAGGTATTTTTTTGTTAAAATCACGGAGAATGGACATTCTTCCTTGTAAAATCACGTAGAATGGTCATTCCCCGTGTTAGAATGCTGGAGAATGGCCATTCTTCGTGTTAAAATTATGGAGAATGGCTATTCCCCGTGATAAGATCACGAAAAATGGCTATTCCCGTGTTAACATGTAGGAGAATAATCATTCTCCGTGTTAAAATCATGGAGAATGGTCGTTCTCCGTTGTAAAATCACGTAGAATGGTCATTCCCCGTGTTAGAATGCAGGAGAATGATCATTTCCTTTGTTAAAATCACGGAGAATGACCATTTCCCGTGTTAAGATCACAGAGAATGTTCTTTTTTTTAAAGTATATATTGATTGATATCATACTTTTTATTGTTGTTTGTTTTATATCAGTGCAAACAACTGAGAAGCTCAAAGAGACAAATAAAAGGCTCATGAATGAGAAAAGCGAACTTCAGAAACAAGTTGAATCGTTGCAGAATGAAGCTATTAAAAAGGACCTAATCGTCGAAAAACTTCAAATCTCTCCACGAAGATGATGATGATGATGATGAGCGATGATCGGAGTTCGACTGAAAAAAAGCACAATAAACTATAAACGATCTTTGCGATCTCTGCTGAAGATAAGGGCAATGGAATTCAGATCTCTCGTGAAAAAGAAGAAGACAAAATTCGCAATCAAGATCTGAGTTTTTGAATTCAAATACATATATATGACCAAATTTGCTCGAAGGGATAACAATTTTGTAAATACAGAGCATCTAAAGAAAATCTTGAAATATTTAATATGAAAATACTGGATATTTCATAAAACCCACTATGCGAGTGGATTTTTCATAAAATTTACCTCGAAAGTGGGTATCTCAGCAATTTCCAGAATAATCTTTATAAAAGTGACCCCAAGTTATAAGTGAAAAGAAGAACACCCCTAAAGCAAAATTGGGGGAAATGAAGAGCAACTCCACGGAGCGGGAGGACACACCGGAGCTGCAAGAGTGGGCCGAGCTGGTCCTCCCCTACCTTCCCCCACCCTCTCTCGCCGCAGCCGCTGCTGTCTGCCACTGCCTCCGCCGCGTCTCCCTCTCCGTCTCCGCGGCCCGCGCCTCCGACGCCTCCAGGTCCCTGGAAGCCCTCTGCCCCATCCCTTTCCTCGACCCCCTCCCCCACCCTCGCTATTCCCACCCCTACTCGTACTTCATCTACACCCCCGTCCCCCTCCTCCCCCCGCCTCCCCGCTCCCAGCCCTGGGGTACCAAATATCATCGCCACCGGGACCCACTGCCACCCGACCCCTTCCTCCCTCTCCAGTCCTTCCTTTCCGCCACCTCCGTAAGCGATTCCAGATGCCGGTGCGCCGACGACTGCTCCACGGAGACGGACCTCTGCCCCTGCTCCGTCGTCGTCGGCGGCGACGCCTCGGAGTGCGGAGCGGGGTGCGGGTGCGGGCCGGGCTGTGCGAACCGGCGCACGCAGAGGGGGGTAGGCGCGCGGCTGAGGGTCGTCAGGAGCGCCAACAAGGGGTGGGGCCTGCACGCCGCGGAGACCGTCAAGAGTGGGCAGTTCGTCTGCGAGTACGCCGGTAATATTCAAACGGGTTAATTGCATTAACTACCCTTGTGTTTTACACTTATTACGCAGACCATCCCTACTTGGAAACTAATTTCACGGATCCCTATAGTTTCTATTTTCTATAGAAACTAATAACACTTACCACCCCTATAAAAAATAAAATTTATAAAGGAGAATGGTGTCAGTGTAATTATTTTCGGAATATGGTTGGTCCATGTAATACTCATGAAACATAGGAGGGTCAGTGTAATTAACCCTATTCAAACTGCTTACATTCATCATCCTCAAATTCCTAGCCAAAGGGTTATGCCATAATACGTAGGATGAAGAAATTATTTAGTGGGACGGGCTCATCACGTGGCAATGATGAATGGCGTACCCGTCCAACGGTATAATGGCACATGGTAATATCTTACTATTTTTAAGAATCCTATATTCATGAAATTTGGCAATTGTTTGATTAGTTATTTTTTGGCTTTTGATATTAACATGTGTTATTATACCATTGGACGGGCTCATCATTCACCATTGCCACGTGGTGAGCCCGTCCCACTGAATAATTTTTCGAGGTAAGATGATACAATTTGCTATAGCAAAATGTATATTTTTTTCTATGACACACTAAGCCAAAGAAATCAAGTGAATGGCAATCCCATACTATCTTTGATACCAAATTAGGGTAAAATAGGATTTATATTCTATCAATTTGGCATGCTACTTGGTTCTGGGGTGCAATAGATGTTTGATTGGTGATTATGAACATGTTTAGGTGAATTAGAGACATTCACATGCTATGAAGATTGTTCTCACTCAAATTTGGAAATTTCAGCAATTATATCATCAACTAGTAATAGACGGGAGCAATTTTGTTCGACTGAGTTAGGGAGTCTTGCTTATACTCTAGCTTGGGCTACTTAGTTTTGGAAGATGATTACACTAAAAGAAGGTTTTGAGGAACGCTTAACCTTGTAGTAAGCACTCATATTGCATTTCGAAAGGTTTCAAATTTTCAAGGTCCACTTAAGCTTTTATGAATCAAAGCTCGAAGAAGATAGGAAGTAAAAGGAACTAGATACTCCGAGAAACCACTAAGCAGTGTTCTAAAATGCGTTAAGAAGTGGCGCCTAGCTGCTGTGTGGCTACCCACCATCAAAATTTTCAGTATATTGTGCGTTCTAGGCGGTAGACGGCATTATGCGGGAAAAACGACATTATGCGATAAGAATCAGCATTATGCGACCAAGTAGAAAACTGTCACCTAGAGTTTAGTCTAGTTTTCTTGTCAATTTTTGTTCAAAATTATTTTTTGGCATGATCCTTTTTATTTCCTTTGTTAGTTTTTGGCACGACCCAAAAATATTTATATTAACCTTTTATTTCATATTACATTTTTTTTGGTGAATTATAAATTATAATTCTATTTGTTCAATACTTGTTATTGTAGTCTTTGGTCCATTTGAGTGTTTGCTAAAGTTCTTTATAATGTAATCATTGTTTTATATCTACATGTAAACATATATTTTTGTATTACTTCCAATAAACTAGAGAATCCTAAGATTTTTTAATGGTAACTTTTTTTTCGCATAAATCCTCATAGACGGCTGCCTAGGCGCCTAGCCGCTTTGGCTCTAGGTGTCCCTTGCCGCATCACGTCCACTTAGTGCTTTGTAGAACACTGTCACCAGCCACCAGAATAGAGATGTCAAAATCTCAGCGAAAAGGGAACTCTTTCTCAGGTATGTTAGTTTTTTGAAGAGTATTCCTCCATGTTTATAATTGATATATTATGTTAGTAGACCAAAAACATGAACCCAAACCCAATAACTCCGTAAGCACAATCCTAACCCTAATTGCTAGTAGACCAAATTAGGATAAAAATTCAAATTATTTGTTCAAATTGATATTGTTTAGATTGTTATATGATATCTAGCATTCTGAAAGTATCTTTGATATTAAATTCGGGTAAAAATAGGAGTTAAAATTTGTCACTTAGGCACCTACTTGACTCTAGGATATAATCGATGTTCAATTGGTACATTTGATGAATTAGAACATGCAATAAGGACTATTCTAACTCCATTCCAAAGATTTAGCAATTTTATCATCAACAATAAGCAACAAAAGCAATTTATATAAGTTAAGTAGGGATTCTTGGTTAGAGCTAATCTAATTTAGGGTACTTATTAGAAGATGATATACTTAAGTTGTGTTTTTGGTTTGGAGGAAATCAAGGGAGAGGAAAGAAAATTTAAACTTGTCTTGTAGAAATTGGAAGCCATTTGTATAAGGCCCTGTTTCCTTTTTTTCCTTTCCTTTGTTTCACTTGCTTAGCATCCAGGCTGGATATCTGCACAGTTTTCTAGTTTGAATATCTATCCTATTGTCTAGGGAAAAAAAAATCTTAGCATCCAAACACAAACTTGAAGACAATGCTGATGAAGGTTCGCAGTATCGGTATCGGACCATTCCTATGAGTATCGGTATCGGCGATATCGGTAGTAGCGATGGTTTCGGATCGGAGTATCAGATTTTTTGGTATCGGAAAACAAATAATTATTAATAAATTATTAACATTTAAAAAATATATTTCTGGAAATTGCTGAGAAACCCAATTTCGGGATGGGCTTTTATGAAATGCCCACCCGCTGGATGAGTTTTATGAAATGTCCAGAATTAAGTATTTTCACGTTAAATATTCCAAGATTCCCTTTTAGATGCCACCCGCTGGAAACTGCTATTTTTATAATACCGAAACTACCCCTCCGCGCGAATTGGTCATCTATATGTATTTGAATTCAAAAAACTCAGATCTGGATTGCGATTTTCGTCTTCTTCTTCTTCACGGAAAATCTGAATTTCTTTGCTCTCATCTTCAGCAGAGATCGCAAAGATTGTTCGTAGTTCGGTGTGCTTTTCTTCGGTCGAACTCAGATCATCGCTCGTCATCATCATCACCATCGTCATCATCTTCATCGACGTCAATTGTGGAGAGAAAATCTTTCTTCTTCTTTTCCATAAGAATTATCATCGCTTTGAAAGAAGAACGAAACTTTTTATTCCTGAAAAAACTAAATTACACGGAGAATGGCCATTCTCCTACGTTTTAACACTGGAAATGACCATTCTCCGTGTAAATTAACACGGAGAATGCCATTCTCCGTTTATTTAAAACGGAGAATGGCCATTCTCCTGCGTTTTAACACTGAAATGACCATTCTCCGTGCTAAATTACACGGAGAATGACCATTCTCCGTTTTATTTAACACGGAGAATGACCATTCTCCGTGTAAATTAACACGGAGAATGCCATTCTCCGTTTTACTTAAAACGGAGAATGACATTCTCCGTGTTTCTAACACGGAGAATGGCTATTCTCCTGCGTTTTAACACTGAAATGACCATTCTCCGTGCTAAATTACACGGAGAATGACCATTCTCCGTTTTATTTAACACGGAGAATGACCATTCTCCGTTTTATTTAACACGGAGAACGTCATTCTCCGTTTTATTTAAAACGGAGAATGCCATTCTCCTGCGTTTTAATACTGAAATAACCATTCTCCGTGTTAAATTACACGGAGAATGCTATTCTCCGTTTTATTTAACACGGAGAATAACATTCTCCGTTTTATTTAACACGGAGAATGGCATTCTCCGTGTTTCTAACACGGAGAATGGTCATTCTCCTGTGTTTTAATACTGGAATGACCATTCTCCGTGATAAACTACACGGAGAATGTCATTCTCCGTGTAAATTAAGACGGAGAATAGTCATTCTCCGTGTAATTTAGCACGGAGAATGGTGGTCATTCTCCGTGTAAATTAAGACGGAGAATGCCATTCTCCGTGTTAGTAACACGGAGAATGTCATTCTCCGTGTAAATTAAGACGGAGAATGACATTCTCCGTGTTACTAACACGGAGAATGACCACCCTCATGCGAAATTAACATTTTTCGTGTTCTAAGACGGAGAATGACCATTCTCCTGCATTTTATGGTCAGCTGAAACTTTGGAGAGCCATAACTTTTGACTGGGAGGTCGAAACGAGGTCCCGTTTGTCGCAAAATGAGCGTATCGTCGAGGAGACTGAAAGTAACAGCTTCACAGTTAGACGGCCTTCCGAAATTTTAGAATCGCAAAAAAATGATGTTTGGACCTCCGTTTTAGCACTTTTGCAGTTTGTCCCGGTCTTTCCGAAATTTTCCGACGAGTTTTTGAAGATTTTTGAGGAGAAAACCTAGATTCGAAAGTGAGCAGCGTATGGAAGAAGATGAAGTATCGAAACGTTTTTTTAAGAGCAGTTTCGTGGGTGTTTTCAATAAATTAAAAGGAAGGGCAAAATGGTCATTTGGAACCCGCTTTGGATAAGTTTCTCTAATTCTGGGCACGCGATGAAAGTTTCTTTAGCGGTGGGTTTTACATAAAACTTTTTTAGTTTTTGGGCATTTCATAAATCCTCCCAATATATTTTATACATTTAGGTATAATTTTAAGTATTTTCAGTGTTATCTCTTAGTAGTTTTGAAATTAAATGAAATAATAGTCACCCTTACCGATTGGTTTACATGCAATATATCAATTTTTTTCTTTTACATGCTTTTACAACCTTATTATGCTTCAAACCATTGTTGATTTGTCTTTTTCGTTCAATTTTCTTTCCCGGATTAACCGAAAAATAGACCCTCAATGTCGGTATCGGTCAGTATCGGATCGGGACATGCCAAACCGTATCGGTATCGACTGTATCGGATCGGTATCGGCCGATACTTTAAACTATGGATGAAAGCTTAACCTTGGCGGTAAGTACTTGAATGACACCTCCAAGGGTTTTAGGTATTGTTTGGGAAGAGAGGAAAATGGGAGGAAGGAAAATTTTGAGGGAAAAATGGGAGGAAAATTAAAAGTAGTGGTGTTTGGGAAGAGGGAGGGGAATTGAGGGAGAGGAATGTGGGAGGAAAATTCATGTGGGTCCCACTCAAAAATTTTCCTCCCAAAAGTGGGAGGAAAATGGAGAGAGATGAGAGGATTGTGAAATAAATTACCTAACTACCCTTCAATAAAGTAGTTATTAATTATGATTTGAAAAAATCAAGGACTAAATGGTAATTATATCTTTCTCCATAATAAATAAACTATTATTTTTAAAATTTTTCTTCCCCTACTTTTTGTTTATCCAAACAAGTGAAGGAAAAATTAATTTTACCTTCAGTTTACTCTCCTCCATTTTTCTTTCCCTCAAATTTTCCTCTCCCTCCCCTCCTAGGTTCCCAAATACAGCGTTAAGGTCCACTTAAACCCCATAAAATCAAAGATCAGAGAAGATAGGAAGAAACAAGGGAATATCCGCTCGAAGGACCCTATAAAAGAATGGAGAAGGATCACTGTCTTAGCAAAACACATCTAGAAGCTAATTCTTTCTCCTTAGTTATGTTCTAAGGTTTGAAGAGTATTCTTAAACTTACACTATTGCTATCCTTTGCTAGCAGACCATAAAAACGAACCTTCAAAGCTATTAGAATACGCTAAGCACCCAATTGGACTAAATTTCTACTTTCAGGTTGCCAAAATCGTTTCTTATGAATGATGAAAATAATATTTGATCATAAGGCTACTCTTTGCTACTGATCAAAGGATGAAAAAGACACAAGTTCAAGGGACATACTAATGATGGAGAGAGAGGTGCACACTTCTAGACTTGTACTTACAAGAACATAGATTTCTGAATTGAGAGAGACACTCCTCAACGACGTCAACTATCTGACAAAGTGTCTATATCCTAAGATTCCTAACATGCACAAGATTTTTAAGGGTGAAGTCCAGCAGATATCCATTTCAGTTAACAATTGTTTTGTGCAAAACGTACTGGTTGGTTAATCTGTTACCAGAAAAACCATGATGACTCATCTCAGTCTTGCTCATGACCTCGACTTGACGTAGGTTAGGAGCATGATTGAGATATGTCGTGATGATTTGGTTTCTCTTGTGGGAGAATGACCATTGTAATGTTCCTTGGGACAAAATAGTTATTCATTGAAGTATAGCCTAGCGGAGTTTGCTCTTAAATTTTTTGAACGTGTTAGAGTGGATAATTTTTTTAGATAGTTGACACCGAAGACAAAGATGAGATTATATCTCTTCACTGAGCAATCTATATGTATAATTTATTCTTTCTTGTACTAGTGTTGTTTTTAACCTAGTGAGTAGCATAATGGTACTCTTTGATAAGAACATGAGTTTATTAAGCCTATACCAGAGGGTTCAGTCACTTCAAAGTTTAGATTTAATGTAACAAAGGAGTGTTGCTGGGTTAACAAACTCCATTGTTCTCTTCACGAAAGAATAAAACAAATATATCATTTGTAGGAGTGCCGAAATGGGGGTATAAACCATGATTGTAGATGTTGGTCGATATGTCAGTTTCATTAGTAAAATGGCTCAATGTTGCAAAATTTATCGTTTGTCATTTACCATTTATGATACATTGGCTCAGGTATCAGGCCCAACCCAATATATTGGACGATACGATTTTTCATTTCAAAAATTGGCTAACATTTTACGTAATCAGATTTGCCTTAAGGATGTTTGTAAGTATTAAATTATTTACTCTTAGAGTAGACTCTTAAATTACTTGTTTATTTTAAGTCTTAATCATCTAAATTCTTAAATAGGTTAGACTACCAAAATGTTCCTTATAATTGTACTTATTGTCTTACTTAGACTTGATGTGACACTTTCATGTTAGTAATTTTTAGTTTGTACATACATTTGTTATGTTAGTTGTTAATTTTAGGACATTTTGTAATTTGTACACTTTGCTTCAAGGTGGGCCGGGCTCCGGACTAGTCCGGTCAAAGTATCCGAGCTAGAACAGGCTTTGACCGAAATTACCAAACCCAACCATGATCTACGACCCGGGTAGAACCGGTATGGGATGGATCGGGCTGGGTTCGGGAAGGGCCACTGTCAGCCCACATGCTTATTTGGAAATTCAAGATCGAAATTAATGAATTAGGTTTTGAATTCGATTGGACCGCAATATTTTGATCCAATTAATCCGATCCGATTAATGTAATTATTTTATAAGTTATAATTACCAATTATAATTATACATAATATAGAATGAATATATATATATATATATATATATATATATATATATATATATATATATATATATGTAGTACTCCATATAAATATTAACTAAAACATAACGTAACATTACTTGTAGTCTTGAATAGAGTCAATGAGAACTCATAACTATAAATACATAAAAACAGAAATCAATACATTATAATTGTGACGTCTTACTTCATAGTACTAATGGCTAGATAAATTAAAACAAGCCTTTTGTCAAGATGCAAATTTCGCAAGACTCCATCCTCATGCCCCATGATCCTTACCTTATTCAAAAGGGCCATTGATACAATGATCTAGATACCACGTAGCCTTCCTGTGCCACTATTCGGTCATGCATTGAACAAAAATTGCATTGTTGAATATTATTGTACCATTCTTCTCATAAACCTTGTTAAAGTAATGTCAAATATTGATTGAACTGCGATAACCATACCTTCCTCCTCCTTGGCCTTGTACACCCTGTGGATCTTGTGGTGGTTGTTCATTATCCATGACTTTTGGCTAAGTGAATACTAGAAGTAGATCCTACAGGTGAAGTGAATAAGAGAGTATATAAGTAGTTCTGACTTGAGAATTTGGGAAAGAAATAGATGAAATAAATTATATTTATAGAATTTTGGAGGATCAAAATGACCAAAATAACCATATAATGTAGTTATTTATGGCTGTTATGGGACCTGGACATTTAATTTCCTGACATCAAGCGGACAGCTCGTCCCTGTCTCTTTACTTTTTGATGTACTAAACCAGCATGGATGTACTAAATGATTATGGATTCTTATGAAACCCACTTTCCCATCCGATCCCTCACCAATCCTCATTATACTAAATGCACAAAACAAGATGTAGTTTTGACTTTGGCTTTGTTCAAGTAACAAGGTCTGCTCGGACATATACAACAAACACATGGATGGAAAAGGCAAGTAACAATCAAAACTACAACTAATTTGCCAGTAATAACACACCAAAGAAAAGAAAAAGGATTTTAATGCCTATTGTTGAGTTGCATTTACATTCTTCACCAAAATGAACTCTGGACATGGATCTCTTGAATCTATGTTGCACTATACCATTAAGAGCACAATAAAAATCTTTGTTCTATATTGTCTTTCCTACAATTGACACATTGCTCATCTAGGCGAGTCGACGTCGATGTGACTAAGATGGTGCATGGATGCTCATCATGAACCATAGTGTTGCCGGCGAAAAGTTGACTTTGACTTCGGGATAGATGTGTATAACCCAGATATGGGGTTCATACCGGTTTGAGTTTGAGATATCGGGTATCGGAGATATATCAGACAATTTATTGATCGGATACCAATAAACATATAACATATTATACATTATATATACTGAACTTACAGTGCAGAACTATTTCTATAGGGAACCTCAACCAACTGTTGTCAACTGTGGCTTTTCTAACTGGATCTTCAGATAATGAACAGAATGAATACTACTGGTCTGAGTGATGATCAAGTTATGGTGGCAGAAATTTAAAAAAAAAAAACGATCAGAAGAAACTCATTTCCTAACATTGAACAAGTTCTGTTACATGCAGAATGTTGGTGGTTTTGCCTTTGGACTAGGAAAGATAGTCCCACATCGGCTACACCAAATGGTGAGTATCTCAATATAATGCATAGCTTGTGTTGAGGTGTGCACATGAGGTGTGGTGGGGCACAAGTGTGTGTTATGTGGGAGTATTTTCCTAGAAGAAAAAAGAATTAATTTCAACAAAGATGTAAGTTGATTTTTGTTGTGCGGACTCGGACTCGGACACGGACTCCAGGATGTCTCGTGCATGCACGGGAGTGTTCGGGGGGTAGGCGTGGACTGGCACACTTCTATGCTGATTGTGGGATAATCTAAAATATCAAACTCTATTTTTTGAGTATTGGTATTTTAGTCCCACATCGGATA
Organism: Iris pallida; assembly: GCA_029216955.1. Classification (NCBI taxonomy): domain Eukaryota; kingdom Viridiplantae; phylum Streptophyta; class Magnoliopsida; order Asparagales; family Iridaceae; genus Iris; species Iris pallida. The sequence continues at coordinate 5,251,217 of JANAVB010038218.1, forward strand.
GGAGAAGAGGTGAAGTCTCACTCCACTCTATAAATAGAGCCCCTTGGCCTTCTTTGAAAGATGCACCAAGAAGAGAGTTAAAGGAGTCCGTAAAATCCAGGAAGCCCGTTCAAGTCTCAAATATTGACTGACGAGCGTTCCAGAAGTTCTCTAGAACTTGCTGGTTCCTGGAAGCGGATCGTATATAGGCGAATCTTGCTTTGAGCAATGGTGATCTTATCACCCCAGCAAAGCAGCCTTTCTCTTTCTTCTTTCCTTCTCTTCTTCTCTGATCTAATCAGATACTTCTTGTGGGCTTTCGTCGCTGCTGCTGCTAGCAACTCGATTTGTACCTTCCTAAAAGAAGCTCTACTTTCGTTTGCTGTTGTAACGAAATCTCTTTAGATTTTCGTTACCCAGAATCCTCCAAGGATCTCTGTAGTGCACCTTCTTTGAAGTGTTGCTACGAAACGTTGTTGCTATTGAGACAACTGTTTCGTTTCTCTGTTTTCCATCAAAAATTATGCCTCGGGAATAACAATCTCAAAGCTAGATTAGAAGATTGGAAAACTCTCGTGCTTCTCTCATCGATACCAGCTTTAACAAGTTGGAGAAATTCGACGGAGAACATTTCTAAATATGGAAGAGGAAGGTCACCCTTAATCTTCAACTCGTGGACGTAGACCATGTGTTGATTGAGGATGAACCGACGATTCCAGAAGGAGGAACTGCCGATGCTATTGCTGCTGCACTCGTCAAGCACAGCAAATGGAAGAGAGAAAATAGCATATGTAAACTGCTGATTCTCAATTTTATGGAAGACTCTCTGGCAGAGTCATATTCCAAGAAGGTGAAAGCCAAAGAGATCTGGGATTCTTTGGGTAAGCTATATGAAGATGATGAGAACATATCCAAAATTTTCATCGTCGAGAAGTACCACAAGTGGCTCTTCGAAGACGAGATGGCGATGCTACCTCAAGTAAAGGAATTTCTGAAGTTGTGCCAAAAGTTAGATGACGAGAAGATGTCCCTCGTCGACAAGTTTGTCGTTGGAGGGATAGTCTCGAAACTTCTTGCTGGTTGGAACAATTTCTATGCTAGAATGCATCGGATGAAGCTGGACATTAGCTTGCAAGATCTTCTACAAGAGATCCACGTTGAGGACGAAATGCGATCTCAACAGAAGATGGACTCTCTGTCCAAACAACTGGCTAAGGCCAACTTGGTGCAGACAAGAGAGTTCAAGGGGAAGCAGGTGGCTTCTCATCACAAGAAGAAGGACTCCACTAATCTGAAAGTGAAGGGTCCTTCGTTCAAGCAACAGAAGTCCAAGTCCTACGTGACTTGCTTCAACTGTGGCAAGAAGGATCACTACAAGAGTGAATGCAAATCCAAGTCCAAACAAACTGAGCAAGGTGAGCCTAGCAAGGTTTTCATGGTTTCTAACATTGTTGCTATGATTGCTCAGGTCACAGCTGTGGGGGCTGACTCTGATTGGTGGATAGACACTGGTGCGACCTGCCATGTCTGCTCTGGCAAGGAATGGTTCGTCACATACCAGCCAACTTCTGAGAAAGTTATCATGGCGAACCAAGCCCAAGCTAAAGTTCTGGGGATCAGAACTGTGGAGCTGAAACTCACATCCGGGAACACTCTGACGCTTCAAGGTGTGAAGCACGTTCCGGTGATTGCAAAGAACGTGATCTCTGGAAGCCTGCTTAGCAACGCAGGCTTGAGGATGGACATCAATGATGGCCAGATGGTGATGTCCAAGAAGGGAACATACTTCGAAAAAGCTTTTCAAATCGAAGGGATGTTCAAAATTCAGCTTGTAAACCAGTTTGATAATATTAATGCAATCGCTCATTCTGATTATTCTCTTGAGTTATGGCATAATAGGCTAGGACATGTTCACTGTAAAAGAATTAACAAAATGTCCAGTCTAGGACTTATCTCCAAATGTGGGGGTAAGGTAGAGAAGTGTGAAGTATGTGCTCAGACAAAGATCACAAGGAAATCCTTTCATCGGATCAATCGAAGCACAGATCTTCTGGAGTTGGTGCACTCCGATATCTGTGACTTCAAGCAATTCTCTACAAAAGCCGGGATGAAGTATTTCATAACCTTCATCGATGACTTCTCAAAGTACGCGTTCGTCTACTTGCTCAAGTCTAAAGACGAAGCGTTCGAGAAGTTCAAGGAGTTCAAGGCCGAGGCTGAATGGCAAACTGGACAACAACTCAAGAGGCTAAGGAGTGATCGAGGCGAAGAGTATCGGTCTCATGAATTCACATCGTTCTGCAAAGAACATGGAATCATAAAAGAGACTACTGCTCCGTATTCTCCTCAATCTAACGGAGTAGCGGAGAGAAAGAACAGAACGTTGACAGAAATGATGAACTCAATGCTGCTAACTGCGGGTCTTCCTAAATGCTACTGGGGAGAAGCTGCATTGACGGTCACTTTTATTCTAAATAGAGTGTCGTATGCAACTTCGGACGTAACTCCTGAACTCTGGTTCAAAGTCAGACCTAACTTAAATGCCATTCGAGTGTGGGGGTGTCTGGCTTATGTGAAGCTCCCAGATCTGAAGATTCAGAAGCTGGGGACAAGGACTACGAAGACGATCTTCTTGGGGTATGCCGAGAAGAGTATTGCTCAGAAATTTTTTGATATTGAGTCAAATCATATCATCGAATTTCGCGATGCTGAATATTTTGAAGACAAGTTTGTAAGGCACAAGAACATTGTTCTAACGGACATTCTGGAGAATGATGAAGGTGCAAAGGAGACTGAGATCTTCAATGAGCCAGTTGTCCAAGATGAAGTTGTTGCTAAGGAGACAACAATTGAACCAGAACTCGCTGAGCCGTCGTCGAAGCGAGCGAGGAGGCCGAAGAACTTCGGAGATGACTTTATCACCTATCATGTGGAAGCAGATCCGCTTACCTATGATGAGACGATGAAGACCTGAGATGCTGTTTTCTGGAAGAAGGCGATAGACAATGAAATTGAATCAATCACCTCCAATAACACTTGGGTGTTGGTTGATCTACCTGAAGGAGCAAAACCTATCGGATGCAAGTGGATCTTCAAGAAGAAGATGAAAGCTGATGGAACCATTGACAAGTTCAAGGTCAGGCTAGTGGCAAAGGGGTTTTCTCATAAGCAGGGGGTCGAATACTTTGACACGTATGCTCCAATAGCCCGGATGACCACTATCAGAATGTTGATTGCTCTCGCAGCGATACATAAGATGGTGATACATTAGATGGATGTAAAAACGACATTCCTGAATGGCGAGCTGACCAAAGAGATCTACATGCAACAGCCATAAGGGTTTGTCGTCAAAGGTCTTGAAGACAAAGTCTGCAAGTTAGTGAAATCTCTGTACGGTTTAAAGCAAGCTTCCAAAATGTGGCATGAGAAGTTTGACAAAGTCATAAGGTCAAATGGCTACAGGGTCAGTGAAACAAACAAGTGTGTCTATACGAAGTTTGCTGACGGAAGAGGAGTTATCGTTTGTCTATACGTGGACAACATGCTAATCCTAGGTACAGATATAAGCTGTGTCACGGAGACAAAGAAGTTCTTCTCGACGAAGTTCAGTATGAAGGACTTGGGGGATGCTGATGTTATCTTGGGACTCAAGATCATCCGGACAGACACTGGATTAGCGCTGTCACAATCTCATTACATTGAGAAGATGCTCACTCGATACGGGTATCATGATCTTCCTCTAATTGATACGCTGTACCGGGGTGATCAGAAGCTGGAGCCAAACTCGAAGAAAAGCGTCAGGCAGTTGGAGTACGCTAGCGTCATCGGGAGTTTGATGTACGCTACTACTACCACTAGGCCTGACATAGCTTTCGCTGTGGGAATGCTGAGTCGATTCACTATCAATCCAGGCGTTGAGCACTAGAAAGCTGTGAAGCAGGTTATGAGATATCTCAAGAAGACTCAGACATATGCACTGCACTTCAGCGGAGAGCCGCCGGTAGTAGAATGCTTCAGTGATGCTAGCTGGTGCTCAGAGTTGGAGAGCGAGAGGTCCACAGATGGATTCATTTTCACAATGGGTGGAGCTGCTATATCGTGGAAGTTGAAGAAGCAGACTATGCTCTCGCGGTCATCTATGAAATCTGAGTTCTTTGCACTTGATATCGCATCGGATGAAGCAGAGTGGCTTCGGGAGCTCATGTATGATCTTCCAGTGGTTGGGGCGTAGATACCGGTAATTCCGATATACTGCGACAACCAGACGATTGCGGCGGTAGCATCAAATGATCTCTTCAACGGGAAGAAGAGAACTGTGCGGTTATAGCACAGGACAGTGAACGATCTCATCAAGAGATGTGTCATTGCAGTGATAGATGTTCGGAGTCAGGAGAACCTGGCGGATCCGTTCACGAAGGGCCTCAAGCGCCAGATGGTCGAAGACACAGCAGGGAAGATGGGCTTGAAGGCATTCTGATAGTATGTCTTTGTAATCCTACCATAAAGTTTTATATTATTAGTTTAAAGAGAAATCTACTAGACATCTAACTTTCGGTTCAAGGGAGGACCATTGACTGGAATAATATCAGGTAACAGTGGGTACTTGTTCTTTGGAACATGAAAGGGTTACAGACCCATAACCACTGATGTCTACTATATGTTCTCTACGGAGAACGGATCCTGTGGAAAGGGTGGCTTAATGCCTTAACGAGTTCTCAGACAAAGTGAATGTTTGTTGTGCTTTACAGGAAGCACAGTAGCGCAATACTACAAAGGAGTGTTATAACTCCATGCTACAGTGAGGTGACTTCACCATGAGGTTCCCAGGTAGGAACAATGCCTCGACTTTGCAAGCCAAATCACAGCGGCGTAGCACCGCATATAGACAAGTAGCCTAATGTTGCATAATCGTAATAAAGAGAGGTAGACAACACTACAAAGAGGACGATGTCCTCATGTTACAGTGGCATGACACCACGAAGAGGTACCAGGTAGGGTAAAGCCTCGACTTCGCAAGCCATGTCATAGCGGCGTAACACCGCACGGAAGCGCAGTGCTTCATGCTGGATAGTTTGGCACTACAAAGAGGCTTGTGACCTCATGCTACAGTAGTATGACACTACGATGAGGTACCCAGGTAGGGTAAAGCTTCGACTTTAAGCCATGTCATAGCGGCGTAGTACCGCAAAGAAGCGCAATGCTTCATGCCATGACTCTTTATAAAGAACTCACCTATAGTGTATGGACAGAGATATCAGGCCGTCTCTTGAGGGTAAACTTGTAGACGTCCAAAAATTATACACTGAAACCAGGCTGGCACAAGGCCTTTAATGTGCAGCCAGAAGCACAGTTGATGTCATTATGTGAGTAGGAAGAATTGCAGTTATGGTGCAGAATTCAAGACTTAGTCCATTCTTGTATCATGCTGTTATTTAACCTATGCGGAAAGATTCAAGTCGTAGCGACATCTCTCCTAATGCATGATGGGCAGTCACTGTGGGGAACGCTCAACCTATATATTGAGATATGTGGAGGATTGTTGGTGGTTTTGTCTTTGGACTAGGAAAGATAGTCCCACATCGGCTACCCCAAATGGTGAGTATCTCAATATAATGCATTGCTTGTGTTGAGGTGTGCACATGAGGTGTGGTGGGGCACAAATGTGTGTCATGTGGGAGTATTTTCCTAGAAGGAAAAATGATTAATTCCAACAAAGATGTAAGTTGATTTTTGTTGTGCGGACTCGGACTTGGACACGGACTCCAGGATGTCTCATGCATGCACGGGAGTGTTCGGGGGGTAGGCGTGGACTGGCACACTTATATGCTGATTGTGGGATGATCTAAAATATCAAACTCTATTTTTTGAGTATTGGTATTTTAGTCCCACATCGGATAGGAGAAGAGGTGAAGTCTCACTCCACTCTATAAATAGAGCCCCTTGGCCTCCTTTGAAAGATGCATCAAGAAGAGAGTTAAAGGAGTCCGTAAAATCCAGGAATCCCGTTCAAGTCTCAAATATTGACTGACGAGCGTTCCAGAAGTTCTCTAGAACTTGCTGGTTCCTGGAAGCGGATCGTATATAGGCGAATCTTGCTTTGAGCAACGGTGATCTTATCACCCCAGCAAAGCAGCCTCTCTCTTTCTTCTTTCCTTCTCTTCTTCTCTGATCTAATCAGATACTTCTTGTGGACTTTCGTCGCTGCTGCTGCTAGCAACTCGATTTGTATCTTCCTAAAAGAAGCTCTACTTTCGTTTGCTGTTGTAACAAAATCTCTTTAGATTTTCGTTACCCAGAATACTCCAAGGATCTCTGTAGTGCACCTTCTTTGAAGTGTTGCTACGAAACGTTGTTGCTATTGAGACAACTGTTTCGTTTCTCTGTTTTCCATCGAAAATTACGCCTCGGGAATAACACAGAAAACTCTTTCTGATGAGTGATGATCAAGTTATGGTGGCAACAAATTCAAAAACAAAAAAGAAATTAGAAGAAATCAGAAGAAGAAAAAAAATCAGAAAAAAAAAAGCAGCAGCTAAATATGAGGAAAAAAAACAGCGGCAAACTAAAAAACAGCAGCTCGATAGAGAGAGATTATCTGGTGAGTGGTGATGCAAGATCTCTTCTCATTCTTCTTCTTCCTTTGATTTTGCAAAATCAAAGTAAAAATAAAAACCAAACAAAACAAAATCAAACAAAGAGAGAGAGAGAGAGAGGGGTTACCTGGTGAGTGATCAAGGTTCGCAATATCGGAATCGGTATCGTACCCTTCCTATAAGTATCTGGATCGACACTATCGGCAGTTTCGGATCATAATATCATTTTTTGGTATCGGAAATAAATAATTAATAATTAATTATCAAAATTTTAAAAAAAATATTTATACATTTGGGCATAATTTTATCTCTTTGTAGTTTTGATTGAATAACATAATAGTCATTCTTGTTCATTGATTTATCTATGATAAATAAGTTTTCATTTACGTACTTTTACAACCATAGTATGTTTTTATCTATGACTATTATTGGAACCAACGGCTGCTCTTAACGGTCACTGATTCACTGGAGTACTTATCTTGATACGTCTACTTGTAAATGGTCAGCTTAGTTTTATGGCCTTTGCAGGCGAATTCCTGACAACAGATGAAGCCAGAAGGCGGCAACGGATCTATGACGAGCTTGCATCCAGTGGTAAGCTTTCCCCTGCCCTTTTGGTTGTGAGGGAGCATCTTCCATCTGGCAAAGCATGCCTCAGGGTGAACATTGACGCAACTGTGGCTGGAAATGTGGCTCGTTTTATTAATCACTCATGCGATGGTGGCAATTTATCATCCGTGTTGGTGAGGAGCTCTGGGTCGTTGCTCCCAAGGCTTTGCTTCTTTGCTGCTAAAGACATATCAGAAGGCGAAGAGCTCACATTTAGCTACGGAGAAGCTAGGCTGAGGCCAAATGGTCTGCCTTGTTTTTGCGGGAGCGATGTTTGTGTCGGTCTTCTTCCTGCAGAAGAAACGTAATTTCTTGTTCTGACTCTAGTTTTATATGAGCTACAAAGGAAGGAAGATGAGCGCATTTTTCTGGGGCAATTTTGGTCTGATACTTCATAGGAACAGATACTCATTGTTGTACTAGAGTATGACTGGTGTATTGGTACAGAAGTTTAGTTAGGATCACTTCTGTATTAATAAAAGGGCGACGCTCTTTTTCTTCACAAATTTGGCCTGGATTTTTCAGTAATGTTGTAATAGTTTTAATAAAGCAGTTGATTTTGTATCCAAGAGGAGACCTTTCCTGGAAGGTTGTGAAGTAAACAATTTGTTTAGGTCTCTGTAACCAGTGGTATCTCTACTGTGAGAAAGATACAGCTATCAGAAGGAAATGTGAGACTATGGTGCGTTCTGGTATTATATTTTCTAGTATTTTATGCCCGTGTCCATGCACATTGCCTTGTATACCTTTTGCGTCCACTGTCCCCCAACTTACACCATAAATGGAAGAAATAATACGCTCCAGTGGCTCTCGATCCACTAATCTTTCGCCACCCAGTCAGAACTTTTATGCCTCTTTCTGCTGACCACAAAGACATATATTTACTAGTATATATGTACGTGCCTGCACGTATTTCATTTCATAATATTTGGAAATAACAAATTTTTCTATAGATAATTACATAAGTATCCATATTAAATTTAGTGAACAATTTAATTAGTAAACATAGATGAGGGTATTATTGAAAGGAAAAAAATTCACGATGAAGCTTACTTTTCTAGTATAGATTACATACGGAATAGCATTTATTTACTTTTAGACAGGGGATTGAAGAAAATGATTTCAATCAGATTGGGAGGGGAATATCTACTAAAATGGGGAATAGAAAATCTGTCTTGCCACATCGTAGCCACACTACAGTAAGTAATATCCGATCTGTATCGGTGATCGGTTGATTGATTTTTGTGTGTGTTATAGTCGTATGTTAACGTTGTTAAAATATTTCAACGATATTCATATTTAGAAAATTTTCAACAAAATAACGAATTTTGGTGATATTGGAATTAGAAAAAGAAGTTTGAGAAAATTTTCAATAATGAAACAATCCGGGAGTTGTATGGCGGAATTCAAGTTGCACAAATTTTGCTAGATCGACTGGCAGAATTTGAACAAACTATGTCAGGAAATTCTCAATAACGAAACAATTTGGGAGTCGGTTGAAATTCCGCCGGAGTGACTGACGAAATTTGAGCAAATTTTGTCAGAAAATTCTCAATAACAAAACAATCCAGGAGTCGGTCTGGCAGAATTTCAATTGCACAAATTCTGCTTGGCCAAATGGCAGAATTTGAGCAAATTCTATTAGACGTGTTAATGGAATACATGAGATTTGATTTATTAATTTTTTTGAATTTTTTGCACATAAGACTTTTATATTTTTATGATTGCATATAAGTTTATTGTAAATTTGACTGTACTGATATGAGCTCGTATCTTTTTGTGTGGATCTCGAATTGTGACGACACCTACTTCGTTCCAACCGCAACATTGAACTAACTGTATGAGGGTATTTCAGCGAGTTCTGCGACACGTATTTGGAGGCCAAACTACAACTTGATATCCTCAACTATTCAAGTTTTTCAACTTGATACCCTCAATATTGATATGTGATAACTTAATACCCTTCCTTAACTAATATTTTCAACATCGTACACTCCGTCATTCCAAATGTTAAGTTTTTGTTTGTTTGTTTTTTGGACGAAATTGCCCCTTCCACATATCCTCCCCGCCCCCCCCCCCCCCCCCCCCCCCCCCCCCCCCCCCTCCTTCATGCGCCAATGACCCCCCGCGACACCCCCTCCCGCCCAGGCGACCCCCCCTCCCGCCCACGCAATCCCCCCTCCCTCTCCCCCACCGCGCGTAGCCCCCCCTCCCCACCGCCGCCACACCGCCGCCGCGTATGCCTCGCCAACGGCAGTGGCGGCTGTTGCGGCTACTCGCGACTATACAGCCTCGGTCCGGCTGCCGGAGCCGGAGAAAGGGGGGGGGGGGGGTTGGGAAGGATATTTTTGTCATTTGCTAGTTCGGTTAACACTGTTTTGAGAGAGGATATCAAGTTTATGCATATCAAAGTTGAGGGTATCAAATTCAACATTTGGAATAGTTGAGGATATCAAGTTATAATTTAGTCATAAAAATATAAAAAAACTTATGTACAAGAATTTTAAAAGAATTGTATTCCAAGCATCTTTTGATGTTTTAAATTCTCACATAAGTCGTCTTGATTTGCATATAAGTTTATTTTCAATTTGACCGTACCTATACGAACTCACATTTTTTTCGTGCAGACCTCAGATTACGACGAGATCTACGTTGTTGGTTCCACAACGTCAAACTACCTCTGGGAGAGTATTTTCAATAAATTCTGCAACACTTATTTTTGGCCACAAGGAAAGATGTTGGTACGGTCAATTTAAAAATAAATTTATACAAAAATCATAAAAATATAAAATAGTTATGTGTCAGAATTCAAAAAAAATATATATATATATATATCTCATGTCCGTCTGGCAGTATTTATGCAATTGAATTTCCGTCAAACTGACTGGTGGATTGTTTGGTTATTGAAATTTTTCCCAAACTTCTTTCTATTTGGCCAATATCACCTTATTTTGTAAAATAAAAAACTATTGATTCATATTCTTATTTTTATCTACAAGGAGAGAGCACCTCTATCCTCTCAGTTTACTTCATCATTTTATATGTTCAAGCAAAGAAAGTTCGATCGCTTTTCTCTCACTCTAAAAGTACACAAAAAATTAGAGTGGGATCTGCCAAACATTTAATGAGGACCGAAAGCACAAATCCATGGAAAATTAGAAAGATCAAATCCCTCATCAAACCGGATATCATACTCTTATGCACCGACAGTAGAGCTAATGGCGTGGCACAAACTCTGGCTTCTTTGGCTCTAACTTCGAAAGGAGAGCAGATTTTGTCCTAGCTTGTCGTCTCATTGAGTTTGTCTTACTCTTTTGTCTCGGCCTACTTTGGCTTACTTTTGTAGACGTTTTGGGCTATCTCCCATCGTCAGTTTGGTCCTACGGTTTCCTACTTTATATACTGCTACAGTGATAGCGTTTTCACAAAATAAATAAATAAATAAAAGTACACAAACACTTAGACTGGGATCTGCCAAACATTTAATGAGTACCGAAAGCACAAATCCATGTAAAATTGCCTTTACCATGAAGATTACTTCAGAAGTCAATGCATCCACAACCCATGCACAAAGAGAATATACCTATAGCTGCATGGATATAGCATCCATCCTTGAATAATTTCCATAATCTTTCAGGCTTTGGAGAACCCTTTTTATTTACTCTGAAACTTATGTTAAGATTGTTGAAACCTTCCCGAGTTTGAGCTTTGCAATTGTATTTACCTTCAATATCATTTATCTAAAAGCAAAATATATAAACCACCAGAAACTATTTCTTCCCATATAGCTAGCTATATATATGACACTAATAAACCCAAAACAGATAAAAGTATTAATTCATAATAAGTATCAGTTCTCCCATCTTCTCTAATTTAATTATCTCAACTGTCAGTATGAAACTGCAATTATTTGATCAACACAAAAACCAGATGCGTAAGACAAACTACATCCTGCATCAAAGGTCCAACTGACCAACGCACAGTAGCAAAATAATTTAGTTAAAAAGGTTCATTCTCTAGGAAGATTTTGATATTCAAAATACTACTCTAAACACAGAAATCACAATTGAGCCGGTACAGGAAAGAATGAAGAACTTAGAGAACTGAGATCAAGCATGGAAGGGAAACTTGACAATCCCTAGTGTCAAAAAGCAGTGGAGCCAAAATTTATGAATAGCTCAGCTGGTAATGTTATTGGTAAACACACAGGAATTTACATTTGAACAGCTCAAAGTGTCCATGAGACTATCACTAATTTAGACAAACATCAATCCATTTGCTTGCCCTAAATGTCTCTTTGCGGCATGTATGAAACAACTCCCAGACCACAAAGGCTGTACAAATCCAAATATTTTGCTGGCAAAGATGTCAAACCTACTTATGAGTGTTTTCCATACGACATGTTTATAGGCAACAACTCATGTGATTAGGCTATCATCAGTTTATGAACATGGTCCACGTGGAAAAAGGTTGCTCCACGTCTCCAACTCTTTCTTGCAGTTCTCCATCATTTTGCTTTCTGCCTCAAGCTTGGATTGCTGCCATTCATGACATAAAAAAGCATTAATTCTGATAAACAACAGAGAATTAAGGATGTAATCAACATTTGATATAGGTCAAACCAAGGTTCAATATCGGACCATTCCTATGAGTATCGGGATCGGTGCCGGTATCAGCAGTATCGGAGGTTTCGGATCGAAGTATCAGATTTTTTGGTATCGGAAAACAAATAATTATTAATAAATTATTAACATTTTAGAAAATATATTTTATACATTTAGGCATAATTTTAATATTTTTAGTGTTGTTTCTTAGTAGTTTTGAAATTAAATGAAGTAGTAGTCACCCTTACCGATTGATTTACATACGATAGATAAGTTTTCTTCTTTTATAACCTTTCTATGCTTTTACACCCTTGCTGATTGGTCTTTTTTCGTTCAATTATCTTTGCCAAATTGACCGGAAAAGAGACCTCCAATGTCGGTATCGATCAGTATCGGGTATCGGTCGGTATCGAATCGGGACATGCCAAACCATATCGGTATCGGTCGTATCGGATCGGTATCGGCCGATACTGCGAACTATGGGTCAAACATGTCCTTTAGCACACGGCAATCATACTGCAGAAAGAACACCAAAAACAACAAAAAGAGGCTGAAGACTCGGGAGAAGAAAAAAAGTTCGTAGAAGTTGAGACCGAAATAAACTCACTCCTTAAGCAAAGTAACAAGAATTACTTTTATAGTTTCTTATAAAACAATGATAGAACTAGCAAATTGGTTAGATATTCCTCACAAAATTAAGGATAAGCAGAAATGAGAAGTTAAGAAGCATAAGGTAAAGCAATGCGTATGACAGAGATATGTAGCAGCTGCAACAAAGAAAAACAAGGCAATGGCTAAGATGCTATGTATACAACATGACATGTTTCGGACATAGTGACATGGTTGGTCACCTAATTTGGTGTGTCCTAGTGCATTTTGAAGTGTCCAATACTTATCCGACAAGACATGATGTGGCACAAACAAGCTATGAAATTTTGGAGTGTCCATGCTTCCTAGCTAAGAAGGTATGGGTATGTGGCAAGAAGAGCTGAGGCACCATAAATAGATGACTTTGGTATCGTATTAAGGGATCCGAACAAAGAAGAGGACCTAAAAGAGCATGAAGGTATTGCTTAAAGAGAAGGGTCTTAGTGAAGATGTTGTCATAGTTGTCATATGCTATGTAGCACGGACACTTCTCCATCAGTCTGTAAATGTTGTAATTGTGCCTGACGCCAAGACACCTTAGATGCTCATCAAACACTTGTCAAGCATGTCCACTGTTCTAATACACTTTTTTTTTCTTCGGACAATTGAGACATCTACTTGACACACATTTTAGACAAAACCGATAAAATTTATTTAATTAATCAAACTAAAATCTGCAGGTTTAGTAAAAAGCATGCCAATCTCCAAAACTATATCCTAATTGAATAGAATAACTATATATTCCTCGAAATTGTTACTAACCATGCATAGATAAATAAAACTAATACTATAATATAAACCATATTGATAAATTCCAGCAATAAAATCAGCAAGCCTCAGCCCTAAACTAGATACAACATGCAAATAAACTAATGCAACATGTAAATATCATATATTCTTAAGTACCATCAATTAATTGTTAGAACACTACATCGTCAATAATATTGGTTATTTCATCGATGTGGCTCCTTCCTGATACAACTCAATCGCATAAATGGGACTACAATAGATTACATAGACTCGTTAACTCTTAAGTGTCTAACATAGACTCACTAACTCTAGCATTAATGTCCAAGATTAGTACAGTAAACCATCAACTGGATGCCCATACTATGCTTTTGAAATGTCATTCACAAAGTTATAATATAAACAATCTGCGAGTGTGACTATGTAGAATGTCTTACGATTATATTCTCTCTGTTTCAACAGACAAACTACAAGCTTTGTAAGACTCGTGGTATTCATTGACAAAAAAGAAGCCAAGGCATTCTGTAAATATCACTCAAACCACATGTCATGGTAGACAAAAATGATCAAGCTACGCTAGCAATCAATATAGGCATAATGAGCAGTGACACTTGAAAATCAAGTATTGGGTAAGAATACAATACTTTAATGAGTGTTACTGGAAAAAAATGAAACATTGCTTAATGCTTGTTACAGAAAAAATGTCAAGTTATACTGAAAAAAATGGCAAATAGTAAAGATAGTATATAATACTTAAGCTACAATACTTTCTACCTCAAGGTTGAAAAAATGCCGAAGTGTTACTCTAAGAATACAATACTTTCAACCAACATGAACATGTCATCGCACATAGGGGTTCAAATACAAAACTGTATAGCAAAATAGTTCGAACAGACGAACATTCTTAATGAGTGTTACTGAAAAAAATGATATGATGCAATATATGTAAGAATTCAATACATCATTATAAATCACTAAAAATCTCCATTATTCTGGTCTGCTCTACAACAGTAAGAACCATTAAGGTGCATCCATCACCACGTATTGGAATTTTCAATTGTCGTAGTCATTCTGGTGAAACTCAACTGTTTGGTGAGTCATTATTATGAGTGTGTGTGTGTATGCACGTGTGCGCGCAAGTGCATACACATTTAAGAAATGTATAAATCATTTATAAGAAAGCTTACTTAGCATCCTATATGAAGCAGTTGATGGCCAACGAGCCTACATAATTGTCTTGTTTAATCTTCCGGTATTTTCGACCTATTTGCCATGCTATCAACTTCTCTTTGATGTCAATGACTGCTACACAAGTTTGGACTCATGACTGACGGAAGTAAGGTATCTCCAGTGCCGTTAGTGAAAATTGTATTTAGTCATACTTTGCATTCACAAGTTGCCCAAATTTAGTGATTCTAATACCATTTCACCACTTCTTTTCAGGACTAAAATAAAACACAACTATTATAGCAATCCTTTCATTAGAGTACTTTGCAATTTACATATATTCCTTAATGGTATCTCTATAACAACTTTATAGTTTAAAAAAGATTTAAAGAAAAATATATTCAGAAGGGCAACTCACAGTCTGACCAATTTCTTGGACAAGGGTATCATGTGTATGTTGGAAGAGTGCTGTCCACTGCTGCAGAAGATCAGTCTCCAATTTTGAAGATTTGGATGTCTTACAAGGATCTTGCATAACTTTGACAATATAGTCCTTGGTGCGCTTCTTGCTTCTTTGCAATTCTGGAAAAGAGTGGTATATACTGATATTAAAAAAAGATAAAGCACCATGGTAACACATTATATCCTTCTAATGAGATGATGAACATTTAAATAATTTGAAAAAGTATATTATTCTCTAAATTAGGTAAGCTATAAAAATCTACCAGCTAATCTGCCTCTAGTGTCTTGGAAAGTAAGATCCATCCACATATGTGCAGCTGGTTTCATGAAAGAATCCCTTGGTCAGACACTTCATACAACATAACTATCAAATGTTTGCCACTTGTCCGGCATGACACGTAAAGTTTCAAACCCTGCAAACATGACATGGTGCCAATACTGTATTGGTACACATGTTTAGGAACCTCAATATTCACAAGGTTTAGCATGCCTATAGATGGTAAACAAGGCAAACACTACAAAATAAAATACAGTTAATTGTGCTCATCATATGATTGACCTTTTAGACAGAAAGAACAAGAACATGCTTTAGCCAAGCCTTTGTTATCCAGCTGCTGATGGGTCAATTTTCCACCATCAACCTTGTTTTCCTTCAATTCCAAGAACCCAGCTCTGCAATCATTTGAAGATGATGAATGCCCTTCGACTGAATGAATGAGATCCCTTGTAAGATCTCCACTCTCTGCTTCATTCCCCTCAGCCGGTAATTCGTCAGATTCTGTTGATACATCCTCTAGTTCCTCGCACTGACTGGGTGTAGGACCACAAGATACGTTACTCTGTACTAGTTGAGTAGCCTCCATCGTGGTTCCTGCTGCACTTCCTTGTGTATAATCACTTGAAGCCGTAGGTCGGTATCTTTTAGCATTTGGTGGAAGAGGTGGAAGCATATCACTAGATTTACCCTTTCCTTTGATCAGGCACCCTTTTCCACCATCCACCAACCTTTCTGAGTAGGTATCAAAACCACTTTAACTGCCTCATGATTGATACCTTGACCGGAATTGTTTAGACCACCCGAGGCATCACAACTAGAAGATTTCGCCATAGATCTTTAAACAAACAAGATTAAACTTCAAAACATGAGACTCCCTTTTTTTAGTTTCAAGAGAAGGAAAAAGAATAGAACACTAGTAAACTATATAAAAAAGAAGCAGCTCAAATGTGAGAAACAATTCTTGGACTCAGATAAAATAATCAAAATTCATTGGGATAATATAAAGATACAGAGACCTCGAACCTCAACAGTATTTCTAGAGGTTTGGTGCAGTGTCAGAGACTTCAAATTAGTGGCAGTGCAACCCGAGTTCAAATCTCGTCTAGCGCACATTTTAAGAGGATTTTTTTTTTTTTTTGGAAAAAACTACAGTGGTGCATGAGAACTGCTTGAAATGGGCATGCAACCCAGCTTTATACTCATGAAAAATAGACATGTGAGTTGGGCCATATTGGAAAAATATAAATATAAGCGGTTATGAGGTATTTTTAGAGTACCGGTTATGAGGGGTCCGGTTTTGGATGGTTTTTAAGTAGCGGCTTTTAAACCAGTCCAATCCATGCTTGGCAATTAATTAACGAGCGGTTCTGAAAGTTTTTACATGAATAAATTAAATACGGAAGGGTATCAGTAGTTATAATTATATATATTTTTGTAAGAATATAAATGGAATAAAAAAATAGAGTCGCTCAAAACCCACCGATTTGGGGTGTTTATAAAACCACCCAAAAACACATTACACTGGTTTTGTTTTGTTTTGTTTTTTTTTTTTTTTTTTTTTGGGGGGGGGGGGGGGGGGGGGGGGGGTCAGTTCAAAAACACTCCAAAACCGGTGAAAACACCATTACCAAGCAGACCCTTAAACAAAACTCTGGTTTTGGTGGGCATGCAATGGCAGACACTTTAGCAAATTTTATAGGTAAGTCTTCAAAATCTTCATAAACTCGACTATCTCAAGAAAATAATTTTATTAATATTCGCAAGAAACATATGCTGGTGGCAAAATTTATGGAAAGATTGCTACCAAAGAAAAATACACAAGCCAAGCATCCAACTCTTTCAGAAAGGATTTGAAGTCATTACTATGTAACTTATGTCAAGGAATCTCATGTTTGCACCACAAAATACAAAAATCTAACCGTTGTAGAATAAACTCTGACTTTTAAGTAGCAAGGAGAATCTCAAAATTACAAAAGTACAGAGAGTGGGATCATCAAAATGCCACTTCCAATTTTGCATGTAAAGAAAATAAAAAATCAAGAAACACATTCACTGATAATATTAATCCTACTCGCAGATTAATGGCTAAAAATCTTTTTTTTTTTCACATGGGTTTTTGAATCTTAACCAGATCTTGCCAACATTGCCTACATGTTGGCCTATTGATTTAAAGACCCAATTTTGTTACATGGGCCATCGAGATCTACACAAAGTAACCAAATTTAAAGACCCCAATTCATTGGTAACAAGAATCCCTCTTTCATCAATTCTTTTCGCATGTGTTTCCGAAATCGCAGCCGGTCTTGCCAACAAAGGTAGCTTATATTGTTTTGATGATTAAAGATCCACTTTTGTTACATGGGTCATCGATATCTCTACAAAGCAAGCAATTTTAATGATCCTGATTCATGAAGCAGCAAGAAGAAACCCTAAAAAAGGATGGAAATTTCTTGAAAAAAACATTAGGGAAAGTTGAGGAGTACCTGAACCAAAGGGGGAAAAAAACCCTTATCTGGAGAAGAAGAAGAAAGTTGGGATCTTTCTGAATTTTTTTAGAGAGTGGAAGAGGGGAGAGAGAGAGAAATTTAAGGAGAGAATTGGAGGGAAAACTTGGATATGATTTTGTGACTTTCACGTGTAACCAATGATCTGAAACTGGGTCCCACCATTTCCGAGGGAAACTTGTTTGAAGTTTGAACTTTGAAAAAGAAAATCTTCTTTTTTTTTAGTTGATAAACCATAAGGTGTGACAAATACTTTTTGAATGCGTCGTGGTAGTAATATTTTTTGGATGCACAAGGTGTGCGTGTTCTCTGAACATGAGATGTGTCAGGTGTCACATCTTGTAACATCCAGTTTTTCAAATGAGGGTAATTTTGAACTTTTATAAAAGTTTATTATTTAATAATAGGATTTATGATTTATGAAAATTTTTAATTAATTTAATACTATTTAAAATTGGTGAATTATAATTTTGATGTGTTAGCTAGTGAACTCTAGAACTGTTGAGCTTAGAGACTAACCATGACCATGGGGACCTAACCATGTGATTAGAATGACTATTTACAACTTTTTAGGCTAAGGGTATTTTGGTCATTTTGTGACTTTTGAATTATTTAGGATTTTGATTAATTGGTGAATTTTAGATTATTTTAATAATATTTAAATTGATGTATTATGATTTTGGTCATTTTTCATATTTTAATATTTTGGGAAAATTTTATATTTTTAATATTGTTTTTATTGGATTTGTTTAGTCGGGTTTGAGTTTCGTCTCGTTCCGACTTGTATTGTGACCCGGGTAGCTTAAACTCTAGATGGGACCCAATATTAAGTTAAGCATGGCTCACAAGACCCAACATTTAAGTTAGTTAATTAAACTAATTTTTATCATGTTAGAATGTTAAGTTAGAGACTCAAAACTAGATCATTTTGACCCCAAACTTGAACCTAGTCTAGACTTAACCATATGAGACTAGAGAGGGGCAATTAGGACATTTTCCATTAGCCCTAATGGACACTTTATGGCAGCCACCTTTAGGGGAGAATGATTCATTTCATTCATTACAATCTTGCCTCTTTTATTTTCCTTTTGTTCTTCCCTAATTTTAGAGAGCCTTCCCATTGATTTGATCTCCAAATCAAATCATTCCTTCACCAAACTTCCCTCAATCATTCCCATTCTCCAAGGGAAGGGTGCTACCAAGGATTGGAAGAGGAGTGCAAGGAGGAGTGTCCACTTTGAGGGATCTTCGTATCGGAGCCGTGTCCTAAAAGATTTCATTGGGATTCCACTCCCAATAGGTAAAACCCATCCTCTAAATCGATTTCCTTTGTATATAAATTAGTTTTGAATCCGTAGGATCCATCCTCATGCATGTGTCCCATTTAGATTCAAATTTGAGGCCATTTGGAGCTCTCTTGAGAATTTTAGATATGTGTCTTATGTCCTACTTGATAGATCCCAAATTAGGATACCCCATGTGTATGTATGTATGTATGATAATAGTTTAAATAGATATTTAAATTCAGTTTTAGAATGGTTAGAGAGTGGATTGATCTTAGTTAGGATGGTTAGAATGAGTTTTATTTGGATATCTATGTTTGTATCCAAGTATCTTGGCCTATATGTGTTCTTTTGTCCAAAATAACTCAAATTCGTCATAATATTCATCCACGTTTTTATTAACCAAAGCAACTTAGAAATGTCATAACTTTTAGCTTAGAACTCCGATTTATCTTCCATTTTTTTTAAAAGAACCGTATCGAAGTTAGCTTTCCAAATATATATTTTAATAAGCCAAATTCTTTCTGTAACTTTCTGTAGAATTATTTGAGTGTCAGTTGTACGAAAGACGAACGTGTTTCGGTATTTTTGCGATTTCGGGAGCTTTCGGACACAAAAATGCGATCCGTTTAAAGTTTTGGAAAGCTAACACAAAGGGCTACAACATACTTTAATTCTAGAATTTAGTAGAGGCCCAATTGGTACAGTATTGATTTTAAGTAGAAGAGTGACTATACGATATATGCATTTTGTGTAACCTATGAGCCTATGTAGTATAGATATTAAATGAATATAGAGTATGTAATACATGATATGATAGATGAATGAAATAATATATATATGATATATATCCTCTTTACATTAATGTATATATATGGTTGAATGCAAGCATGTAGGAATGCAATTAATATAATGTATGTAAGCAATGCATAAATGCATGAATGAAATAATGATATACAATGTATGCATGAAAGTATATAATGAATGCTAGATATGAATGCAAGGTATACATGTAATGATAGATATGAATGCATAATATATAAATAATATAATGCAATATATAAAGATAGCATGTATGGTAATGTAGAATATATGATGCAAGCATGTATATGTCCACTATTTTTCCTTTTCCTTACATTTTCCTTCCCTTCCCTTTCCTTTTCAGTTTTCTCTCCTTTTTCCCTCTTCTATTTTTACATGTTGTATACAATGTATATAATGTATAGATGCATGTAAGTATGTAATATGCATGAATGACATGTATGTAATAAAAATAAGTATATGTATGCAACTTAATGATATGTGAATGGATATAATGCCTGAACTGAAATATGCATGCATATGGGATATGAATGAATGTATAAATGCATGAATGAATGTCATATATGAATGAATCAATCAATCAAAGGTATAAGTAAAATATAATGCATTGTAATGAATGTTAACATATATAATGTAAAAGTATGTATGTAAATGTGCATGAATGTATATATCTATGTAACTATGTAAATATGCATGATGTAACATATGCCTATATATATAAATATGTATGTAATGTGGATATGCATGTATGTATGAAGGTATGTATTTATATATATTATCTATTTTATATTATGCATTGTTGTGGTTCACATTGTCTTGTGATTGTGTGAGTGCTAGCCTAGGCTTGGTTAGGCCTAGTAAGACTTGTTAGACTTGTTTGGGTTAGGACTTGACCTAGTTGACCTAATTTGACTAGTGTGGTTGACTAGAGTTGACCAAGTGTTGACTTTAGTCTAGTTTGACCTAGACAACATGCAGATGCATTGTACATTTTATTTATCATCTCTCGTATACATCTTGACCTGTGTTGCTCTAAATAGGACTCTGTGGCTTCAGTTTGGACCTCTATACCTATCAGCTGTTTAGGTTATCAGGCGAGTACATTCTCTGATCATTTCATATCCTGTTAGAATTATTTTCATGCTTTAAATTACTTTAATTGATACTGTCACGTTGGTCACACGGATTAGTACTATATGGATCCCTTCTTGAGATGTTATCCCCTCAGGGAGCATCGGATACTACATGTTCTGTGCGTTTTACTTACATGGTGTATCACTATGCTTCATGGTTTATTGAATCACTTGTGACATGTACTCTCATGATTACAGAGTCTTCCTTGAATCCCCTATTTATGGGCTTTCCTAGAATTCCTATTTATGGGACTATCATGTACCACCCTTCGGGGGCCGTTACATGAATCATAACATAACCTGGCTGGATCCTTGTGTATTGATTGGGGGTACGGGGGGAGTAGAAGTGGACATGTGAATAATATCCAAGTAGTATAGCATCAGAATCATTCCGTAGTGTAGCATCAGAATTATCCTATGCCATTTCACATGTTTATATTGTACTCTGACTCACTAGCCACTGTTAGTTCTCTGTTTATAGTAGATATTTGCATTACAGCTATCTCCTTTACATTTTGTACTTTCTTTCAGTTTTCTGTATCTTACTTTACTGCATGATTATATTTTCTAACCTGCTATGATCTGTTGAGATGTATTGTGCTCGCTCCGTCCTGATTGGGCACCGTTGATATGTTTACAGAGGACGAGGATGAGGCTGGTGTTGACACTTTTTATAGGACAGCTCTAGATGACACCAGTGATCCGGATTTCCAGCCGGATCCACTAGCTATAGAGACTGGGGCTCCCTAGTCTAGGTTTTTACTATTTCTGTCATTTGAGATCTGGATTGTATATATTCTTTCATATTCTGTAGTTGAGACTTTGTATTTCTGGATGTTGCTGAGTTGTTATCTTAGACACTTAGACTCTTCTGATCATATGTATTTTATTTTGAGTTCTATATCATATCGTGCTTCTTCTTCCTTAGTTGTGATTGAGTTTACATTCTGCTATGTCACCCCCATTCGGGGAGTATAAACTGCTTAGCCTTATACTGTTAGATGCATGAGACCTAGGACAGCGTTCTACCGCCGACACCGCGGCGTAGGCTGGACGTACCCACGTCTCGTGCCCTTACTCTAGGGTGCGGGTCGTGACACGTTTTTAGTGGTGGCCCATGCAGGTCAAGTTTATGTAGCGGTATTCGAACTAGAGTATCACTACAGCCTGTAGTAGGAATTATAATAATTTTGAAGGTACTCAATCACACTAGAAAAAACTCTTAATCAGATTCCTTTTATCTAAATTGTTGCTTACTGACTTCCCTTGAATATAAACTGTTCCCTTTTGAATTTTTGCTTCATTCTCAGAAATTGCTTCTTATTTTGATCTGTCTTCATGATGGTTATGAAGACACTATCTCATCGCTCCGGTCCGGGGAATACTATCGAGAGGCTGGCCACCTCTCGTCCTGTTCATCAGGGCCTCGAAACCGCAGCTCCTGTTGTGCTGACTCAGGTTGGCGTTTCTGCTACATTGGAGGTGCACCTTCGTCTGTACAGAGACCTTTTTCCCGTCATTTTTGATTTCTCTCAGCAGCAGCGGTTCATGCAGCATCAGCAGCAGACCAGGGGAAACCAGCAGGGGCGAGCTATCGTCAGGACAGTCGAGGATGCACAGACCATCGGAGATCTTGCTGTAAGTTCCGTTCTTCTCTATTCCATTTCCGCAATTGTCTCTTATAACTATCTTGAAATTCGATTCCATCTGTTCCTTGTTGACTGATC
This sequence comes from Iris pallida, assembly GCA_029216955.1. Taxonomy (NCBI): domain Eukaryota; kingdom Viridiplantae; phylum Streptophyta; class Magnoliopsida; order Asparagales; family Iridaceae; genus Iris; species Iris pallida. The sequence goes on from JANAVB010038218.1 coordinate 5,273,772, forward strand.
AATTTGTTCTGTTGTTCCTGTGTTATATTTTTTTTCTTCTGAGAAAAAAATCATATGGGCTAGGTCACCTCAGTTATGGGATCTAGAATCTTCGATAGTCATGTTAGCTGGCATAGTGAGGACATATAGTCAGATTTTGGACATATTTCTCGGGTGTGAAAATTTAAGGTTTTCGCCGTCGCATGCGGCAATACGAAAATTTTAAATACCATGAACCTAGAGGTATGTGCCATAGTCGAGGACTCTGTGATTATCGTAGACTTGCTTACTAGTATGACGAGGATTTGGAGCACCATGATTTTGGATAGACGCATATGATTATCAGATTGTACCTTAAATGCTCTTGAACAAGTTTTTTCTACTTTTGTTTCAGTCATTCTAAAAAAAAGAATTATTGTTTGTTTTGTTTTGTTTTGCTTCTCATTATTTAACTTAGGAGTAGCTTTAGCTGTTTTTATAAACCTTGTGTAACTTCTTGCTATGAGTTTCTTCATAATACAATAAATCGATAATTTTTGCTAGACCTCATCTTGGATTTAATATTTTAGCTCTGGGTTTCAAAATGGTTCCTTCTTTTAAACAGATAAGCAGAACAGATTTTATCGTTATTTCCTTCTTGCTATTATTCTTGTATTAAAATAATAATAATAAAACTGCCTTGATTACATCAATCACCTACTTTGCAATCTTGTAGGAATCTAAATGTTGATCTTGATATAGAATTTGATTTGTATATTGGGACATGAGAATATATATAGTGGACACAGACACTTTATCTGACACGTATACATGCTACACTTTGATTACCAACCCATCTAAATACATATTAATATGTTATTGATGTTTAAATTCTCAAAACCCCAATATTTCTGATACAGTACAGTATCAGAGACTGGTTCTCTGCTTTTCCAGTTTAAATTCGTAATTCAAATATAAATTTTATGTTATTAGTTTTATTTACATCACTGCACATGTATCTTATACACAAGGTTTCAATTCTTAAAGAAATTGGTTGAGATTTGTGTTTGAACTTGTCAAATCTGAGACTGTGTGCATATTAACCCTTAATACTGGATTCTAAGTGATTAGTTCAATTTGTTGTTTTTAATGTAATATTTTGAGCTGTATACATTGTTGTATGTAGGGATATAATGTTAGGTTTCATATTCTTACATGATAGGTTGTGATAAACATTGGGTTGGTTTGATGTTCGAATTTCTCCAAAATTCTAAAACTGAATACATGTTAACATTTTCACATTAATTCAAATGTTTAGTTCAATTTCATATTTAATATGTAATATTGAACTGTATGTATAGCTAAATGTATGGATAGTATGTTAGGTTTCATCTCTATCATGTTAGGATGTGTTGGGAGCATTGAGTTGGTTGTGATGTTTCAAACCCCTAAAATCTGAAACTGTATTATGTTAATATTATACTGGTTTAAATGTTAGCTTATTTTTAGATTTTGTATGTAAATGCTGAACTAAAACTGGGTTTAACCTTTCAATACTAAAGCTATAACCCTGTACAAGGACACACACCCTAACTTAGTATACACTGCCATGTAAACCTAACCCTTCCTCTCTATGTTATGTTCATATATCTATATAAATATATATAGAGAGTTTATGCATATATGTTATAATGTATATAGATACATAATTAAATCTCTACCTCTTTATATATATATATATATATATACATATATATATATATATATATATATATATATATATATATATATAAAATATATATATATATATATATATATATATATATATATATATATATATATATATATATATATATATATATATATATATATATATATATGGTTAGCCATGCATGCTATGAGTAAATAGGTTGTGCATTGTAGATTGTTAACCAATATGCCATGAGTAGTGTAACTGGATAGCTATTGTTTTGAAACCCAAATCCTCATATACACTTTCATGTATATTTCACATACACACATGCCTACTATCTAACCATATGAACATGTCCACATACACCCATACACACACGAACCACATAACCTTTACATAATGCTAGCTTTTCCCTCTCTAACGCTCTATATATATATATATATATATATATATATATATATATATATATATATATATATATATATATATATATATTGTGATTGGATTTCAATGCAATTGACTTTCATTCTTTAACTTTTGATTTTGATTTTTCTTTGAATAGTACCCCTTTATAGATAATTGGTTGTTATCTTATTTTTTTTGATAAGTACCAGTTTTTATATAGGATGGTAGACTGCCTTACAATTTTGATGATTTGTTATTTCTGTATTTTTTCCAGTTTAACACCCCTGATTGCTTGTATGTTTTGATACCCTATGACCGTTTTGGTTTAGCATGACTAGTATACCTAGATGAGACTTTCACTACCACCGTATGCCATGACCCTGTATGTCGTCCTTTTAAATTGTATGATTTGTTTAAGTTCTGAGACTTTGATTGTGGGGGTTTGACCTAGAAGGAGTATGAACATTTTAATTTCGAGGACGAAATTTTTCTAAGGGGAGTAGGATTGTAACACCCAGTTTTTCAAATGAGGGTAATTTTGAACTTTTGTAAAAGTTTATTATTTAATAATAGGATTTATGTTTTATAGGAATTTTTAATTAATTTAATACTATTTAAAATTGGTGAATTATAATTTTGATGTGTTAGCTAGTGAACTCTAGAACTGTTGAGCCTAGAGACTAACCATGACCATGGGGACCTAACCATGTGATTAGAATGACTATTTACAACTTTTTAGGCTAAGGGTATTTTGGTCATTTTGTGACTTTTGAATTATTTAGGATTTTGATTAATTGGTGAATTTTAGATTATTTTAATAATATTTAAATTGATGTATTATGATTTTGGTCATTTTTCATATTTTAATATTTTGGGAAAATTTTATATTTTTAATATTATTTTTATTGGATTTGTTTAGTCGGGTTTGAGTTTCGTCTCGTTCCGACTTGTATTGTGATCCGGGTAGCTTAAACTCTAGATGGGACCCAATATTAAGTTAAGCATGGCTCACAAGACCCAACATTTAAGTTAGTTAATTAAACTAATTTTTATCATGTTAGAATGGTTAAGTTAGAGACTCAAAACTAGATCATTTTGACCCAAAACTTGAACCTAGTCTAGACTTAACCATATGAGACTAGAGAGGGGCAATTAGGACATTTCCCATTAGCCCTAATGGACACTTTATGGCAGCCACCTTTAGGGGAGAATGATTCATTTCATTCATTACAATCTTGCCTCTTTTATTTTCCTTTTGTTTTTCCCTAATTTTAGAGAGCCTTCCCATTGATTTGATCTCCAAATCAAATCATTCCTTCACCAAACCTTCCCTCAATCATTCCCATTCTCCAAGGGAAGGGTGCTACCAAGGTTTGGAAGAGGAGTGCAAGGAGGAGTGTCCACTTTGAGGGATCTTCGTATCGGAGCCGTATCCTAAATGATTTCATTGGGATTCCACTCCCAATAGGTAAAATCCATCCTCTAAATCGATTTTCGTTGCATATAAATTAGTTTTGAATCCGTATGATCCATCCTCATGCATGTGTCCCATTTAGATTCAAATTTGAGACCATTTGGAGCTCTCTTGAGGATTTTAGATATGTGTCTTGTGTCCTACTTGATAGATCCCAAATTAGGATACCCCATGTGTATGTATGTATGATAATAGTTTAAATAGATATTTAAATTCAGTTTTAGAATGGTTAGAGAGTGGATTGATCTTAGTTAGGATGGTTAGAATGAGTTTTATTTGGATACCTATGTTTGTATCCAAGTATCTTGGCCTATATGTGTTCTTTTGTCCAAAACAACTCAAATTCGTCATAATATTCATCCACGTTTTTATTAACCAAAGCAACTTAGAAATGTCATAACTTTTAGCTTAGAACTCCGATTTATCTCCCGTTTTTTTTTAAAAGAACCGTATCGAAGTTACTTTCCAAATATATATTTTAATAAGCCAAATTCTTTCTGTAACTTTCTGTAGAATTATTTGAGTGTCAGTTGTACGAAAGACGAACGTGTTTCGGTATTTTCGCGATTTCGGGAGCTTCCGGACACGAAAATGCGATCCGTTTAAAGTTTCAGAAAGCTAACACGAAGGGCTACAACATACTTTAATCCTAGAATTTAGTAGAGGCACAATTGATACAGTATTGGTTTTAAGTAGAAGAGTGACTATACGATATATGCATTTTGTGAAACCTATGAGCCTATGTAGTATAGATATTAAATGAATATAGAGTATGTAATACATGATATGTTAGATGAATGAAATGATATATATATGATATATATCCTCTTTACATTAATGTATATATATGGTTGAATGCAAGCATGTAGGAATGCAATTAATATAATGTATGTAAGCAATGCATAAATGCATGAATGAAATAATGATATACAATGTATGCACAAAAGTATATAATGAATGTTAGATATGAATGCAAGGTATACATGTAATGATAGATATGAATGCATAATATATAAATAATATAATGCAATATATAAAGATAGCATGTATGGTAATGTAGAATATATGATGCAAGCATGTATATGTCCACTGTTTTTTCTTTTCCTTACATTTTCCTTCCCTTTCCTTTCCTTTTCAGTTTTCCCCCCTTTTTTCCTCTTCTATTTTTATATGTTGTATACAATGTATATAATGTATAGATGCATGTAAGTATGTAATATGCATGAATGACATATATGTAATAAAAATAATATATGTATGCAACTTAATGATATGTGAATGGATATAATGCCTGAACTGAAATATGCATTCATATGGAATATGAATGAATGTACAAATGCATGAATGAATGTCATATATGAATGAATCAATCAATCAAAGGTATAAGTAAAATATAATGCATTGTAATGAATGTTAACATATATAATGTATAAAAGTATGTATGTAAATGTGCATGAATGTATATATCTATGTAACTATGTAAATATGTATGATGTAACATATGCCTATATATATAAATATGTATGTAATATGGATATGCATGTATGTATGAAGGTATGTATTTATGTATATTATCTATTTTATATTATGCATTGTTGTGGTTCACATTGTCTTGTGATTGTGTGAGTGCTAGCCTAGGATTGGTTAGGCCTAGTAAGACTTGTTAGACTTGTTTGGGCTATGACTTGACCTAGTTGACCTAATTTGACTAGTGTGGTTGACTAGAGTTGACCAAGTGTTGACTTTAGTCTAGTTTGACCTAGACAGCATGCAGATGCATTGTACATTTTATTTATCATCTCTCGTATACATCTTGACCTGTGTTGCTCTAAATAGGACTCTGTGGCTTCAGTTTGGACCTCTATACCTATCAGCTGTTCAGGTTATCAGGCGAGTACATTCTCTGATCATTTCATATCATGTTAGAATTATTTTTCTGCTTTAAATTACTTTACTTGATACTGTCATGTTAGTCACACGGATTAGTACTATATGGATCCCTTCTTGAGATGTTATTCCCTCAGGGAGCATCGGATACTACATGTTCTGTGCGTTTCACTTACATGGTGTATCACTATGCTTCATGGTTCATTGAATCACTTGTGACATGTACTCTCATGATCACAGAGTCTTCCTTGAATCCCCTATTTATGGACTTTCCTAGAATCCCCATTTATGGGACTATCATGTACCACCCTTCGGGGGCCGTTACATGAATCATAACATAACCTGGCTGGATCCTTATGTATTGATTGGGGGTATGGAGGAGTAGAAGTGGACATGTGAATAATATCCAAGTAGTGTAGCATCAGAATCATTCCGTAGTGTAGCATCAGAATCATCCTATGCCATTTCACATGTCTATATTGTACTCTGACTCACTAGTCACTGTTAGTTCTCTATTTATAGTAGATATTTCCATTACAGCAATCTTCTTTACATTCTGTACTTTCTTTCAGTTTCCTGTATCTTACTTTACTGCATGATTATATTTTCTAACCTGCTATGATCTTTTGAGATGTATTGTGCTCGCTCCGTCATGATTGGGCACCGTTGATATGTTTACAGAGGACGAGGACACTTTTTATGGGACAGCTCTAGATGACACCAATGATTCGGATTTCCAGCCGGATCCACTAGCTATAGAGACTGAGGCTCCCTAGTCTAGGTTTTTACTATTTCTGTCATTTGAGATCTGGATTGTATATATTCTTTCATATTCTGTAGTTGAGACTTTGTATTTCTGGATGTTGCTGAGTTGTTATCTTAGACACTTAGACTCTTCTGATCATCTGTATTTTATTTTGAGTTCTATATCATATCGTGCTTCTTCTTCCTTAGTTGTGATTGAGTTTACATTCTGCTATGTCACCCCCATTCGGGGAGTATAAACTGCTTAGCCTTATCCTGTTAGATGCATGAGACCTAGGACAGCATTCTACCGCCGACACTGCGGCATAGGCTGGAGCGGGTCGTGACACATCCCATATCGGAATACGGAGAACGGAACACGACCAACTACGCACTACGGAGTACATTTGCATCGCATAATACGGTCACAACTGTCACTATACAAGAGAAATGCATACTACAATACAAATCACATATGAACTCACAAGAAATGAACTATGTCTCAGTCATTCAAACAAGAAGCAAACAATATAGAACATGTAGAATAAAGTAGTTGTAGGAGCATAAAAAATACTAAAGAGGCGCATAGATGTCATGCGCTTAAAAATATGAAGTTCCTAAGTCAGAAGCTGTTAGTTAAAGACTTAGAATTTCTAAAAGACACATCGTCCAAAGATGGGCCAGAAAGACACTTGGTTCACTCAGACGCATGATATGTTTTTGTCTTTTGTGTGAAGACAGACCTCGGGCAGTGTGTAGTGCTCACACTACGAGGAAGATGTCAGTGATTTCATCATCCCCATAATTACACTTTGACAGCTGTGAAAGACTTTGATATTGATCTTCAGTATCATCCAGGGAAGGCTAATGTTGTAGCAGATGCACTTTGTCGGTATCCTATGGCGATGTTTATGACCATGGACATACATATTCTTGAGGATTTAGAGAGCCTGGGGATAGATATCATTATTCTAGGGATTGAGGGACAGCTAATGAGAATGCAGATCCAGTCCGGGTTGATAGAGAAGATCAAAGAGACCCCGGTTTCTTGATGAGGGTCTTCGCTATATCAGAGAACAAGTGCAAGAAGGATTATTAGATGACTTTGTCATAGCAGATGATGGTACCCTTAGCCACGGTACTAGGCTGTGTGTGCCTAAAAGGAGCTTGAGTGAGGAAATCATGCACGAAGCCTACCGGTCAAAGTACTATATGCATCCAGGAGCTACGAAGATGTACAAGAATCTCAAAGAGTACGTTTGGTGGTATGGAATGAAGATAGAGGTAGCCAGGTTCATTTCTCGATGTCTGATTTGTCAGCAAGTGAAGGCGGAGCGTCAGAGACCAGAAGGATTATTGTAGCCATTATCCATTCCTGAGTGGAAATGGGAACATATCACCATGGACTTCGTCTCGGGATTACCACGATCGTCGAACGAGAAGGATGCCATATGGGTGATAGTGGACAGATTGACCAAGTTAGCACACTTTAGTCCCTTCAAAGTGGGGCTGACTACAGAGAAGCTAGCAGAGTTTTATATGAGACAAATTATAAGGATTCATGGGGTACCAGTCAGAATTCATGGGGTACCTGAACCAAGAAGAACTTGAAGGGGGAAACCCTTATCTGGAGAAAAAGAGGAAAGTTGGGATCTTTCTAGTTTTTAGAGAGTGAAAGAGGAGAGAGAGAAATTTACGGAGAGAATTGGAGGAAAAACTTGGATATAATCTTGTGACTTTCATGTGTAACCAATGATCTGAAACTGGGTCCCACCATTTTCGAGGGAAACTAGTTTGAAGTTTGAACTTTGAAAAGGAAAATCTTCTTCTTTTTTAGTTGATAAAACCATGAGGTGTGACATACTTTCTGAATGCGCGAGTGTCGTGGTAGTAATATTTTTTTTAATGCACAAGGTGTGCGTATTCTTTGAACATGAGGTGTGCCAAGGTCATATCCATACCGGAATACAGAGAACTGAGGTATGATATGGCCAACTACGCACTACGGAGTACATCTGTATCGCGTAATACGGTCACAACTGTCACTAGACAAGAGAGATGCATACTACAATACAAGTCACATATGGACTCACAAGAAATGAACTATGTCTCAATCATTCAAACAAGAAGCCAAAAAATATAGAACTTGTAGAACAAAGTAGTAAGGCGTCTCTTATGCTCTATTTTAATGATCATGAAGCTAGCTATACAAAATGAAGGACTAGTTTAGTGTTAATAACACATGATCACAAGTCAACTGCAGTCAAAATAAGTACAGTCATGTGAGAGGAATAAAACTCCAGAATATCAGACTAAACAGGTGCATGTGGCTAAATGTCCAAAAGTGATAAAATGATATAAGTGGTGAAGAAAAAAAAACCCACTCAAATCCTCTGCAACCATCCTCATAGTGCACTCCATTCGCAAGTGGAAGATACATTGGATCCTCAGGCTCGACTACTAGCCAAACAAAACCAGAGGGGTCAGGCAATCACGTCCCGACCCACGAAATTGTTCGTCCTAGCATCGATTTCTGCAGAATCGATCGTCTTCGTTGGGGCATGATATCGTACGAGTTTAGAGTTGCACTCATACAAGATAAGATGATAAAACATAAATAGTTATCTTGAAACGACAATATTTGCAGCGGGAGAAAACAAAATTAATAATAGAGTATACGAAACAAATCTCTTTATTGATAATGAAGTAGTTTACAAAGGCTTTAAGTAGCCCCAATGAATATGCATAATTGTCTTACAACACTCGTGATCTCTCTAGCTCACAAAGGATCTCGTCATTACATACATACATCATGTCTTCTATATCCAAGCAAGAAAATCTTGGTCAAACATCTTTATATTGCAAATCTGAGGGCTGATACCTCAACACTGTAATGATCCGCACCGCACGGTACATTACGATGAGTCGTTGACTCGAAAAGTGAGTTGACCCGAAGAATGCATCGAGTTGGATCGATGCAAGAGCTACGTTGGTCCGAAAGAGAAAGTATTGAGTCGGTTCAAAGATCTATAAATCGAAGCGATGTAAAGTAAAAGTCCGATTCGGACAAGTGTTGATTTTAGTTGGTTCGTGTGCAAGCTAAGATTTTATGCTGAATTATAAGAGGTCGATCTTGTGCCTTATTTGCAACGGTGTCCGTAGAAACCAAAGCATCGGCTCGCAACGGACTGAGGTATGGGCACGGTAGGCCGAAACAGTCGAGTAGTTCAACTGAGCACGAAATGCTTAAATGGCTTAGTCAGAAGAGTTGGCCGTGCAATAAAGTTATGAAATTGAGCCGTATTTGCTCGACGAAACGACATGCGTATCGATTAAGGTGGCAGGACTTTGACCCTTCTTTCCTACTCCGTCATGCCTAAGTAAAATGTACCGTTGTATGATAGTTGACCTATCGAGTCCACGAGCGTGGCTCGATTGAGAGATATCGTAGTGCGTATCGGACACTAAGATAGAACAATTGAATTAAAATATACATCATATGTACGAGTCGTCATAGAACATCAAAATACCACAACAGCGAGTGCTTCGGTGCGCAAGCCATAAGAACATGGGATAATTATAGCGGTGAGTGCCTCAGAGAAAATTGAAAGACTACATCGATGCAAGTGCCTTAGTGCAGAGCTGTAGAATATTGAATATTCTATGAGACGTACCTTAGTGCATGAGTTAGAGGGAAAGAAACATAAGTATAGCACATTGAAAGATATGTTTCGTGCGTGAAGTAAGCAGTTGTGGAACAAATGCTACGGAACTATCAAATATAATATGTTGCCTTAGTAATGTTTGGGACCTTTGGGTCGTTCATTAAACATTGAATTGAGGCGACGAAACATTAGAAGAAAGAGTGAGAACCTTGAAAGAAAGAACAAAAATGAAAGATGATGTGAGAAATTGAGAAATGAGAGATGATACGAAGTCTGAGTTTCAGACTCAAGACTATGTTTGGTTGTATGAGATAGACGCGTATTACATGGTCGAATGGACTTGAGCATATTGTCCGTGCACGGGTACGTGATTTCCCTCAAACGAGTTATTAGCCTGGGCACCGCGATCGTTCAACCTAGGAGGGATGGTTAATCTTGTGGGCACACATCTTTAAGATGATTTACGATAGGTTACTGATGTGATAAGCCGCAATGACTATAAGCATCGGTAGTTCTCCGGTTATTGGAATAACAACCCTTGTCGGAGGACGTCGGGTTACCTAATTTGAGAAAGAGAATTTTGGTCCATTCTGGCATGATTAATGCTAATGACCTTCATATAGATAAGGGCTGGTGTCATGTCCCAGTTCCAAAATATATAGAAACTTAAGACATGAGCATGCCAGCTAATACGATTTAGGATAAGTTCATAATTTAATGGACTTATCCCTAGACGTTCTACGCTGTCAAGGGTACTAAAATTAACTGCTCATCTATATCTCAATCTACAGTAATGAAGCGAATACCAAAAATTAACATAATATATTAAAGTTGGCCACCCAGTAATATACATGTTCGAGCAAGCTCGAGAAATGAATAAGCTTGGAAATAATAGGCTACATAGAAGCATGAAACAAATAAAGGTGAAATATATACATGAAAGAGTAAATGGAAATACCAAGAACACACATATATATATATATATATATATATATATATATATATATATATATATATATATATATATATATATATATATATATATATATATATATATATATATATACCTGAAACCTTGGTGCATCACGCAGCACCTGCCCAACTACTCTGTACTAACTACTCAGCAAATACCTGGAGAGATCACCAGGTCCTCAGCGGGACGTAGCAAGATACATAAATACATGCCAGAATATGAATTGAATAAAATGAATAACCCGAATCATAACATGGTCTAATATCCAGTCATCAATCAGTATACCATATCTCTAACCAATCATGATCAATGGATGGCATACCAGCCCATGATAAGACAATGTCCCATGATACGGTCTGATATAGGTACACGAACTAACCATTCTATATATGTGAATGCCTGTTGAAGACAACTTTTGAGCGTATGGGTAGGTGAATAAAGAATTTGCGTCGAAACACGGGCTGACGTCGGATCATGAGCCGATGTAAACATACATGTACTAGTATACCTCCCGATCGTACCTAGCGCAGCTAGTGGCCGCTGCCGGACATATCCCTAGTATATGTATAGCCCTTAATCGGGTAGCCACACCCATAAACGGGTCCCCATTGAGGCTAAAATAAAATAACTGTCTGTCCCATATGCCTACTTATGTCTTTCCCGCCTTAGGAAATGTACAAGTCGTATCCACGACTCAGACAATCCATATCTCAATGCGAGTCTCTAACCTAGACACCATCTAACTCTATATGTACCAACACACGAACCGCTCACACCAATGATCAGTCGAATGCGTAAGTTCATGCCAACACAATGACCCTCACTCAAAGTGTCGTGTAATATCTCGTGTCGAGTGATAGAAGTTATTGGGGGTAACTTCACAATTTTTGGGTACGTATACTAACTCTAAGTCACACACGCACGCACCCATAACATCGATGCCATCATCGATAAAACCCAAGTCATCCTTGGATACACACTACCAGTGTCACCAATTAACAATACAAGAATATATATGAATAATGTAAACAGAACAAGTATGACAAGGTATCTTGCCTGGGGTGAAACCGTGATCCAATTATGTCCTGTAGGCAAATCGTCAAGTCCAAGGAATGTAGCAACATAGGAGTCTCCATGAACATCGCCGGATGCTGAAACAAACATCACCAATATTCTTAGAATAAAAAATAGCTAGAATAGACTATCCATATGTCCAATTCTGGACATAGGGGCAAAATAATAATTTTGGGTCAAAATACGGTCCACCGTTGGACCCACTTTGCACCAAAAAATGTGTCAGGATCAAAGTCATCAAAATCTAGCAAATTATATGCTTACAAGTCCAGAATAACGATATAAATCTAACAGTATATCCAAAATTGGATTCCGATGAGCCGATCTCAAGATGACCTGTTGACTCGGACGTTGGAATCCGATTTGTACGGAAATGCGTACCGAAGTCCAAGTTCACTAAATCTAGCAAAGCATATGTCAACGAGTCCAGAATGATAATATTAACCCAATGGTATATCCAGAATTGGATTCCGATAAACCGATCTCAAAATGATCCGTTGACTCGAACTATAGGACCCGATTTGCACCGAAATACGTGTCGGGGCCCATGTCCTCCAAATTAAGCAAATTATATTAGAATTCGTGCTAGAACGATACCACAAGTCCATTGGTGGTGTCAGAATTGGAATCCGGAGTCCCGGGTCTAAAATTGGAATTTTACAAGTTGGAAAGTACGAATTTGGACGGCCAACTTTGGTGCCAAATTCAACCAATCAAACGAGCTCACAATAAAATAAAACTTTAATGACAAGAAGTTGGTTATACCAGCTATGCACAAGAACTAAGGGTGCATTAAACGGAGCTACAACGACGGAGATACAAATCCACGAAGTTGGCTCCATAAAACTGTCCTAAATAAACACAATTATTCAGGCAACTTGGCAGCCGATTTTGATGTAGCAAATGATAGAATTAACGACTGAAACATTAGATGGAGGTAGAGCTATATACCGAGATTGCAATGGAGGAAGGAGTTCGACGATCCAACGGTCGGATCACCCAGGAAATACGTACGAAGTTGCTGTCCCAAGACGTGCATTCTGACTTGGCGTTCCACTCGTGCATCGACAGGATCCGATCCAAAATGTAGAAAACACCTACAACGATCGCTGGAAGAGACGCGACTATGTCGGGGACGTTCATGCTGGCCTGTACGATGGTAAGGGTACCGCCTCGGACGAGCACGACGCGCGGAAGGCTCTGTTACGCCGGTCGTCGGGGCGCTGCCGCGCATGCACGTATGGGGAGGCACGCACAACGTGCTACGACATGAAGGCCATGTTGGCGCACGCATGGGGAACGTACGACCAGCCAGGGGTACGACGGCAACTACGTGGCAAGGCATGGTCGGAGGAGCAGCACTGCAATAGCAGCAGGTGTATGCGCATCAGTAATAACGCATCGGGGAACTGTCTTGCCTGTACGGTAGGACGCGAGGCTGGGCAGCTAGTACATGGTGATGCACGGTACTACCAGAGCGCACAAAGCGATACGGCACGACACGGGGTGCCACTGAGAATGCTCACAGCAGTAGCAGCAACAACATAAGAAGAAGTAGAAGAGGAAGAAAATGATGATAGAGGAGGAGAGTGAAGGAGAAAGAAAGAAAAAAGATGAGTGTGGAGTTAGGGTTGAGGGGGAGGAGAGTTCGGCTAGGGCTGCTAGGTTTGTATACAAAAGAGAGAGAGGGAGGTGTGTGTGTGTTATGATAAGGAAAAGGTGGGTGGCTGTGTGTTAGAAAAATAGGGAGAGAGAGGAGTACTATTGGAATATCTACAGAAGTAGAGTGTGGGCTAGTTGGCATGAGCTGGTATTAGTATGGAATAGGTAATACATTTCCTTAGCTTAGAAAAGTAGGTTGGCTAGGAATAGGAAATAAGAAATGGTCTAAGGCTAATTTTTGGTGTTGGTGTTGTGTATTTTTTGTTTAGAGCGGGAGCAAGGCTGTTGTGTTTGAATTTGTATCATGGGAGGCAAGCATGTGGATGTTTGGGAAGAAAATAGTATTTGGATTGTGTGTGTATAATTTTGTGATGGGTGTTATAGCTTAGAGGAAGGATAAGTGTTTGGTATTTTGTAGAGGGTTGTGTGGTGTTGTATGTTCGGGTGCTCGTGAGGGAGTCATAAGTAGTTTGGGTTAGGTTTAAGTGGGTTAGGTTGGGTCAAGATTGGACTAGATATGGTTACGATTACAAATTTAGTCATTTATAATCATTGATAAAATAATAGCATGCAGGAGCTCAATTGGACGACACACAAGTGGCATGTGCGTAGTAGGCTCAAAATAGGTCAAAACTATATATTGGGTCGATTAGGTTGGATCGATGTTGCAAAATTAAGTTGGAAGTTAGGTCAGGTTTTATGGTAGATGGTTAAATGACCTAAATTGATCCGAAAGTTGTGCGATGTAAATAAAGTACAAGAGAACAAGTTTGAGTGGGATATGATGTATCAAAATGAAGATAAACTTGTCTAGATCCAAACTCATGAAGGACGTTTCGAGAGATTGACATCTCTGGCGCTCTAAAAATTAAAGTCACGCAAAAGTATATTTAATGATCAAAACTAATTATAATAAAATAATTATTGAAAATAATTCATTTAAATTTTTTAAAACAAACCCTAAAATCCAGGGGCTTACAACCTACCCACTTAGAGAATTTCGTCATCGAAATTACAATAAGACATAGTATACAGGATCGAAGATTAATATATTAAAGGAGTCAAGTACGACTAGTCGCAACCAGAAGGCCATGGTTGTGATTCTACTAGTAAGGTTTTGGAAAAGGAATATAAGAATTTAGGTATTATAGTCTACAATAATCCTAGGTACTATCATGGTACTATTGGTCAATAACTCCATAAGGGAATTGCTATCAATTCAGTGCTAGTTCTATATGGGTCAGAGTTTCAACAGGCCAAAAGGAATTGACTCGGTTGGACATACTAGAATGAGGTAGAATAAAAGGATTTATAGGGTCATAGTGAGGAGACAAGTTTAGAAGAATTGCGAACAAAGGAGTTACAGATCTTTGAAAGGAATGACGTCTTAGGATAATATAATCATTAGACAGAAGAGGTATGAAATTAAGGTTTTGGATTTGAGATCAAGGCATGGCTAATAAAGAATATGGTCTTCTCAATCGTATCTTTAGAATGATAAAATGCTAAATCACGCAACCGTGATTTACGAGCTCAGAAAAAATGGATATGTCTAAATCAATAACTTTCAGTCACTTAGAATAATACAAAAATCAAACGGGCTGAGGTAATTGTACACTAATTCATACTATGGTTTAGCCTATCTATCAGGTCCTAGATAACATATGGTTCCTCAAATACGGCTAGCCAATCTTAATCCATAATTCACTCATAGTATTCAAAAGTCCTTGATATCATCCAATTTTCATTAGTACACTCTATTTCTTCTCAATTGCAATTTTTGCTAACTTAATATCAAGCTGCTCATAATATCCTCTATCTTTGAAAATACATGACATTAATGTATCATCCACTATGCACAACTCTACTATAGATCCCATTTATCAATCTATTTAGGGTAACTCTAGCTCTCCATCTTGAAATCCTTTCTTCTCATCTCATATCATAGTCTCGTTCAGGTGCTTACAATTTTCCATATCAACGTCCTCGCATTTCATTACCATTTTTTTAACCTTATCTTTATGTGTCATAAATTTGTATCGTCTATTTCCTCGAGATATTCTCCTCATTCTTTATCTGGATCTCAACTTCAAGATCTTGCTTAAGGTATGGTTCTCCTTGTAATCCTTCTTATATTATCGTAGATAACCATGGTCATAATCCTCGTCTCGATAACCCCTTTTTTTTCTGAAGTTTCAATCTTATTCATCTTTATTTATTCAGACTAAACATATTGTTCGTCATAATTCTCTCTTCTTGTATACCCACTACATATCCTCAAACCAACACATTGTTTTAGTTGTAATTCCTCTAGGGTCTCTAACTAACTTGCATCAACAAAGATTTACTAGTCTGTCACTTGAGGTACAACTTTCTAACTCGAGTCCTAGATCCTTTGTCTACGATTAATCATCGAAGATCATGATCAATTCTTAAACATGATCAACCCTGAAACTCTATGACATACCCTTACAAGCCTTAAGTCATATCTAATAACAACATAACCACTATTCTACCTTATCCATCTATAAGTAACTATACATTTTTTGCAAGCACGCCTAACTATCTGCTAGGGAAAATTTGAGTCTTGGTCAAATAGGTACTTATGTCTAATACCTCTATCATAGTCTAACTCTATTGGCCATTCTTCCAGTCCTTATCTCTAATAGTTCATTCAAGGTTTGACTAATCCAACATAGAGTTGGTTGACTAGTCTAACTTAATTTTACATATTCCTAGATCACACTTCTCTCTGATACCTAATCTTCCTAGGACAGTTCCTCATCATCCAAGAAATTTTGTTTTCCCGTTATATCAATTCTTGAATTCTATATCCTCTACGTAAAAATTCCTCAAATTTAGTACAATATAACTCCAAATTTTTATATCTAGTCACGATCATCATGCTTCATCAATTTGTTTTATCCCGTCGGAATCCTCGGACTATATTTTCTACCGTCATTTAAGTTTGCACTCTTCAATCTAAAAATCTAACTGGGTCTTCCTTCAAGTTGTATTCCTACTCATCTCATTCTTTATGATCAGGAAATTCTTCAAACTCGGTCTAGCTTAGACAATGATAGCATGGTTTTAGTCTAATGACCTTCGTATTTCTGTTAGGGTTAAGCCTGGTACCGTACTCTATTCCACATCCTATCTTGCTGGAGTATCTATACAAGCCTACTCACCTTAGCTAGTCACCTAGTCCTATCAAGCATGTGTTACTATATCCTTTCAAGTAAACTTCCTAGCTCAATGTGATAATTTACATGATGTTGTCGAATCACTAATTTGTGACTCAACAAATTATTCAACCAGAGAGATTTTCCTATAAGACCTAAACCTCGATAGAAATTCCCTTCTTACTATCGATCTATCTAGTAGTAACGTCTATCCAAACCTCTACATACTCCAAATAATCACATATAAAATATTCTATCTGTCTTAGTCACAATCAATAATAAGATAATAACAAAGTGATCGTCAACACAAGTGTTCGTCCTTCCGAGAGAGGGAAAGATGAGAATTCATAAATAGTAATTCAAGAATGGTATGTCTGAGCACAAATATGAATTCTCAAGGGTGATAGTAGAAGTCAAAGGAATTTTTAATAGCAGTAGTGGATTGAGATTCTAATATATTATCCTAATACATGCTCGTTCGGTACAGTAACGTAACTGAAACAATTTATCTCAACCTGCATGGGCCATCACAAAAACATGTCATGCCTCCAGTTCTAAAATATATAGGAACTTTAGGCACGAGCATACCAGCTAATACGATCTAGGATAAGTTTCCAATTTAATGAACTTATCCCTAGACGTACTACATTGTCAAGGGTACTAAAAGTAACTGTTCATCTATATCTTAATCCACAGTAATGAAGCGAATACCAAGAATGAACATAATATATTAAAGTTGGCCACCCAGTAATATATATGTTGACGTGGCGGAAGGAGCATCGCTACAATAGTAGCAGGAGTACGCGTATCAGCAGCAGCGCATCGGGGCACTATCGTGCCTGCATGATGGGACACGAGGCTGGGCGGCCAGTGCGTGGCGACGCACGGTGCTGCCAGATTTCGTAAGGTGACACAGCACGGCACGGGGTGCTAACGAAAATGTCACAGTAGCAGCAACAACAACATAAGAAGGAGAAGACGAAGAAAATGATGATGGAGGAGGAGAGTGAAGGAGAAATGGAGAAGGAAGATGAGTGTGGAGTTAGGGTTTAGGGGAAGGAGAGTTCGGCTAGGGCTGCTGGGTTTGTATACGAAGGAGAAAGAGGGAGGTGTGTGTGTGTTATGATAATGAAATAGTGAGTTGACTATGCGTTAGAAAAATAGGGAGAGAGAGGAGTACTATAGGAATCTCTACAAAAGTATAGTGTGGGCTAGTTGGCATGAGCTGGTGTTAGCATGGAATAGGTAATACATTTCCTTAGCTTAGAAAAGTAGGTTGGCTAGGAATAGGAAATAGAAAATGGTCTAAGGCTAATTGTTGTTATTGGTGTTGTGTATTTTGTGTTTAGAGGGGGAGCAAGGCTGTTGTGTTTGAATTTGTATCATGGGAGGCAAGCATGTGGATGTTTGGGAAGGAAATGGTATTTGGATTGTGTGTGTATAATTTTGTGATGGGTGTTATGGCTTAGAGGAAGGATAAGAGTGTTTGGTGTTTTGTAAAGGGTTGTGTGGTGTTGTATGTTCGAGTGGTCGTGAGGGAGTCATAAGTAGTTTGTGTTAGGTTTAATTGGGTTAGGTTGGGTCAAGATTGGGCTAGATATGATTATGACTACAAATTTAGTCATTTATATTATTGATGAAATAATAGCATGCAGGAGCTCAATTGGATGGCACGCAAGTGTAATGTGCATAGTAGGCTTAAAATAGGTCAAAACCATATATTGGGTCGATTAGGTTGGATCGATGTTGAGCCCCAAAATTAAGTTGGAAGTTAGGTCAGGTTTTATGGTAGATGGTCAAATGGCCTAGATTGATCCAAAAGTTGTACGATGTAAATAGATACAAGAGAGCAAGTTTGAGTGGGACATGATATATCAAAATGAAGATAAACTTGTCTAGATCAAAACTCATGAAGGAACAAGTTTGAGTGGGACATGATATATCAAAATGAAGATAAACTTGTCTAGATTAAAACTCATGAAGGACATTTCGAGATATTGACATCTCTGGCGCTCCAAAAATCAAAGTCACGAAAAAGTATATTTAATGATCAAAACTAATTATAATAAAATAATTATTAAAAATAATTCATTTAAATTTTTTAAAACAAACCCTAAAATCCAGGAGGCTTACAGCCGGTGGGCTGAATAGTGCAGGCATATAGAGATCTTGCACAAAGAACACTTATAACATGGCAGAAAAAGATGGTAGGCATATTCACCTTACGTAGGTGCAAGGGTGAGTGCGTCGATGTTGGTAAGAAGACGCGCCAAAACAATACGAGATTGTTATATGTTGCCTGCTTGCTTACGCAAATAATGATAACATGCTTGCCATGAAAATACATTCTTTACTGCTTACAATATGCTATAAAACCGATTCTGAGGCAAGATAGAAATATCACAAGTTAAACTGCATGATTCATATATTTTACTTAATGCCGGTTTAGTAAAGTGGGTCTTATTAGTATGCGAGAGGATTAGTACTGATCCTCCACCAGATTGCTTACAGGATACAGGGAATAGATTGATCACGGCGGAGCTTCACTTGAATGCGCTGAGGCATGGAATGCCATAGCGTTTTGAGACGTGCGACCACATTGACGCTCGGACTTGCAACAGGATGATGCGGTCGAGATACAGAAGATATGATACATGAAATGATGAAATCTTTTATGGACAAGAGAGAACTTGAGTGTTGTAAGACAATCTGGAAAATTCATTTAGGCTATTGAAAGCCTTTATAATTACGCTGCTTATTAAAAAAAGAGAATTGTTTCGTATACTCTGTGTAACTTCAATGTGACCGTTTCTTCCACTGTTAATACGATATCGGGATAACCATTTTGAAAACCTGTAATCATGCCTTCTACGAGTGCAACCCAGACTCGTATAACATCATGCCCCAGCGAGGACGATTGATTCGGTAAAATCCAGTAAGGACGAGCAATTTCTCGGGTCGAGGCGTGACAAAATGGTATCAGAGCTCTAGGTTCAATTTTCTCAGGACGCTTGCTTCATTTCAATTCTAAAAGTTGCCTACCATGATCAAATGACTTTTGACTCTACTTGATGCCGTACTGGATTTTTCGTACAATAAGTCTAATACAAGTTGCATAATTTTGTCACAAGGGTTTTGAAATTTATATGATGTTGTCGAGTAAGAGTTGTGAAATATTGGTTGCATTAAGTACAACGAGTTGAGAAATGTTGGTTGCTGCAAGTGCAACAAGTCGTGAATTGTGAATTGAGATGTTTGTTGTTATATGAGAAATGTTGGTTGCATCTATGTAAAGAAAGTCGTGGAATGTTGTTATATAAATTACAACGAGTTGATTATGAATGATGCATTGCAATGAAAATGAAAGTTTATATCGAATGTGTTGAACGGATTCGAGTATTGGCTTTGAATCTCGAAACTGAAATGTTGCACAAGATGCGACAGATGGAACTAACAAATCGTAAATCGATAGGAACGAATGGTTCGATTGTGCGTCGATGTAAACCCCCATATAATTATTTTTATTTTATTATATTTACTAAATATATCTTTATGACATTTCCTACATGATAGTTATTAAGAGTATAAATTACTTATACTAAATAGTAGTTGTTACAATTTAAACAAATGTTAAAGCAAAAAGGTTCACAAAGATAGTTTTACTAGATATTGATAAGTTATTTTTATGTTAGAAAGTTTCTTTAAACTATTTTATTTTCCTACATAAATATATATAGGTATTCTATATAAATGTTTATATACACATATATATGTAAATGGAAATATATATTTAGTAACTAATTATAAGAATTTTAGTATGCCTATATCTATATATCTATGTGATATCATATTTAAGAACAACTATAGATATACATATAGATAAAAAAACTACTTCTTAGCCAATCTCTCGCGAGATGGGGCACATCTCGCGAGTTGGCTTCCCTCAGATTCTCGTGTGGGTTGAAGTCCAAACCCGAGTAGTAATAGGAATGGAAGCAGTATATATTGTGGCAACCAACCCTAGAGAAACCCTAATGCCTTCACCATCCCACCTCGTCCGACACCCTAGCAGCTGCAGCCACCGCCGCGACCCCCTATGCGGTGTCTTCCGGCCGCCACACCACTACGAGGAAGACGGGCCCGACTGTCAACCCCGTCCCAGCCGACTCAAGGTAACCACCTTCCTCATCGTCGTACTTCTTGAAGATACGATCATTTTTGATCCTATAAAGTTCTATAGTAAGCCCACATATCCCTCTTCGAAACTCTTCAAAGGGAATTGATATAAACCCTTCGGCAGACCAAGAAATCGACGCAAAGTCGAAAGAAAATTTTGTTCAAAATCAGAACACGAAACAGTCCAAACTCCTATTTTGGAAGGGCAATCTCGAGCCAAATAGGTCGAGTTTTTGAAATATGATTTGTAACAGTTGTAGTTAATACATGATTAAAACCCTGCTGGTATATGTATTATTCACCTATTATACAGAAAGTTATCCGTCTCCAAACTTTGACAAAAACTGTTTATAAACTGTTGAAACTTTTAAGAAACTTTTTTCGATACGGCGTGCGCCCCGACAAACCGGGCGACATGGTCGCAACCCATAAGCATCGAAAGGCACGTATAGATGTTGTCGACGTGTGGGAACTAACGAAAATCGATTTCGTTGTGCGTGCGCGACAAAATCAGTGCATATCCGTCAAGATACGCCCGTATCGACCTTTTACAAACTAGGCCATAACCTTGTGCACGTTCGTCATATCAAGGCAAAACTTGCACCATTGGACTCAAAATATTTTTTCGTCTTGTGGGCCAAGTTTGGTCCGATTCTGAGACCGTTGACCGAATCGCCGTTTTGCGGGCCCCATGATCTGAATCAATGGACGATTTTGTGCACGGCTTATCGGAATAAAAAATTGGACTTATCGTCGAGTTTGCCTCGAAAAATTGGATTCGTAGACATGTAGTTTGACGACTTTAGAGACCGTTGGTTATGGTATGTATTTCGGTGCAAAGCGGGTCCAATAGAGGACATCGTTTTGATCCAAAATTATGATTTTGCCCCTGTTTCGAAATTGTACTTTTGGACAGGCATTTTCTAGATATATCTTTTACACCGAAAAAGTTTTTGATGTTTATTTCAGCATCCAGAAATATTTGCGGAGGTTCCACTCTTGTAGCTTCTTCTCACTTGTCGATTTCAACTACTGAACGTCGTCAAAACACCTTCCAACCACCATGCAAGTATACCTTGCTAATTAACTGTCATATTATTTATTTTCAACATTTATTTACTTTGTTTCATAATTGTTATTTTTATTTGTTATAAACTGAGCGACCAAGCCATACTTGGGTGCAAGCGACTCTATTATTCATTTTTTATGGTTTTTGCTTTATTTTATGCATGTTGACTTAGTTTTAGCGGACTACCTTCTTATTGTGGGATATCCTTATATCTCTCTTGGCCATAACACACACTGTACAGTTTGAGACAATTTTCTAGGGGCACGGCTTGCATGTTGACTTGGCCATCTCTATGTAAGAAAGTCGTGTGACGGATAGATCGTAACTGCTATGATTAGGGTATAGAGACTCAAGCAGTTACAAAACTAGACATATTATGGACATGACTTGGTTAGTATGGGAAATATTGGGGGAGGACAGTCACTAGTGCGTATGGGAAGCCAAACAGGTAAACCATAGTTTTCGAAAGGAACTATGACGAGATTATATTTGCATATACCCTCTGACGTTTTGGACATTACGGCCGGATACGGATGACTGGATGCCAGTTATGTACTTATAGCCTAAATCCTACCCATGCGCAATGAAAGTTGTCCTCTAAATTGTACATTAGATGGATAGAATCCCCTTTGCATATTTGTGTCTAGGATAGTCTTTTGTATATTATTTTATTATTTTAATAGTTCATATTAACATGTTCTTCCTGTATCTTGTTACATCCCTCTGAGGACCTGGTGATCTCTCCGGGTGTGTGCTTTCTTGTCTTCCCGCAGGTGTTCTAGCCAAGATCGTGATCTTCTCCATTTCTTCGAAGAGGATTGCTTTTGGTTCGTCTTGCCATTTTATTCGCTCATTTTCTTGTATATTTTCTTTCATTTAAAATAGTTGGTAGTGGATTTGTCTTCGTCTAACTACATGTATAAGTGACAAATTCTTGAGTTGATTTATATCATTATTCTTTTGATTTTATAGATGAGATTTAGTTATCACGGCTTACTACATTTTACAGCTTATGTATACGTACGAGGGTTCCATACATTGGAGTATACTTTGTATGTATACAACTGGCATGTCTACGTAATTTGTCCTAAGTATTTTAGGACTAGGGCGTTACATGTTTTTGTGGTGGCCAATGCAGGTCGAGTTTGCCGTTTCGGTTACATTACTGTACCGAACGGGCCTGCAAATATGATTAGAATCTAGGTATCTCATCCATATGCTTGATCTCCTCCTTTGATTCCAATTTTGAACTCTCATCCGAATACCTTGATTTCCTTCTGCTTGATTCATTTTTACCGAAAATCTTAAACTTTTTCCTTCATGCCTGATAGAGAGGTTAAGAAGATAACTCCTAGTAGATATACGTGTTATATTGTTCAATCACCCTACTAGTTGAACTCTTATAAGCCGGATAGAATACCGCATGACCTATCATTCTTTTTGTCCTCACAAACCATTAAAGAGGATACTAAGAGGATTATCGTGACTACGGAGCTTAGAGATTCATATACCTTTTTGGTCGAGTAAAACTTTAGACAAGAAGACAATAGTACGACGGTATAGGCACGAATACCGGACAAGGCTTAGGTTCTCAAGGAACTTGAACTATCTAGATTTTCTTATTATCTAGTGTACTTATATTTTGGAACTATCTTTATTAACGCCGCTATTATAGCCTAGTTTTTGCAAGCTTATTCTTTTATCAAGCTTGTTCAAGACATATGTTATTTGGGGACGCCCGCTAGCATATTGTCTAATTAGAATCAATGTATTATGGTCTGGTCAACTGTAGTGCTCTTGGTTCGCTCTTCATTTGATTATTCTACGTGGACTGAGATATAGAGATATATAGGATCTCATCCGCGACTGTATTAACAATTCCCTCTTAAATTATCAATTCTCCTTTGTAATCGCACATTTGTATTCCATACCATCTTCTTGGAACTCTTTATTATGTTCGCCTTTCACTAATCTGGGAAGACAAACGCTCATATTTGATAAAGAGGTACAGAATATCCCCTATGGCCATGATAGTTGTATACACAAGCGTAGCTACCATCGGCCAACCATGTGAGTACAACCTTGCCTTGAGTTACTCGTTCTTCCCTCGACCCTAAAACTACTATTATGACCTTCTAGTCATTTAAATATGATAATGACTGGAATCATACCCTTGGTCGAAACACCATCATAAGAGACTATATATTCCCTCTTAAATTATCCATTTATCTTTGTTATCACGCATTTGTATTCCATAACATCTTCTTGGAACTCTTTATTGTGTTCGCCTTTCACTAATCTGGGAAGACAAACGCTCGTATTTGACAAATAGGTACAGAATATCCCCAATGACCATGATAGTTGTATACACAAGTGTAGCTATCATCGGCCAGCCATGTGACTACAACCTTGCCTTGAGTTACTCGTTCTTCCTTCGACCCTAAAACTACTATTATGACCTTCTAGTCATTTAAATATGATAATGATTGGAACCATACCCTTGGTCGAAACACCATCATAGGAGACTATCTATTCTCAAGGAACCAATTATTGGGTGTCCCTAATTGTGTTTCTTGATTCTTGCTTTAAATAGCAACCCTTATGCCTTAACCCAACCCTTACTCGACCAAATCCACAGTTTAGACATGAGGAAAATAGACAAAAACAAAGACAAACATTTACCATGACTAAGATAGGTACCTATTCCGAGATTTGGGATCTAGCAGGTGTTATTCTAGGTATAAAATTTTATTATTAAAGACGTAACTTAGCATTAGAACAACACCTTCACCAGCTTGGCCAATATCCGTAGCATAATGCTCCATCATATTGATTTACTAGTTATCAACAGAAACGTACGAGCATTACATTCGATACCATTAGAAACCTTATGACATAGTCTGGCAGACTTAATATAAATAGAAAATTATGACTTAGTCGTCAGAAGTCCTTCATATGACGTGCCGTAGAGTTTGTTATCCCCCATCGATAACTCTCGTATACTATGGAAAATATGGATCATTCTATTTTATCGACTCGTGTGTCGTTGTACGTAATCATTTTCCATTTATTAGAAATCAGAATACGATCCTCGAATTTGATTAATATCTACCATATCACGTTATCTATTACATCATGCCTTATTCTTTATTATCAATAGTTGAGGTACAATACTACGACTTTGAAATTTTTCTAACCTCACTAATCCTAAGACCGCATCTTCATTTCTGGAGTGAATAGATTGTAAGCCATTCTTAATTTAAGGATTTATGGGATCATCGATTGATTAAGGTAAATTTGTTCCCACTAGGAGAATAAATCATTGCCCCACAAACACCCACTTTTTATTTAGATCATCTGGTGTCCCCAACCGTAACATTGATAATCGGAGCACGAGATCAGCGGTTACCTTCTAACAAATTTTATATGCAAAACCTAGACGAGTCCGCCTTCATGTAGACATATCATGTCCCACACAAACGTACCTTCCTGTGCTCCATTTCAATTACACTATATGTATGACGTATTACCCTTAGAACAAACCATAGATGCCTATTTTGTTCCATTGTAACCATGTAATATCGACCGATTCCCTCAAATGAACTGACCCCGTGATCCATGCAAGATGTATCACACCTATGACATATGCTTTTCACTCAAGCATGTACATGCCTCCTACACAACACCAAACACCAACCCACACATGCTATTCATTATGACTTAAAGAATTCAAACACTTATCTAACCTGATTCTATAGAAAGGTTTTATACACTTACTAAGAACCCTCATCTCTTGACCGATGAACTCTTTTGTTCCCTAAATTTCTTCAATCTCAAATCTTAGTAACCTATGTTAGACGAAGACTGAAATTTCGTTGAACCAACATGTTCTGTTTATGTTCGAACAAGAGATTCCTACCATCTTGTTGAAAGCATGGCCGATAGGAACGATGTTAGATGATAATAATTCTCCTATAGAAGTTATTGACCAAGAACGCCACATCAATATCGAGGCTCACTTAGAATCTGTTACTGTAGTCATAAGTGTTCAATATTCTCGTGCCTCTCCTTAGAAGTTCTCCTTCTCATGAAGCCTTAACGACGATTCTCCCGGTTAGCCAACTTCTATAAGTTGGGTAGGGCCTTGAACCAAGAACACGTTACCTTGTAAGATATAGAGCCAATGTGGATTCCTTTTTAATAACCACCCCCCTCTCATTTGGGAAACCGTATTACGATTTGACGTATTTACTCTCCCTTCGTATTAATCATGCTGTCCTTTGATATTAAGATTTATTTTAATTTCCAGGACAAAATTTTTATAAGTTGGGTAGGATGTAAACCCCCATATAATTATTTTTATTTTATTATATTTACTAAATGTATCTTTATGACATTTCCTACATGATAGTTATTAAGAGTATAAATTACTTATACTAAATAGTAGTTGTTACAATTTAAACAAATGTTAAAGCAAAAAGGTTCACAAAGATAGTTTTACTAGATATTGATAAGTTATTTTTATGTTGGAAAGTTTCTTTAAACTATTTTGTTTTCCTACATAAATATATATATATATAGGTATTCTATATAAATGTGTATATATATATATATATATATATATATATATATATATATATATATATATATATATATATATATATATATATATATATATATATATATATATATATATATATATATATATATATATTTTGTGTATATATATATATATATATATATATATATATATATATATATATATATATATATATATATATATATATATATATATATATGCACTTTATAAGTATTTATCAAAATTTTGGATTTTAGAAATAATTATAAGAATTTCAGTATGCCTATATCTATATATCTATGTGATATCATATTTAAGAACAACTATAGATAGACATATAGATTAAAAAAAACACTACTTCTCAGCCAATCTCTTGCGAGATGGGGCCCATCTCGCGAGTTGGCTTCCCTCAAATTCTCGCGTGGGTTGAAGTCCAAACCCGAGTAGTAATAGGAATGGCAGCAGTATATATTACGACAACCAACCCTAGAGAAACCCTAACGCCTTCACCATCCCACCTCGTCCGACACCCTAGCAGCTGCAGCCACCGCCGTGACCCCCTGTGTGATTTCTTCCGGCTGCCACACAACTATGAGGAAGACGGGCCCGACTGTCAACCCCGTCCCAGCCGACTCAAGGTAACCACCTTCCTCATCGTCGTACTTCTTGAAGATACGATCATTGTCGATCCTATAAAGTTCCATAGGAAGCCCACATATCCCTCTTCGAAACCCTTCAAAGGGAATTCGATATAACCCCTTCGACTGACCAAGAAATCGACACAAAGTCGAGAGAAAATTTTGTTCAAAAACAGAACACGAAATAGTCCAAACTCCTATTTTGGAAGGGCAATCCCGAGCCAAATAGGTCAAGTTTTTGAAATGTGATTTGTAACAGTTGTAGTTAACATATACATGATTAAAACCCTGCTGGTATATGTATTATTCACCTATTGTACAGAAAGTTATCCGCCTCCAAACTTTGACAAAAACTGTTTATAAACTGTTGAAACTTTTAAGAAACTTTTTTCGATACAGCGTGCGCCCTGACAAACAGGTCAACATGGTCACAACCTATAAGCATTGAAAGGCACGTATGGATGTTGTTGAGGTGTGGGAACTGACGGAACTCGATTTTATTGTACGTGCGCAACGAAATCAGTACGTATCAGTCAAGATACCCCCGTATCGACCTTTTGCAAACTAGGCCATAACCTTGTGCACGTTCGTCCTTTTAAGTCGAAACTTGCACCATTGGAATCGAAATATTTTTTGGTCTTGTGGGCCAAGTTTGGTCCGATTCTGAGACCGTTGACTGGATCACCGTTTTGTGGACCCCACGATCCGAATCAACGAACGATTTTGTGCACGACTCATCGAAATCCAAAATTGGATATACCGTTGAGTTTGTCTCAAAAAACCAGATTCGTAGACATTTAGTTTGACGACTTTAGAGACCGTTGGTTATGGCACGCATTTCGGTACAAAGCGGGTCCAACAGCGGACATCGTTTTGACCCGAAATTATGATTTTGCCCCTATTTCGGAAGTGGACTTTCGGACATGTATTTTCTAGATACATCTTTTACACCAGAAATATTTTTGGTATTTGTTTCTGCATCCGGGAACGTTTGCGGAAGTTCCACTCTTGTAGCTTGTTCTCACTTGTCGATTTCATCTACTGAACGTCGTCAAAACACCTTCCAACCACCAGACAAGTTTACCTTGCTAATTAACTGTCATATTATTTATTTTCAGTATTTATTTACTTTGTTTCATAATTGTTATTTTTGTTTGTTATAAACTGCGCGACCAACCCATACTTGGGTGCAAGCGACTATTAGTCGTTTTTCATGGTTTTTGCTTTATTTTATTCATGTTGACATAGTTTTAGCGGACTACCTTCTTATTGTGGGATATAATTATATCTCCCTTGGCCATGACACATACTACACGGTTTGAGACAGTTTGCTAGGGGCACGACTTTCATGCTGACTTGGCCATCTCTATGTAAGAAGTCGTGTGACGGATAGATCGTAACGGCTATAATTTGGGGATAGAGACTTAAGCAGTTACAAAACTGGACAGGTTATGGACATGACTTGGTTAGTGTGGGAAATATTGGGGGAGGACAGTCACTAGTGCGTATGGAAAGTCAAAGAGGTAAACCATAGTTTTCGAAAGGAACTATGGCGAGTTTATATTTGCAGATACCCCTTGACGTTTTGGACGTTACGGCCGAATACGGATGACTGGATGCCAGTTACATACTTATAGCCTAAATCCCACCCATGCATAATAAAAGTTGTCCTCTAAATTGTACATTAGACGGTTAGAATCCCCTTTGTATATTTGTGTCTAGAATAGTCTTTTGTATATCATTTTATTATTCTGACAGTTCATATTAGCATGTTCTTCCTGTATCTTGTTACGTCCCTCTGAGGACCTGGTGATCTCTCCAAGTGTGTGCTTTTTTGTCTTCTCGCAGGTGTTCTAGCCAAGACCATGATCTTCTCCATTTCTTCGAAGAGGATTGCTCTTGGTTCGTCTTGCCATTTTATTCGCTCATTTTCTTGTATATTTTCTTTCATTTAAAATAGTTGGTACTGGATTTGTCTCCGCCCAACTACATGTATAAGTGACAAATTCTTGAGTTAATTTATATCATTATTCTTTTGATTTTGTGGATAAGATTTAGTTATCACGGCTTACTGCATTTTACAGCTTATGTATACGTACGAGGGTTCCATACATTGGAGTATACTTTGTATGTATATAGCTGGCATGTCTACATACTTCGTCCTAAGTATTTTGGGACTGGGGTATTACAGTCGAACTTGAGTAAGGCAAATGTATACATTGGCTGAATTGTGTCAAACTTGAGCAAACGAAAGCTATAATTATGATCGACATGATCATCGTGGGATAGTATGTCAGAATTGATTGTTGATTCATGCCGAGTATGATGCAAAAGAAATGACTCGATTTTCGAGTGGTATATGCCATACCACTTATGCGATGAATGACTCGATTTTTGTGTGGTATATGCCATACCACTTATGCGATGAATGACTCAATTTCTGAGTGGAATATGCTACATCACTTATGCAATAGATTGCTTCGGAACATTATTTGAACTGCAGAAGGTTTGTCTGCAACGGACATGATAGTACCGAGAATCGATTTGAAATTTGTATGACGGTATATTGATGCAAGTGTTCTTCGATAAGCGATTAGAACGATAAGGCGTGGACTTGTATCTATGAGTGATACGTAGAACAACAATTTATAAGTCGATGGGATGACTGAGACTAGCGAAACGATTATGCTTCGAGGCAATAATCGGATCGGTTGGATAGGAAACTTGAAGTTATAATCGGGTCACACGACTTGCGAGCTCGATAAAAATGTTGGTCGATGCGAATTATAACTGGGTCGCACGAATTGCATGCTCGATGAAAATGTTGGTCGATACGAATTATAATCGGATCGCACGAATTACGAGCTCAATGAGAATGTTAGTCGATACGATAATCAGATCGCACGAATTGCAAACTTGATAAAATATTGATTGATGCTGATAATCGTGCCTAAGAAAATAGTTGGCTATGTTGAGACGAAACTTATTTGAGTAAACGATTGAGTCGCATGGAACTTATAGGGTACAATAATATAATTTGAGGGTTCGATGTTGGATAATCGATTACTCGGTTACACGATTAAGATATAGTGGGATGCAGCAAATCGGTAAACGATGTGATGCATATAAAAAAGTTTATTGTAAACTTAGATGTATGCAATACGAGTTAAGTTGACGATGATACAGATTCAAAGCTGACCTTCGTGCTATCGAAATTGATAGGCAAGAAAACTTAAGCACGATGTGAGAATACAAAATAGAACGAACCTACGATATCAAAATTTTTGTATATAGCAATACGAGAATGTCAAACTGGTTGGTTATAAGCTTTGTGATTGATCAGGACGAGACTATAAAGTCATCGACTATTGTTTCGATGCGTATAGCATCTCGGGTGTTGACTGTGGGTAAATAGACTCAAACTCGATACGAGTAGATGTTTCATGAATTGCAGAATCATCGACAGTAGTGCATGAATTATTCGGAGGATAGTTGCACAGAGAGAAACGATTATGTTTGGATTTGGATAGAGTCCCATAGAATTCATCGGAACATGATTTGGCTCTGAAATAAGATATAGCATAGTTCGTAGTAACTGTCCTTCGTTAATGATCCACAATGCGTAGCTTCGGGACAGCTGACCTTAGAAGACTTGACCGCCAAATCGAAGTAAATATTGCAGACACATAAGATGACTCATATGATGTCTCATATGGAATTGCGTCGAGAACAAATATAATGTAGTGCATGTTGATGATAAGTTTATGCAATCGAATAAGTGTTTCAGAAATTAATGGAACAGCTTCGGCTGAGAATGATATATTCGGATTTTGAGGATTGGTCGAAAGAATGCTTGAATAATTTTGTTGGTCGATGATCAAAATGGCAATTCACAAGAAGAACTTAGCGATGCGTATATACGATTTTGAGAATCGTGCTATGTACAAGAGCACATGATAAGGGAATGATGCTCGGATTGAGTTGTTAAATTTGGATTGAGAATTTGGCTAAGAATTTCCTACTCTATAGGAATCGAACATAAAATGCATAGTATAAGACCTTGGTGTCAAAGCGATTTTTGCCTTTGAGCACTGTCGACTCGAGTTAAACAATAGTGTCGGAAAGACCGTTACCTTTGAGCATCGTAGATTTGAGTTGCTTCGGAAGAATTTAAGCACAATGTCTGGGTAAGTTGCCTAGCGGGGGTAGGCCTGAATGTTGATGCATTTGCAAGTCAGCAAAGAAAAATCATATCGAGATGAGTTGCAAAGTGAGGCTTCAAAAATAGTTGGACAGCAACTTCGAATGGAAGGCATTGCAGAGACTTGTTGCAAACAGATGTGTGACAGCTTAATGCAACGCATAGAATGGATAGCCAGTGCGAAACGTCAAATATTGAAAATGCGCTTTTGAATCACGTCGCGTGCCATGACTTTTGTTGGATAATCACCTATGTATTGAATATGCATACGTGATAGAATTGTGAGAACAGTCGCTAGAGATCAAGTTTGATCGAGAGTACAAGATGGCAACTATTCGAGGATTGAAGTTATGCATGTTAGCTTTGTTCCAATTCTTTACCACTCGGCTTGGCTAAAATGTGTATATTGGTGGGACGCCAAAAATATGTGTATGACCCAAACTAAGAATTGTATACTGAATTCAAATCAACCTACAGGAAGGATTAAGATATGTTAATGGAAGCTTGCACAAATGTTTGAAACGGAACAACGATAGTGGGACGAGATCGTGAAATGATCGAGAGAAACACTTGGATTGAGTGTTGATCTCGGTTCGAGGACAAACCTTGTCTTGAGTGGTATATTATGTAATGCCACATACCACATGGTACATTAGGATGAGTTATTGACTCAAAAAGTGAGTTGACCCGAAGAATGTATCGAGCGGATCGATGCAAGAGTTACGTTGGTCCGTAAGAGAAAGCATTGAGTCGGTTCGAAGATCTATAAATCGAAGCGATGCAAAGCATAAGTTCGTTCCGGACAAGTGTTGATTTTAGTTGGTTTCGTGTGCAGGCTAAGCTTTTATGCTATATTATAAGAGGTCGATCTTGTGCCTTGTTTGCAATGGTGTCCGTAGAAACCAAAGCATTGCCTTACAATGGACTGAGGCATGGGGACGGTAAGCCGAATCAGTCGAGTAGTTCAACTGAGCACGAAGTGCTCGAATGGCTTAGTCAAAAGAGTTGGTCGTACAACAAAGTTATAAAATCGAGCCGCATCAGCTCGACAAAATGATAGGTGTATCGGTTAAGGTAGGAGGACTTTGACCCTTCTTTCCTACTCCGTCATGCCTAAGTAAAATGTACCGTTATATGCTAGTTGACCTATCGAGTCTACGGGCGTGGCTCGATTAAGAGATATCGTAGTGTGTGTCGGACACTAAGATAGAACAATTAAATTAAAACATACATCATATGTATGAGTCGCCATAGAACATCGAAATACCGTAACGATGAGTGCCTCGGTGCGCAAGCCATACGAACATGAGATAACTGTATCGACAAGTGCCTCAGTGCAGGAGTCATTCGTGCCTTCGCGCACGAGTTAGAGGGCTAGAACACTGAAAGACTACATCAACGCGAGTGCCTTTGTGCACAAGCTGTAGAATATTGAATACTCTATCGAGACGTGCCTTAATGCACGAGTCGGAGGGATAGAACATAAGTCTAACACACTGAAAGATATACTTCATGCGTGAAGTAAGCAGTTGTGACATAAATGCTACAGAACTGTCAAATGTAGTATGTTGCCTTAGAAATATTTGGGACCTTCGGGTCATTCATTGAACATTAAAACGAGGCGACGAAACATTGGAAGAAAGAGTTAAAACATTGAAAGAAAGAGTTAAAACATTGAAAGAAAGAACAAAAATAAAAGATGATGTGAGAAATTGAGAAATACGAGATGATACGAAGTTTGAGTTTCATACTCAAGACTATGTTTGGTTATATGAGATAGACACGTATTGCATGGTCGAATGGACTTGAGTATATAGCCCGTGCACTGGTATGTGATTTCCCTCGAACGAGTTATTGGCCGGGGCACCGGGATCGTTCGACCTAGGAGGGATGGTTAATCTTATAGACGCACATCTTTAAGATGATTTGTGATCGTTTACTGATGTGATAAGCCGCAATGATGGTAAGCATCGGTAGTTCTTCGATTATTGGAATAGCAACCCTTGTCGGAGGACGCCGAGCTATCCAATTTAAGAAAGAGAATTTTAGTCCATTCTGGCATGATGAATAACAATGACCTTCATATAGATAAGGGTCGGTGGGCTGAATGTTCAGGCACACAGAGATCATGCACAAAGATCACTTATAACATGACAAAAAAATATGGTAGGTGTATTCTTTTTGCTTCGGTGCAAGGGTGAGTGCGTCAATGTTGGTAAGAAGTCTCCACAAAACAACACAAGATTGCTATATGTTGCATGCTTGCATACGCGAATAATGATAACATTCTTGCCATAAAATACATGCTTTACTTCTTACAATATGCCATGAAACCGATCCTAAGGCAAGACATAAATATCACAAGTTAAGCTGCATGATTCATATATTTTACTTAATGTCTGTTTATAAAGTGGGTCTTATCAGTACGCGGGAAGATTAGTACTGATCCCCTACCAGATTGCTTGCAGGAAATAGATTACTCACAGTGGAGCTTCACTTAAACACACTGAGATATAGAATGCCATAGCATTTTAAGGCGTACGATTGCATTGACGCTCGGACTTGCAATAGGATGATGCGACCGAAATAGAGAAGACATAATGTAGTGCCCCAACCCGCAAGATGCCTTATGATGGATGGTTGGTTCGATAAAGCCTTTTTGGACTTGGAAATATACGAAGGATCGCTTGGAAGGCTATGCGATCGTGGCAGGAATCATCTTATAAATGTGAGTAGTGTTGAACCCTTCGAAGATCCTTTAGCTTCACGCTTAAAATAAAGGATAGTATGCTATGTTTCTTATTGAGTTGCTCAATAACACCTTGCATGGAATTTGGAAAGATAATGAAAGATAATAATCACCTGAACATAAACTGTTATTGCTAGATGAATTGTATGCTTGTTATGATGTTGTGATAAAATACATGACCGGTGAAGCAAAGTCCTAAATACTTGGGCGGTGAGTATATTGATCCTTAGCTCGATGAATAGATAGTAACACAGATGTTAAGACCCAAGAATTGGGCAGTGAGTATGTTTGAATTACGTCCGAACGAATGCTAAATAGATGCTACGTCCCAGGAATTGGGCGGTGAGTGCATTGAGTTTGGTTGGAAAGATGTATGGTATCAAAGATGTGAGGAAGGGCTTAGGTAATCACATTCTATTATCCTATGCCGATGTAGAATGTAGATTTCACTAAGACCCTGGATTGGGCAGATGATAATGTGAGCGTTGGCTCAAGGCAAAATGGCAAGATGGCAATACGAATGAGAATGATGGGTTATTACTTAGTTTTCCTTATCATGCATTATATGTTTCTTCATAGATAAGTTGTATATAGTTGTATGGTCATGGACAACTTGTCGATAAGGTGGTTCCTCGAATGGTATTCCTGGGCCTTTGAACCCGATTCGTCCTGGAGGAACTATTGCAGAAGTAGTAGCACAGTGCTGAAGTAGTAGCACGGTATACGAAACCTTCAGTGGGGCTAGCTACCCGTACTGTAAGGGGCACCATATACCTGTAAGATGGTCCAAGATGGTGTGTCGCCAGTGACCTTCATATAGATAGGTCCAGTACTACTGATGTCTTATGCAGGCATAGTAAGTTATTACTCAAATACATGGAAGGATGTCGGCTGTTGGTAAGAATCACCCGAACGGTGATAATTATATTGAATCTTAATATTGTTTCTAACAATGTTTTGTGCAGGCTGAGTAAGTATTATAAATGTACATGGATGGCTATACGATCGTGGGTAAGAATCACCAAAGGGTGATAACTACATGCTTTAAATTATGTTGGCTATGAGATTTGCATGCTTTACTTCTTGTCAGATACAAACATAAAATTGACCCTGAGGCAACGAGAAAGACCACTATTAATAATGTTCTATAACATGATTACTTAGTATTGTCTTCTTAGGTGAGTTTGGCCAGTACCGCTTGCCAGTACATTAATGATGTACTGACCCACGTTGTGGGCAATATTACAGGTGCTTGCGTATGGGGGAAATTGTTTGATCAGTGCTTGGCATCAATGATTCGGATAGGTGTGTAGAAGCTGTTCTTTCAAGACGATATCTTCTGCTATACGGGACATAATGTATGGAACAGTATAATTCAGTTGTACCAGTGAGATTGTAGCCAATTGGCAAGTTTATTGTAAAAGAAGTCGGTATATTCAGTTGTAGCCTAAAGGGCAAGTATATACATTCAGTCGATTATTCAAGAGTCTTGTAATCAGTTGTAAACTCTGTATTCCCGCTGTAAGTCTTGTAATCCATTATGATTATCAATAAAGTGATACATTTCTTCATATCTTGTGTGACTTTAATTTATCTGCTTGGTTTTGCTGTGTTGTCGATGTTTTCTAAAAAATACCGGGAACTATAATGGTTTTGCCTTGTACAAGTGCAATCTAGACTTGTACGGTATCACGCCCATTGGCTAGTTTTCGATCCTTCGGGATCGGGGTATGACATAATGGTATCAGAGTATGGCTTTACGTCCTTGGATTCTTATTCGATTTGTTTTAAATCAATATTGCTACTAAGATGATTCTAAGCTGCTTCCGCGATGATTCAAAGACTGCTTCCGTGATTATTCAAAGTTGCTTCCGCGATGAATCAAAGTTGCTTCTGCGAATACTCAAAGTTGCTTCCACGATGAAATCAAAGTTGCCTCTATGATGACTCATAGTGCTTTCGCGATTATTCCGTGTTGCTTCCAAACTATTCTAAGTTGTTCCCTTGACTGAAAGTCCATTGATCCTTCTAGCCGCTCACTGGGTATTCCATATAATAAGTCTAAATATGTGGGCTGTGATATGTGTGCTTTGTTAAATTTCTAAAAGATACCAAAACGAATAACAATGATGCGATGCAATAATAAGTTTGTGTTGTATGCTGGATGTCTTATGTGTAGGATTCAATGAAGTCGATTGTTATGCAGCAATCGACTGTGGGTGATGGCATGGTATGTTGGAACAGAATATGCATGGATTTCAGTGAATGGGAATCGACAGAATCTTAAGTCAGTATTTGTGGTCAGCATAACCACTACAGGATGGATAGTCCATATTGGACGTTGGTTTGGTGCGAAGAGGAATATTATATCGAGTATGGCTTGAGCTCTGACTGGTATATGACTTTACCCTCTTAGCGATAAGATGACCCTTGACGTGTTCATAATTTAGTGATTGCATTACCTATAAGGTATTGGGTAGTATCAAATCGTAGCTGAGATTGCGATTGATACATGACGACTAGGCATGTTCCTTGATGATTATGTTCGGATGACCTGTTGCGAGATTTTGATGTGTTCGGATGAACCATTGCTAGACCTTGACGGTTAGCATTATGTTGGGTAAAAGGATGGTAGGCTTAGTAACGATGGTGGGGTGATGCTATCGAAAGATTTAGAAGAATAGATGGACCGAATATATAACGAGTTGGGTGGAATATAGAATTGTTGGATTATGACTTAGCTAATGAGTTATGTCATATCCCCTAAGATGACCGATATACGAATGCTAGATGATTGGTACCATAGAGATTTGATCGATGCATGAATGATAAATCTTCTTATGGAATCACAAGGAGATAATGCAAAACGAGTATTGATGGTTAAAGTGAATTGCAAAGAGATGACCGTGTTGGGTGCTAGAAAATTTATAAATGATGCTTTCGGAAGAAATACGATTATGTAATTACCTTATTTTGTTGGTTAAGAGAGTACAGACCATATCGATGATCTAAAAATGTGGAAAATGAATATGTCGCAAAGAGGCCGTAGGAAAGAGATCGTAAGTGATAAACTATTGAGGTAACAATGTTAGATTATGACTCAGAATAGTTGACCCGATTGTAGAAGCATGAAAAATATGGGGTTTGTGCGGATTACAAATTGTCGCATAGGTACTTTGGGCCAAACAGGTCCGCATAAAGGATAGCCGTATGACTGATTCAATGGCTTATGCGGCCCGTCGACAAAACAGCTGCAGAAGAGAAATATGCGGCCAAGAGGAGCAGTTCGTCTGATAAAGCTGACAAGTCCTGTCAAAACTGACAAAAGTGATAGCTCTGACACTTTGACAAAAAGATAAGACGTGAGACGTCGCTCAAAAGCGGGGTTCGTACGCCTTCATGCGGCCAGAAGGAGTGTCATCTAAGCCGCATGAACCTTATGCGGCTCTGACATATGCGGCCCCAAAGTCTCCAAATTTCATGCAGCCAAGAGTAACTGTGATCCAAGCTGCATGAGCTTTATGCGGCCAAAATACAGAATCTAGGCGGCTTAAATCAATAAGCTATGTCTGGACTAAGAAAGTTTACGAATTAAGCCGCATGAGGCTCATGCGGCCCCATATGGTCGAAAACTAAGAGATCTATGCGGCTAAAAAAGTGATTCCTGCAACAAGATGCGTGGCAATCTGACCAAGTCCTAAACTATCCAGATTTGCTGTAACAAAATCCTAACAAATCAACAGATGGCAACCAAAAAGCGGGTCTTCGCATGCCAATCAGCCATGCGGCCAAAGGCCACCTATGCGGTTCAACATACATTCTATTATAAATAGCAGGGTGCTACACCCCTGCAAAAGGCTGGCAACCTTCAGAAAGACAATTTCTTCAAGAGCTCAAGACTGCGTCAGATAGTCCACGGAGTAAGGCAGAGTTGATTGCACTTTCTCGAGC
This sequence comes from Iris pallida, assembly GCA_029216955.1. Lineage (NCBI taxonomy): Eukaryota > Viridiplantae > Streptophyta > Magnoliopsida > Asparagales > Iridaceae > Iris > Iris pallida. The sequence continues at coordinate 5,311,852 of JANAVB010038218.1, forward strand.
CTCCACCGTTACACCCCAGAATCAAAACTAAACAATTGTACTTAGAATGTTTCCTAGGATTTTTTTCTAGGCATTCCTTTGTACAAGCGAGTTTGCAATCAATTTCAGCGTTTCTGTAATACCTGTCTTTGATTTTTTATGGCAAACACGATGGTGACTCTGTTGGGGACATCATTCTCTTCTGATAAGAAGCTGGTGACACAATCTGACATGTCCAAGATCGGCTCTACACAATAAATGCTTGTGGTTCGTTTCGACCAACAAGCCTTCGAAGAATTGCTCTCTGAAGGGAGCGCCAGCCCGTCTCAGAAGCGAGCCAACTCAAAGAGGACTCCCAGGATGTCGGCACACAAAACTGTTGCCCCCGACCAAGTTCTCCAAGAAGCTCCTTCTGCAGCCCAAGACGGTGACCAGAACTCTCCTGCGGCTTTGTTTCCGACCGCAGAGGACCCCACTGTCCCCAAAACGAACAGAGGAAAACACTACGATGCTGAGTTTTTGGAGGCACAAGGGAAATCCATGCGGACAAAGAAGAAGCCGCATAGAGGAGATGGACATCCTATCCATGTGGCAGCCAACTCTGGACGCAGGCAGACAACTCATGCAGCAGCCAACTCTGGCCACAAGAAGATGGCCCATGCGGCCGCCAACTCTGGCCGTAAAAAGATGGCCTATGCGATAGCCAGCTCTAGCCGCAAGAAGATGGTCCATACGATAGCCAATCCTGGCCTCAGACATGATGTCTCATGCGGCCCTGTCAGAAGCTCAGTGTTCGACCGCCTCTCATGCGGGCCCGACGCCATACGGCCCATTGAGGATGTAGGATGTACCAATTTGGACTTTTTTTACCATGCGCCTTCGGGTGCTAAGTCAAAAAAGTCTGGGGCAGTACGGGCCCAACCAGCCTAGTCAACTGTCCAAGTTGCTGATTGTCAGCGGGCCCCGTTGACTGTTATGCGGGCTCCTGAAGGAAAGTTGTACAGAACCACCTGCGTCTAGTCCCCCAGGGCTAAAGGACATGGTGGGTCTTTAAAGTCTCCCCCCAACAATCCAGATCAAGTGCTTTTACTAGCCACGGATCAGAAAGCAAACATGATACCTAAGTACCCGTGCGCTCGGAGTACCCGAGTCCATAAGTTTGGTGCAAAGGTAGATCAGCTTGCTACCGACTTGCGTGAGGTGATTACTCACAAACGCAAGATGGCAGCATTGGCATGCAATGAGTCCTTCTCGGGACGTAGTTGCACCCAAGTCATCACCAATTGCTTCTGCGACAAATCATCAGTACCTGAAGAACGACAGTCAGTTTTCCAGCGATTGCAGCAACCAGCACCTATCCGACAACAACTGAAGAAACATGTGCAAATTTTGGGAGACGAGGAATTTTTTTTCGCGTCCTGTAATTCAACTCAGAAGGTTCGCAAGGGAGGAAAGAATATGGGCTCTTCCAGCCGGGCGATCTCAGCCAGTATTGCAAGGAGACCCTCATCTGGAGGGTTGCTAACAACAACCACAGGGGGTGTCTATTTAGGCACTCGATCCAAAAAGAAGCTTCCAACACCTGGGGGTGCACCGTCAGTCTCCTTGATAGTAGATGAAGTTGGGGGTAGTATTCCCCTTAGTATATACGACAACCCGGTGTACCAAGAGCACACACAGGGGGTAGAGATCCCCCAGAACTGTACAATAGACTTGGATTTCCCTGAGGGCCATCACCCTCACCAAAACGATACGGCTTCTTGCACAGGGGGTAGCACCCCTTCCGAGTCCGAGGAAGATGACATTCCGATATTTCCCGACGATTTTTCTATACAAAGGTACAACACAGAGAGTACCTCTGCCTCGATCCCTTCCATCTCTACCCACGTGAGGACAGTCTTTATGGCTGACGATGATCATGAAGCGCCTTCTGACCGACAACGGCTAGAAGTGCTGGAAGCCATACTGCTGTCCTTGGTTAAGTCCGTGGACGAGATCAAAGCCGCCTTACCAATTCAACCAGTGAGGACGCCCGGACAAACAAGCTTGGGACCCGCGGTCAACGCGGACTCCAACATAACCGCCCCTCCTTTGGGTGATGATCCCGTAGGAGCATCCATTCCTTCAGCTGCAGATGAAGCCAAGGAGGCAAGGAGGGAAGTCCAAGAGCTTCGAGCAATGTTCAATGCCCGAGACTCCTCTCGGGATCTCAGAATATGACAACCATATCCCGTTATATGGAGAGATGTGCCTTTTCTACCACGGTACAAGCCGTTCCATATTGATTCATATGATGGGAAGACCTCTGCTAGTCGGTACATGACTTACTTTGAAGTCACAACCGACCATTTACCGCATAGTGACGCCATCCTTACATAATTATTCATTAGAGCATTGGAAGGGATCACGTTTGACTGGTACCGCAACCTTTCCGACAATTGTATCCATTCTTTTGATGGCTTCAAGTACATATTCCTGGAGAGATTCTACGAAGTGGGGCATGATGTGACAATGTCGTCTCTCATGGACATCGTTCAGGGAGAGGGAGCTGACAAGGAACTATATTGAACAGTTTCGCCAAACCGCAATGAGGTTGCCCCAAGGCAATCCCGAGAGCTCTTTGATTAAAATCTGCCAGAAGAAGTTGCTCCTCACAATCAGCCTCTGGATGGGCGACGATCAGTTTAGGGATTGGACAACCTTCATCATAAGTGCCACCAACGCAGAGGCGAAGTTGAAGAAGGCTCGCCAGCTGGGATTACACATCCCAGACGGAGAGGACAAGGACAGACGTCCTGGTTCTACCTCCAGCAACAACAACAGTGGCACCACCTCCAATCGGGACAATAAGGGCAAATAGGCCATGGTCGCTGATGCGACCCAGAAGCCCGAACAAAAACATGCAGAAGGTCCGTGGCCTAAGGTGAATTACTCATTTGAAGATAGTCATGTCAAACCTATCTTCGATATGCTCTTGCAAGGGGGTAGGATCCAGCTCCCTCCACCAAGGCGTGAGCCCCGAGCGGCAAAAATGGAGGACCCAAAATACTGTCACTTCCACCGCTATGTCCATCATTCCACTCATGACTGCTTCCAATTGAAGCGGTACATTCAGAGTCTTATCGACTCTAAAGCTTTGTCGATAGATTTTGAAGAGGTTATCGTGGCAGCGAACATGGTGTCAATTCAGTTCGGCGACTTCCCTCCGACAAGCACTCCAGACGGGGTAATACCTGTCCCCCGGGCGACGATGGAGATTACCAATCTTCCACCCGTTCGGAACCAGACATCTGGACTGGTACCTCTCACCACCTCGCGAGGAGAAATCATGTGGGTACACCCGAACTTGGTGCCTGAAGTTACCCAGGCGGTGTCATCTCCTACCAACAAGAAGAAAGACAGGAAGTTTAGATCATGCCATACAATTTCAACCGAGGCTGAGGAAGCTGTAGTCGTTGTTACCCGGTCTGGAGCGCAAGTCCAGCCCGTACAGGAAAGTTCAGTCGAAGATCCTCAGCCGACAATGTTGCCTCCCTCTGACATTCCAAGGCCATCTCAGCCTCCACTGGCGGATAAATCCAAGCCAAAGGAAATCTGCTTCGACAGGCCACTCCGTAATGATGTACCTCAAGGACTGGAGAGACCTTACAACTTTGACATATTGGCTTAATTAGCTAATACGCCAACAAATTTGTCGTTGTACGAGCTCCTAAGGCTCTCCAAGGATCTTCGTGTCGTATTAAGCGAAGCACTCCAAAATGCCAATGTCTATCCAGCTCAGGTCAAGCCTCCAGGGGAAGACCTGCCAGCAGATCTACAGGGCAACGATAGCACAGATGTGATGCCCAACATCATATTCACTCCACAGGACATGTTGATCAAGTCCAATTTGTATGATCGTCCCTTGTACTACACTGGATACATAGGCGACATCAAGGTGGATCGGATGCATATCGACCCTGGCTAGTCAATAAGCATCATTCCCAAAAGCTTGCTCCAACTTCTTGGCATCCCTATGCACCGGCTAGCGGCGACGAATACTGCCATTAGCGATTTTAACTCGGAAAGGAGTTATCCTCTGGGGAAGATCCGATTGAAATGTCAGATTGGCGACCTGAAGACGGAGGTCACCTGCTACGTCATAGATGCAGATACCTCCTACAATATTCTCCTGGGATGTCCGTGGATACATGACTATATGATCGTGCCATCCACCCTTCACCAGTGCTTCAAGTATGTCAATAAGCATGGCTTCGTGAAGACTGAATTTGCCGATATCGATCCCTTCAAAGGGGTTGAATCTTATTATTCTTTGGAGGCTTGTCTATATGACGAATCCTAGAAACATATAACTGACGAGCTGGAGGTCATCACAGGGCCGGAAGAACCCTTGATAATCCGTCTCCAGGCTCGTAAACTAGGCAAGGCCGTACCCCTCGTCGCAACTTTGCGTAAAGAGGTGCTCGGTTCTCCTACCTCGCCTACACAATTGGAACCAATGGTCATACGGCTCCCGAGATCCAGCCAGGAGCCAAAACCTGTCATGGGGTCGATGGTAATCCGATTGTCGAAATCCAATCAAAGGCAATAAGAAGATGCAAGGCCCTCTGTAACACCGATGGTGATCTGATTGCCAAAGTCCACTCAAAGGCAGTCGGAAGACACAAAGTCCCCTGCCGAATCGATTGTCATCCGTCTTCCCAAGACGAGTCGGCAACCAAGTATCGATCCAGCACTCTCAGGCAAGCCAATATCTCAAGCTGAACCCTTGGTGGTCAAGCTGCCCAAGATAACATCCTGACCTCTAAGCTCGCAGGGGGTAGCCAAAGAAGCCAAATACTTGGTTACACAGGTGGATAGCCCCTCTCCTAATGATGTAATCCCTGTGGAAAAAATTCTCTACTTCATCAATAAGAGGCTGCCGTTAGACTATTCTGAGTATGATAAGCCTAATCTAATGTATGCTGCACGGGACTGTCTAGACGTTAGTCTGTACACATGGGTAACAACCGTCCATACCCCAAATTGACTTGCTCCTGTTAAAGGCACCTACTTCCTGGTCCCAAACAGAGGAGGATGGGATCACACGATCATCTTTGGCCGAAAAGAAGGTCGCCAATCTTTCACGCCACAAGAGTCCGATCTCGGATCCGACGCTGGAAGATTACCGCTCTATCTGTATAGTCCTCAAGCCAAATACTTCATGCAAAAGCAGGGGTACGACATGGAGGCTACTCCGGGTCTAAATTATCGCAGTGGTCGGTGATTGCCTCTACAGCTGTCAGCACCGGCAGGGAAACTGCAGGACCATTATTACAAATTTAGACGCGGCCTCGGGTATATCACACCACCAACAACGCCCAAAAGTTCTGATGAAGAATGAAAGTGGCACTCTCATTCGTCTGAGTCACCCATTTACGACTCTAATAGCAGTATTGGAGACATATTTAGACAGGCATTATCTGTCAACATGACATCTTCTGATGTCGAGGAGGAAGACGAAGATCTACTTGAACCACTTGAGTTGGAGCTATGGGTCCAGCAACTAGACGCACAATGGGAGAAATGCTTTAAACTTTGTGATCCTCCCACCGAGGACGAGGTTATGCAAGTTAACCTCGACGATGAATCCTCTCCAAAGCCAATCTTCATCAGTAAAAGCTTGACAAACAACGAGCGGGAGTCGTTGTTACAACTCGTCAAAGAATACATCGACGTCTTTGCCTGGAGCTATGAAGACATGCCAGGACTAAACCCCGAGATCACACTTCATAAGCTCAACATTTATTCGGACGCAAAACCAGTCAAACAACAGCAACGGCGATTTCGTCCAGACATCATGAATTCTATTGAAGCAGAAGTAAACAAGCTTATAGCTAGCGGTTTCATCCGCGAGGAGCAGCACCCAGACTGGATAGCCAACATAGTATCAGTCATCAAGAAGAACAGAAAGATCTGAATATGCATCGATTTCCGTAATCTGAATGCAGCATGCCCTAAGGATGAATTCTCTCTTTCGATCACCGACATAATGATTGATAATACGTGCGGCTTCGAGCACATGTCCTTTATGGATGGTTTTTCAGAATACAATTAAATCAAGATGTCGCCTTATGACGAGAAGCATACGTCATTTCGAACACCTATCGTCGTATATTGTTATACGGTCATGCCTTTTGGCCTGAAGAACGCCGGTACTACATATCAACGGGCTATGAGTGTCATCTTCAGAGATTATTTGTGCAAGACGGTGGAGTGTTACGTTGACAACATCGCCATCAAGAGCCACTCAAAAAATGACTACTTACATGATTTGAGAACAGTGTTCGACCTCATGTGAGCGCACAACCTGAAGATGAATCCCACTAAGTCTTTCCTGGGGGTATCCAGCAAAAAGTTATTGGGCTTTGTCATCACTTCTCGGGGCGTTCACATAGATCCCGACAAAACAAAAGCAATCTTGGAGATGAGTCCAACGAGGAACCTCCGTGAACTCCGCGGTCTTCAGGAAAGACTAGCCTACATCAGGAGGTTTATATCTAATCTCTCAGGACGATGTCAACCATTTACTCAACTCATGAGGAAATATGTCTCTTTCGTATGGAATAAAGAATGTCAGCTGCCTTCGATGATATTAAGGAGTACCTGACGAATCCGCCAATTCTGGTAGCCCCGGTCGCTGGAAAGCCCTTCCTGCTCTATATACGGGAGATGAAACACTCCCTCGGTGCTCTGCTAGCACAGAATAATGATACGGGATATGAACAAGCCATTTACTATCTCAGCCGGATGATGGTAGGACCGGAATATAGGTACACTGCCGTGGAGAAAGAGTGTCTTGTCCTAGTGTTCGACATTCAGAAAATACGATACTATGTGACAGGGCAGACCATCCATGTTGTTTCACGAGTCAATCCTTTCAGGGTTCTCATGACCAAGCCTGGTGCACTCAGTTATCGTCTAGCCACCTGGGCAATACTATTATCTCCATACAATATGGTATTTGTTCCGCAGAAGGCTATCAAAGGTCAAGCCCTGGTCGACTTCCTAGCAGCCCATCCAGGCTCAGAAACGGCCAGAATATATGAAGAAATTCCCGACGAAGTCGTCGCCTCGAACATGAATTCGTATGACACCATTTGGCGGATATTCTTTGACATCGCTTCAAGAACAGGGCCACAAGGTAATATCGTCGCTGGAGTCGGGGTAGTATTAATTTTCCCCTCTGGGTTGGTGGTCAATCGGGCATATTCTCTTACAGAACCTTGTTCAAACAACATAGCCGAATATAACGCTCTAGTCATCGGACTCCAACTAACAAAAGAAGTAGGGATCAAATACTTGGAAGCATATGGCGACTCACAGTTGGTTGTTAACCAGATTCGAGCTTCATATGAGGTTCGCAATGAGGACCTGATTCTCTACTATTAGACAGCAATTGCCATCATTGTAACCTTAGAAGGATTCTTTATAGAACATGTTCCTAGGCTCCAAAATACCGAAGCAGATGCCCTAGCAGGTCTCACCGCTTCCTTGGCACTTCCAAATAATACTCACCATCTAGTCGACATAATAGGCCATGAACTGGTCTGTCCCAGGAACAATCTTCAACTGGGTACGAGTTACTCCGTCCAGATAATCAACGACACACAAGACTGGAGACACCCGCTCATCGACTTTGTAGTCTATGTAATTCTGCCAGAGAACGTGAAGGAAGCAACTTCAATTAGAAGACGCACCCTCAGATTCTTCTATAATACGGAGACAAAAATGTTATATCGACGATCCTACTATGGGTTACTATTAAGATGCCTGTCAAATACAGAAGCCAAAGAAGCTTTACGCGAAGCTCATGACGGTACTTGTAGGGCTCACCAACCTGGCCCGAAATTGCAAGATCGTCTCCGTCGGATGGGTTACTACTGGCCCATAATGGTAGCAGATGCAGTTGATTATGCAAAGAAGTGTAAGGCCTGCCAGATCCACGCAGATTTCATACATCTGCTATCTGAATTCTTGTACCCGACTGCAGCCTCTTGGCTATTTGAAGCATGAGGAATGGACATCATTGGACCAATCACACTGCCGTCATATAGAGGGCATCGGTTCATACTTGCAATCACCGATTACTTCTCCAAATGGGCGAAAGCTGTTCCATTGGCCGAGGTTAAGACATCGAACGTGACTAGCTTCATAAAATATCATGTCATCTACCATTTTGGACTGCCCCGGAGGATTATTCACGACAATGGTTCGCAGTTCGCAAGCCATGTTTTTTATCGATTTTGTGACAAAAATCGGATTCAAAACATGGCCTCGACAACATATAACCCATCGGCAAACGGTATGGCTGAGGCTTTCAACAAAACCATAATCAAGCTCCTCAAAAAGTTTGTGTCTGCAAACAAATGCGACTGGAATGAAAAGCTTGGCGAGTGCTTATGGGCGTATCGTACCACAATTCAGACGGCTACAGGAAATACACAGTTTTCCTTAGTTTATGGGAGCGAGGCAGTCCTCCCATTGGAGACTTAGATCCCCTCACTTCGAGTGGCCCTTACTTACCGGTTAACGTCGGACGATAACTACCGCCGACGGCTACAAGAGTTGGAAGCATTAGATGAGAAGCGTTTACAAGCTCAACAAAGCATAGAGCTCTACCAAGCACGCATCTCTCGGGCTTTCAACAAGAAAGTCAAACATAGAATATTTCAAGTTGGCGATCTTGTCTTGGCCATTCGCAGACCAATGGTCATGACTCACAAGACCCCCGATAAATTCCAGCCCAAATGGGAGGGTCCGTTCATCATTGAGACCGTATTCTCCAACTGTGCGTACCGTCTCGTAAAATAAAATGGAGACTTACTCATAATGCCTATCAACGGCAAGTTCCACAAGAAATATCTAAAACGACATCTTCCAACTATCTCTCAGATTGTGAGTTATGTACCCTCTGGTATCGTTGAACTTACACTCTGATCTCAAATCTCCTAGATTGTTGAGTTATGTACCTTCTGGTACTACTGAACTTACTCTCTGACTACTCCGAATCCTGGTCATATCTATGAACTTCTTGGTCGTATCTTTTCTCCACCAAGAGTTTTCCTCAAAATCTATTACCTGTACCACCAGTGCGCAGAAGGGTTATAGGTCCACAAAACTTAGCCTAATCTATTACCCGCACCACTAGTGCATATAAGGGTGATAGGTCCACAAAACTTATCCTAATCTATTACTCGCACCATCGGTGTACAAAAAAGGGTAATAGGTCCACAAAATTCTCCAACAGAAAAAAACAACCATGTCCATATTACCTCTGAGTTATTTTCCCATCCATCACAAACAAATCACCGAATACATAGAACTTCCACGTTGATAACACCTCTGAGTTGTTCTGTGTATCCCTATTTGGCCTACTCCTACCATGTCCTCATTACCTCTGAGTAGGAAGTGTCACGACCCGCACCCTAGAGTAAGGGCACGAGAAGTTGTTACGTCCAGCCTACGCCGTAGTGTCGACGGTAGAACGCTATCCTAGGTCAAACATCTAACAATATATAAGGTACCTGTACAGTATATACACTCCGAATGGAGGTGACATAGCAGAATACAGTCTCAATCACATCTAAGGCAGAATGATAAGATAGATAGATAGATATGAAATAAAATAAAATCCACAGAGATACAACCAGATAAAAATCTAAGTGTCTAAGATATCACAAATCCAAAATATCCCAAATATCAAATACAATAATCCAGAATATAAATATAATGAAAAGACATCCTAGTCTAAAGGAGTGTTGTCCACTGCTAAGGGGTCCTGTTGCTGGTCCAGATCACAACAGTCCTCTAGGGTAGTCCCATAATAGGTGGAACAGCACGCCTCGTCCTCATCCTCTGTAATATTTTTAATATGTCCAGTCAGGATAGGAGCGAGCACAATAAATCTCAACAAATTATAACAGGATAGGAAATATAATCATGCTAAAGAGTAAGATACATGAAACTGAAGAACAACATAATATAAAAGAGAGACTGTAAGTAAATATCTACAATATATAAGAGAGCTAAATAGTGCTAGTGATTCAGAGTACAAGATGAACATATGAACAGCTGGAGGGTGATTCATGACTATACTAAAGAGGTGATTCATGACTATTCTACTTTAGAATTATTCACATGCTCAGTTTCTACTCTCCTATCCCCAATCAATACACAAGGATCCAGTCAAGTTACGTTAAGATTCATGACTATACTACTTTGCCCATAAAGGGTGATTCAAGAGTGATAAATGAATAGATTCATGAAGGCTCTGTGATTCATGAGAGTACAGGAATCACAAGCTGATACATGAAGATTCATGATAATAGAAGCATGAGATACATGATGTAAGTGAAACACACGAGACAAGAGTATCTGATGCTCCCGAGGGGGATAACATCTCATGAAGGGATCCATATAGTACTAATCCGTGTTACCAACGTGTCAGCATCAAGTAAAGTAATCTAAAGCATGAAATATAATCCTAAACAAGATATGAAATGATCAGAGAATGTACTCGCCTGGTATCCTGAATATCTGAAAAGAATATACTGCCCGATGAGTGGTGTCTATCTCATATAGAATAGTACAAGTTACTACATGCCTAAAATAATAAAATAGACTGCTACAATGCATCTACATGATGTTTGGAGTCAGTCTAGGCTAAAGTCAATCTTTAGTCAACTCTAGTCAACTCTAACAGTCAAACTAGGTCAAACTAGTCTAGGTTGGTCTAACCTAGGCTTAACAAGTCCATCTTGGTCTCTAACCAAAACTATCCTGGCAAGAACACACCATACACAAGTCAAACTAATCTAACAATACACTAAACTTAAGTGTACACACTCCACATGCCATAGGCTATACTACCTAGGCCATGAGCCATATTCACATATTAGACAACACACACATATATATTTCCATGTATCTATATGCACATTATTTATATATATCAATAAGCAATATCTATTTGTATTACATATATCACATTAGGCTATATATATTATATATATACATGTAGATAGATAGGGAAAATTATGCATGTGTGTGTGTGTGTCATGTGGTATGTGACAAGAATTTAGATAGGGTGTGTGTCAAACTCAGTTTTAGGTGTGTGTCTTCCCTGTTCTCAGGAATCAGTAGGATGTGTGTGTGAATAGTATAGGGACAGCACAGACAGTTGGCAGTTCTCAGGTTTAATACAACAATCAATGTGTGTGAATGGGTGAATAAAGGTTCAGTTCAAAGTGTGTGTATGAACATTTATGTTCTCATGTGTGTGTGAGTGTATATGGTTTCCTGTGATTATCAAATTTCAGTGTTTAGGTGTGTAAATGATATAGACAAATGTGTATACATGAGTGTGTCCCTATCATGAATGTGTGTGTTATCCAGTTATTCATTTATCAGATTAAACAGTATGCAATTGAGGGTGAAATATGTGTATGAGTGTGTGTGTAAACATTGTATATACATGTGTTCTTCAAATTCCAGATTTGGTGGTATGAATGTGGACTGAAATCAGTGCTCACACACCTGTGTTCTCAGGTTTAAGTAAAATGACAGTTGTGTATTGCATTGACAGTTTGTACATTAACAGTGTATAGCAGTTCTCAGGATACATGGCAGTTGACAGTTCACATTTAAGCCATTTCAAATCCAAATCCCTAATACCAAACACAACCCAACATTAACAGTAACTATTACATTTGTAAATGAATCAATATGGCAATTTAGACATCAACATTCAGTTTAAAAATAGAATCAACTTTCAGAATTTCGAAAATGGAACACATGTATCAGTCAAATAGGGATCCATATCAAAATGCCAAATAAATGGTTGATAAACATTGGTACACATGTATACGTGTCACAGGGAGTGTTTGTGTCCAACCAAGTGGACACAAATGTGTCCAAATAAAAAACAAACATGTGGTGTGCACACAGTGTACATAACCCTCGTGCAGGGGTTTCGAGTCGTCGTGGACACAGCACACGACACGTGTGGCCACGTGGTCATGTCCACGTGTAGCCCACATGTCAGGCTACACACTCGACACCCTATGAGGTGTCCACGATGTGTCTACAGCGGACACGAGGCCCGCATCAGTGGGGTTCTGAATGTGCACGTGCGGGTCAGGCTAACCAGTGCACATCAAAAATCGTGTCTGACACGCAACCTCGTGACACGAGGCTTGGGGGTCTGGTTCACAGATACTGCCTCCAGGTGCCCTCGAAGTATCAGCTCGTGTCGCTCTGTGTCGTGTCCCACAGAAGCGTCGAACAGCAGGGAAAACCCTAGCCGCGCGTGCGAGGCATGTTCGTGTCCTCGTGTGGACACGACTCGACACAGAAATACAAAAGTAGGTTAGGGAAATTAGAGGACACATCATAAACAGCAATCCCAATCAAAAACATTCCATAAATAATGAAGAAATGTCCTCTGTGGCATTTCATCGAACACCTATACCTAGGTGTTGATACGTGTCCGATACGGACACCAAATGGACACGAAATTGACCCAAATTTCAGAAACAGCTAGGAGACTCCTAGATCTAGCCCTAAATGCAAAGAAAACAGAATATTAGATCAATTTGTGGAGTTTTACCTATAGGTGCAAATAGCAAGAAGAAGCTTCAAATGGGGGGTTCCTCCTTGCTAGCCAAATACTCCCAAATTGCACAAAAAACTGAGATTGCTCCCCAAAATCAGCAAGTAGAGATTGATTAGAATCATATGCAAAAGATTTAGATAAAAAAGGAATAAAAATTGATTTAATAGGAATTTAGGAAAGTGGGGATTTACCATTTCTTCATAAGTCATGCACCAAATCACTAGTCCTCCTATTCAAACCTTGATTTCTAAATGACTAACCTAGATTGACTTAAGTTAGACTAGGGTCTCACCATGCTAACCTAGTCACCATAGTTAGGGTCAATACCTAGGTTAGTCTAAAAAGTCTCAACTAGTCAAGGTCAAAATCATAATCACCAATTAAATAAATTAAATAAATTAAATAAATTAAATAAATTTTAAAAATTCACAAATGACCAAAATACCCTCAATGTAAAATGTGGTAGTGACAGGAAGGCTCTATTTTGACCCATATTTATCACGTCTTCATTATCTCTGAGTAAATATGTTGGTTTTCTCCCCACTTATTATCAGTACTCGCATCGCCAGTACACAAAAATGGTAATAAGTCCATAAAAATCATCCTAATTTATTACTCGCACCATCGGTATGCCAAAGAGTAGTAGGTCCACAAATATCATTCAAATCTATTTGCTCGCATTTTTAGATGCACAAAAGGGCAATAGGTCCACAAAAATCCTCCAGTGGGGTGTCCGTTATCAAATATAAATGCTATATTAGGCCCTCTAGTACAAGCACCACAAAATACCACAAATAAAGAATAGAGTGAACATACCCTGCTTATTCAAGATCAGTTACATTCGTAGGGCTATATCGACAGCAGAAAACAAAGAAAGAAAAAAAAATCAAGTAATGCATAGTTTGGTCAGTTTGACAGTACTTCGCCTTCAAGCAGTTTTGTGGCCCTCGAAAGAGGTCATATTTTACTGCTGAGAAGCAAACAAGGCTGTTGAATCCTCCAAGGAGCTGCCTGGAGGAGGGCAAATATAGCATGCTATCCTTCCCTTCGTATTGCAGATACCTTAGCCCCGCTCCCTTGAAGGACCATACCTTCAAAACATCATCCCTGATGGTGGTTTTGCCTACTTGGAGAACCGTGAAGGCAGGACGTTCATAACAATGCCTGACCACCGTCCAACTCTCCGAGGTATACAGGCCCTTCCTACCACTTGGAGAAACCTCTTCCGAAGCATCAAGAGTCATGAGTTATTTGATGTGTATGCCAAAATGGCACGGGGAAAACTCTTCCGAAGCTTGAGGAGTTCTGAGCTGTCTGATGTATATGTCAGAATGTTGTATTTTCACTCCATCGCCGACACCGATCCTGAAGAAGTTTGCTAGCCAGATCCCTACAAAAACATAGAAAAAAGAAGATTTAGCACCAAGAAAGCAAAGAACTCTGTTATGCGGCCTAGCCAGTTATGTGGCCCAGCCAAAACAAAACTCATGCGGCCCAATACTCGTACGGACCAGTCATAAGGCAATCATGCGGCCCAGCCATACAGTATTCATGCGGCCTGATCATAAAGTGCTCATGCGGCACCTATGCGGCTCAGTCATGAAATGTTCATACAGATCAATCTTGAGGCACCTATGCGATTCAAGTTAGAACGAACAGTGACTATGCGGCTTAGTCTATGCGGCCCTATCATACAGAACACATGTGGTCCAAATGAGATAGGGCATGCACCAGGTTCAAAGCAGAGGCAGTATATAACAGGCCCGTGCATGAAATATACGCTATGGCCATTCAAAATTTTCAGTCATTATCTGGCCCCCATTCTTACTCTTGGGAGAGAGTTGCACGTTGGGATGAATGGAAGGAGCGTCTGTCGCTCTCGATGGAGAAGCAAGTCTCTTCCCTTTGGCCGCCTCACTAGTCAACCTGGAAGCTTTTGGAGCCATAGCAGAAAGTATGATGAAGCCAAAAGAGAAGAAGGTGAAAGAGGAAAATCTCTCTCCGAATGACCCCTATTTATAGAGTTGCTGAGAAGTGCCTTTTCGATTATCGAGATTATTAAGGATAATGACGACGTTTGGGGACTTTATCCCTAATAACCGTTAAGCGTCTCTTCAGTTCTCGAGATCATTAAAGATAATATTGACGTTTGGGGACTTTATCCCTAGTAACTGTCGGTTTTATCTCGAAAAGAGATCCACAACCGAATCAAGAAAATTAAATACAGCAGTGACAGGCTGGCAAACTGGTGGAGTCTCCCTGCGGCTCAATATTTCTCTGCGGCTCGAGATCTTTCTACGGCTCGAAAGTTTCCTACGACTTGAAGACTCCATGCGGTTTGACATATTTTTATGCTTCTTATTCAAAGTAATACAAATTTGCAATTTGAAAACTTTGAAGGGGGTCTTGTAGAAGCATGAAAAATATAGGGTTCGTACGGATTACAAATTGTCGCATAGGTACTTTGGGTCAAACAGGTCCGCATAAAAGATAGCCGCATGACTGATTCAATGGCTTATGCGGCCCGTCGACAAAACAATTGCAGAAGAGAAATATGCGGCCAAGAGGAGCAGTTCGTCTGATAAAGCTGACAAGTCCTGTCAAAACTGACAAAAGTGACAGCTCTGACACTTTGACAAAAAGATAAGACGTGAGACGTTGCTCAAAAGCGGGGTTTGTATGCCTTCATGCGGCCAGAAGGAGTGTCATCTAAGCCGCATGAACAATATACGGCTCAGACATATGCGGTCCCAAAGTCTTCAAATTTTATACAGCCAAGAGTAACTGTGATCCAAGCTGCATGAGCTTTATGCTGCCAAAATACAGAATCTAGGTGGCTTAAATCCTTAAGCTATGTCTGGACTAAGGAAGTTTACGAATTAAGCCGCATGAGGCTCATGCGGCCCCACATGGTCGAAAATTGAGAGATCTATACGACTAAAAAAGTGATTCCTGCAACAGGACGCATGGCAATCTGACCAAGTCCTAAACTACCCAGATTTACTGTAATCCCAACAAATCAACATATGGCAACTAAAGAACGGGTCTTCGCGTGCCAATCAGCCACGCGGCCAAAGGCCACCTATGTGGCTCAACATACATTCTATTATTAGCAGGGTGCTACACCCCTGCAAAAGGCTGACAACCTTCAGAAAGACAATTTCTTCAAGAGCTCAAGACTGTGTCAGATAGTCCACGGAGTAAGGCAGAGTTGATAGCATTTTTTCGAGCCTCCACCGTTACCCCCCAGAATCAAAACTAAATAATTGTACTTAGATTGTTTCCTAGGATTTCTTTCTAGGCATTCCTTTGTACAAGCGAGTTTGTAATCAATTTCAGCATTTCTGTAATACCTGTCTTTGATTTTTTTTATGGCAAACACCGATTGAATAGACAATTTGAGTACGACATGAGGATGCAAGTCGGATTGAACAAGTGATGCTGCGTCTATGCTAGTAGAAATTAAAAGTTTGGATATTCGATGAGGAGTTTTATATGATAGCTTCGGGAGTGACCCATAAGAATTGTTGGATAGAATTGTCGGATAGATTTGGTCGGTTGTGAGTAAGTCTAGAATGAGACTACGCTGGTATGGCCCGAGTATGAGTACGGATAGAAAGACTTGACCCTAGAATGTCGGTTGATTGCCTAGAATGTTGGTTGGTTGCCTAGAATGTCGATTGGTTGTCTAGAATGTCGGTTGGTTGCCTAGAATATCGGTTGGTTGCCTAAGTTTTAGTTTGGTTGGCTATGTCTTTTTAGTTGTCCGTGTTGGGAATAAGTTCATAAGATTGGGGTGGTGTCCCATATCCCTAAGTTGGTCAGATCATAGATTGTCCCTGAGATAAGATAGAGTTGTCCCTATGATAAGAATTGGTTGCCTCTAAGATAAGAGATAAGTATGTCCCTGATAGCTATCCATCTCATATGAGTTAGTTGAATGTCTGGTTTAGCTTAGATTAGCTGACCGTAGAGACTTGACTGAATGCTAAGTTGACTGTTGGAAACCCGTAGGATGTCCCTATTGATGTTGCGTGGGTATAGTCGGAATGAGTAAGATGTGTCGGAAGGTAGACTTCGGAATGGAATGAAGATTAGAAAATTTGATGTTATAATGTTGGATGGGATGACGGATCACGTTGGTTTCGAAAACTTGGTTGCCTTTGTTGGAATGTCGAAAATTATTAGAACTGGTTGGATTTGGTTGATTAATATTGAGCTACGTAAATTGATGGTAGTACCTTGAGACAGTTGGAATAGTTTCATTGATCGGATCAGAATTTAGAATAAGTGTAACAACGGAATTGGATAGTGCATGTAGCCAAGATCGGCGAAAGCGAATGTGAATAGGAATGACCCTCGGGATTAATGTTGCTGGAATATGAGAGTTGCTTATACGAGAGGATAATATGTTGGCTTGATCAGTATGAGAAAATGTTTCTAGAGTAGAATGATGGTACAATTTGATGGATGAATCATGATCGAGAAATTTACGAGTCGTAAACAAAGTGTATGGATGCGAATGATAACGAGTACAAGATTTGATCGATGAGAATCGGGATATCGAGATGAAATGTGGCTATAGGATTTATCAACTTTGGTGGCATGAATGACAATGAACTTGAAAGGAATATGTGATACATCTAAGTCGAAATACTTTGGAAATTTTTGGATCGGTTGAGGAAAATTTCTCGAGTTGGAATTGGTAACATCTACTGTCTCATTAGTTGGTTGGAATATTGAATAAACAAGTAGGATTATACGAGATGCTCGAAAAGAATTACTGATGTTCGAAAAAAAAGTTACACCGTAGCTCGTTCGTTTTCTTTACCACTGAACTTGGCTGAAGTGCATGTATTTCTGGGATGCCTAAAATATGTGTATGATTCTAACTAAGTGGTACGCTGAACTCAAACGAAGCCACAAGGATTATCATGTGCTAAGGATTTGCACGAGTGTTGGAGAAAAGATCAAAGATGGTAACTATTTAGAATCAATTGGGATGCTATAACGAGACGGTACATTACTTGAAATCAATCGAAAGATTACGGAGAAATATTAAATAGTGCAAGTCGATCATTGAGAAGTTCAGGAAAGTCGGTTAAAGTGTTGGGGATGAGTTTTGTTTTAAGTTTCGAGGATAAAACTTTTTCTGAGTGATATATATTGTAGTGCCCCGACTCGCAAGATGCCTTATGATGGATGGTTGGTTCGATGAAGCCTTATTGGACTTGGGAATATACGAAGGATCGCTTGGAAGGCTATGCGATCATGGCAGGAATCGTCTTATAAATGTGAGTAGTGTTGAACCCTTCGAAGATCCTTTAGCTTCACGCTTAAAATAAAGGATAGTATGCTATGTTTCTTATTGAGTTGCTCAATAATACCTTGCATAGAATTTGAAAAGATAATGAAAGATAATAATCACCTGAACGTAAACTGTTGTTGCTAGATAAATTGTATGCTTGTTACGATGTTGCGATAAAATACATGACAGGTGAAGCAAAGTCCCAAATACTTGGGCAGTGAGTATATTGAGCCTTAGCTCGATGAATAGATGGTAACACAGATGTTAAGACCCAAGAATTGGGCAGTGAGTATGTTTGAATAACGTCCGAACGAACGTATGCTAAATAGATGATAAGTCCCAGGAATTGGGCGATAAGTACATTGAGTTTGGTTGGAAAGATGTATGGTATCAAAGATGTGAGGAAGGGCTTAGGTAATCACATTCTATTATCCTGTGCCGATGTAGAATGTAGATTTCACTAAGACCCTGGATTGGGTATATGATAATGTGAGCGTTGGCTCAAGGCAAGATGGCAATACGAATGAGAATGATGGATTATTACTTAGTTTTCCTTATCATGCATTATATGTTTCTTCATAGATAAGTTGCATATAGTTGCATGGTCATGGACAACTTGTCAACAAGGTGGTTCCTCGAACGATATTCCCAAGCCTTGGAACCCGATTCATCCTGGGGGGAACCATTGCTGAAGTAGTAGCACAGTGCTGAAGTAGTAGCACGGTATACGGGACCTTCAGTGGGGCTAGCTACCCGTACTGTAAGAGGCACTGTATACCTGTAAGATGGTCCAAGATGGTATGTAGTTAGTGACCTTCATATAGATAGGTCCAGTGCTAATGATGTCTTATGCAGGCAGAGTAAGTTATTACTCAAATACAGGAAATGATGTCGGCTGTTGGTAAGAATCACCCGAATGGTGATAATTATATTGAATCTTGATATTGTTTCTAACAATGTCTTGTGCAGGTTGAGTAAGTATTATAAATGTACATGGATGGCTACACGACCGTAGGTAAGAATTACCAAAGGGTGATAACTGCATGATTTAAATTATGTTGGCTATGAGATTTGCATGTTTTACTTCCTGTTAGATACAAACATGAAATTGACCCTAAGGCAACGAGAAAGACCACTATTAATAATGTTCTATAACTTGATTACTTAGTGTTGTCTTCTTAGGTGAGTTGGGCCAGTACCGCTCGCAAGTGCATTGATGATGTACTGACCCACGTTGTGGGCAATATTACAGGTGCTTGTGTATGGGGGAAATAGTTTAATCAGTGCTTGGCATCTATGATTCGGATGGGTGTGCAGAAGCTCTTCTTTTAAGATGATGTCTTCGGCTATACGGGACATAATGTATGGAACAATGTAATTCAGTTGTACCAGTGAGATTGTAGCCAAATTGGCAAGTTCATTGTAAAAGAAGTCAGTATATTCAGTTGTAGCCTAAAGGGCAAGTGTATACATTCAGTTGGCTATTCAAGAGTCTTGTAATCAGTTGTAAACTCTGTATTCCCGCTGCAAGTCTTATAATCCATTATGGTTATCAATAAAGTGATACATTTCTTCATATCTTGTGTGACTTTAATTTATCTGCTTGGTTTTGCTGTGTTGTCGATGTTTTCTGAAAAGTACCAGGAACTATAATGGTTTTGCCTTGTACAAGTACAATCTAGACTTGTACGGCATCACGTCTAGTGGCTAGTTTTCGATCCTCCGGGATCGGGGCATGACATATAGTGTATGGAACGATGAAATCCTTTGTAGGCAAGAGAGAACTTGAGTGTTGTAAGCTAATCTGGCAAATTTATTTGGGCTATTGAAAGCTTTTGTAATTCTACTGTTTATTGAATAAGAGAATTGTTTAGTATACTCTGTGTAACTCCAATGTGACTATTTCTTCCACTGCTAATACGATATCGGGATAACCATTTTAAGAATCTGTTATCTTGCCTTGTACGATACAACCCCAGACTTGTACGATATCATGTCCCAGCGAGGATGATTGATTCGGTGAAATCTAGCAAGGATGAGTAATTTCACGGGTCGAGGCATGACAAACACGTCCAAGAAGCTTCGTACCTGGGGGTTGGGTGTAGCAATACACATCTTGTACTAGTGAGCAGGAAAACCTACTCGTCTAGACTGACACTAAGTAATTGTGTAAAGTATATAGTTTAATTGGTGATCTTTCTATTTTGCCTCAGGACTAGTTATGTGGCATATTGAAAGCAGTAAAGCATGTACGCATGTTATATTCGATAACAAAAGCAAACAGTAAACACATTATACTTGGAAGCAAAAAAAACATGTAAGCATATTATACTCAATCTCTAAGCAACACGATGATACAAATCCGAAGCAAGTCACCTGATCGTGACTTTTTCCATAACCGATACGCCCACCACGTATTGATATAAGGTGAATACTTACCGCCCTTGCATCAGACATTCATGCAATGTGTGCCCTTCTGGTATTTCGGGCCATAATGGATTATATCTCAATTGTAAGAGGGAGATCACTCCATGTATGGGTTGCTAGGCCAATTACCGAAGGTCCCGAATTGTCGATATTATGGTGTTACCATTTTCAATTGTAGGTCGGAAGCCTTATGAATGAAATGTTCCACAATACCCTCACCATTTCCTCCTAGGCCGAACATTCCCGGTGCCCCAGCAATCTCGTTCGAGAAAAACTAAAACCCATGCACAGGTTGTCCATTTTCATTAACCATGCAATACGCGTGAACAATTAAGAAAGCATAAAAATATAAGCATCGTCTGAGTTTGAAACTCAGAAATCACACTAACTCACGTTACCATCCTTACATCCAATATTACATTGGCACCATGCAGTCGTACCGATACACAATGTTCTAAACAACGACCCATAGGTCCCAAACACACCGAGGCACTATACCACATCTGACAGATTTGTAGGCACCATACCTCTTCCAACAGTTTCGTGACAATTATGCCACAACTGCTCACTTCGTGTGTAAAGCCATATTTTGATATTCTAAGACTTAGTGTTCAATGTTCTCTGATTTGCACACTCGATGCACGCCTCGATACAATATTCAATGTTATATGACTCGTGCACTGATGCACTCGTGATATAGTCCTTCAATGTCCTACAACTTAGTGTTCATTGTCCTCTGACTCGTGCACTTAGGCATGCCTCGATACGACTATTCAATATTCTGCGACTCGTGTTTGTGCACATTTCGATAAGTTATTCAATGTTCTAGGATCAATATTTTACGAACAATATTTTATACTAAGTGTTCGACATATAATATGACTTCTAATTTACTGCACTACGCATATGAAATCTGTGAAGTTATAAGCACGATAGAGTAAATTTTATTAAGGCATGACGGGGTGGAAAAGAAGGGTCATAGTCCCTCCACCTTTACTATTCTGCCAATCACTCGTCGAGTCGATATAGCTTGACTCCTTAACTTTGTGAATCGATGCATTATATGATTCTCTTATCCATTCTAAACATACGGACATTTCATTCTCCTTCGAACTAACTGACTGATTCGAACTATCCTTTCGTGCCTTAGCCCGTTGCGAGGCGATACTTTTGTCTCGGTAGGCTCCTCCGCAATAGGGCAAATTTTTGACCTCAGAAAAAACTGTTTAAAAGCCTGTACATGAAACCAAATTCAAATTAATACTTGTTCGAATCGATTTAATACTTCTTAGAAGCAATTGACTCAATGTAATGCACCGGCGGTGCATAGCATTACACAGACCCCTAATAGCAAGTACTATAAGGAAGCATGAATGAATAAAACAAAATTCCAAATACTACATAAGTAATGTCATATGCCATAGCTTAGGTATGTATACCATCATCGAGGCAGTATGACACCCCTATAAAATCTTACTCCATGTGACGTACTATGCTAGTTTGTTGGCTTGAAGGACTGGTTGGACTTGAGTTCATGCAGATGTATAATTCAGAGATTCTTGTGTTCCGTGTTTTGCCTCGCTTTGGGAGGAGGCATTGTATCAGTTTTATGGTTTGCTTATGATGTTTGGATTTGTGATGTACGAGATATCACAGGATTTGAACGGTGATGCAGGCTTACTTAAGTCGGTCGGGTTGGATATTTATGGAGCTTGGCTTGTTTATGTGGTTATACCAATTAAGAACCTCCTGTATCACATCAAATCGTATGTCTGAGGCATGGTTCAGTATTTGCTCAGTCGAGGAAGATATACGTTCTTCATGGTGGGTGGTTTTTATGATCATTCACTTCTTTACCTTCACTCTTAATGAATTGATGTTGTATGTATATATAGTCATTTATGCTTGAGTTTGTTTCATGCTAATAAAATGAACCAAGATAAAGAGACTAATAGGATTGCTGCTATATACATATCACCAGGACTTATTGTTATTATTTATGCTATAATATGGAGTATAGTATTGTATGTATATGGTTGTATATCGTACTATTTATGACAGGAAAAAAGAATGTTAAAGAGGTAGTGTAGTACCACGGTATGATATATGTGTGGCATGGTGCCATGGTTTGTTTGGGACATGCAGGTCGCTAATCGGGACATTAAATGGAAATGTGAATGTGATATGGTGCCATAATATGTTTGGGACCCGCGGGTTGCCAATTGGAATATTGAATGGAAGTCGTGACAATATCTTCTTTAAACCCACAAAAACATAGGATAACCAACTCTACATAAAGTATGTGCTTCCAGGACAGTGCTTCCTGCAAATAGTATTTCTCAAAGATAGTGCTTCCGAAGGGCTTCAGTAATAACCATTTTTAGACTATTTTTCTGTAAATAGTCTCATTTTTTGCTTCCGGAGGACAGACGGGGAGAGCATACACAACATTTCGATACCTCATAATCAATAGTCTAAGCTTGTAGTTTCGAGATACCTCTACCTAACAGTGGTTGTGCATATTGAAAAGCTTATAAAAGTTCGTCAGATCATCGATGGAGTAAAGAAATTGATCACGCACCGATTCGATCTCCACCACACTCTTTAGAATCTCAACTTGTACCTAGAGTTTTTTGTATTCGCTGTAATAAAATGTAATAAATAAGTTATAAAAACTTTTATTTGAGAAGAATAATACTTTTTTTTGTCTGAAAACACCCATGTATTCAAGTAATATTGGTCAATACACCTTGCTATTGAATATTTGTGATAATTTTTTATTGATAGTCTCTTGGCTATATATAGCCTTACATCCTCCTCATTATATTAAATCCTCTGTGGAATATCTTGTGGCATATTCTGTCATACCAAATATACTAACAAGATATTACAATATACTTATTCTCATAGAAAATATACCAACATTACATTAAACTCTTTGTGGAATATCCTGTGGTATATTCTGACATACCAAATATACCAACATGATATTCTAATATACTTATTCTAATACCAAATATACCAACAGTCCCCTTGAAGGTGGGTGAAAGATATTCACTAAGCCTATCTTGTCACATCTACTAATCAAGCTCACAGAGCAAAGTCCCTTGGTCAGTCCGTCTGCTACCCCATCCTTGGTTGGAATGTGGCCTAGCTCCAGTAGTCCACGATCCAACTTCTTCTTGATGAAGAATCTATCGATCTCGATGTGTTTGGTCCTGTCGTGCTATACTAGATTGTTGGGTGAAATTAATAGCTGACTGGTTGTCACACCATAGCTTCATCTTGGCTCCTTGATCCAGCTTCAGCTCTACCAGCATATTCTTTAACATAGTAGCTCTACAACTCCCAAGGACATAGCTCTGTACTCCACTTCAGCTGTCGATCTGGCTACTTCTGACTGCTTCTTACTCCTCCAAGAGACCAAGTTGCCTCCTACAAATATACAACATCCTGAGATATACCTTCTGTCATCAGCACAACTAAATCATAGTAGCCCTCGATGCCCACGTGATTATTCTTTCTGAATATTAGTTCCTTCCCGGGGGAACCCTTCAAGTATCTCAGAATCTGGTACACTGCGTCCATATGACTCTTCCATAGGTCATGCATGTAGCGGCTCACCACACTCACTACAAAGCAGATATTAGGACGTGTGTGATTTAAATAGATCAACTTGTCCATCAGTCTGCAAAGCAGATATCAGGATATATGTGATAAATAGATCAAGTTGTCCATCAGTCTCTGGTATCTGTCCCAGTCAACTGGTTCTCCAGCCTCAATGCTCAGCTTGAACCTTTGATCGATTGGCGTCACTGCAGGTTTGTATCCCAATATTTTCGTCTCTGTGAGAAGGTCCAACACATACTTCTGTTGAGAAAGAAACAATCCCCTCTACTCTGCTCCTCGAGCAATATCAATCCCAAGGAAGTACCGAAGAAGGCCAAGGTCCTTCACCTTGAACTCCTTGCCAAGCTTTCCCTTGAGTCGGGTAATCTCCTGTTCATCGTCTCCTGTGATAATCATATCGTCCACATACACCGCAAGCATAGTGATATGGCCTCCACTCCGACGGAAGAACAAAGTATGATCAGCATTGATCTACCGATATCCTATTTCTATTATCGCCCTCCTAAATCTGTCAAACTACGCTCGAGGAGACTACTTCATCCATAGAGGGACTTCTTCAACCTGCAAACCTTGGCCACTGTCTGATTAGTGCCGAATCCTGGTGGTATCTCTATGTCTACCTCCTCCACTAGATATCTATGAAGAAACACATTCTTTTCAACCAGTTGGCGTAGCTTCCATCCACCATTCGCTACTAGAGAAGTCAGGGTCCTAACAGTGCTCATATTCGCCACTGGTGTAAAGGTCTCGTCATAGTCAATGCCGTACATCTGACTGTATCCTTTTGCCACCAGTCGAGCTTTGTAGCGCTCAACCTGTCCATTTGGATTCTGCTTCACAGTAAAGATCCACTTGCATCCGACTGCTCTCTTCCCTTCTGACAGTTTTACCAGCTCCCAAGTGTGGTTCTTCTTAAGAGCCCCCAATTTCTCGTGTATTACTGTTTTTTACTTTGGACCGTTCTTGGCAACCTGCTAATTGTTAGGTACAGTAATACTATCCAAAGACGCAATGAATGCTCCTATACCTATTATGTAGTCCCCACCTCTTAGAATGTGAGGTCATTCGTAACCCTTATTCCATCTACCTGGAAGTCGCGATACGATCTTGTATTACATTTTTATCCCTTGTTCGTGTGTTTAAATAACCACAAAAAGATCACAATCTTGATTTCTCAAATTTCGTTCTATTATGGAACCTTGTTTAGATTAACTTTGAGAACGGAACTTCTGTATTGCACGGATTGCAAGCCCCTCAAAGAAACAAAGGGTTCTTTGATTTAATAAGTGACTAGACTAGAGTAACCCAATCTAGCAAATGAGTCAATGGTTCATAAACTTTTTTTCTATCTGCATCATCGAATACTCTTCACCGCTCTTGAAACTTTATATTGCTCTCGATTATTCTTCCTCATCTTCCTGTCCTTCCTATTTCAGAGCGACGAATGGTCATGCTTATTGGAATTTATTAATATTTCTCAGCTACTTGTATAAATTGTTGCTTGTTAAATTTTGGGTTACTTGATAGATAGGAGAGGATTATAGATGCCATATACAGTAGATGTCTATTGGTAGCAATTTTAGTAATTAGTTGGAAGATTATAAAATTTTAGCGACATGAGATTTGAGGGAGTAGCGTGATCAAAGGTGGATAGGAATCTTCAAGAATTCATAGTACGAAATGACTATGAGAATAGATGATAGCTAATGGAACTCGTCTTCTAACATAACTGATGGACTCTTTCCTTAAATTTCGAGGACGAAATTATTTTTAAGGTGGGTAGATTTGTAACTCCTTTTTCCAGAATTTTGATAATATTTTTATTTATTTATTTATTTGAATTAAATGGTGATTTTTAGATTTTTTTATAAATAATTACTTAGTTAATTATTACGGTAGATGATTTTAGCCATGGTGGAGTTTTGAAGTATAAGATGACTAGAAATCGTGGCACGGTTAGTGCAGTGGCGTGCTTTGACTAATGTATTAGTCCTGGTGGGGAAGGCCGAGCCATAGTGATGTCCTAACTAGAAAAACCAGGCCAAGTTGCGACTTAACCCTTACCGAAGATTTATTTATTTATTAATTATATTATTGAGTTTTAAGGAACCCGGTTGTACCGAACTAGTCCAGATTGGACCAAAACAAGCCCAAGCCCATGTAGTCATGCGGTACGTCCAATGACATTCGTGTTGATGTAATTTGGTATGAGTGTGTTGTATTCCGTTTTAATGATCTAATAAATATTTTCTAAGTATTCGTTAAGTAAATATTATAAATATCATTATTAGTTGATATTCAATGACATTTGTATAAAATAGGTCCTTGTACATTTTGGGATTATTAGACTGTACATAATGGTATATACACCATTATTGACTTATTGAATATTTGTTATTATTATTATTTTTTTTATTATCAGTATTATTGAGGTTATTATTATATAATATTATTTTATTATTATTGGTTATATTATTTTTGTCAAATAAATGTTATAATATATATGCCTATTTATATAAATAGGCCCTACACTAAGAATAGATAATATTGAGGTTTTATTTAGATTTTCATGGAGAATATTATATAAGTAAATATATGAATATATATGTATATATATATATATATATATATATATATATATATATATATATATATATATAGAAAAAAAAGAAAAAAAGAGAAACAATAGAAAAAGAACTAAAAAGAAAAAACCAGCTCAGCCGAGCAACCCAGCCCATGGGTCTTTCCCAAGCCGAACGACCCCTTCTTTCATTTAAATCGAGTGCAGTTATATATATATATATATATATATATATATATATATATATATATATATATAGTGATTGAGACAGCGAGAGA
Source organism: Iris pallida (assembly GCA_029216955.1). NCBI lineage: Eukaryota > Viridiplantae > Streptophyta > Magnoliopsida > Asparagales > Iridaceae > Iris > Iris pallida. The sequence continues at coordinate 5,338,710 of JANAVB010038218.1, forward strand.
GAGGAGGGAGTTCGTGCAAAACCCTAACCCCGTGGCTGACCCAGCGCCGGCATGGACCGTGCGCGACCCCCTTCCGACGCGCGCCACCCCTCTGCGGCCGCCGACACGGCAGGGCCGACGGCCACGCACGGCCACAGCGCGTCAAAACAGAACAACAGTAGCACAGCAGCCTGGCCAACTTCGAGGCAACGGTTCGTCGCCTCCAGTGGGTCGTTTCGCGAACCATTCGATTTGGTATGTTCACAACATGACCCCTTCATAATACCTTCAATTATTTCAATTTAAGTTCCACCGTATGCGCCGTAAATCGAGCCCAAAGTTGCCAAGAAATCTGTTAAAACAGAACAGTATAGGCACTCAAGACCCTAATTTAGAAGGCAAATTCACGACAGGATAAATAGGGTTATTAAAATCTATTTAAACACAGTTGCGGATAACCTATAGGGCTTCGTAATGCATTGCACGGAAGTCGATTTCGACGACTGTACGTCGAGAAACTGGATTCCCAATTTGGCGAAAAACCTGTTTTCAAAACTTTTAAATTTACGAAAAAACCTTCGATACGACGTGCGTCCCACCAATTCGGACGACGTGGTCGCGAACCGAAAGCATCGAAAGGTGTGTATCGGCTTCGTGGATGTGTGGGCTTTGACGGAATTCAAATTGGTTGCGTGTGCGCGACGAATTTGATGCGTATCCGTCGAAATTTACCGTATCGGCCCCTTTGCAAATCTCTCAATTACTTATGCACGTTCGTCAGACGAAACTTGTGCCATTAGGACCGTATCATTTTTTTGGTCCTGTATATCAAGTTTGGTCTGATTCTGAGACAGTTGACCGGATCATCGTTTTTGCGGGCCCTATGATCCGACTTAACGGACAATTTTGTGCACGGTCCACCGGAATCCAACTTTGGATATACGATTGGGTTCGTATCGAAAAACCAGACCTGTAGATATAGAGTTTGACGACTTTAGAGACCATTGACTCTGACATACTTTTCGGTGCAAAGCGGGTCCAACGGCAGACACCGTTTTTGATCTGAAATTACCGTTTTGCCCTTGTATCCAGAATTGGACTTATGGACAGACAATCCTAGCTAATTTGACTATTCTGAAAATGTTGGTAATGTCTGTTTCAGCATTCGGAGACTGTTGTACGAGTTTTGACTGTTGTGGCACACCGAGTGGTTTGGATTATCGGTTTCACTAGCGAAGGACCACAGGCGAGTACAGTTTATTGTTTGTTTTCGATATTGAGCTTTACTATACCTCATTGTTAGTCAATAGATATATGATTTCCGTCTTTTATGTTGTTATATTTTGTCGTGTCGGGGAGGTAAAATACCAAGGATGTGTGATCTGACCTTATACAGTGTATACCGTGTAGACCGTAATTTATTATTACATTATACCATGTAGACAGTATTTTATTATTGCTTTATACAATGCAGACAATGTTTCATTATTGCTTTATACAGTGTAGACCATGTATATTATACATTGTAGATATCGTAGACCGTGTTGTGTAATTGTCCCGAGACCGATCACATATCAAAGGTACTTCAGTCAGTCGGTGAGTATTGTCTTTGTATTTATTTACTGTTTTTCCTTTGTTTAGTTTTATTTTGTCTTTATGTGTTTATTTTTCAAATCATATATTTAAAGGCAAACCTCTGTTGTATAGTCATTTTCATTTATTAAAACTGCATTCAGTGAATTGTACTCGTTCTATTCCTGACTAGAAACCAATATTTTTTAGGTTAGCTGTGGCTTCACTTAGCATTGGGAGATACGAGTGTACTTGCAGACGAAAACTAGAGATTACCTAGATAGATGAGTTGTAATCATTTCAATATTTGTAAGAGTTTATATTTTTCTGCAAATATAAACTTGGGAATATTGTAAATTAAATTAATTTTTGTAAATGAGCATTATTTATGATTTTGAGCATTGTGGCTATACAGCGTTCTACCGCCGACAATGCGGCATAGGCTGGCATGGACACGTATTCGTATCCCGGAAAGCGGGTGCAGGTCGTGACAGAAGAGGAGATATGATCATATAAAACAAACTGAGCAAGGTCCCAACCATATCTATCAGAAAAATTTCTCACATTATTGCGAGTGGTCCTCCGTACTGATAATGGTGTGGAAGGAGTAGCTATGGAAGGAGTAGGAAGAATGATATCACCTGAAGGGGAATCTGGTGGTGGTGTAGGTGTCTCAGGAGTCGAGACGGACGCAGGCAAGGGACTTGGCACTGGCACGGTAGGTACTGGTCCTGCAGTTTGCTTCCCTCTCCTGTTGTAGGTAAGTATTTTCCCCTGAGCCGTGGGCCTAACACCTCTCATCTCCTCCCCATGTTCCTCTTCACTTTCTTGTTCTTCCTTAACCGCGCCTCCATGCCATACTACTAAATCGGTCATCAGGCTTTCACCAATCTCCCTCTCTTGCCTATTACTCGTGGTATCAGGTGAGTTGTTTGAGGTTCCCTCCTGACGGTAGTATGGCTCATGATCCCTAAAGTAAACATCCATGCTCACAAACTTCTTCTTCTCTACTGGTCTCTAGCACACATACCCCTTCTGAGTCGTCGAGTAGCCCACAAAGATGTACTTGACTGCTTTAGGATCAAGTTTTCCAACTGACAGTCTGTTGTCCTTTACAAAACACACGCAGCCAAACACCTTCAGTGGGAGTATTCCACTATTATTTTCTTGCAATATTTCATATGGAGACTTCAATTCCAGTACCTTCGAAGGCATCCTATTGATTAGTTGAGTTGCTGTCAACACTGTATGCCCCCACAGATTCTGTGGGACATTTATATCGATTATTATTCTTCTTGCTACCTCCAGAAGGTGTATATTCTTCCTTTCTGCTACTCTATTTTGTGCTGGTGTTTAAGCATTTGTGATCTGATAATGTATCCTTTGGGCTGACAAGTATTATGCAAGTGCTCTGTTGGTATACTCTGTCCTATTGTTAGACCTAGTACCTTTACCACTACCCTGTACTGAGTCTGTACATATTTATGAAAGTCCCAAAAATATGTAGATACATCATTCTTATTCTTTATCAAATACAGCCAAGTGACACAAGAAGAACAATCAATGAAGGAAAGAAAATACTTGTAACCATTCATATTAGTAATTGCGCATGGCCCCCAAACATCAAAAAGTATTACATTAAAAGCAGACGAGCTCCTATGACCCATACTAACATATGAGCTCCTAGTAAGTTTGCCTAAATTACATGCATCACATACTAGCTTCTCCTTATTTATTTTCTCATAAATAGCTGGATATAATTTCCTTAAAGTAGCAAAAGAGGAGTATCCCAACCTCTTGTGGTAGAGTATTAATGTATCATCGGCACTCATCTTCTATCTTCTCATTCCTGCCTTCTCTGTCATAGACACCAATACTGAATCTAGCCCTTTTCGATCTAGGTACCATAGTCCCTCATGCCAAGTGCCAGTCCCAAGTCTTCGTCCCGTCTTTTTCTCCTGGAAGATCACCTTAGGAATATCAAAAGAGATAATGGATTTTAGTTGGAGTATTATGGAATTGATGGACAAAAGACTGACTGGAAAATATGGAGCATACAAAACATTGGATAATTTTACTGAACCTGTAGAATTTACAATACCCTTACTGACCACTGGCCAAAAAGTACCATCAGCTGTTTGAATACTGTTTTGTCGATGCTAGATGAGTGTAGGAGGAGAACTCACTAGCATTCCCCGTCATATGCCGAGAGGCTTCCGAGTCGATAATCCAGTTTGACGATTTAAGAGAAGATATAGATACAAGGGTGAGTGAGTCGTTAGTACCTTCTAATTGATGGGCATACATGGCGGCATTGCCTCCAGCGAAGAACGAGTTAGACGCCTCATCGGTTTCTCTCCTCATGTCTCCATAGTTTGACGCTCTTTGCTTCCTCCTGAGTGCCTCCAGCATGCCTATCAGCGTCTGATCCTCCTTAGTAAAGGTACCACCAGCTCTTTCATCCCCTTCTGCTACCAGCAGGTTCATCCGGTAACCTCTTCGACCACCCTGTCGAACTCTACGACTACGGCCACATCCTCTAAAATGCCCGCGTCCACTGAACTGTCCACGTCCAGCACCTGGATCTCCCTCCTTAGGTGGTTTGGTGCAAGCATACCGATGATGTCCCATCTTTCCGCAGTTGTAGCACTTCTGGTTGTGCTGTCAGGGCTCTCCCTTAGGCCCTGTGTTGCTCGAACTAGTAGCCACCAGTGTTGACTTTACTTCAGGAGGACCACCTGTCTCTGTCTTCTTTCCTGACAGGAATCCCTCCAGGTTATTTCCTGCAAGGGTTCTCTTCACCCGTCGTGACCAACTCAGGTAGGTAGCTGGTCTATCAAGCTTCAGATCGATGGAGGGAAGCTCCAACTTCGTCTATATTCGTGTCGCGCTCTCACCAGCCGACAATTTCATCAGCTTCATCAACGTTGTAACCTCCACATGGTCCAGCTTCTTGATGATCTCCTCCATAAATCCTTCTCTTCTTCGATCACCTCACACCCGTTTAACGATTCACGCTCTTCGTCCTCTCATAGATCCGATCATTTCTTTCATATCGGATCTAGGTCTTCAACGTCCGAAACGATCTCGTAGGAGACTTCAAAAACTACGGCTTCGTGGTGGTGGGGCCGGTGGGCCGACTGACAGGTGAGTGGGTGTCGTCGTGCGGGTGTCTCCGAGCAGCAGCAGTGGCAACAGTCGTGCACGTGCGACGGAGGTGCCCGCGGAGCAGCGACCGGCTCGCACACGAGGTGGTCGACGTATGGCCGTGTAGCGGCTGGTGGCTGGTGGTGCGGATGGTGATAGCGGTGACGACTAGGGTTAGGGTTTGGGAAAGGTGGCGGCGACTAAGATTTTTGTGGCTTTGATACCATGTTGAATATTTGTGATAGTTTTTTTTATTGATAGTCTTTTAGCTATATATAGCCTTACAATCCTCCTCATTACATTAAATCCTCTGTGGAATATCCTGTGGCATATTCTGTTATACCAAATATACCAACATGATATTCCAATATACTTATTCTAATACCAAATATGCCAACATTACATTAAACCCTCCGTGGAATATCCTGTGGTATATTCTGACATACCAAATATACCAACAGAATATTCCAATATACTTATTATAATACAAAATATACCAACACTTACTTTAAAAGGATACATTACTTTTAAAAGGATACGAATTATGTCCCCAAATATAATGAAAACACTAGTTCAAATTAAGGAGAACATCGATTACCCTACTATATCTCTTCCAAAGTTAAACTTATAGGTAACTTTTAGAGGAACTAAGTTAATAAACAGATAGAAAAATGTATCTATAAGGTGATTTTTGATAGAATATATATCAATCTTATCCAAATGAAGTAGTTAAATTGCCAACTAGCATTAATACAACTATATCTTTAGAAAATATATTATACATTGTGCTTTTAATGCCATAACTTCACAAAATATCAATGTAGTATAGTCGGTTCCAGTACATCTTTACTAAATCTGTACAATATTAGGCGGATAAACGAGAAGGAACGAAGATTTCCCCCCTTTATAGTTCCAAATGTTCTCTCTTTAGAAGAACAAATTTTCCCTTTTCATTCTATTTAGTAAGATTCTAACCTAAGTTAAGAACAAATACATATCTCTCTTTGCATTCTATTTTTGTGTGTGCTTCTCCATCGAGGTCTTACAAATCATCCAAGTATTCCCTTTCAGATATGTTTATCTTTAGAACAATTTCATACATATAGTTTTTTCATCTTTATTTCTTAGTCCTAACCCAATATCATTTTAGTACTGGTTTTTAGTTCTTAATTATCTTTCATATAATATACAAAAGAAAATTTCTTTTAGATTGTCACCCTCGTCCAAATTAAACCTATAAGGGCTTTCATGACAACTACCATTATTAGAAACTAAATTTTTGGAAGTTCCTTGTTCTATTTTTCTTTCAAATTTGTATTTGCAAGATTTTGTAGCTTTTTTATATTTCTATATAAGGAATTAACATCTACGCAAATTTAATATACAATGTCACTAATTCTAGTTGTTTGAATTCTTCATTCGCAAGGAAGATGGCCGATGATCACATGGAAGTTTCCCTGGTTGCCAACTTCAATGGAAATCCCCGTGTTCAATGGACTCCCATGCTTCATGAGAGATTTATCCTCGCTGTTACTGAACTTGGAGGTCCATATGGTACTATTTACTTTTCTCCTTATTTTAACTCAACAATTATAAGTTCTTCACTTTCTTACTAATGATAGTTAATTTTTACTCAATACTAGATAATTTGTACTGAAACTAATAATCCATTTAAGTCTCAATTGGATCGAGAAGCAATTATACTTTTCAAAGAATTTATAACAAAGATCTTGTGAATATAGAAGTTGGAAGATAAGACAAATAACACTAATTTTTTCTTGAATCAAACTTTTTTTTTGGGGATATGGGGGTGTTGACATGGTTTGATTATTCAAATGTATTTTTTAAATAGATATTCTACACATAACTTTAGATCCAATTATGAGTTATAATTAATGATTTGGAACACTTAATATGCAGAATAATTTTGTAGTGTTCTTTTAAAAAAAATAAAATATATATATATATATATATATATATATATATATATATATATATATATATATATATATATATATATATATATATATATATATATATATATATATATATATTTTTTTTTTTTTTTGTGCACTCACATATATATATATATATATATATATATATATATATATATATATATATATATATATATATATATATATATATAAAGGTTCGGCCTTTCGGCCTTTATGAATAAATTGGGTTTATTTAATATATATATATATATATATATATATATATATATATATATATATATATATATATATATATATATATATATATATATATATATATATATATATTTATATATATAGAAAATATATATATATATATATATATATATATATATATATATATATATATATATATATATAGTGAGGCATTTTCCTCCCATAGGTTGTAGGTTCGAGCAACCGGAAAAGCACATTTAATTTCTTGTGGAGGAATTAATGAGAGCAACCAGAGTGCAGACCGATTGCGGGTGCAGGGCCTTCCTACTAAAAGTGTGGCTTTTGGGCCGAGTTCGTAGGCCTTCGGGCCTGGAGTCTGTAAGACAATACCTCTTTAAAAAAATATAAGTTTCATCATGTGTCTTTTACTTTTAACTCAAGGGACCATTAGGTATCTAGGTTTAAAATTCAAATTATGTCAATAAAGAGAATACAACATATTGGAAAACATATTCTATATTAATAACAAGTTATGTGTAGCTGATGTGTTCTTGTCAAAATTAAAATGTGCATGCATATTCTTTTGAGTTTTCATTTTCCTTTTCGAGAAGAATGAGGGCAACTCCAACCCCACGAAATTTATAACTTAGCTTTATCAATCCTAAGGGAGTTCTCGAGCACTCTTTTATGTCTCAGCTAGAAGCAAAATCCTTTGTTATAAGCTATCAAGATTTGTATCAGTAATATCTGGCTAGTTTAGTTGAGGTACCATCACATAATTTGGAATATCCTCGTAGTATGATATCAACACTGAGTCATGGCTCTAATTCTGCATTGCAGAAGCAAAACCAAAGGCTATAAAAGAGTGCATGGGAGCACACGGGCTTACTCTCCGTCACATTAAGAGCCACCTTCAAGTATCATCTAACCATCTTTACTAATATGATGCACTACCTTCTTAATAACTAGATGATAAATGTGTTCAAGTTTTTACTATTCTGGTCAATTTATTTGTTAATTTGTTAGGTACTACTGATGACTTACTATTATTTCATTTGTCCTTGAATAACAGAAATATAGAGCTAGCTTTGGTGGTGCTAAAAGTAAGAATGGTGTGACAAGCGACGAACAACCAGATAGTGGTAGCATCTGTTTAAATGATCTTTTCCTTGTGGATTTAAATTATTATATGAAAAATTAGCAATTAGTTATGTTGAATCGTAACACCCACCTGCGCCTACATATTGTTCCCCAGGCAACAATGTTCCTTCACCCCACATGTCTACTTCTGGTGATGATATTGGGTAATAATTTATGTTAGCAAAATAATCCATGCTACAAAAATCCCCAATAAAACAAAAACCATTGTTTCTAATGTCAAGAAGTGTACCATATGCAGAGGTCAAAAGGTTTACGATGTATCTGAAGTTCAAACTGGAACAAAGGAAATCCCTTCTACGACATTTGCTCCTTGTAATATTGGGTATGATGATTTATATATAGGAAAAAGCTCTCCAAAGAACATACCTCAACTTATCTAACGTATCTCACATGCAGAGGCGATGAGTTTCGTGATGTATCAAAATTCAAACAGAAACAGAAGGAATCCCTTCTATGATGCATGTTCATGATACTGGGTAAGATGATCTACGTATAGGAAAATTTCCCCCCTTAATCAATGAAATATCCAAAAAATATATATTTAATTTGAAGTATATGTACAGACGCTACGGGTTTCATGATGTATCAAAAGTTGAAACTGGAACAGGAGTAATCCCTTCTATGATGCATGTTCATGATACTGGGTAAGATAATCTACTTATAGGAATTTTTCTTTCCCTTAATCAATGAAATGAACATCCAAAATAGTTAATTTTGAAGTATATATGCAGACGCCACGGGTTTCATGATGTATCAAAAGTTCAAACTGGAACAAGAGGAATCCCTTCTATAATGTCTGCTTCTTATGATATCGGGTAAGATGAATTGTTACTTTGTAAAATCATCTATGTAGAACAAAATTCATTTTTTTGTTGAAATCTACCACTTGCAGAGGCCTTGCGTTGTATGGCTTGTCAGAAATTCCAATTGGAATAGAACGAGTCCCGTATATGTTCACTGATCCCAATGACATTAGGTAAATTTATTTATAATGAGAAAATGTTTACCAATTTGTAGTTCATCTATAAGAGGATAAAATTCAATTTTTCTAATATGAGGAATCTACTAAATGTAGATCCGAGGATGTATATGCTTTACCAACAATGCCAATAGGAACTGAAGAAATTCCTTATCAAGTACCTCCTCCTCATACTACTGGGTAAGAGATTTATAATTATGAGAATTTTACAGTAGTAGATAGAAGTCATTAATAAGATATTTATGTAGACGTTTCTAATGAAAAATGTCTACCACATGCAGAAACCATGAAGTTTATGAAATGTATGAACATCAAATTGGAACAAAAGAAATCGCAAAACCAGAGGAGGTAGAGTTCATTTAACTTTCCTACAAAGATATTAAACAAGAATTTTGGAGGGAATATATATATATTACATTAATTTAAATCATACTCATCAAACTAATGTATTTATTCTTGTACATCTAGTATTTTTTTATAGTCATCATTTCTCAATGTGGATGTGCTAATATGATTTAGTTGTACAAATTCCCTCAAAAAGAACCAAGATAGTTTTCATATATTTCTATGCACTTACTGTTCCTTTTTTCTTTTTTCTTGGGATCCAGAGGTACACTCATAGTTTTAGAAATGGTAAATGCCAAAATGATGCAGGAAAGCAACCTGAAGGTGGGAATACATGCTTAAAATCAATATAATTAATTATTTTTTATTCTCATTAAAAGTAATTAATTTAGCGAAGACACTCATTTGATTTTTTTTTTTTGTGATAGCTTATGCCTCTGCCATGGACTACCCAAGTAACATTCTCTCACTACCTAATTGGGAGCCATCTCCTTACACCATGGGGTAAGATAAGTTCATTTGAGAAATGTTTATTAGTTGGCCTAAGCATCATAACATATAATTACTTGTGTGTAATTTATTTTTAGTAATTTATAATTGAAGATATTATTACTACGCCCAGGAACCATGAAGTTTATAATGAACCAACAACACTGCTAGGGGTAGAGGGAGGAATCGCCACACAAAGGGAGGTATATCATTTGACTACTACCTTGCAAATAAAATTAGGTACATGTATTCATGTGAATAACTTGTGCTTGTGTCAAAATTTGACATTTCACATCTTTTAACAACAATTAAATTTTCTTCTTTTGCCATTTGTGCACCACCTATTAGGGGTGAAAATTATTCGATTTTGGACCAAAAATCAAACCGAACCAAACCAAACCGAATAAGTGATTCGGTTTGGTTTGAAAAAAATTTGGTTCGCTTTTGGTTTTGAAAATACTAAAATTTCTTATTTTATTTCAGTTTTCGATTTCAGTTTCGGTCCATAACTCAAAACCGAATAAGACTTACCAAATTATATAATTGTTCTTAATTTTATGCATATTTTATGATTGAAAATGTGTATATTTTGTATATTTTGAAAATGACAATTTTATGTATGTGTTTTAAAGTCCAACATTGGTAGTCTAATAACTAGTTTAATTCTGTACCCAACTTTGAAATACAACAAACATATGTATAAAAATTATATTCTTTAAATATAATTGAACCACAATCTCAACTTTGGGTCAAGCCCATTAAAATAAAAATATCCCAACTGAACAAACCGAATAAATCGAATTGATTATCGGTTTGGTTTCAGTTATGGCTAATTTCGGTTAGTTTTTTATTTTGGATTTTTAAAAGTTGAGTTTATTCAGTTTTGACTATTTTGGTTCGACTTAAATCGAATAAACTGAACAGTGAGAAAATAGATTTTATATAAATAAGTCTAGTAGCAACATGACATAGTTGAAATGAAGATACTGTTAGCTACAACCACAAACACTTCTAAACAAACCTTGTACCCATATGTTTAACAATGTGTTAGGCTTAAATGCAGTTGTGATCAAACACAGATGGCTTAAATGTTCTTTTTCACCAAAACCTTATTTTTAACTTTCTTACTTTTACTTTGTTTTATCATGTGTTGTAGTTTCTATGCTATTTCTTTTGTGCTTTTAATTTTTGTCAAGTTTTTTGGGTCTATAGATTTAAATGCTCAGTTATTTGACACTTTTAGGAGTTAAGAGTTCATATAAGAAAAAGGTGAATTCTATAGAACTAAGAAATTTGTACAAGAGAATGGCTGGCTTTGTAGCCATGTACATTAATCTCAAGGCTCTTACTCCACTTGGACACTACCAGGAACATAACATTCCTTCGACCTAGCTTCCTACTGCTCTTTTCTATTCTGGCACCATTGCTATCTCAATGAGCATAGCTTGCGGAGCTACACTATCCTCCTCCCGGAGGACCTCCATGAGTTCTTCCCGAGTCACTCCTCTTGTTGGGTCCGGGCATTGTGATGCCAAGTGCCCAAAACATGGACACATGCACCAAGCAAGATGGGGGATCCCCTCGTAGGTGACAGATTGTTTCGACGTCCATCTGGTAATCTTATTGGAACTGTCTTCAGGAGGGCTTGCAAGGCTCGAATCTTTAACTGTAGCAGATCCTAGACTTTACATAATATCGAGTATAGACAAAAATCATATAATATAATTCATATGTCCAATGTTTAAGTTGGTTATGAGAAGTACATTCCATAATGTTTAAAGTTGGTTATGAGAAGTACATCCATATGACCAGCTGATAATATCTTATAAGAGGCCAATTTTTTCATGAATTTTTTTTGTTTTTGTTCCATCTTGTTTTACAAGGAAAAGTGATAACTAATGTTCTTATATGGAACCCTTGGTCAAGATGAGTTGTATGTAACAAAGACATTGAGGGAACAATCCTCTATCGATTACGTTTTGTTTTAGGTAGGTCAAAAATATAAGAGTAAATGATATTAACTAATTTTTCCAAAAAACTTCGGATGAAGGCTTTATTGTTGCTGTCAAGGTTAATAACTTAGAATCTACATAGATAATATATAATATTACATTTTCACCATCATTTCAAGTAAACTCATAAAGAAGAACCTGTACCGAATAGAGATTTGAACCTAGGTGCCGCTAATAATAGTTTTTCTGAAATTTATGATTTAAATGTTATGTGTATGTAAACTATTTTACATTTTTTGGGTCCATGTTCATGTCCATATTTGTACTTTCTATTGTGTAAGGGTTAATGATCTTTTTTTACATGCAGGAACATCAAAGTTACAAATGTAGCCTTGATAGTGTTTTCAATGAGAAATACAATGAAACAATGGGATTACATCCACAAGATGGTAATATTTGCTTAACACTTCTCTCTCAAATCAATTAAAGGCACTACATTGTGTAAATTAACAAAGAACATATATATTTTTTTTAATTCAACTGCAGTTGTCACCCATAATATGCCTATGTTTAATATGCTACCAACTCCTAATGGGATGGGGTAAGTGATCTATCAATTAAAAGTTATTCTTTACCTGCTTATTTCCTTGTCCATAAAGAAATAAGAATATTCTATCGACATAATGAAATTCTACATGCAGATGTGATGAATTTTATGATGGATTGAGTGTTCAAAGAGAAATAGGGAGAAGTGTGCAACAAACAAAAGAGGTACATCTTATGTTTATTCTCTCACATTAGAAGACTGGAAATATGCTTTCTGTGAGAACAATAAAGTAGTATTTTGAATCAAAATAATTCTCAAGCATCTAATTGATATTTTAAAATGTTGAGAACAATTTTAGTTTAAAACTGACACTAATCATGCTTGTAGCAGGTTGACATGCATGTAATGCTTCATGAGGATGCACATAAAAAATACATGAAGTCCTTGATGGAGATGGCATCCAAATTGCTCAGTTCAGACTGAGCTTAAGTACCTCACTGAAGCCATAAATGAAGAACTTCATTATCAGCATTTATTTGTTATCCTATAGTGGTAGCATCTAAAGAAAACAAGAGGTGCATTTCAGAATTTGTTGTATATTTTTAATCTTTGTTTGGAGAACTTATTTTGTAGGTTTTCTTATAAGACATTGAACTCTTATAATCATGTAATTTAGGCTTAATGGTCTTAGCCTTCTTGTATTTGAAGCCAATGCAAATGGTATAATCTTGTTATATATCATGAAGTATAAGAAGAGCAAATTTTGAATTGGCCAATGCATAAAGAGCAGGGCCGGCCCGGGGGATTTGGTCGCCCTAGCTTGAGCTAATTTTGGTTGTCCCTTGACCCTTATTGATATAAATATAGGTTTATGTTGAGTTTGTGATGGATCAGTCCTAAGAAGAAGAAAAAATAGCATGGGGGATTGCCCTATGAAGGGGGTTGACCAAGCCTGCTTGTCAGGCTAACCCGAGGCCGGCCCTGATAAAAAGTTAAGACATTTTATAATTCAAGAAGTATTGTTAGTTACTTAAAAAGTTTCATGTCCAAGTTTACATGTAAAAAAATGAGTGATGGAAGATGAGAGACCTTCTACTTGGTGGAATATTTGATCTATGTTTACTTATATTTCATGGTTGGGCTTGGCAGTAGAAAGAAAACATTCCCATATCTAAATGGAAATTTATTAGTGAGTGGTATGGATAACTCAAGTATATGGCCTAACAATATTGAGTTGGACAAAAAGGGTTAATATGAAATCCAGCGTGCAAGAACAATCAACAGTGAATTATATGGTAAAATTAAGGGTTGAGACTTGAACAAAGAAAAACATACATATAGATTGCCATAAAAGAATATATGGCGTAATGTCAATGATTTTACTAGACAATGGTAGCAGCAAATACTACAATATGTTAGAACAAATTAAGCAATCAATTGTATGAGCAAGTTGCTTCCAACCTTTTTCAAGTCTTGTTGAGGTGATCTTAAGCCGCCTTAGTGCAGGTATCTTGAAAATTTCAGGTTTAAGTCATGTAACTAGTCATTCCTTATGTTGTACTAGCAGGGACACACAAGATATGTATACGGTGGCGACACCTATTATTGTGTCTAATATATATGTCCATATATGACACTATTTTTGGAGTGGCATGCTTGCTATGACTCTCCGTAAAACAAGGATAAGCTACATTAGTAGGAGTATTTCGCACGACTAGAGCACCCCCTCTATGGATCAATATTGACGACCCTACCAAAGAACATATTTGAAGTTTCCACAATTAATTAATTCATAGAATATATAAGCTTCTCTGGCCAATATTCTACTTAATAATTGTATATAATATACATTCAAGAAATGAGAACATATAGACAAATTATAATTGGCTTCTAATTGTAGAACAATGATGAAGAAGATGGAAAGACTCAGAAGTCCGAACCTAGGACAAGAAATTTCTAGTTTTAGTGCAAACGAGTAGGAGAAATTCCAACTTGAGTTTTTTGATATAATCAGAATTAGAGCTCCTCTTGTAAAAGAAATTTACAGTTTTAATCTAGAGTTTCAATTACATAACCAGAAGCCTCCGATTTTGTTCAGATTTGTAAGTATTGTAGCAATCAGAATTTTGGACCTCATTTGAGGAGTACTTGCCTATTAATCAACTCACTAATTATTTACAAGTTTAATTTCAATTGTCTTTATATTGTTAAACCCAACAATTGAATAAACTATGATTATATAATGTTTTATACTAAAAGTCATTTCTTTCCAAACCCATATGATGGTGTATTAATTTAATTATTAAGTTTATGTTGTTTCTAAGAAACTTATTAAAGATTATATATTGACTAACAAAATTATAAATTAATATAAAACATATAGAGATTCAAATACTCCTTGATTGATTTTCACATGTCCAAATAAATTATGAACCAGTTGTGTTTCTTTGCAAAAATACTGGGTATGGGTATCTAAAAACCTATACAAAATGGGTTTTTAAATTGCTCGGCTTATAAAACTATAATTTTCATATGAAAATTACAGTATGAGATTTGATATTTGAAGGCTACTTGTATTTTTTGGGTGTATACTAAAATCCACTATTAGTTATTTTTAAGAAATCAAGGCACATTGAAAATGTGAATGTTTCTTCTAGAAACAAGGTATATTAGTTTTAAAAGCCTTCTCATAATGGCTTTGAGTATAGTTTCCACTACATCACCTTAATTCTTCTAGGTGTACAATTTGGGTATCTGGAAATACCTTATATTGTTTCTTTATACAAGTATTTCTATTAGAAGGTTTTTAGTCATTTGGTGGCTTATACAATATGGATATATGGAAATACCTAATATTGTTTCTCTATTCAAGTAGTAGAAGGTGTACAAGTGGAAAGACCTCTTTCAACATTTTACCTTTTAGAACTTAGTTACTTTATTGATTCCCTAGAAAGGAAAAATAGAAAACAAAAGACCTCATAAATTAACACTTGAGGAGTGACTAATATGATAAATCAATATATTTTTCTAATGTCGTGTCCAACATTTGTGATCCAATGTACATTTTCTTGTTCTCGACTTAATGTGTTTATTTATATAATATGTTTAGCCTAATCTTGTGATACAGTTTTACTATATACCTTTTATAGATGTGAGTTGGGCGGATAAAATTACTAATGACACTAAATGAACTTTGTTATTGGGCTTAGACTTTGTTACTCCAGGAGTCGATCATAAGAAAATTTTGAAATTTAATGTCCTTGATGCTTTAACTATTAATGTTTCATTATCAGTCACACTCAAGCAAAAGGTTATTTTTCGGTTTCCTACTACTAACCGTATACATAAATTTTTTATTTCTTTCACAAGATAATGTAATATCTGAATATGTAAGTTTGAATGGTCACCAGATATGCTTCAACTTCAATTTCATAGTAGTGTGATGCTTAAGTTTACTTAATTTTCCAACACCAATTGAATGGCGCCATTTGAGTATAGTTTTTCTCGTTAACGGTAATCAAGATTTTGAATAATAGATGGTTCATATTGTCTACAAAGCACTCCATTTAGCATGGAATATCGTTGGCGGTGCCTCTGACCTAAAGTACCTTAAAAAGATTAATTGTATAATTCATATATATGTTAGCCCTTGAGCATGTGATTCTTTGTAAACTTAGATTCACTAAAGATTAAATAACCAACCTAGACGTCATTTACTTCAGGAATCTGAATCAGGACCCTTTCGATCATTTTGTGGTGTTTATGTTCCAATAGATGAATGTGTTATCAGAACAAAATGTTGAAACTAGAACCTTTAAGTTCAATTTTTGCCTCCAAATTTTGTATCAACTAGACTTATGATTGTATTGAAATAAAGTACAATTTGGATGACCCTGACCAACTAAGTATACATGCGATTTGATGTTCCTTAATTAAGGAGGAGAAATCCAACTTTCTTCCTCTTCATTGCTCTTCTCTTCATTCTTCGACTATTCCTAGTTTTTAAATTCTTATAATCTAATAAGATCTTATCCTTCCGTGTTACACACACACACACACACACACACACACACACACACACACACACACACACAGTTACACACACACACACACACACACACACACACACACACACACCCACACCATATATTCATATAAAAGGCGCAAAATGCCGTAGCCTTTACAAGTATGCTCAAGAAGAGAAAAGAAAAGGAGCGGGGAAACAAGGTCCCGCTCGGAGGCTTAACACCTCAAACAAAACTCAACAAACACGAGAAACCCTCCTTGACGTGCTTGCAATGTCTGCTAACCTTACGAATCTGTCTGTAGATCTCAAGAATGAGATGAGCAGAGTTGAACTGGTGTCCTTCATATCTGTATTTGTTGCGGTTCTTCCAAATGACCCATGTGATGGCTGCTGTGACGATCTGGTGGCCATGAGAGGCTTCACCCTAGGTGGCTAGAAGGTCGTTGAAGCCCCCAACTGCCAGATCCTGGAGGCATGATGTAGAGAACCTGATCCACACCTCTGAAGCCAGGTCACCCGTCGTGAGAATGCGATCCGCTGTTTTGGGCTGACGCTCCTTGCAACAATGACAAGCTGAGAATAAGCTGAAGCCTATAGTGGCGAGTTCTTCGTCGGTGGGGGAGTTTCTTGCGAAGAGCTCTCCAAAGTAGAAAGGACCACTTCTTAGGGATGTATGACTGCCAGAAAGGCACTATGATAGGGGCAGGCGTACCGTTCCCACGTGCCACTCGTCGCGCCGATGCCAGGGAGAAGGACCCGTTTGCCGTTGGGACCACCAAAGTGAGTCAGGGTCCGTCCCAACCACTAAGCCGGAGGCCGCTAGGATAACAGCAGCCTCCTCTCTGATCCACGACCTCATCCTCCTCCAGTTCCAATCCTCGTCGTTAGCCCACATGTCTCTTATCACGCTGTTGGTGGGGGTAGCCGAAGAGGGGGAAGAAGATCATCCCCGGTCTATCTTACAAAAAAGAGAGACGATTCGTCCGAGCTTAGCCGGAGACGAATTAAAGGTTCGACCTGCCGTCGGCCATTCAGGATGCAACGCCAAGAAGCAGAGGATCTGCTATTGTGGAAGGCGGCAGTAGGATGAAAATACTTAAAATATCTGGCCTTCATGAAACGAGCCCAAATGGTGCGACTCGTACGGAGCTTCCACCATATCTTCGTCGAGCAAGCGTCAACAACGTGAGCCAACCTGCAGAATCCTAGGCCACCCTCAGATGTAGGCCTAGCTATTGAGTCCCAGCTGGCCCAATGATGCTTATCCTTGCCGTCGAAGTAACCCTAGAAGAAGTTGGCAAAGAGGTTTTCTATGGTGGTGAGGACTTTCTCATGGGGTGGAAATATTTGAAGGTCTCCGGGTTGTCCTTCTTGGGGATCAGTATCAGGTTGACACTAAATATCGATTTGGGGTACCTGACACCATGGAAGAAGGCAATAGCCGCCTCGTGGATGTCCGTTTTGATAATGTCCCAGCAGGATCTGAAGAAGACGCCAGTGAAGCCATCTGGGCCAGGAGCGCTATGCTCGTTCAGTGACCAAACGACATTTTTAACTTCAAGTTCAGAGGGATGGTGCTGCAACAGGGTGTTGTCTCTGTCCTCGATCAAGCTAGGGATGACCGCTAGGAAAGCCTCATTGTAATGCCCCAGTCCCAAAATACGTAGGACCAGGTATACGAATACATGCCAGCAGTACTTCACCAATGGTCCAAGCTACACAACAAGCCTATTAGCGAAATACTTAAGCTGTAAATCATGATAACACCCAAAAATACAACACAGTCCACAGGTATATACATCTAATCACATCCACAGAGTCCATAAATAGATCAAGAATAAATAAGGAAATGTCTCAAATATCCAGCAATAAAAGTAATAAAGTCTGTGTGGGTAAAACATCCCAAAATCTCAGAAATAGAAAGAAAGTATAAATCAACTACAAGTCCGATGAAAAGAAAAGAAAATAATGTAGCAAGACTAAATATGATTATAACATGATCACGAAAAATCATCTGGCACTATCTCGTCCTCCTGTGCCGATACGCCTCCGGTCTCAGCTCCCGAACCGTAAACCTCTGGGTAGTCTTCAGCTTCGTCTAAGCCTGAGAAATAGCCAGGTCCTCAGAGGACTAGCAAGGTACATAATATACATGCCAAGGTACAGAAATAAAAATATGAACTAGGGCAATCTACTGTATCCGTCTATGTGCTATACAAGTGAGATACTTTTCTAGAATACCATATCCCTTCCACTAAGGCTCACTAGCACCTCAGCAGGGTATTGTCCCCAGTACCTATGTCGTGGCACAAAGGACAATCAATTCTCGACAGTGATAATCTCTTACTCTGCTACAGAGATAAAGATCACTAAACAACGGACCATACGACAATAAGTCTGATATTGTAGTCAAGTTCTTCCCAATCTCCATGTCTAGAATCTAGCAATGTCAAGTCTGTGCAGTCATCTCGAAAGTAAAAGCAATACTGATAAAGAAATCTAGAATGCTAACACGAGATCAATACCACGAATAGTTATGTAAATCTCGCATCATGAATGTGTCGGTGTCCTATGGTCAATTGTGTCAATGGACACATCAGTATGTACGTAATGCATAATATCAATACTCGATGTCACTATCATGACATCGGCACCCGTCTATAAACAGACACTAAGTATCAATGTCCTACGTCATGCAATGATAATAAAAAAGAACAAAAAACAAAAAAAAGATAATCTGTAACGTAGGCAAGGCACGCTTGCCTGTAACTGCTGTCTGCGGGTGAGCCTGTCCAACTCCGGTGTCCTTGTCGATCCTTCCAAGCTCACCTATAATAATACACTATATTTAATATTTTATATCAACACACAAATATAAATTATACGAGTATCTACGCCTCCTAGTTGCCATAACGTTGTTACGTCACTGCATCTATTATATAAGTACATATAGGTAACAAAATCTCTCGTAAATACTTTACAATTATAATAAAATAATATATTTAAATACTGGAATTTATCTATAAATACTTATATATTACTATAATTATATTTTCAATAGGGGAACCCTTTCACAAGAGGTCTTATGTCAATGCCACATATGACTTCCTCAATTCGACACATTAATTTAGTCCCGAAACAACGATTAAAATAAAATTACTAAATTCTGTAAAAATCCCAGAAATTATTTAAAATAGTATTTATAATGTTAAAACTTGCACAACATAAAGTTTAATATGGATTCATGGAGTTTTGACACTTTTGGACACAAAAAAATAAATTTTTTCGGAGTTTGGTGACACGACAAATGTCATGAATTTTAAAAAAATAGCAAACAGATGCGAAACCTAACTTTCAGATATGCGTCGAAAAGGTATCGACGTCTAGATTCTGAATAAAAATATAAGAAGGTTAGAAACTAACCATAGATAGGTAAAAAATGGCCCGCAACAGAATTCATCAGTTCTGGATACCCTGTCGTAGAATCAACGCACGGACAAACCACTTGGAACTAGGGGATCCGGCGATAAGAGGTTAGACTAGACACACAAAGGTAACTCTCAGATTTGGTTTGAGGAGAAAAAGATAAGAAAAAGTGGGTGAAACATCATCTACAATTCGACTAACCAGCTTTGACATTTCAGACTTCGATTCGACGGAGTTTCGGCCCAAGTAGCACGTCGTGCAGCTCTCTAACGACCGCAAGGTTGCTCCTATAGTTGATAGTGTGGAAGAGGATGTTGAGAGGGACGTCCAAGTGGTGGTGGTTGGCACAAAAATCGAGAAAAAAATATATTTTGTGAAGAAAGGGGGGTCGGCTAGGGTTTCGGGTTTGGAGTGGTGGCCGCTAGGTTTGGAGGGATTTATGGAGCAGTGGGTGGTTATGAGAGAGGGGGATGGTTAGGGTTTGATAAGTATATATATAGGAAGCGGATCAAAAGTCCCCCTTAGAAAACCCCCTAAAAACTCCCTCACTCTAATTCGTAATATTAATGTTAATATTAATGTTAAAATTAATGTTAATGTTAATATTAATGTTAATATTAATGTTAATGTTAATTTTAATTTAATTTTATTTTTTATATTAATGTTAATGTTAATTTAATATTAATGTTAACGTTAATGTTAATGTTAATATTAATTTTAATGTTAAGTTTAATGTTAATTTTAGTATTTAATGTTAATATTAACATTAATATTAACATTAACATTAATATTAACATTAAATTACGGATTAGAGTGAGGGAGGTTTTTAGGGGATTTTCTAAGAGGGACTTTTGATCCGCTTACATATATATATATATATATATATATATATATATATATATATATATATATATATATATATATATATATATATATATATATATATATATAGTGCATGAGCTTTGGTTTGATCTAGTTTGGATATGATTTGGTTCTCCAAATCATACTATTATTAATAGGTTTTCTATTTTGGTTAGATGTTTGACCAAGCCAAATATATAAGGGAATATTGCATATGGCTGTAATTAAACCTCTAAAATTTCCTTAAATATATGTATACTTGGTTTTGGTACTCCTAGTTAGGCTCTAACTAGTAGGATTGACTAGGTTAGGGTCCGAGTAGCATTACTAGTCAAATTGGACCCGAAAATCAATTTAATGAGTCTCATGTACCATTTGCAAATAAGTAGCACATGGGAACTCGATTGGATGGTGCACCCTAGGCATATGTATTATAGCCTCAACATGGATCAAAAACCATATATTGGGTCATACGGTTTCGATCTATGTCAAGTCCCAAAAGCAAATTGGAAGTTGGCTTAAAATTACGCCAATGGCTCAAATTGGCCTAAGTTGGCCCGAAATTGCACAAAGTCAAAGGAATGTTGAAAAGCAAAATTAGATGGGACATGATATATCAAACTGAAGGTGGACGAGTCTAGAATTCCAATATAGAATTGGATTTGAGAAAACAATATTTGTTGTGCTTCAAAAATCAAAGCTACGATAAACTACTAACATAGTCATTATTAACTTTAATATTTAAAATATCCATATAAAATAATATAAAATAATTAAAAATAAAATCCAAAAATCAGGGGGCTTACAACCTACCCTCCTTAGAAAATTTCATTCTCGAAATTAAAAGTAACACAATTCTATATTAAAAAACTTATCATAAGAATAATTAAGCTAAGATTTACCGGCATCTACGAATAAGTGGGGATAACGCTCACGCATAGAATCTTCACACTCCCAAGTTGACTCTCACGGAGAATGGTGCCTCCATACAATACGAACCAGTCTAATCGTCTGCTCTCTGAGCGTCTTCTCACTCGTATCTAAGATACCTACCGACTGCTCCTCGTATGATAAACTGGGTCCCACCGTGATCTCAGAGTGATCGACCACATGACTGAGATCAGTCACATACCTCCTCAGCTGTGAGATATGGAATACATCATGCACTCCTTCTAGTGATGGGGGTAATGCAAGACGGTATGCCACCTCTCCTACACACTCAATGATATCGAATGGTCCAATATACCTTGGACTCAACTTTCCTCTACTCCCGAATCTAATGGTGTCCTGCGTCGGCGAGATCCTCAGAAATACATGCTCTCCCTCCTTGAATTACAGTGGTCGACGATGCGTATTGTCCCAATGCTTCTGCCAGTCTTGAGCTGCCTGAAGATGACTCTGAATTCGCTTCACTTTTTCGACTGTCTGTTTCACAAGCTTTGGTCTAAGTATCTGTCGCTCTTACCTGTATCCTCTCGCAAAGTTTTCAAAATTTTGCATCTGTAGGTAACACTGCCTTGATTCTATCCACAAGTGACGAATATACTTCAAGATTGGCAAGTACTCATTGTTGTCCCAGCATAATGACTTCTATTCCAAGCTCCTGAAGATCCTCTAATAACTGTGACTGAGCTGCCAAGAAATATGCAGTAGGCTTCCTACTCAAAGCATCTGTCACTACATTCGCCTTGCCAGGATGGTACTATAATTCTATATCATAGTCTGTCATGAGCTCCAACCATCGCCGCCTCTGTCTCATATTCAGCTCCTTTTACGTGAAGACATACTTCAAGCTCTTATGATCCGTAAATATCTCCACACGCTCTCCGTACAAATAATGCCTCCATAACTTCAATACAAAGATCACCGCTGATAACTCCAGATCATGAGTAGGATAATTCTTCTCATATACCATCATCGACCTCGATGCGTAGGCTATGACCTTTCCATGTTGCATCAAAACACATTCAAGTCCACTACCTGACGTATCACTATAAACCATGAATCCTCTCGATCCAGAAGGAAGCGTCAAAATAGGTGTTGAGGTCAATCTCTTCTTCAATTATTCAAAAGTCTTCTGACAATCTTCTGTCCATCGAAACTCTTGATCCTTGTGCGTCAACCGCGTCATGGGTTTTACAATCCGTGAGAAATTTTCTATGAACCTGCGGTAATACCCGGCAAGTCCGAGAAAACTCCTAACTTCTGCAACCGATGTTGGTGTCGGCCAAAACTCTATGGTAGCTATCTTCTCCGGATCCAATGAAAGTCCTTCTCCCAAAATAACGTGTCCAAGGAATAGAACTCTACCAAAGCAGAATTCATACTTACTAAGCTTAGCATACAATATCTCATTCCTTAATACTCCCAACACAACTCTAAGATGCTTCTCGAAAATAAGCTAGGGAAGAAGGATTAAAGTTTTTACTGCAGAAGAATTCTATAATACCACTAGTCGTTCCATTCTATCGTAGGTATAGTATTATAATCTATTCAATGATACTCGTCAGTTCACTCCTAGCAATTCCCTAATAGGCTCTACGTATCCGATATGCAGACACTCATACTCGACTCATAATTTTACTAGGATCCATCTCTAAGAAACTTATCCATTTTTAGCTACCCATCCTCACAATTACACCAATAATCTAGCTTAATCATATTCTATAATACAACTATAAAGTTTATCTATTTTAGTCATCTAATAAATAGAAGGTAACGGAAGCCTAAGGATGGGTCAAACAAACCTATATACCAATTTCAAACAACGGTAGGGTCAAGCAAAGCAGGAGGGTTTGTCGAACTATTTCCAAGAACGACATAAGGCCAAACAAGATGCATAGGACGTAGTCTAGGTAAGACTCGTGAACCATATATCTCCGTGATTATGTCACATGAAGTTACTGCCACGCCAGTGTGCATCTGGCTGCAAATAACTTTCTTGTTCCATAATACGACGGATGGCTGCAGTGCACATCTGCTATGCCAGGTAATACAGGTTCTTGAGCTTATCTTGGCCAAATCCATAAAAGTTTTCTGAATTGACTTTTTACAAAAATACAGGGTAAGAGATCAACATGCGTAGGTTATAGGTCAAGTAGAATTCGAGAAACATATGTAGCCATGATACCGTTATCTGAAGTCCTGCCTCGCCAGTATTTCTATGGCAGCAAAAACTTTGATTCCGTAATACAAGGTAAAATATAATTTCTCAAAATTTTCCTTGGACCAATCCATAAGACACTTTCCAACAACTTAGCACAAAAAGAATGGGAAGAATTACTCAAGAAGTCAACATGGAAGGGTTTAGTCAAATCTCAAGTAGGGAAGAACACAAAGCAATCATGTTGAAAAAGAAGATAACATGGAAATATTCATGCTGAAGAGTCTGAGAGAAGTCTATAATCTTGCTTGTAGATGTATCCTCAAGTCCTATTCCTTAATTGGTTGCAAGCTCGTAGCAGTAAGACTATCCTAGGTGTCACCACGACTTCACAAAATTCACGAAGACTCCACCTGCACTTATGGCTTCTAGTGTCTGTGCCCTTACTGATGTGATAGTAAGGAGAAGATACGCCCACTATGAAGATTCATCTTACTAGAACTAATAAATAAGGATTACGTTAGAACATAATCAAACTTGATGCAAATCAAAAAGTCAAGTGAAAGTTCGAAACGAAGTCAAGGAAGGTATCAAGCATGTGGATGTGATCCTATGGGTCTTTCCTACTCTAATTGCAGGCTCACATCGGTACAATAACGTAACCGAAGTGATTAACGGATCTGCATGGGCCACCACAAAAATATGTAATGCCCCAGTCCCAAAATACGTAGGACCAGGTATACGAATACATGCCAGCAGCACTTCACCAATGGGCCAAGCTACACAACAAGCCCATTAGCGAAATACTTAAGCTGTAAATCATGATAACACCCAGAAATACAATACAGTCCACAGGTATATACATCTAATCACATCTAAAGAGTCCACAAATAGATCAAGAATAGATAAGAAAATGTCTCAAATATCCAGCAATAAAAGTAATAAAGTCTGTGCAGGTAAAATAGCCCAAAATTACAGAAATAGAAAGAAAGTACAAATCAACTACAAGTCTGATAAAAAGAAAAGTAAATAATGTAGCAAGACTAAATATGATTATAACATGATTACGAAAAATCCTCTGGCACTATCTCGTCCTCCTGTACCGGTACGCCTCCGGTCTCAGCTCCCGAATCGTAAACCTCTGGGTAGTCTTCAACTTCGTTTAAGCATGGAAAATAGCCAGGTCCTCAGAGGACTAGCAAGGTGCATAATATACATGCAAAGGTACAGAAATAAAAATATGAACTAAGGCAATCTACTGTATCCGTCTATGTGCTATGCAAGTGAGATACTTTTCTATAATACCAGACCCCTTCCACTAAGGCTCACTAGCACCTCAGCAGGGTATTGTCCCCAGTACCTGTGTTGTGGCACCAAAGAAAATCAATTCTCGACAGTGATAATCTCTTACTCTGCTACAGAGATAAAGGTCACTAAACAACGGGCCACACGATAATAGGTCTGATATTGTAGTCAAGTTCTCCCCAATCCCCATGTCTAGAATCTAGCAATATTAAGTCTGTGCAGTCATCTCAAAAGTAAAAGCAATACTGATAAAGAAATCTAGAATGCTAACACGAGGTCAATACCACGAATAGTCATGTAAACCTCGCATCATGAATGTGTCGGTGTCCTATGGTCAATTGTGTCAATGGACACATTAGTATGTACGTAATGCCTAATATCAATACTCGATGTCACTATCATGACATCGGCACTCGTCTATAAACAGACACTAAGTATCAATGTCCTACGTCATGCAATGCTAATTAAAAAGAACAAAAAACAAAAATAAGATAATCTGTAACGAAGGCAAGGCACGCTTGCCTGTAACTGCTGTCTGCGGGTGAGCCTGTCCAACTCCGGTGTCCTTGTCGATCCTTCCAAGCTCACCTATAATAGTACACTATATTTAATATTTTATATCAACACACCATATATAAATTATATGAGTATCTACGCCTCCTAGTTGCCATAACGTTGTTACGTCACTGCATCTATTATATAAGTACATATAGGTAACAAAATCTCTCGTAAATACTTTACAATTATAATAAAATAATATATTTAAATTCTTGAATTTATCTATAAATACTTATATATTGCTATAATTATATTTTCAATAGGGGAACCCTTTCATAAGTGGTCTTATGTCAATGCCACATATGACTTCCTCAGTTCGACACATTAATTTAGTCCCGAAACAACGATTAAAATAAAATTACTAAATTCTGTAAAAATCACAGAAATTAGTTAAAATAGTATTTATAATGTTAAATCTTGCACAACATAAAGTATAATATGGATTCATGGAGTTTTGACACTTTTGGACACAAAAAAAAAAACAGAATTTTTCGGAGTTCGGGGACACGACAAATGTCACGAATCTTTAAAAATAGCAAACGGATGCGAAACCTAACTTTCAGATATGTGTCGGAAAGGTATCGATGTATAGATTCTGAATAAAAATATAAGAAGGTTAAAAACTAACCATAGATAGATGAAAAATGGCCCGCAATAGAATTCATCAGTTCTGGATACCCTGTCGTAGAATCAACGCCACGGGCAAACCGCTTGGAACTAGGGGATCCGGCGATCAGAGGTTGGACTAGACACACAAAGGTAACTCTCAGATTTGGTTTGAGGAGAAAAATATAAGAAAAATTAGGTGAAACATCATCTACAATTCGACTAACCTGCTGTGACGTTTCAGACTTCGATTCGACGGAGTTTCGGCCCAAGTAGCGCATCGTGCACCTCTCTAACGGCCACAAGGTTGCTCCTATAGTTGATAGGGTGGAAGAGGATGTTGAGAGAGACGTCCAAGTGGTGGTGGTTAGCGCAAAAATAGAGAAGAAATTATATTTTGTGAAGAAAGGGGGGTCGGCTAGGGTTTCGGGTTTGGAGTGGTGGCCGCTAGGTTTGGGAGGATTTATCGAGTAGTGGGTGGTTATGGGAGAGGGGGATGGTTAGGGTTTGATATATATATATATATATATATATATATATATATATATATATATATATATATATATATATATATATATATATAGTGCATGGGCTTTGGTTTGATCTAATTTGGATATGATTTGGTTCTCCAAATCATACTATTATTAATAGGTTTCCTAGTTTGGTTAGATGTTTGACCAAGCCAAATATATAAGGGAATATTGCATATGGCTGTAATTAAACCTCTAAAATTCCCTTAAATATATGTATACTTGGTTTTGGTACTCCTAGTTAGGCTCTAACTAGTAGGGTTGACTTGGTTAGGGTTCGAGTAGCATTACTAGTCAAATTGGACCCGAAAATCAATTTAACGAGTCTCATGTACCATTTGCAAATAAGTAGCACATGGGAACTCGATTGGATGGTGCACCCTAGGCATATGCATTATAGACTCAACATGGGTCAAAACTATATATTGGGTCATACGGTTTCGTTCTATGTCAAGTTCCAAAAGCAAATTGGAAGTTGGCTTAAAATTACGCCAATGGCTCAAATTGGCCTAAGTTGGCCCGAAATTGCACAAAGTCAAAAGAATGTTGAAAAACAAAATTAGATGGGACATGATATATCAAACTGAAGGTGGACGAGTCTATAATTCTAATATGGAATTGGATTTGAGAAAATAATATTTGTTGTGCTTCAAAAATCAAAGCTACGGCAAACTACTAACATAGTCATTATTAACTTTAATATTTAAAATATCCATATAAAATAATTAAAAATAAAATCCAAAAATCAGGGGGCTTACACTCATCCTTGAGGATGACATCTTTAGTAAACAACTGGGTATAGAAAGCCCGTCGTGCACCAGAACTAGAATACTGGAGAGCGGAGGACAGACACAGCTAGCTACGTATATGGAAGTGCAACCTATCTCACAATACAATCCCGGCTGTCTAGATACATGAGGATTTATCTACAAGCCAACAGTCTCTTATGGTCATGAACAAGCCTAGTGTCTCAATCTCAAGCAAGCAAATAATTATTACAAGATGTTAGATCATCAGACATACAAAGTAAGGCATCCCAAATATTACATATCCAGATGATGATGAAGCTAGTCATACAAAATGCGAAGACTAGCAAGATTTTAAGTCATACATGATCAACCCTAGGATTTGTTAATCATGTAATAGCCCTTAGGCAAACAGAAAGTAAGTTTCAACACGAGCTAACACTTGCTCGGCGGCTAAACATCTCAAAAGAATAATTTACAAGGGAGTGGGAGAACAAAAATATGAACCCACTCGTTGCCAGGATTACGTCTCGTATTAACCATCTGGCTGGAAGGCAGGTAGATCCTCGGGTGCTACTCCAAAATTTGACCATACAAAACCAGCTGGGTCAGAACCCAGAAGAGCAAGTGCCACAAGGGAGGCTTCATTAAGGAACTAAAACCAGTAAGTTAATAAACACACGAATAAATAAATGAACATGATTAAGTAACAAGAAGGCAGGGTTAGAAATAAACAATAGCTTACATTAGAAAAACAAGAGGTAAAAATATAATTCCTATGTCAATCATGAGACAAACATTCAGGCACGGCCAATCAAGTCCTACGGCTTGCTATCATTAGCTAACTAGGGTTATCACAGGCCTAGTTACTAGCAATATACAATGAGATGTTCCCACAGTCACGAGACCTGCAGCTATCCAGGTTATCTAGGCGAGGTAATTTACAAGAGTTACAAGAGTCATCAAGATTACTGGTGTACTTTTAGTACTTATGTTTTTAAGAAGTGCTCCACATGACAGTGAGCTGGAAATTTGCCCTACTCGTTAGCAGGCTATAAGTCCCTCTGCTGTGGCTGGGATAACGGGATCACCTGTAAATGGAAAAATCTTTCTATATAAAATACTTGATCAATCTAGTCATTAACCTAGTTAGATTCATTATGAATCCCTGACCATGGTAACCAGAAATTCATGTCCTATACATGATGCAAGATGAGACAAGTAGCTTGTACAGGCACAAAAAAAACTACGGTATCAAAACAAGAGTTACTTAGCAAGTCAGAGTAGCTGACTCAGCAACGTTTCAAGATTATTATGTCATGTCAGGTTACTTGTTACTTGTCAAGAGTACTTGTCAGGAGTGTACCTTGATGGGCCACTATCAAGTTATACATGTCATATCAAGTTTACGTGTTACTTGTCAAGAGTGCGCCTCGACGGGCCACTATCAAGAGTATCAAGAAGGGTTCATGTTATCATATCGTGTTCATGCCAAGTCGTGTTCATGTCAAGTTAAATACTGGCAAGTCATGTCATACTCAAGTTTATCATGTTCCATATCAACAAGTTATCAAGTCGGGTCACCGCAAGTTAGGCTGAGTACATGATACATGTAAGATCACAAGCATTTACAACAAGAATTAAGAGAACATGCATGGGGGCAAGGGCAAGGGGGTATCAAGGCAACTAAGTGGCGCTGGTCAGGTGTCGCCTAGCCAAGTTGCACCAAAGGGGACAGGTGGTGCCTGGGCTGGGTTGCGCTAGGCTTGGGTGCGCTAGGTCGGGGTGCGCCAGACTAAGCTACGTGAGGTCGGAAGGCACGAGACTAGGGTGTGCCAGACTGGGGTGCGCCAGGTCAGGGTGCGTCAGACTAAGCTGTGCGAGGTTAAAAAGCATGACGCTAAAGAGCACCAACTGGGTTGTGCCAGGGGCAAGTATGCCAAGGCCAAAGGGCGCCTGGGCTAGGGTGCGCCTAGAGAGGTGCAGCGCTAAAGAGCACGCGCAACCAAATGGCATGGTGCCAAGAGCGTGCGCAACTCAGTGGCGGGGCCCTAAAGAGCGCGCGCATACTGCTCACCTTCTTCTCTAACAAACGGAGAAGAGCTCAAAGAACCCATGAACTTCAAAATGCCATAACTTGCCCAAAACAAGTCGGAATCGGGACTTCCAAGGGTCTAAATTGTATAGAACGAGATTTTCTACAGCCCGAGAAAAAGGTCAAAACCTATATCTACAAAAATCCATCCATCAAAAATCAAAAATGTTAAGTTCTAAAGAGACTTAGAATTAAGTAAGAAAGAGAATGGAATAAAGAAACTTGAGATCCATCATGAAGTAAGTTGCACTTGCCTAAGGTTTTTTTGGTGGGTGGGGAGGAGTTATGGAGAAGATGAAGGAAATAAATGTAAGAGTAATGAAGAGAGAGAGGAGAGTTGACTTATATATCAACCCCTCTTATCTCAAACCAAAATGAATGAAACCAAGCCAAGCCATGCCAAGATGAACCAAAATAAACCAAGTCAAGCCAATATGAACCAAAATAAACCAAGTCAAGTCAAGTCATGTTGAACCAAACTAAATAAACAAAAACATGTTTAAACCAAGATCAAGCTAAGCAAGACAAGTCTAACTACGGTCCACCTGACAATTGCTAAAAATTCGTATACGTATACAGAAAATATGCATACGGGAAACGGGAGTGACAAAGCCGCAGCGGCTGACTGAATATTCCGTTGGTCTTTTAGAGTGCGATCGCTCTCATATGTGATCTGGTTGAGGTTGAGTTGTTGTCTGCGCCCCTTGATGCATGAGTGGAAGTAGTTCGTGTTCTTGTCGCCTTCAATATTCTAGGTCAGCCTGGCTTTTTGTTTCCAAAATTCCTTCTCAACTTTGTGACAGAACTTCGGAAGTGCTCTGGTGAGGTTAAGAGAAGTGCGAGCCGCGGAAGAGCCTTCGCGGGTGAACAGAATCTCTGTACGAGGAACATCATCCTCTGTGCTACGAACATCCTGGAAGATGTCACCGTAAGCTTCCTTGCTCCATTATTTGAGCACTTTCCTAGTAGCTTTAAGTTTGGCGGCCACCCGGTCGAGAGAGTCGGGAGCATCGGTTCCCCTCCAGGCCACCGACATGGTGTCCCTAAACTGTGGGTGATGGATCCAAAGATCGAGGAAACAAAAACATTTCTTGGGCTGATTAACATTTTTGCTGATCTCGATAAGGAGCGGAGAGTGGTCCGATTCAGTGGCGTTGAGGTGCGTGAGTCTGGATTTGAGCTCGAGGTCGGACCACTGTGAGTTAATAAGAGCACGATCAAGACAGAAGTATTGCCGGCATGCTTATTCCTGCATGTTACACCACGTGAATATGCTGCCAGTAAACTGAAGCGGGGACAGATGGGCGTTAAAAATAAATTTGGCAAAGTTGTACATCGTTGACGTAAGAGGAGGCCGACCTCTCGACTTCTCCTCCCTGTAAGTGATGGCATTAAAGTCTCCAACACAGAGCCAAGGGAGGTTGTTGAAGCTACGGTAGATGCCAATCAGTGAATCCCAAAGCTGTTTGCATTTGACGATATCGCAGCTCCCGTGAACGACAGACAAGAGAGACCTTTACTGGAGCATGGGGTGTTCCACCCAACACGAGAGCGTCTGCCTCGAGTCATGAATAATGCTGTACTTCACGTCTGCCGCAAGAAGGATCCATATGTCATAGCAGTCGGCGATGACGGAGGGGAAGCCCAAGTACAACTGGATGGCCTTGAGTTTCTTTTGAGGGATTTTCGGTTCTATGATCACCAGAATATCAATTCTATGGATTCTCTTGAGACTTTTTAATCTTCTCAAGGTAGGTTTGTTCGCGAGGACCCAGACATTGCAAGAGAGGATGTTAAGCATTAAGTTATCGGGGAAGGGGGGAGTTGGTGAGTTTCGCGGCTGATCGAGTGATCATGGGCATAACCTCTTTTGTACTTTTTTTATTAGATATTTTGATGATGGGGTCAGCCTTCTCGGTCGCTTCAGAGTAGATATCCTTACAGTGGTCGACTGGGTCAGCAGTAGGGTGCAGGTAAACCTCTCATTCTATCTCGGCCAAGGCGCCGAAATAGTTATTCGAACTAGCAAAGCAGCGTCAATAGATTGCTTTAGCCTGGCCACTGGTTCTTGACCTATGTTGGCCAGAAGATTCGCATGTATGTCTGCTATGGTATGAGGGTTTGAGTTGGCTTCTAGTTCAAGGTGTTTAGTATCATCTTTTTCAGGTCGCTGCCGTACAGAATTGCCGTCGAATGACACCTGTTGGTCCTCTACCCCTTCAATGATTTCCCTGGTGCGGCTCAATTCCGGGAGGTGAGCTAGTGTATGGTTACTGACCTCGATCACAGGGACCTCGTCTTATATATTAGCCTCCTGGGTGTCGACAGAGAGGTTTGCCTCCAAGGTGTTGTCAATGTGTTTCGTGGCTAGAATATCGAATTTGTTGATAAGGTTTATTCCTGTGATTATGGTGGGAGCGGTGGCCCTTCCCTATGAGACACTTTTTTGGAATTATTCTTGTGGCTTCAAAGCAGAGATGGGAGTTTGGTAGTGTAGTGCCCTGTCCCTACATCGTTCCCGTTTTCGTCCACGGGTGTGCGAGAAAGGAATACTGTCCCTACCGATTGAATCGGAACTGATAGATCGGGATCGGTTGAATCGGTCGAACGGGAACGATTGAATTAAGATAATTTTCTTATTATGGAAAGGCTTCTTCGGAATCAAGTTCCATATTCAGTGGGTTGTGCCTCGAGGATAGACTCTGCGGCTGAGTCGGAAGAGACCTTCCGTTGTTTTGTTTTTCATGCCGCACTTGCCCTTTGGATTTGGTTTTTCTGAATGTGTTTTCTTGAATGTTTTCTATGGTTTTTATGACATGCATTTTCAAACTCGCATTTACATATCGAACTCCTTGAATTGTGCAGTGTTCTAATCAGTTGCTTATGTGATTTCAAGTGATCGCGTAGGTGCCGTCTAGCGTAACCAACGAGTCTTTTGTCTCAAACAAACAATCAAAGTGAGTAGCTGGACCCTTCTTTTCCTTGACCTTCTTCTATCTCAAATCAATCAATAGAATGCTAGTTGGTTATGTAAGTGCATGAAAGCTTAGATTTCAAGAAACCACGATTCATCACGCATGCACGATACATAACTATTATGCCAAGAAATGTCGTATGCTTAATACCTTCTGCATGTTATAAAACCAAGATAAACAAAGTTTTGAATCATTGAATAACTGTCGCCATAACATGGTAAAGCAACGATGATAATGGTTATGTTACTCACGGACTAAAATTTTTACTTGAATAACTAATCTAACCTTGCACGGTTATTGGACAATTCGTGCACGAGGAACGGATTCCTCGAGCGATACCCCGAGACATGGGATCGTTTCGGCCTAGGAGGAAGCAAAAGATAGCTGAGCTCGATGAAAGCAAAATATGGTTATTCAGAGAACTTGCAGCGGGGCTCGCTAACCGCGCTGAAAGGGTCGCCGTCTAACCCAGCTATAGTCCAAAATGGCTTGTGGTGCTAATGACCTTCACATATACAAACTGCACACGCAAATTGATAATGATTGACAGGGAAGAGCATGGTAAGTCTCACATTGCACGGCACGCTCTGTCATGGGTAAATTCTATCATAATTTACATTATGTCGATCATTGCTTGTCTAAAATTTATTAGGATGGCTACAAAGATCACAAAATTAAGTCATAACATTTGTTGAACCAAATGAGAGTGTGGTATATAAATTAGCCACTCGTCAGTACAAAGTGTAATGTACTGATCCTCGCTCTCCACAGGTACCCCGAACCAAGAAGGGTGTGTCACTTAAGCTCAAGGCGACGTTAGTACATTTGAAGCCTCGTCCGTATGTTGAAGACTTATTTTGATCCTTTTGAAGGCTCCACATTCAGTCCATAAGAAATGACGTCTCGACTCCCCACGATTCCAGATCTTTGGAAATATTTTATTATAAATGGGGATGTAATGTATATAACGACTATCTCATCAGCGTTTATTTTGTAATCGAGTCATGTTGTAGCATGCAAGGCAAATAAAAGTAACAGAGTCATGTAAATGATGTTTATTATAAATGAAACAAAAGTTCCTTCTATTTTCAAATGTGTTTGTTCAATTCCTCTGTCTACTCTACTTGATATTGTGTTTCTGAAACCTTATGACTATGCCTTGTGCGATCGTAACTTAGGTTTGCACGGTATCACGCCCGGGGGATGACTATCGATTCTACAGAATCAGAGCGTAACATAATGGTATCAGAGCACGGCTTTACATCCTTTGGCCTTCTGTCTAGAATCTCAAACCTGTGACCTCACATCGATGAGATAAGTTATTCCATATAATGAGTCCGTAATATCTTGAGGTGTCTATGTATTGCAGAAGTAAACCCGTGGCAGAAATTGCGACCGAGCAAGAACAAAGTGCTTCGAGCGGTTCGAGCAACTCGCGGGCCGGACCTTTTAACAATGCCATAGAGAGGATGCTGCGCATGATGGAGGCACAGCAGAAACAGTCCGAGAAATGACATCAGCAGACAAGGTACGACAGGCCCAATTCGAATCTCACTTCAATGCCCAAACCAAGATGCAACAAAAGCAGCTTGATACTCTACATCAGATCGTCCAGACGATGGTGGCCAACGGAAACTCTACAACTGTGCCTACTGTCACCGAGCCGACGTGTCAACCCACCGAAGTCAATCGAGAGGAGCCCGAGCGTCAACCTGCGGCACCGAGAAGTTACAACTTTGAAGTGTCAGAATTCAAGAAAGCGTGATGCACCTCCTTCAGCGGCACCGAAGGCCCTTCTTTGGCAATCAACTGGTTAAAAGAGCCGGAAGATCACTTCGAGCTCCTCGGCATTGAATTATCTAAGCAAGTCGCCTGCGCACAACTTCAACTACGTTTGAACGCGTACGACCGGTGGGCCGTACACAAAAGAGCGATCTAACGCGATAATAGCTCAGCGTCGATCTCTTGGGCCATGTTCCGCAAAGCCTTTGAAGTCGAGTACCTTTCCTCAGCCGTTCGTCAAAAGAAAGAAAATAAATTCATGCAGTTGAAGCAAGGGAACCGAACAGTACAACAGTATGCGGCAGATTTCAATAGATTGTCCAAATTTGCTGGCACATTTTTTCCTACAGAGGAGTATCGTGTGCGATGATTCGAAGTGGGTCTATGGCCCTCTATTGCTGCTCATATGGTGGTACCGGAGTTCAAGACGACGGGCGAGGCTCTAAATCATGTTCTGCGCCTTGAGAGCCAGTACCCTCCCATCGTTGCCGACGTTGTGCACCATTTGTCATGACCCGCACACAATTTTCGGATACTAGAGATGTCCAAGCCCAGCCTACGCTATAGTGTCGATGGTAGTACGTTGTCTGGCCCGCAATAAATAAAATGCTCATAAGTACTAACTGCTCATTCACAACAACCAAATCAACTTTACAAAATTTAGAAGTTTTATATTTGAAAAAGAATACAAGCTTTTATAATTATAGAAAACTACCACACATCTAACTAGTTTTCTATGGTTTGGCCTTCGAGTTTCTATCTTACCCCGTATGGTCCATAGCGCAAAGGTAGGCACGTCATCCTCACCTATAACAATGATCCAGTAAAGAAAGGAGTAAAGTACAACCATATTACAATTAATGTTGTTAGCCCAAAATAAGTTAGAACAATAAGAAACAATGATGGCAAAGAGTATATAAAGAACTAGCAAGACTTGAACTAGCAAGATATGAACTAGCAAGACATGAACTAGATAAAAGAACAATGGGAACAACTATGTGTGTATGAAATACCTTTTAATACATGAACGGCTGGGCTAATACGGTACATCATGCGATGGCTATCCATAATAATAGGGTACGACTAACTCATACATGGGGTGTATGACTTAGCTATCCACAATAACAATATTTGAGTTTGTTCACGTACTTATCGAGTATTTCCCATTTCGACTCACTAAACAATCAATAACAGTCAATGACACAATAAGAAGGATACAATAACTATGGTGTCACAATCATGTCTCAACTGAATATCAAGCAATGTCTTAATGGAATATCAAACAAGGAAATGATAGGGAAAACGTTATAATAAACTAAAATATAATGCAATACCATACTTGCCTGAACCCTTGCACAAACTGTAGTCATAAGTCGAGGATGCGAGAAACGTCGATCTAGAAGCTATCAACCCATATCCCACATCGTACCATGAACCGTGCATGAAAACCACAAGTAAGTACTAAGATTCTAATTCTAAAATCATGAAAAAGTGGTTAAGAGTTTTCTTATCTAATATTAGTTAATTCTTGAATAAATCACTTAAAAACCTAATTTAACCTAATAATAATCTGAATATAATCTAAACATGGAAGTTCGGCCATAAAAAGTCATGTTCCCAATTTTAGAAACCATGGCACGCAAATCGAGGCATGTCATTGACTATCTAGTCAAACATTATGAACTCAAAATTTTGAAAGTTCACCTTGGTAGATTTTAGCGCCACGAGTGCGTTGAAATTAACCGTGCGGCATAATCATGCTTTGGTCAAAAGATATTGCCGTTATGGCTAACCGTGACCAAAATGGTGATTTACTGATCAATTCTGAGTTCAATTGAATAACTAAAATACCAAACGAACCTATGAATTTCTAGGAAAATTCTGTGTCGAAGATCGTCATGTTAAATTTCCAAAACTTCAAACGGATCGCAAATCGGAGTTCGAGATCTCTCAGGATCTCGAAAACCGTACGACGTGTCGAGTTTTGTACAACAAACACTCACAAAATCTCCAGAAATTCAGGATCAAAATATTCGAAAATAAATTATAAAATTTGGAATTTTACCTCAATATGAATCCAACAAAAAAAAGACACACTAAAATCACGTCGGGGTTGATGGCAATCGCTCCGGGAAGTTGGGGGTTTCCTTGGAACAAGTCTCCTCAAAATCGGCCAAGATTAATTAGGGTTTTCGATTTCCGCAGTTAAACTTATATATA
The DNA here is from genome assembly GCA_029216955.1 of Iris pallida. NCBI lineage: Eukaryota > Viridiplantae > Streptophyta > Magnoliopsida > Asparagales > Iridaceae > Iris > Iris pallida. The sequence goes on from JANAVB010038218.1 coordinate 5,375,268, forward strand.
TATATATATATATATATATATATATATATATATATATATATATAGGCGAGCTGTGGCTAATGCTGTTTGAAACCGTGGCTATGTGCCACGTGTCAGCATCCTGACGAGCCCGCCTAGAAATGGAGGGCTCGATTACGAGCCGGTTTCATGGCTTGGCTTAGGAGCCATGGTTTCCTAATTAGGAAGCATCACAGTCAGCTGCTGACGCAGCTAACAGCTGGCCCAGCTCCCCAATGCTGGTGGCTGACTAGTGGGCCTCCCGGCGCTGACTGGGATTATGACTAGGTATTTATTTTTAGAAAATGATTTAAAAATCATTCTAAGGCCAAATAAACTAAAATAAAATCCTAAAAATTCTAGAAAAATCCTAGAAAATTACAAAAAATATTTCTAACCTCCTAGAGTCTGAATAAAAATACTTTGCCCTAAAATGATTCCAAATGGCCTTATAATAAATCATGAAAGTCATTGATAAATATAAATCTTCATAAAATAAATACTTAAAAATATCTAAAAATCATAGTAAAATATAATATAGCTAAATAATTCTAATAGAACTTATCTAGAGGCAATATGACCATAAGATGGTCATAACTCACCTATGGGCTTAGGCATAAATTCTAATGATCATAGAAAGTTAATCTTAAATTATTCAAACAAAAAAAAATTCGGGAGCTGGGCTTACAAATCTACGCACCTTAGAAAAATTTTGTCCTAAAATTTCAAAAGTACGACTAGGCATGGCTAAGAATATAATCAAGAAAATAATGCGATCAATGATCGACATTGGTCAGGCGTATATAATTGAAATCTAGATACGTTTGAGGAATCTAATAGAAGGAAATCAAAATAGGTTTAAAAGATGACGATTCGAAAATAGGAAAATAGGAGAGAAATGAAGAACTACTAGTTATTGAGAAGGTGGTAACAAGAAATAAGACATCAAATAAATTTAGAAAAATTTAATAGTCGTATGCCAATAAAAGATATAGTTGCTATGATATTCAAAAATTATAAGTATATCCGAAGTCATTTAACCGATAATCCATGCCTCGCCATTGTACATCTGTCTGCCGTAAACCCTTGGTTTCATGACTCAAGTATAATATGGTATCGAACACTCTATCAACTCTACCCAATATTGACATAATAATTCAAAAGATCAATAATACAACTAGAATATAGTTTTAATAATATTTGACAACCTACGCATACTTAAAATTATTTCAACTTATGGGTCATGCCACGCCAGTGCGCTGTTAACTGCAGTGAACCTGTGGTCTCCATAATTTAAATAAATGGGGACAGTGCGCATCTGCCTTACCATTGTAAGTCATCAAAAATTATTTCAACTATATCTATAAGCATTTCAAAGGTGCTTCTATAAATTCAAACAAGTCGATCATGATAAGAAAATGTAACTATATGTCCTTGAATAAAAGTATCAGTTTTGAAAATAAAACGATCGCAAAATGAACGAAGATGAATTGAATTAATATATAGATAATTGAACCAAGATTAGGAATTGAAAATAAAACGATCGCAAAATAGTTTTGAAAATAAAATGAGGTTTAGCGAAGGTAGAAGATAAAATGGCACAAATGATCAAAATTAGGAATTGAATTCTATGAAGGCCTAACTTATCAAACGTATATTCTACCCACCTTGGATCATACCCTCGTATTAAAATACAATAGTATCACATGACCTATGTAGCAACCTTATTTATCCAACAATGGAATTAAATAAGGGACTCCTAGTTCTGGTTATTCTCCTAAAATTAAATTAATCCTAATTGTGAATGAGCACTTTGTCGTAAGCTTGTAGTAGTACAACTAACTAAGTACTACCACAAGTTCGCAATCTTTTGCGAAATCAGATCTGTATGGGCTACCATAAAAATTTGTCACGACCCGTACTCGCTTTTCGGATACGAGACGTGTCCAAGCCCAGCCTACGCCACAGTATCGATGGTAGTACGCTGTCTAGCCCACAATGTTTGCCATTGATTGTAAAAGTATATAACAATTTATATAGGAGGACTGAACATAGACTCACAATACAAACTCGCTCGTACAAAGAAAGCCTAGGGACGAAAACCTAGGTACAGCAATCTAAGTACAATTGTTTATTTTAGATTCTGGGGGGTGATGATAGAGGCTCGGGAAAGCGACGGCAGCTCTGCCTTACTCCTTGGACGATCGGGTACAGCCTTGGCTCTGGAGAAGAACTGCTTGGCGTTGATGAAGAAATGCTCTCCTTGTTCTCTCTGTATATGCTCCTCTGTCCTTTCGATCTCTGTATATTCTCTCTCTGATTCTCTGGATCCTTTGCAAGGGAATGGCACCTTGCTATTTATAAGAGTGGAGGGCATCATTAGAGTTTACAATGATTGCCTATTCTCAAAAGTCGGTGGCCTGAGAGTTAATTAATCTGGGCTATCCATCTCGAATATAATAGATTTAAGCAATTAATGTGATTGCATTAAATCTCTGTGGGCAATAAATATTGATTGCCATGAATATTTATGACTTGTAATGGCCTGCCACGTGTCCAATTTGCTTGATTTAATCTGATCTGGGCAATTACGGTGATTGCAACAAATCTGATTTTGTTAGGATTCGTAATCAGCCATAGTTCCCAGGGGGTAAGACTACCACGTGTCTCGATTATCATGAAGAGCATCATATGTCTCGGCTGGGCTGTCTTGGCAGAGCCGCATATGAGCGGGCCGCATGAGGATGAGCGGCCGCATGGAGATGGGCATCCGCATGAGGATGAACAGCCGCATAAAGATAGGCGGTCGCATAACGGATGCAGCCGCATGAAGATGGGCGGTCGCATGAAGTGGGCGGCCGCATAAATGCAGCAGCCGCATGCCTCGGGATTCGGTAGATTCTGCCAGCTGTGAGAAGATTTTCTCCTCTTCCCTAGGAACACGCCATTATTTCAGTCATTATTGCGCCTTTATGTCAGAGATGTCATTTGTCAGAGCTGTCAACCGTCAGGGCATTAAATGTAGTAAAAGACGAAGGAAAGAGCTGTTGAAGGCCACGTGGCTCCTCTCTGGGCCGCATGGAATTATTCGAGCCATATAGACTCTTGAGCCGCATGGACCCCTGAGCCGCATGGGGATCCTTGGCCGCATGGACCTTTCTTTATTCTTTTTTATGCTTCTACAAGACCCCCTTCAAAGTTTTTAATTTATAAAATTGAAATACTTTGAATAAGAAGCATGGCTATGTATAAATTCTTCTGGCCGTATAGGATATTATGGCCGCATGAATGTCCCAACTGCATGGCCTCCTCAGCCGCATGGCCATCTGAGCCGTATTGGTCAACCAGCCGCATGGACTTTCTGGCCGCATAGGCTGTCTGGCCGCATGAGCTCCTTGCCATGTCATCCTGCCAGTGTGCAAATCTTTTGCATTAATTGCCTTCGATTTGCTGTCAGATTTTGAAGCCGCTTTACGGGGCAGGATCCCAAGAGTTGGGCCTTGAATAGTCGGGTCGCTTTGATAGCCGAAGAGTCGGTTACACTGTACTTGGATCGATGCGTCGGTCTATGGGCTCCGTCTATAAATAGAAGCGTGTTTGAAACGAAGAGACTTCTTTATTCTCTCGCTGTCTTCGATTCTTCTTGCCCTGGCTTTTCTTATCTTCGTCTTTCGCCTCTGATCATCAGACATCAATGGCTCCCAAATCCTCCAAGGTTGCGGTGAAGACTGCGGCGAGGGGAAAGAGAGTGGCCTCCACGTCGGCTGCGGCGCCTAGGGTTCATACCGGCGCTCACCCTGTCATTAAGGGTAAGGTCTTAGGAAGACCATCTTCTTCGAACCTCTAATGAAGATGGCTCTGTTGCATGCTTTATGCACAAGCCTTTAATACATCTTTTATCGATCTGTTCAAGCTGTATGGGCCGTATGTGCATCCCACGTTCGAGCCGCATGGGGGCATATCCCATATCCGAGCCGCATGGGAGTTGTCTAGAGCTTCACAAACTGGATCGCATGATGACCCTCCGATGATAGCCGCATGAGTCTCCCTCATTTAAATGGGACCGCATAAGCTCGTCTGGATTGGGTCGCATAAGGCTCCGACCATCTCCTAACTTTGTTTCTTTTTTATCTTTGATCTTTGCAGAAACCTTGCCGAAGGCTGAGATCGTTGTGAAGGAAGAGCTACCGCCCTCTTTCAAACAAGAGTTATCGCTTGTTAAGGAGGAGGTAATACCAAAAGCGGAGGAACAAAAAGGAGAGCTGGCACCCATTGCTGTAAAGGAGGAGCCCCAGTCTGACGGCGAAAGTACTGGGAGTTCTGACCTTCCCACTTCGGACGAGGATTTTGCTCAAGTACATCCTTCATATGCAAAATGGTTGAGGGATTGGTATATGCGCCCCCGCAAGGACTCGTGGGCTTTCACAAACGTCCGTCTTTTATCTTGATATCAATGTAATCTTTTTTTTTCTCGTCTGAATGAAATAATAGAAAACTTTTCTGGCTTGCTCATGAGATGTAGTCATGTGAATGTAACTGGTTTTGAACGGAAAGTATTCGCTCTGTTCTTTGCTTGTAGTAGTTGCCCCAATGGGAGACTTTTTGTGGACCTATTATCCTTGTCGTACCCTGGTTCTGGATATGGATAATAAGTTGGGAGAGAACCAACATACTTACTCAGAGGTAATAAGGACATGGCAAGAATGAGGGTTTTTTCACCGCAGAATCTTCCTACTCAGAGGTAATGAGGACATGGCAGGAGTGGACTCAACGGAGGATATTTGTGGTCAACAAAGGACATTTGTGGACCTACTATCCTTGGCATACTCCGGTTGTGGGTACGGATAATAAGTCGAAAGGAAACCAACATACTTACTCAGAGGTAATAAGGACATGGCAAGCATGAGGGTTTCTTCGACGGAGCCTTCCTACTCGGAGGTAATGAGGACATGGTAGGAGTGGACTCCATGAAGGGGGTACATAGAACGACTCAGAGGTAATGAGGACATGGAAGTTCTATGTAGAGGGGTGATTTGTTTTTGGTAAAAGTGAGACGACTCAGAGGTAACATCGACATAGTCGTTTTGGAAATTTGTGGATCTGTTACCCTTTTTGTGCACTGGGAGTACGGGTAGTGGATCATGAGGAAGGAGCTCTTTCAGGAAGAAAGTTCAGAGGTATGATTATACATGACTTTCTCCCTAAAAGAGTGACCGGGATGTAAGTTCAGGGGTACCAGCGGGTACATAACTCGATAATCCAGGAATTTTGGAACCAAAGTGTAAGTTCAGAGGTACAGAGGGTACATAACTCAATAATCTGGGATTTTTTTATGGAGGAAGAATGTGAGTTCAGTGGTACTGGACGGTACATAACTCAATCATCTGGGATTTGGAGAATGTGAGTTCAGCGGTACCGGAGGGTACATGACTCGATAATCTGGGATATTAGTGGAAGAAGGATGTGAGTTCAGCGGTACCGGAGGGTACATAACTCAATAATCTGGGATTTGGAGAATATGAGTTCAGTGGTACCGGAGGGTACATGACTCGATAATCTGGGATATTAGTGGAAGAAGGATGTGAGTTCAGCGGTACCGGAGGGTACATAACTCAATCATCTGGAATTTAGAGAATGTGAGTTCAGCGGTACCGGAGGGTACATGACTCAACAATCTGAAATTTGTGGATGTGAGTTCAGCGGTACCGGGGGGTACATGACTCGATAATCTGAAATTTTGTGGATGTGAGTTCAGCGGTACCAGAGGGTACATGACTCAATAATCTGAAATTTGTGGATGTGAGTTCAGCGGTACCGGCGGGTACATGACTCGATAATCTGGAATTTGGAGAATATCGTTTAGACATAATATTTCTTTAGGAACTTGCCGTTGACGGGCAACATGAGCAAGTCTCCGTTTTGTTTTACGAGACGGTAAGCACCGTTGGAGAATACAGCCTCAATGATAAATGGCCCTTCCCATTTTGGCTGGATTTTGTCGGCAGTTTTGTGAGTCATAACCATCAGCCTCCGAACTACCAGAACGAGATCGCCCACTTGGAATGTTCTGATTTTAACCTTCTTGTTGAAGGCTCCGGAGATGCGTGCTTGGTATAGCTCGATTCGTTGTTGAGCCAGAAGGCGCTTTTCATCTAAAGCCTCCAACTCTTGTAACCGGCGACGGTAGTTATCGTCCGTCGTCAATTGGTAAGTGAGAGCGACATGGAGCGAGGGTATTTGGGTCTCCAATGGGAGGACTGCCTCACTCCCGTATACCAGGAAGAATGGTGTGTTCCCTGTGGCTGTTCGGACTGTGTGTCACGACCCGCACCCTGAAGAGGGGCACGAGCACGTGGTTACGTCCAGCCTACGCCGCAGAATCGGCGGTAGAACGCTGTATATAGGGTCTGTAAATACTATGACTAAAACAAATAAATGTACCTGTACAGTATATACACTCCGAATGGAGGTGACATAACAATACAGTCTCAATCACATAATCAAAACTAGGGTAGATAGCATGAAAAGAGATATGATAGATAAAACAGGAAACGAGTCCAAAATCCACAAGTCAGAGCTAACACAACAACCAGAGTCTCAGATAATATAAGATAGATGCTACAAACTGAAATGTACTAGCTGGCTCGCAGGCCAGGCAACCCTAACTAAACTATGCTACTCAGGATGAGCAAAGTCTAGTGGCTCTACCAACAAGCCACAGTCTAAGTCTACTCTGTCCGACTCAACCCCATAGTAGGTCGGGCAATCAGTCTGAATCATCTATAAAATTTGTCAACGATATCCTGTCAGGAAAATGAGCAAGTACAAACACCAACAGCAGTTCCATGTGAATTGACAAAAGCTATAAGAGACAGTATAATGAAATATAAGACAAAATCAACTGGAAATACATATCATGATGTGAGTACTGAAAAGGACGATAATACATATATATAGGATGACTTGGGAACCATTCGGAAGCCGAGTTACAATCCCTAAACCAAACAAGGACCGGGGTTGTAACCCTTCTCCCGAACAGAACTTAGTCTCCTAAGAAAATAAATATAAAAGGTGCCTTGAATTATTAGTGTGTTATGTGATCGGCTTGGGAAGATATGATCAGGCTTTCCATCCGACCGGCTATGAACCCTGTATACAATAGAACGATAAGGCCGGTCACCATGGAAAGCTATGAACCGTATAGGGTAAGGCTTTACCCGTCGTGAGGTGAGGGTATAGCTATGAACCATATGTACCATAGAAACATATGGAAATTTGATCACACAACCACTAATAACTCCTCCATCCCCGAATAGTACAATGGATCTGGACATGACACGTTATGACAGATTCCATAAGAGGGTAGCAAGTCCCCTTTTGAAATCGATGTCTATACCAATACACTGAAATAAGACAGAATATGTACCAATATACCATATAACTCTAGGAATAACATCCTATGTCATGATCCAACACATACTAGTCCGTGAACTGTCGTGACTGGAAATCGAGTATAGCACTACAATTGAATCGGATATAGCAGATATCAAGACAATAAAAACTATCAGTGAATGTACTCGCCTGTGGTCCTGAGCTGATAGGGTGAACAGACGCTCAGAGTGATCACAGACCTAAAATAAGATACTATGAGTCAAACAGGGCTAAATACTGAAAAATGAAGCTAATACAAGCCATAAATGCAAATATAAGTCAAAACTAGGTCAATCTAGGTCAAACTGAGTCATACTAGGTCATACTGGCTCATACTGGGTCACATTAGGTCACTGGGAGTCAATCCAAGTCAAACTAGGTCGAACGGGGTCAAGGGTTGACTTATAGTTAACTTTTGGTCAAAAAGTCAACTCTGGTCAACTCTGGTCAACACTGAGTCAACCCTGGGTCAACCCTAGGTCAAACTAGTCTAATATTGACTAACAGTTGATTTTCAGTCAACTGGTCAACACTGGTTTGGTTTCGGTCAAATCGGGTCGCTTAAAGGCTAAGTTTGACTCTCGGTTGATTTTTGTTGACTTTTGGTCAAAAAGGTCAACCGACATCAAAACTAGTCTATGGGTACCATATTTGATCATTACCAACCACGGGAATCAAGTTCTAACTCTATCTTAGGCTTCTAACACAATTATCCTATTCCTAGGCAAAACTAGCATTTACCCTTCTAAGGTAAATCCCGATACCTTGCCCAAAACCAATGAAACCCCGCAAATACCCATGGCACTAGCCTAGGCTCCTTAGGGTAGCTAGATATCAACCTATCTAAGGTTTACCTACCAAAAAATTTGGGTATCCTAAGTATCTAGGCCATGTTAGGATACGGGGTATAGGTTTACCTTATTACCTTATTACCTTATTCTATCTCATGAATTTACCCTTCTCATAGCCACACTCACAACACTACTCACTCTCACATGATACCACACTCTATTGGGCTTCTCTATAGGTTTCCTAATAGGTTTCCTACAAGTTTAGATATAGGCTAACTATGGGATACTAGTATCACTCACTAGGCTTTCTCTCACACACACACAAACCTCAAATACACCTACACACACAAGGCTCCTTGTGGACTGATTTGGAAGTGAAGGGGGACAGATTTGAGGGGTGAAACAGGACAGCCTTAAGGGACTATCTAGGGGCTGTCATGGGGTATATATATGGGCTGAAAATATGAAGTATTGGGACAGCTACATATGTATTTAGTGTGGACTGTTATGGAGGGTCTTGGGCTGAACTATGGGCTGCCATAAAAGGGGATTTCAGGACAGCAATGAGGGGTGAAATAAGGTGTATAGGGGACAGGTTTGAAGTGGCCTTGGTGGTGGTGTCAAGGAGTAAAATCTGTGTAACTCCACTTCTTCTGAAATTAGTAGAATTTAAAAATTTTTATGATGAGAGATGTTGGTTATATATTTTTATCATAGGTGAACTAGTTTGAACTATAGGCTTTCATGTAAATAAATTCTCCTTTTTAAGGGTAGTCTATCATGTTTTTCTTTCATCAATCAAGCCATTGAACTTTTAGCCCAACTCCTCCTTAGCTTTTAGCTAAGCCCATTCTTATAATCAGCCAAATGATTCCCTTGGCCTGGTAGTAAACCTTAGGCTATTTCCTCTTAGACTCTATTATAGGTTTCTTTTCACTCTGGATAAATTTTGAGCTTATGCATCAGTGAAATTTCAATTCTATTGAAATTTCAAATCTCAAACGGAATCATCCCTTCCTCTAACCGTTTCTGACAGCTGCTGGATGTGTCAGCAGCCCCCACCCCAATTTTCCCTCCATTCTTCTTTCAACAGTCTATTTAAGAGCCACGAGCTCCTTCCTTTCCTCATCCTGCAAGAATTCTCTGGAGAGGACTCTTCTTCTTCCCCAATCCAACCCAGAGGAGCAATCATGGCAGTGAAGGAGTCCCAGTAATTTCGAAGGGCTGGTATTAATCTTCCACTATTTCCTTGTTCTTTCTAGTACAGTAGATTAATCCTTTTAATTCGAACCTTTCCAATTCGTTTCAGAAAATTCCTTGTGTCCTGGTCCAGTCATCTCGTGTCCTGATCTCTTGGCATGATCTTCACTAATAAGAGGTAGATTTTGGTTTGATTCGATTTCCTGTTATGATCTCTTTTTTTTTGAATTGGTTTCTCATTGATTTTGGAACTAGATCTGGATCTAGAATTGGAATGAATCTTCAATGTATGGACCGTAGTAGTTGTGATTTGAACAATGGTAAGTCTTCTAATGTTCGAGTACTAAAACTCTTATCAATTCATGATTGAGCAATTTATAGGGATGTTTTGTTTTCTTAAAGTTCTAGAGAATGTTATTTGAGAAGAGGACAAGACAGGATAGTGAAGAGGACAGAGTTACCACAGGACAAGCTCATTAAGGTAATTTCCATTTTAAATATTGGATTGATGCGTGTGTATAATAGAGTTGTGTGATGAATAATATGATAGATTCAAGAGTAGGTTATGTGTTGGTAGCTAAGTTAATTCTGAGTTTATCTACACTTAATCTCAATTGATGTTTCCACGGATCGATTCATGAACAGTATATGGAGGAGACTTGCATATGTATTCGTGATTCCATACTTGGTGAATCAATCAATTCCAGTTATGCATTGTTTAGAAGATGGATGATTAAGTTTAGGCTTTGTTCTTCATGATTGGATGAGGGATGATATCTGTTCTGACAGTGGGAGTGATTGGTAGTTCCTTCACTGTATAGGGTGTTGTCAATATTTTGTTAAGGAGATTTTGACATTGAAGAGTGGTATTTCAATAGAGTTAACCAATCATCTGAACTAACCATCACCTGTCAGCTGAGATGATGATACATCTCTACATGTTCTGGAAACACAGATGATCTTGAGTAGAAACCTGTTCCAGACTGATTGGTACAGCCTGGGTAAAATTGATACAGTTTTGAACAACTTAGTTTGGCCTGTATTTTTTTTGTTTAGACTGGATTGTATCAGTTTTGTACAGGACCAACTCCTTCAGGTATTGATTAACTCTTTTGATCAGTGATATCATGATACCTGAATGAATTAAATTAGCTAAGTAGGTTGTGGATTTGGATCCATATGGCATTGGTTGATCAAACCTGAGATTGGTCTGTAGGCAGTAATACCTAGAAGGTTAAGTCATCTTGCTCTAAGTTCTTTATGATTATAGCTAAGGATCAATTCTTCATGTTGGATTAATTTTCAGTACAGTCGAAGAAGAGACTTGGGTTCAGTCTAAAGAAATCAAGAACTAAGTAGTGGCTTGGGGATGACAGTCAGTTATGTACTTTAGGACCCTAACTCTGTTATCAATACATGAATTAGGAAGCATTGTTTAGTTTTGTTAACTATTTAAAGACTAAGTTGTGAGGATTGTTGTCCATCAAGTTTAGACTGAGTATAAATTGAGTGTGTTCCTGCACAATGTATTTGAGGAATTGTGAGTAATCAGTTGTATAAACTGGGAAGCACTGCAGAAGTCTCTTTAGCTAGAGTAGGTTAACTCAAATTTACTGAATTAATATTTAAACTCTACATTCCTGTTAACTCAATTATGTACATTTCTGTTAGCTTTAGCTTTAGCATGTATATTTCTGTCAGTCCTAATATGTCCTGTACCATTTGTTTTGCCTATGAAGACCAATAGCAGTACCCTGTTCTAGCTGGGTACACAAGCAGGTTCTATAACCTGGACAGCTTCCTAATGCCTGGTAGTATAGGATGTCAACTGTTAGAGTTTTAAGTTTCACATTGGGGAAACATTTGGTGAACTGGAAATAGAAAGTGGGTGGACTGTTTTAAAATTGTTTTGGGGGCATTAACTGGTACTGTGGTGGAGTTATCAGTTTCAGTGTTGAACTTACTCTTGGACTGACCTATCCAGATTTCTGGGTTTGATTGTATGTGCATTTGGTATTAGGTTTAGAACCTATGTAAATAGAAGTTCAACTTATATCTGGATGCAGTTGGTATTGCCATCATGGCAAGAGTAACTGCAGTTCAGTTCAAGTATGTGATACTTGAAATGTGGTTTTTCAGTTGAGTATTGCAAGGAAGGCAATGGGCCACATAATTTCCCTTGAGGAACTAAATTTAGGACTATAGAGACCATAAACTGGGATGTTAAGGTTAATCTGAGTTGAGGACTGTCAAGTGCAGGACACTTTGAGTTTGGGGGTTCTTAATAGAAGCCTGTGCAATACAGATAATAGATAGGATAGCCTAATCTCCTTGACTGTTTTGTGTTTACATGGTGTAACATGAAAACCAAATAAGACCATGAACCATTCTTGGACCCCATTATTATCTATCTAATGTTTCAAGTGCACTGCTCAAGAGTAGTACACTCCTGTTATTGAAGACTGATAATTTAGGATGCCAAGACATTGTGTATATAAATAGTGTGGTAACTAGTCATGTATAATAATTATCTAGACTTGGTTCCTTGCTAAACTTAGAGTATGGCTAATTTCTGATAACCTATAGAGAGATGATTAGAAGTAATAACCCTAGACTAGGACTTGTATAGAAAATTAATCATGATTAGAATTATTGATAACCAAGTTAGAACTAGTTTTAACCATTTTGTACTCATCATTATTTACAGGAGGATATCTAGCTATATTGCCTACCCGTACTTTCCTGGAGCAAGGCAAGTACACTCTATGGTTTTGTGCTTTTCATTATTATCCTGTGCTTCCTTGATTGACACGATTGCAACACGTCATGTACTTTCTGGTGCTCTTGTTCTCTTGTGCTTATTACTTGTATCTGGGGAGGGGAAATATACTATCTATGTGACCAATCCCAAGTAACAACTCAGGTGTGTTTTAGCTTAGACCCCGCATCGTGCACGCGGGTCCTAAGTCACCATTCATGTGCTTTCAGGTGCTTTCAGGTTCTTACCCTAGCCGGTCACATATTTAGTTATATTTCAAATGCATTACACATATGTTCAGGAGATTACCTTGTACTTATTTCCTGTGATATCATGTTCTTTCAGGTGCTTACATATTATGTTCTTTCATGTTCTTACATTCATGTTCTTCATGTACTTATTCACTTGTATTTTCCTGTACTTTCCATGTTCCCTTGTACTTTCATTTCATGATGTCTTGTTCATTACCTAGAATTGTACTTGCTCCGCTCCTGACTGGATATGTTATGATAGGTGAGATGGAGGCTTTGTGTGACACATACTATGGACAGGATATAGCCTTCCCTGCTGAGCCAGCTGGAGCTGCTTCTGACCTAGAGGCTGCAGAAGCCTAGTACTTCATTAGTTTCCATTTATCTTTCCATGTATTGAGACTAGCAGACTATTATAGTTGAATTGTAATAAATTCAGATATTGTATCTCTTTTCTGGTTGGGACACATTATATAGTTGCTGTGATTCTATACTTTCATGTTATCTGGTTAGTTTCCCTAGCTTGGTACAGCTTACTTCATTGTGTCTAACAATGAAGGCTGGGCGTGTCCGACTCGTATCCGATTATTCGGGAGCGGGTCGTGACAATCTGGGCTGCCAACCTGCTGAAATTGGACAGATTTTTGGTGTCTTAGGACTGTTCTATACTGGTAAAGAGGGCTGGATAGTTGGGCATTTAGTGCCAGGTTCAGGACTGGATATGGGGGGTTTAGAATGGACTGATTTTGTGGGCAAGAGGACTGAAATCAAGGGGCTAAGGGGACAGCAGTGTAGGCAGTAACATGGGGCTGCAATGGCTCAAAACTGGACTGGTATGAGAGTGTTTTAGGACTGCAGGAAGTGCCCAAAGGGGACAGCCACAAGGAAAATGGGACTGTCAAATGGACAGTCCAGTGCTGCTGTTGCAGCAGGACAATGGGGTTTTCCCTACCCCCTCCTTATCACTCCACTTCTCAAACACTCCTCTCAACTACTCTCTTTCACATATATTATCAAACACCATCCATACACCCCTCTACAAACACAACACACACACATTCCCCTTGCTGGCCGAACCTGGCCCCATGCCCAAGCACACAACAACACCACAAAAATACTCACCAATATATATATATATATATAAGCCATAATATATATACATATATATATATATATATATATATATATATATATATATATATATATATATATATATATATATATATATCGAAATATATATATAACCACATATATATAAACAAATGGAAAAAGAATATGATACATTAAGATACTTGAATAAACTCATTCTAAAACATGTCAAAATCTGGAATATTAATGAGAACAACAAAAAAACAATATTAAAACAATATCCATGTGTCCAAAAGAGGGTTTTTCCTATTGGGACACAAACCTACATGTGGACACCCCTAAAAATATCCAAAGGACACAAAAATGGTCTCTAATGGGGACACCACCATGGGAATCATTCCTAATGGATTCCTAACCAATCTACATGAGGAACAAGTTTAGAGAAGGGATTACCTTGATTTGGAGAAGGAATCAATGGTGAGCTTCAAAAGTGGAAGGAGCCTTTGGAGAAGAAGAAGAAGAAGTGGATGAGAATAAAAGAAAAGTGGTTTCTCTCTCCTTCCCACCCCTACACTATGTGGCCAGCCAAGCATGTCCAAACCCCCTTTTGGTATTTACAAGTTTGCCCTCCTATTTGTTCTATTAGCTCTACACAAGGTTGCTTAGGGTTTGGGGGTTAAAAATGTAAATCTAGTGTTATAATTAGGTCTAACCTAATCCATGGAGTCATGACAAATCCCTCTAACTTTTGATGGTAATATTATGGGCCATGGCTAGCTAGTGTGTGGGCCCGCTAAGGTCAAAACTACCCCGGGTCCCCGAAATAAGTCAAAACAACTCGGAATGAGTTGAAATTCGAACCCGACTCAAATAACCCCAAAATAATACAATAAATAAATAAATAAATAAATAATTTCAAAATAATTTTTAAAGTGGAAAATTACAAAAATATCCCTGTTTCTGGAAACTGGGGGTGACACTGTGGTACGGTACGCCCATAAGCATTCACCAAGCTTCTCGTTCCAGTCGCGTTTATTGGATGACACGAACTTTTTGAGAAGTTTGATGATTGTTTTGTTGAATGCTTCTGCCAACCCATTCGCTGCTGGATTGTATTGTGTTGCAGCAATATTCTGGATGCGATGCTTGTCGCAGAACCGATAGAAGGCATGGCTTGCGAACTGCGGACCATTATCGTGGATGATCCTTCGGGGCAGTCCAAAGCGATAGATGACGTAATACTTGAAGAAGCTGATCACGTTTGAAGTCTTCACTTCTGTGAGCGGAACAGCTTTCGTCCATTTAGAGAAGTAATCTGTGATTGCGAGTATGAAGCGATGTCCTCGGGAAGAGGGTGGAGTGATCGGACCGATGATATCCATCCTCCATGCTTCGAATGGCCAGGACGCCACTGTCGGATATAAAAATTCGGATGGCTGGTGGATGAAGTCCGGGTGGACTTGGCAGGCTTTGCACTTTTTTGCATAGTCTATCGTATCTGCTACCATCATGGGCCAGTAGTAGCCCATTCGGCGAAGACGGTCTTGCAATTTAGGGCCAGGCTGATGGGCCCCGCAGACACCGTCATGAGCTTCGCGTACGGCTTTTTTGGTTTCTGCGCTTGATAGACATCGAAGCAGTAATCCATCGTAGGATCGGCGGTACAACATTTTTGTCTCTGTATCGTAGAAGAATCTGAGAGAACGCCTTCTGATGGAAGTAGCTTCCTTTAGGTTCTCGGGCAGGATGTCGTAGACTACGAAGTCAATGAATGGTTGTCTCCAGTCTTGTGCTTCGTCGATCGTCTGAGCGGAATAACTCGCCACGAATTGAACATTGTTCTTAGGACAGACCAGTTCATGGCCTATCACATCCACCGATTGATGAGCATAGTTCGGAACCGCTAGGGAAGCGGCAAGGCCTGCTAGGGCATCAGCTTCGATATTTTAGAGTCTGGGAACATGTTCGATGAAGAATCCCTCAAATAACGAAATAATGTTGATCGCTATTTGGTGATAGGGGATCATGTCTTCATGGCGGACTTCGTATGAACCCCGGATCTGATTGACGATTAACTGCGAATCGTCGTATGGTTCAAGATATTCTACCCCCAGCTCTCTTGTAAGTTGGAGGCCAATGACCAAAGTGTTGTACTCGGCCACATTGTTAGAGCAGGGTTCTGTGAGAGAGTAAGCGCGATTGATCACCAACCCGGAAGGAGAAACTAGCACCACCCCGACTCCGACGACGATGTTGCCCTTAGGTCCGGTTCTTGAGGTGCCGTCGAAGAACATTCGCCATATATCATCGTAAGAGGTTGTATGCGAGTCGACGATCTCATCTGGGATTCCTTCATATATTCTGGACGACTTCGAGCCTGGGTGGGCTGCTAAAAAGGTTGCCAGAGCTTGACCTTTAACAGCCTTTTACGGGACGAAGATCATATGATAAGGAGACAATAATATTGCCCATGTGGCGAGGCGGGAGCTGAGTGCCCCTGGTTTAGTCATGAGGACCCTGAGAGGGTTGACTCGTGAGATCACATGTATGGCTTGTCCTGTGACATAGTGCCGTATCTTTTGAATGGCGAACACCAGGGCGAGGCATTCCTTCTCCACGGCGGTGTATCGGTGCTCTGGCCCAATCATCATCCGGCTGAGGTAATATATAGCTTGTTCATGGCCCACATTGTTGTTTTGTGCCAGCAGAGCGTCGAGGGAATGCTCCATTGCTCGTACATATAGCAAGAATGGTTTCCCAGCAACAGGGGCCACCAGGACTGGAGGGTTCGATAAGTATTTTTTGATGCTGTCGAAGGCCCGTTGGCATTCTTCATCCCATACGAACGAGACGCCTTTATTCATGAGATGGGTGAATGGCCGACATCGCCCGAAGAGGTTAAAAATGAACCTCCTGATGTAAGCTAGCCTCCCTTGAAGGCCTCTGAGTTCGCGAAGATTTCTCGGGGGACCCATCTCCATAATTGCCTTTGTCTTCTCTGGATCTACATGAATTCCCTGGGCAGTAATAATAAAACCCAGGAATTTTCTGCTGGATACGCCTAAGAAGGATTTTGTGGGATTCATCTTCAGGTTGTGCGCTCGTATCAGGTCGAATACCGTCCTCAGATCCTGCAGATGGTCTCCCTTATAGTGACTCTTGACGGCGATGTCATCGACGTAGCATTCCACAGTCTTGTGCAAGTGGTCTCTGAAGATGATACTCATGGCTCTTTGATATGTGGCGCCAGTATTCTTTAAACCGAAAGGCATGACTGTGTAGCAGTATGTACCAATCGGTGTTCGGAATGATGTATGCTTTTCTTCGTCAGGAGACATTTTGATTTGGTTGTACCCCGAGAAGCCATCCATGAATGACATACGTTCGAAGCCGCATGTGTTGTCGATCATGATGTCTGTGATAGGGAGAGGGAATTCATCTTTTAGGACATGCCTCGTTCAGATTGCGGAAGTCGGTGCAGATTCGAATCTTTTCATTCTTCTTGAGGACTGGTACTATGTTGGCGATCCAGTCCGGATGTTGTTCCTCACGAATGAAGCCGCTGGCTATCAGTTTGTTGACTTCGGCCTCGATCGCATCCATGATGCTTGGGCAGAAGCGTCGCTGTTGTTGTTTGACCGACTTTGCATCTGGCCGAATGTTGAGCTTGTGAAGGGCAATCTCGGGGTTTAGTCCTGGCATGTCTTTATAGCTCTAGGCGAACACATCAATATATTCTTTGACGAGTTCCAGTAGCGATTCTCGCTCTTCGTCTGTCAGGCTTTTACTGACGAAGATTGGTTTTGGAGAAGATTCGCTGCCAAGGTCGACCTGTATAACCTCATCTTCAGTATGAGGTTCTCTCTGTTCGAACCACTTTTTCTATTGTGTATCCAGCTGTTAGGCCTACGGCTGTAACTCGAGGATTTCAGGAATGTCTTCATCTTCTTCGTAAGCGTCGGCGAATGCCATATTGACTGACAGGACTTGTCTGAATACGTCTCCGATGCTGGTATCCGAATCAGAAGTTGGTGACCCGGTTGAATGTGAATGCCAGTCGCATTCCTCATCTGAACTTTCAGGGGTCGTTGCGGGCGTAACATACCCTAATCTACATCGGGTCTTGCTGTAGTAGTCCCGTAGTTTTCCAACCGGGACTGGCGGCTTTAAAGGTAATCGTCGACCAGTGCCATAGTTCAAGCCTGGCGTAGTCTCCAGATCATACTCCTGTTTTTGTATAAGATATTTGGATTGGGGGCTATACAGATAAAGAGACAGTTTCCCGGCATCTGATTCGAGATCGACCTTCTCTATGGTGAAGGGCTGTGGGTCATCCTTCTGGCCGATGATGATTGGATGGTCCCCTCCCTCGATTATGCGGTAAGCATCTTCCACTGGAGTAAGCTGGTTTGTGGTGTAAACATTTGTCACCTGTGTGTGTAGGTGAGCGCCTATACCGTGTTCCATAGCATACATTGTACAAAGCTTATTAAGCTCGAGGTAGTTCAAAGATAGTCCTTTATTGATGAAGTAAGGTATCTTTTCTAGCGGGATTACATCATCTGTGGAGGGAACATCAGTGTGGGCAGCCACATACTTGGCTAGTTTCGGTTCTTCTTCGGCCACCCCCTGTATAAATGAAGACTGAGAGGATGACTTGGGCAGCTTGATCATCAGGGGTTCTGTTGGTGGAGCCGAACGTAGAGTTGTTGGCAAACTAGCGATCCCTAGTTTGGTACTCGATATTGGGCGGGGAGTTGTTGGCTCGCTAGAAGCCCCAGACTTTGTATCGGGGTGACGATTCTTCTCGGGAAGACGTATCGTCATTGGCTTATCAGAGGGATTGAGCTTCTCTGTTTGTGGCTGGCCGGCTTTTGGTAGTCTGATTATCAGTGGCTCCGTTGTGGGTCTCGATGCTTGGCCGGACCTTGGCAGCTGGATTATCATTTGCCCTTCTTGTGCCGAGAGGCTGATTGCGTCCTTACGCAGAGCGACCGTAAGGGGTGCAGATTTGCCAGGTTTACGAGCTTGGAGGTGGATCGTTAGAGGTTCTTCTGATCCTGTGGCTGCCTCAGTTCGAGCTTGCACATCTTCATCCAGGTGCCTCTTCGACTTCTCGTATAGGCAGGAGTCCGAGTAGTAGGATTCGACCCCTTTGAAGGGATCGATGTCGACAAATTCTGTCCTTACGAAGCCGTGCTTGTCGACATACTTGAAGCATTGGTGCAGCGTGGAAGGCACGATCATGTAATCGTGTATCCAAGGGCGCCCCAGGAGGATATTGTATGAAGTATCCACATCTATGACGTAACAGGTCACTTCTGACTGAAGATCGCCAATTTGGCACTTCAAATGAATCTTCCCAATTGGATAGCTCCTGCCAGAATTGAAACCGCTGATGGCAGTGCTTGTCGACATCAGGCGATGCATAGGGATGCGGAGATGATGTAACAGACCCTTCGGGATGATGCTTATGGAAGAACCAGGATCAATGTGCATCCGATCCACCTTTACGTCACCGATGTATCCAGTATAGTATAACGGATGATCGTACATGTTGGTCTTAATGAGCATATCTTGCGGAGTGAAGACAATGTTGGGCATCGCTCCTGTACAAGTGCTGTCTTGGAGATTTGCAGGCGGGCTCCCTCCTGTGAGGTTGACCTGAGCCAGATAGGCGTCGGCATTTTGGAGTGCATCGCTCAAAACCGTGCGAACATCCTTTGAGAGTCTCAGGAGCTCGTATAATGACAATTTGGCCGGTGTGTTGGCCAATTGTGCCAAGATGTCGAAGTTGTAGGGCCTCTCCAGCCCCTGAGGTGCCTCTTTTCGGAGGGATTTGTCAAAGCGAGTCTCTTTCGGCCTAGGCTTATCGGTCGTCGGAGGCTGAGAAGGTCCTGTAGTGTCAGCAGTAGCTGGATGATGATCTTCAGCCGAGTTATCAGCCACAAGTTAGGATTGTGCCCCAGACCGGGTAACAACAGCCGTGACTTCTTCGACATCTGTCGAGATTGTGCGACATGATCTGACTTTTCCACTCTTCTTCTTGCGAATGGAAGGTGGTGTGGACTGAGTCACTTCAGACACCAAGTCTGGATGGACCCATATGACCTCCCCCCGTGATGTGGTGAGGGGTACTAGGCCAGCAGTCTGATCTCGAGGAGGTGGAAGATTAGCAATCTCCATTGTCGCCAGAGGGACGGGTGCCACGCCGTCTTGTGTCTCCGTTGGAGGGAAGCTGCCAAACTGTACGGACACCATGTTGGCTGCTACGGTTACTTCCTCGAAATCGATGGCCAGAGCCTTCGAATCGATGAGATGTTGGATGTATCGCTTCAGTTGGTAGCAGTCGTGTGTAGCATAGTGGACGTAGCGGTGGTAATGGCAGTACTTTAGGCTCTCCATTTCTGTCGATCGAGGTTCCCGTCTTGGTGGAGGGAGCTGAATTCTATCTCCCTGTATGAGCATGTCCAAGATGGGCTTGACATGGCCGTCTTCGAAGGAGTAGGTCATTTGCGGCCATTGCTTGTCTGCCAATTTTGACTCAGGTTGCTGGGCTGTGTCAGCCACCATAGCCTGCTTGCCCTTGCTGTCCCGATTGTTGGAGGAGTTACCACCATTATTGCTGTTGGTATTAGGGCGCTTGCCCTTGTCCTCTCCCTCTGAGATGTGTAATCCCAGTTGGCGAGCCTTCTTCAACCGTTCTTCGGCGCTAGTGGCACTGATGATAAACGTCTTCCAGTCCTTAAATTGACTTTCACCCATTCAGAGACTGATTGTTGGGAGTAGTCTCTTTTGGCAAATTTCAATTAAAGAGGAATCCGGATTACCAGACGGCAACTTCATTGCGGTTTGGCAAAACCGTTCAATATAGTTCCTTATCAGCCCCTTCTCCCCTTGGACGACGTCCATGAGGGTGGACATTGTGACGTCCTGTCCTACTTCGTAGAATCTCTCCAAGAACATGCGCTTGAAGCTGGCGAAGGAGTGGATGCAGTTGTCTGGCAGGTTACGGTACCAGTCGAAGGCGACCCCTTCCAATGCCCTGATGAATAATCGCATAAGGATGGCATCGTCATAGGGCAGATGGTCGGTGGTGACCTTGAAGTAAGTGAGGTATCGACTCGCGAAGGTCTTGCCATCATAGGGATTGATGTTGAACGGCTTATATCTTGGTGGAAAGGGGACATCCCTCCATGCAGCAGGGTATGATTGCAGTATTCTGAGGTCTTGGGAGGTTTCTCGAGCGTGGAACATGGCTCGGAGCTCCTGTACCTCTCTTCTTGCTTTCCTGGCCTCATCCACAGCGGTGGGAGCTGTCATTTCAGGAGGATTATTACCCGGGTTCGGTGTCGCTGAGTTCGAGTCCGTATTGACAGCAGGACCCGCGCTTGTTTGGCCCGGCGTCCCTCCTTGCAGAGTTGGAAGAGCCGCTTTAATCTCGTCCACAGATTTGACAAAGGTGTGCAGTATAGCTTCCAGAGTGTCGATGTGCTGGCGATCACTGGGGCCATCCTGATCGTCGCTTGTCACGAACGTCGTCCTAACGCGAGTCGAGATGGAAGGGACGGTGGACGACGTGCCCTCCGAATCATACCCTTGTACAGAGAAGTCATCGGGGTATGTGGGAATATTCTCCTCTGGTTCAGACTCAGAAGGAATAGTACCCCCTGCTTCAGAGCTTGCTTCATCTTGAGAGTCGTGGACGTCCTCGGGGACGTCGGCACCTGCTGTATCTGATGGGAGAGTTGTTTCCCCGGGCTCGTCTCCTTGGAACATCGGATTATCGTGAATGTTCTGAGGAGTGCTACCCCCAGTTTCAGTAACCCCTAATGGTGTGGATGATGAATCTCCTACTGTAGTAGATTTCATCTTCGAACGGGTTCCTTGGAAAACTCCGGTGGTGGACAACCGTTTAGACGACAGTTTCTTAGTCACAGTGGTTGAAATCTTCAGGCTGGGGACGTTTATCTTTTTCCCTCTCCCATCGGCGGGGATTTTCTGAGTAGAGTTGTAAGAGACGACGGGAGGCGCTTCGTCCTCTGAGCTTGGTCGCTGCAGCCTTTGGAAAACAGACTGTCGGTCTTCTCTTGCTGTCGCGTTGTTGCAACAGCAGTTGATAATGACTTGGGTGCAGTGACATCCATGTAAGGACTCTTTGCATACCAAGGCCTCTTCTCTTTTCTTGCGCTTGTGGAGGATAGTCTCACGCAAGTCAGATGGGTTTGAAACGACCATGTTTGCTCCCTGGATTTTGGAAGACTTTTGGGAACCACTCTGTCCGTTTGCCGCTGGGGGCTAGACTCGAGTGGTTCTGTACAACTTTCCATCAGAGGCCCGCATAACCATATGTGGAACGCTTGGATGGTCAGAGGTCGGGACAGCGGACTGAGCTCGCCAAGCTCGTGCTGCCCTAGACTTCTTCACTCTAGTGCGTGAGGGCACATAGTAGAAAGAGTCTAAGTGGTGCTGGAGAGAGTCAGACATGTTTTCTCGGAAGCATGAGAGATCAGGACCATAGGAGAGGCAATTGAAGACTGAGCCGCGTGGAGTAGGCGACATGTGGTTGGAATCAACAGGCTTCCTACGGTTGGCAGTTGTGGCCGCATAGGCTTTCTTCATGCGGCTGGAAGTCTCAGCCGCATGAGTTTTCTCCATGCGGCTGGAAGTTCTGGCCGCATGGATATTCTTCATGCGGCTGGCAGTTTCGGTCGCATGAGCATCATGCATGCGGCTGGCAGTCTTGGCCGCATGAGCATCATGCATGCGGCTGGCAGTCTTGGCCACATGAGTGTTTGGCTTCTTCATGGAGCACATAGAATCACTCTTTGTCCCTGCAAGTCCAGCATCGTAGTACTTTTCTCTGCCGAATTTGGGGACAGCAGAGTCCTCTATGGCTTGAAGTGGGGCCGCATGAGAGTCGTCTTCGCCGTCTTGGGCAGCAGAGAGTACTCCGTCCAGGGCCTGGGGAGGAGCAAATGATTTTGGCCTCCACTTCCTGCGAGCCTTCTTTGTGCAGGTTTGCTTCTGGACCGGGACAGCGCTCCCGTCGGAGAGTATTTCTTCAAACGCCTGTTGGTCGAAGCGGACGACCATCTTCTGTTGCGTGGAGCCAAGTTTGGCTGCATCCGATTGCATAACCAACTTCTCAGTCATGGAGAAGTTTGTCCCCAGCAAAGTCGCCATCGTGTTTGCCATTGATTGTAAAAGTACAGAACAATTTATATAGGAGGACTGAACTTAGACTCACAATACAAACTCGCTCGTACAAAGAAAGCCTAGGGACGAAAACCTTGGTACAACAATCTAAGTACAATTATTTATTTTAGATTCTGGGGGGTGACGATAGAGGCTCGGGAAAGCGACGACAGCTCTGCCTTACTCCTTGGACGATTGGATGCAGCCTTGGCTCTGGAGAAGAACTGCTTGGCGTTGATGAAGAAATGCTCTCCTTGTTCTCTCTGTATATGCTCCTCCGTCCTTTCGATCTCTATATATTCTCTCTCTGATTCTCCGGATCCTTTGCAAGAGAATGACACCTTGCTATTTATAAGAGTGGGGGGCATCATTAGGGTTTGCAATGATTGCCTATTCTCAAAAGTCGGCAGCCTGAGAGTTAATTACTCTGGGCCGTCCATCTCGAATATAATAGATTTAAGCAATTAATATGATTGCATTAAATCTCTGTGGGCAATAAATGTTGATTGCCATGAATATTCGCGACTTGTAATGGCCTGCCACG
The DNA here is from genome assembly GCA_029216955.1 of Iris pallida. Taxonomy (NCBI): domain Eukaryota; kingdom Viridiplantae; phylum Streptophyta; class Magnoliopsida; order Asparagales; family Iridaceae; genus Iris; species Iris pallida. Next base: position 5,398,527 of record JANAVB010038218.1, read on the forward strand.
TGTCCAATTTGCTTGATTTGATCTGATCTGGGCAATTACGGTGATTACAACAAATCTGATTTTGTTAGGATTCACAATCAGCCATAGTTCCCAGGGGGAGTAAGACTTCTACGTGTCTCGATTATCATGAAGAGCGCCACGTGTCTCGGCTGGGCTGTCTTGGCAGAGCCGCATATGAGCGGGCCGCATGAGGATGAGCGGCTGCATGGAGATGGGCAGCCGCATGAGGATGAACAGCCGCATAAAGATAGACGGCCGCATAACGGATGTAGCCGCATGAAGATGGGCGGCCGCATGAAGTGGGCGGCCGTATAAATGCAGCAGCCGCATGCCTCGGGATTCGGTGGATTCTGCCAGCTGTGAGAAGATTTTCTCCTCTTCCCTAGGAACACGCCATTATGTCAGTCATTATTGCGCCTTTATGTCAGAGCTGTCATTTGTCAGAGCTGTCAGCCGTCAGGACATTAAATACAGCAAAAGACGAAGGGAAGAGCTGTTGAAGGCCACGTGGCTCCTCTCTGGGCCGCATGGAATTATTCGAGCCGCATAGACTCTTGAGCCGCATGGACCCCTGAGCCGCATGGGCTCTCTGAGCCGCATGGGGATCCTTGGCCGCATGGACCTTTCTTTATTCTTTTCCATGCTTTTACACGCAATAAATAAAATGCTCATAAGTACTAACTCCTCATTCACAACAACTAAATTAAATTTACAAAATTTAGAAGTTTTACATTTGAAGAAGAATATAAGCTTTTACAATTATAGAAAACTACCACACATATGACTAGTCTTCTGTGGTTTGGCCTTCGAGTCTCTATCTTACCTCGTATGGTCCATAGCGCAAAAGTAGGCACGTCATCCTCACCATAACAACGATCCAGTCAGGAAAGAAGTAAAGTACAACCATATTGCAATTAACGTTGTTAGTCCAAAATAAGTTAGAACAATGGAAAATAATGATGGCAAAGAGTATATAAAGAACTAGCAAGATATAAACTAGCAAGATATGAACTAGCAAGACAAGAACTAGATAAAGGAACAATGGAAACAACTATGTGTGTGTGAAATACCTTCTAATACATGAACGGCTGGGCTAATATGGCACATCATGCGATGGCTATCCACAATAATAGGGTACGACTAACTCATACGTGGGGTGTATGACTTAGCTATCCACAATAACAATATTTGGGTTTGTTCATGTACTTATCAAGTATTTCCCCTCCCGACTCACTAAACAAGCAGTAACAGTTAATGACACAATAAGAAGGATACAATAACTATGGTGTCACAATCGTGTCTCAACTGAATATCAAGTAATATTTCAACGGAATATCAAACAAGGAAATGATAGGGAAAACATTATAATGAACTAAAACATAATGCAATATTGTACTTGCCTGAACCCTTGCACAAATCGTAGTCATAAGTCGAGTATATGAGAAACGCCGATCTAGAAGCTATCAACTCATATCCCATATCGTACCACGAACCGTACACGAAAACCAAAAATCAATTCTAAGATTCTAATTCTAAAATTTAAAAAAGTGGCTAAGGGTTTTCTTACCTAATATTAGTTAATTCTGGAATAAATTACTTAAAAACCTAATTTAACCTAATAATAATCTGAATATAATCTAAACATGGAAGTTTTGCCATAAAAAGTCAAGTTCCCAATTTTGGAAACTATGACACGTAAATCGAGGCGTGTCGTTGACTAACTAGTCAAACATTATGAACTCAAAATTTTGAAAGTTCACCTTGGTATATTTCAGCGCCATGAGTGCGTTGGAATCAACCGTGCCGCAAAATCATGTCTTGGTCAAAAGATATCGCCATTATGGCTAACCGTGACCAAAATGGTGATTTACCGATCAATTCTGAGTTCAACTGAATAACTAAAATATCAAAAGAACCTCTAAATTTCTGGGAAAATTCTATGTCGAAGATCGTCATGTTAGATTTCCAAAACTTCAAACGGATCGCAAATTGGAGTTCGGGATATCTCAGGATCTCAAAAATCGTGCGACGTGTCGAGTTTTGGACAACAAACACTCACAGAATTCTCCAGAAATTCAGGATCAAAATATTCAAAAATAAATTATAAATTATGGAATTTTACCTCAATACGAATCCAACAAAAAAATGGCATGCTAAAATCACGTCGGGGTTGACGGCAATTGCTCTGGGAAGTCGGGGGTCTCCTTGAAGCAAGTCTCCTCAAAATCGGCCATGATTAATTAGGGTTTTCGATTTCCGCAGCTATATATATATATATATATCTATATATATATATATATATATATATATAGGCGAGCTGCGGCTAAGGCTGTTCAAAGTCGTGGCTATGTGCCACGTGTCAGCATCCTGACGAGCCCGCCTAGAAATGGACGACTAGATTACGAGCCGGTTTCATGGCTTAGTTTAGGAGCCATGGCTTCCTAATTAGGAAGCAGCACAGTCAGCTGCTGACGCAGCTGACAGCTGGCCCAGCTCCCCAATGCTGGTGGCTGACAGGTGGGCCACCCGACGCTGACTGGGATTATGACAGGGTATTTATTTTCAAAAAATGATTTGAAAATCATTCTAAGGCCAAATAAACTCAAATAAAATCCTAAAAATTCCAGAAAAATCCTAAAAAATTACAGAAAATATTTCTAACCTCCTAGAGTCTGAATAAAAATTCTTTGTCCCAAAATGATCCCAAATGGCCTTATAATAAATTATGAAAGTCATTGATAAATATAAATCTTCATAAAATAAATACTTAAAAATATCTAAAAATATCTAAAAATCATAGTAAAATATAGCTAAATAATTCTAATAGAACTTATCTAGAGGAAATATGACCATAAGATGGTCCTAACTCACCTATGGGCTTAGGCATAAATACTAATGATCATAGAATTAATCTTAAAATATTCAAACAAAAAAAAATTCAGGAGGTTGGGCTTACACCATTCCAATCACAAACGTCCTAGCTATATGGGAGGCAACAATCACGCTGCAAAGTGTCCAAACAACGTGGCAACCAGGGACAGAACACTAGGCCTTGTTGCACAAAATGTAATTATATCGGACACAATGCCAGCGAGTGCCGTACCTTGAACATAGATTGTCACTTTTGCGGAAAAATGGGGCACTACGCTAGAGATTGTCTTTTTCGACTGTGAAGACAGGACGCTCTGCCGCAACCAAATCATCAAAATCGAGGCCCCGCTTCTCGAGCTCCTCAACATGTACAACAGAATGGCCAGGATCGTCGTCCTAATGCTCAAGGGCGCGTCTACACCCTGACTCGAGATGAGGCATTCGTCTCAGATACAGTCGTGACAGGTATACTATTTTTAATAATAAACTTGCTCATGTACTGTTTGATTCAGGTGCCACGCATAGTTTTATATCAGCGGACTTTACCGTCGAGCATAAAATTCCCGTGACACCGTTAGGCCTTGATCTTAGCGTTTAAATACCGTCGGGTATGTCACTACTCGCAAACTTGGTCTGCAAAGACGGAATCATCTGTATTGGAGAAAAAAGTCTATCTTGATGCGATAGTTCTAGACAATAAGGACTACGACATCATTCTAGGAATGGATTGGCTTGGCCCTTGCAACGCTGCCATTGACTGCACAGAAAAGAAGGTCACCTTTCGCATACCTGGAGTGCCTGAATTCTGCTAATCATGTGGTGAAGCATCGTCGATCTGTATGGTGATCTCGACAATTTTTGCTCGAAGGATGCTACATTCAGGATACGAAGGCTACTTGGCGTTCATTCGAGACACACGACAGGATGGTACAAATGCGGATCAGACCGACATTGTGGCAGAATTCTTCGACATATTCCCAGACGATCTATCTGGAATGCCATTCGACCAAGAAATCGAGTTTAGCATTGACACATTCCCTGATACCAGACCGATTTCCAAGGCCCCATACAGAATGGCACCTGCAGAACTAAAAGACTTCAAGGTCCAATTGTAAGAGTTACTCGACAGGGGATTCATTCGTCCTAGCGTCTCGTCATGGGGAGCGCCTGTGTTGTTTGTAAAGAAAAAAGATGGGTTAATGCGTCTGTGCGTCGACTACCGCGAGCTGAACAAAGCCACCATCCGGAACAAGTATCTATTGCCCCACATAGACGATTTATTCGATCAGTTGCATGGTGCCTCAGTATTTTCGAAGATCGACCTCCGCTCAGGATATCATCAACTCAAGATCAAGTCAGACGACATGCCAATGTCAGCCTTTCGCACCCGTTACAGCCACTACGAGTTCTTGGTAATGCCATTCGGTCTGACAAATGCTCCTGTCGCCTTCATGGATCTAATGAATTGGGTGTTTCATCTGTTCCTTGACAAGTTCGTGGTAGTCTTCATAGACGATATCCTCGTCTACTCGAAGAATTGAGCGAAACACGTAGAACATCTGCAGACTGTACTCCAAACCCTTCGAGATAATCAGTTGTTTACGAAGAGGAGCAAGCGCGAATTTTGGCTGAGCAGCATATCCTTTCTTGGACACATCATTTCATCCGAAGGTATTACAGTCGACTCGAAGAAAGTTGAAGTCGTTGCTGATTGGAGGCGGCCTGTATCGACTAGTGAGATTCGAAGTTTTTTTGGTTTGGCGGGATACTATAGATGCTTCGTGAAAGATTTTGCGAAGATTGCATCGCCATTGAATCGCCTCACTCAAAAGGTGTAGAAGCATGGAAAATTTTTAGCAAATGAAGCCCCATGCGCCCAAGTCAGTGTAGCTCTATGCACCTAAGTCAGTGTAGCTCCGTGCGCCCAAATCAATATAGCTCCATGCGCCTAAGTCAGTGTAGCTCCATACGTCCAAGTCAGTGTAACTCCATGCGCCCAGTCAAGTGTAGCTCCATGCGCCCAGTAAGTGAAGCTTCATGCGCCCAAGACTAGCTCCCCCGAAAGGAGGGCGCATAGCCTGAGACATGGCTATGCGCCCAAGCCCAACTCAGTCAAAGCCATGATCAAAACGTGCACCGAAGCGCACGGCCACGTCAGTCTCCACGAGCAGTCGTGCACCGAAGCATGCGGCCACATCAACACCACGACCAACCCACGATCTTGCAGCCTATATGCGCCTACATCCTATGCGCCCAAAGCAGGACTATGCGCCCACATAAAAACCAGCGTGTTTCCTCATGTGGGTGCATAACACCATTCCAGCTCAAGAACGACTATAAAAGGGGGGCCTCGTCCCTCTTCAACACACAGAACGGAGAGCATTTTCAAGAGCCAAATTGCTGCACTTCTTGCCAGTGAGCCGAGAGTTAGCAATTATCTTAGCTTTTCTCCCACTTTTGTAATCGAAGTGTCAACGGTGTAAAGGAGCAACTGCCGTTCGATCTCCATCGTCCCATTCTACAGAATTCTTTTTTGTACTCGGGGATCCTCAGCGCAGGATCTCTCAGGCGTATTCGATTTATGGTGCCTTACGCCAATAAAAGAAAAGATAGTATTTTCTTCTTCTTTTTTGTGTGTGTCCACAAAAGTGGCAACTTTGCTGGGGACTACCTTTTCCTCTGACGAGAAGGTGGTGACGCAATCCGATACCGATAAAGTGGGGAGTACTTAGAAGATGCTGATCGTAAAGTTTCATCAGCAGGCGTTCGAAGAGATGCTCTCGAGGGACGACTCTACTCCCTCAAAATCAGCGAAGCCAAACAAGTCTCGTAAGACTTGGCTTCCGAAGGCTCGCTGCGTATATCCTGCTAGTGTCATAGCGGATATGCAGCTGGAGGACTCTGTCACATAGGCGCATAACTCTGCCACAGAAGTTCCCCAAATAGAGAAGGCTCACACCGTTCCGTGCTCTACTAGCCCAGTGACTTCCTCCCTCCACAACCAAAAACAGAGTTTTCAATACTCGAGACTTGGCAGAGGAAAATACTACGATGCCAAGAATCGGGGTGTATGGCACTCTGGCCAAACCCGACGAGGCTCACGAACGAAGGAGGCAAAACTGGAAGAAAACAGCGCTGCTCCACCAAGCATGCGCCTAAAGCCATACGCCCAAGGGAGTGTTTGGGCGCATAGCCCCAACCAGAACACTTTTGTCTTTAGCAGGCTGGGTATTCAGAGTCATGTGCCCAAGGCTATGCGCCTAGGCTCTCTGGATCCATACTATGCGCCCACATCAAGGCGACTCAAACATGCTGTTAAGAAGCATGCGCCCAAGCCCAGTCTCCAAGGCCTATGCGCCGACAGCAAAAAGACAGGCCCCAACACGTATAGCACGGGGCTGTCTTCAAGGATATCACAGAACTTAGGTTTCGGGGTTGCCCCTGTACATGAACTAAGTCTGGATGCACCTACTCTCCTTACGAACCCGCATGCAAAGCTCGGTGATGCATGCAACATGGGTTGTAAGACAAAACTCCCTTTCGTTGACTTGTGCTACATGATAAATCAGCGTAAAGCGAGGGAGAACATAACAATTCATAGTGCACTTCCGTGCACCAATATTGTTATCAACTGTTGTTGCTCTAAAGTGACAAGAGTACCTCAGAAAAAATCCGTGTTTCGACGACTGCATTTCTCTGACGATGAGAAGCCACTATGTGTTTCATCCAACATGGCTTTATGGGGTCCTCCTTATGGAATCCCCAATCAAAGACGGTGGACCACCAACCCAACCTTCTCTCTCAGTTCCACGAGAAGGAGAAGACGAAGTCTATCAACAGATGGCCAACAGGCTGTCACATCTGAAGGAGTCTATATGGGCACTCGATCAAAGGCAAGATTCCGTATGGACGACGAAGATTCCTAAGCCGGGGTAGCCTTCCAGAGGACGATGATCCCTCCGAATCTGATGGCGACTATCTACCTTCTCTACCTAAAGATGAAGGACTTATCTACTCGGAGACAGACAGTATCAGCAACCAGTTACACTGCTTCCTTTGTTCATCTTCGTATGCTATCTACATACATGACGGACGAAGGAAGACCTAAAGAAGCCAGTGATCAGACTAGAAAATGGCTAGAGGGTCTCGAAACAGCATTCGCCAAGATCACTGATATGCTTACCAGCATCATGGCAGTTCAAGCTGCAGGGGCTGTTCCTCTACCTCAACAAAACGTCTCAGCCCACGCTAGTCCGGCTCACAGCAACAACACTCCTTCCCTATAAAAGGAGTATCATTCCGTTGTGCCTCCTCTAAATCTTGCAAATGCTGGGGGTGGTCCTTCGCCAACAACGCCAGACAACCATTCAACAGCCGTTTCCCAATACCTGCTCAATCAACAGGATGTAATTGATTCCTTGGTCGCTCGCCTCGACACCATCTCGCACAAAGATGAGCTTCAGAAGATAGGGATATCTCAACCGTATCCCCCTGAGTGGGAGAACACTACTTGCCCTCCTAACTACAAGCTGCTGATGCTGAACTCATTCGACGGGTTGACCTCTTTTCGTCAGCATATGACGTACTTCAATATGTAGACTCTGCACTTGTCCAGAGATGATCCGTTCCTGTCGAAGTTGTTTATTAGCATCTTGCAGGGGGTAGCCTTCGAATGGTTCTGCAGTCTTCCTGATGGGTGTATCAATTCATTCAAAGACTTGGAGAGGTTGTTCCTCAACAGGTTTTATGAGAGTGGCATGCATGTTAGTATGTCCACTCTCATCGAGACCAAGCAAAAGAGGACTGAGTCTGTCATCACCTTCATAGAATGCATCAGACGGCTAGCACTGAAGATGTCCTTCGACATACCAGACTCAGAACCTATGGATACTTGTCGACATAACTTCCTTTCTACAGTGAAGTTTTATCTAGGTATACATAAGTATGATATATGGCCTGCTTTCATTGGGGCCGCTGATGCTGCTGAAAATGACGTTCCTAACTTGGAACTACTGGGGTTGAAGACACCCAAATCCGAAGACAAGGGAAAGCATCCTCAAACTATCTCTGTTCGTGGGGGTAAAGGGAAAGAAGTCCTGAAAGTCGACACATCCAAAGGAGCTTCTAATTCTCAGGGCACCTCCGACAAGCCTAAGGAGACCTTGTCCTTCGACGAAGACTATATCATTACCATCTTCCACACATTGATGAAGGGTAATAAGCTGACATTGCCTCCACCACGACGTCCTGCAGAGGCGAGCAAACTCAATGATCCCAAGTACTATCTCTATCATCAGTACGTGCATCACTCCACCAAGGACTGCATTGTCCTGAAGAAGAAGATATAACAGCTTATCGACAGCCAAGTGATCAACCTCGAAGCTGAAGACAAGGTCGTATCTGCTAACATGATCTCTCTTCATTTTGGCGACTTTCCTCCTACAGAAGTCCCAGACGGCGTGGTCCCGATCCCCAAGGCGATGATGGAAGTCGTCAACCTACCACCAGCTCGCAACTCGACCTTGGTCCCACTCACAACTGAACGTGGTGAGATCATGTGGGTCCACCCGGACCTTGTCTAAGAAGTGACACAGGGGTAGCACCTTCCAAAGCAAAAAGGGGCAAGAAATTCAAGCCATGCCATATGGTATCCTCCCTCATCTACAAGGTTCTATCTGGCGAGACGCAATCGGGAAAGACTTATCTTCGGACGTATCCCGCACAAGAAGAAGCAATACCTCCTCAAGCTCCTGCTGCCCCCACAAGCTCAGAAGTCGGCCCGTCCAAGCCTCAAACCACGGACAAATCCAAGCAGAAGGAGACGCGGTTTGACAAGTCTCTAAAAGTGCCAACTCCCGAAGGCATGGATCGGCCCTACAACTTTGACATACTGGCGCAGCTAGCCAATACACCTGCCAGGTTGTCTTTGTTCGATCTATTACGACTCTCCAAAGAAACGCGGAAGGCCTTAAGTAAGGCATTACTACATGCCGACTCTTACCTCTCTGAAGTTAAAGCCCCCGCTGAAGATTCTGTCTCCTGTCCCCACTGCCACAGTACTATGGAAGTGGTGCCCACTCTAGAAATTTCATTTTTACTCTCTACCACTCTAGAAATTTCATTTTTACTCTCAAATGTTCTTCCTTATCTTCCGGTCCTTCCTATTTCAGAGCGACGAATGGTCATGCATATTGAAATTTACCAATATATTCTTGGCTACTTGTATAAATTTGTCGCTTGTAAAATTTTTGGGTTGATTGATAGATAGGAGAGGATTATAGATACCATAAGCAGTAGATATCTATTGGTAGAATTATTTTAGAAAGTAGTTAGATGATTATAAAGTTTTAGTGACATGAGATTTGAGGGAGTAGTGTGACCAAAGGTGGGTAGAAGTCCTCGGGGTTTCGTAGTTACAAAATGGCTAGAGGAGGATATAAACTTTTTTTGAGGAATACAAATTAAGAAGATTAAGGTAGCAGCAGATATTTTTGAATTTAAGGAATAGTTGTGAATTAGAATTTCGAGGACGAAATTATTTTTAAGGTGGATAGATTTGTAATCCCTCTTCCCAATTTTTTTATAATATATTTTATTTATTTATTTAAATTAAATGGTGATTTTTAGAATTTATAAATAATTATTTAGTTAATTATTACGGTAGTAGACTTTAGCCATGGTTGAGTTTTGAAGTACCAGACGACTAGGAATCATGGCACAGGTAGTACAGTAGCGTGCTTTGACTAGTGTTTAGCCATGGTAGAGGAATGCCAAGCCATAGGTGTGTCCCAACTAGGAAAACCAGGCCAAGTTGCGAGTTAATTCCTATAAATAGTTTAATTGTTATTTATTAATATTATTGACTTTTAGAAGACCCGGTTGTACCAAACCAACCTGAACCCAACCCAAACCATGTAGGCACGTAGGGAGACCAAATGCGACCATGTAGACGTGTGTATGTGTATGTATATACGTATATTATATATGTGTGTATGTATGTGTACATATAAATATATATTATATATATACGTGTATATATAGATAAATATACACATATATGTGTGTGTGTGTATATATATATATATATACATATATATACATATATATATATATATATATATATATATATATATATATATATATATATATATATATATATATATATATATACATTTATTTTATATATATATATATATATATATATATATATATATATATATATATATATATATATATATATATATATATATATATTTATATATATATAATATATATATATATAATATATATATATATATATATATATATATATATATATATATATATATATACGTGTGTATGTGTATGTATATATACGTATATTATATATGTGTGTATGTATGTGTACATATAAATATATATTATATATATACGTGTATATATAGATAAATATACACATATATGTGTGTGTGTGTGTGTATATATATATATATATATATATATATATATATATATATATATATATATATATATATATATAATAAAGCAGCAGTAATCAAACTACCCCCCCCCCCCCACAGCTCACAAAAGCCAGGCCCAGCCTAAACCGAGCCGGGCCCAAGCCAATCATCCAAGTCCGAGCAGGGGAACCCCAGGCTAGAGCCCGAGCGGAACCCCCGTTCGTCCCCTACGATCGGCAGCGTATAAATAAGACATAGTTGCGAGGGATCGGGAGGAGAGAAATCATCAAAACCCTAACCTAAACCCTCCATAAAACTTGGACGGCTCCCAACGATCACGCGCCATTGCATAAAGTCACCGGACAGCGGCCAAGGCCGCGTGCGCGTGCACAGGCGCAGAGGATAGCAGCGAAGTGCAGTCGCAGCAACCCAAGTTCGCGGTAAGAGTTCTCCCTTGATGCTCCACCGTTTTATGATTTGTAAACTGTTCTGTAAAGCCTATATATCCCTCTAGGACTCCCATTAAGTAGAATCGAGAGTCTAAGAAGTATCGAGGCAGAAATCGAAACAAAACTTCGACAAAAACCTGCCCAAAAATAGGGCACATATCAGCCCAAACACCCAAGTTGGAAGGAAAATTCCTACCAATCTATTGACCTAGTCAGAAATCTACTTGAACACAGTTATAGACAACGTATTGGACTACACGACCCTTTTTGTGGATTTGGAAATCATCGACTTCGTGTCGGGAAATCAAATTCCGAAGTTTGCCGAAAACCTGTTTTTAAAATATTAAAATTAGGAAAAACTCTTCGATACGACGTGCGTCCCGCTAATCTGGGCGACGTGGTCGCGAACCAAAAGCATCAAAAGGTGCGTAACGGCTTTGTGGACGTGTGGGCTTTGACGGAATTCAAATTGGTCGTGTGTGCGCGACGAATTTGATGCGTATCCGTCGAAATTCACCGTATCGGTCTCTGTACAAATTTCTCAATTACTTTGTGCACGTTCATCAGATCGAGACGAAACTTGCGCCAACATGACCATATCATTTTTCTGGTCCTATATGCCAAGTTTGGTCCGATTTCGAGACAGTTGTTTGGATTACCGTTTTGCGGGCCCCACGATCCGATTCAACGGGCAATTTTGTGCACGGCCCGCCGGAATCCAACTTAGGACATACGGTTGGGTTCGTATCGGAAAACTGGATCCGTAGACATGTCGTTTTATGACTTTAGAGACCATTGACTCTTGTATGTTTTCGGTGCAAAGCGGGTCCAACGGCGGACACCGTTTTAACCCAAAATTACCGTTTTGCCCCTGTATCCAGAATTGGACTTAAGGACAGGCAATTCTAGCTATTTTGACTATTCTGAGAACATTGGTAATGTTTATGTCAGCATCCGGAGACTGTTGTACGGGTTTTGGCTATTGTGGCACATTGAGTAGTTCAGATTGTCGGTTTCACCAGCAGAGGACCCCAGGCGAGTACAGTTTATTGTTTGTTTTCAGTATTGATCTTTACTATGCATCAGTATTTAGTCAATAGATATGTGATTTCAGTTTTATGTTGATTTTGTTCCTTGTTGTGTCGGGAGGTTGAAGTACCAACGATGTGTGATCTGACCTTAGACAGTGTAGACAGTAATTTATTATTACAAAGTAGACAGTGTAGACAATAATTTATTATTACAAAGTAGACAGTATAGACAGTGATTTATTATTACAAAGTAGACAGTATGAACAGTGATTTCTTTATTGCATTATTCAATGTAGACAGTGTAACTTTATACAATGTAGACAGTGTAACTTTAGACAGTGTAGACAGTGTCGTGTAATTGTCCCGAGACCGATCACATGTCAAAGGTACTTCCTTCAGTCGGTGAGTGTTGTCTTTGTATTTATTTACTGTTTTCCTTATTTAGTTTTATTTGTCTTTTGTTTTATTTTATGAATCATATGTCTAAAGGCTAACCTCTGTGATATAGTCCTTTTCATATATTGGAACTGCATTCAGTGAATTATACTCGTTCCATTCCTGACTGGAAACCAATATTTTTCAGGTTAGCCGTGGATTTACTTAGCATGGAAGATACAGGTGTACTTGCAGACAAAAGCCTAGAGACTAGCTAGATAGATGAGTTGTAGTCATTCCATATTTGTAAAAGTTTATATTTTTCTGCAAATATAAAAATTGTGATCATTTGTAAATTAAATTAATTTTATGAATGAGCGTTGTGTTGTTTATTTTGATCTTCATGGCCGTGACAGCATTCTACCGCCGACTCTGCGACGTAGGCTGGCTTAGACACGTCTCGTATCCGTTTAAAAAAAATAGGTGCGGGTCGTGACAAGTTTTTGTGGTGGCCCATGCAGGTCTGGTTTCGCAAATCATGCGAACTCATAATAGTATTTAAGTTAGTCGTACTATTGCGAGCCGGCGACTAGAAAATGCTCATTCACGAATTAGGGATTAATTTAATTTAAGAGAATGACTAGGACTAGGAGTCCCTTATGCAAGTTTACCAATAGATAGTCTAGGCCATGCAACTTAGATGAGGAGTTATTAATTTTGATAGTTTGTCAGATCCCTATAGGTACACTATTACCTCTTGATAGGACGATATGATCCAATGTGGATAGATTATTCACTTGATGAGGCAAAGCTTCCTAGAATTAATGATCTAACCTAGATGAATTATTCAATTCCTTCTCCTTGCCTCTTTAGATATCATCCTCACATCTTAGTCCAAATTGCCTATTTAGTTCCTATTTTTCCCTAAGAATTATTATTTTATATAATTTTGATTATGTTACCCATATATGAACCTCGAGTTAGTTTTGATCTAAAGTTTTTCCTCAATGGTTTGAATACACATGAAATAGATACTAGAAAGTTGTAATTCTTTTATCCTCGGTTAATTCCTCACTGTTAAATCTTTTATTTTAAAGGGTTGTGAACGGTAGGACAAATACTTACGCTCTATTTCGTAGTCAACTTGGTTGAATCTCTAGAAGCTCAGGAATTTTTTTTTACAGATATAGCTAAAGGAATGTTAGTTAACTCACAATGGCAGGACAGCAGCGCACTGCAGCCATTTAATTAAATTATAAGGACTAAGGATTCACTGTAGCCAGCAGCGCACTGGCGAGACACGACCCCTAGAGTTGAATTTGTTTAAGAAATATAGGTTATAGAATGTTATTAAAAACTATGGCTAATGGTCCTCTTTGATCGTAGTTACCCTTGAATCAATATTGGATAGAGTTAAGAAGTGGTTGACTTGTATCATATTTGAGTTACGAAACCAAGGGTTTACCAAAGCCCGAGCATAGGAACAAGGCATAATTTTCGGTGAAATGACTTCAAACATGATTACAAGTTTAGGATACTATAGAGGATAGGAAAATGCCCAGTTTTTCTCCTAAGATCCAAAATTAATACTAGTGAAGGTTTGTAAGTTGGGTAGCATGTCTCCGACCTAGCATTTCGTAGTCCTTGTGACTTATTGACGAGGTAATTGACTAACACTAATAGATTTACCTGAAACATGGAATTTAGAAGTCCATGACCCATTAGTCGACTAAGGCCTCAAGGATAAGAAGATAGTAGGAAGACCGTATAAGCAAGAACACCTGGTAAATTTTTGATTGTCACAAAATTCGAACTACTTGTGCCTTCTTTCAAAAATCTTGCGTACTTGTATTTTGATTATCTTGACCAATGCTGCTATTACAGCCTAGTTTTGCAAGCTCACTCTGTTCTCGAGCTTGATTCAAGACATATGTTTAGTGGGGACGCCTACTAACATATTGTCTAATCAGAATCGATGTATTAGGTCTGATCAACCGTAGTGCACTCGGTTCGCTCTCTCTTTGATTATTCCACGCGGATTGAGATATCGAGGTATTTAGGATCTCATCCGTGACTGCATTGACAATTCCTCTTGAATTATACATTCGCCTTTGAATCACGTAATTGCATTCAGTGATATCTCCCTTGAACTCTTATGATTTTTGTCTTTCACTGATTTGGAAAGACGGAAGCTCGTAATTGGTAGGGAGATACTGAGTATCCCCATGGCTATGGTAGTTGTATACACAAGTGTAGTTACCATCGGCCAGCCATGTGACTAGAACCTTGCCTTGAGTTACTCATTCTCCTCTCGATCCTCAAACTACTGTTGGGACCTTCTGGCCACCTGAAATTTGAGAGTGATTAGGGTTTTACCCTTAGTCAAATGCCAACCTAGGAGACTATCTATTCTCAAGAAACCGTTTGTTGTGAGTCTCTAATTATTTTCTTGAAGCTTGCTTTAAATAGAACCCTTATGACAATAGTCTGGCAGGCTTGACACCAATAGAAATGCATGACTCAGTTGTTAGAATTCTTTTCATATGATGTGCCTTATAGTTGGTTATCACGTCGATAACTCTTGTATACTGTGGACAAGTGGATCATTCTATTTTATCGACCATGTGTCAATGTACACACTCATTTTCCAGTTATCGAGAAATGATCCTTGACTTGACCGTATCCCGTTACGCCGTGCCTTATTCTTTATTAACGAGAGTCAAGGTACAATATCCTGATTTTGGAATTCTTCTAACCTTATTATTCCTAAAACCATGTCCTAGCTTCTAAAATGAGTAGACTGTAAGCCTTCTAGAATTTTTGGACATACGAGGAGTTCCGATTGATTAGAATGATTTCCATTAGGATGATAATTAGTGCCCTTGGACTCCCACTTTCCATGTAGACCATTTTGTGTCCCCGGCCGTGTCATTAATAGTCGGAGCATGAGACTAGCTGTTACCTTCCAATAAATTTTATATGCAAGATCTAGACGAGTCCACCTTCATCTAGGTATATCATGTCCCACTCAAACACGTCCCCTTGTATTCTATTTTTATGGTACGACTTTCGGGTCAAAAGGACTAGCTATAACCCTTACCATAATACCCGTATACTTTTCGACTTCCATTAGAGCCTCAACTTTGACTCATTTCATTCGATCCAATATATGGTTGTAATCTACTCGAAGTCCACTACGTACATGTCACTAGTATGCCACTTAATTGTGTCTTTTCGTACTACTTAAACACAAAGGACACTGAAGGCGCACTTTTGGGCTTTTGGAACCTAGCTAACCAACCCGACTGGCAACTAGCTCAACCACTTGGATCGAAATCTATTCTAGGTTACCCTAACCTAGTAGAAATAGTTTTATCATAGGGATCTTGTCCAGTCCATATAGATTGAAGTCCAAGGTTCATCCAACCGACGATTGATGCCCAATTAGGGAACCCATTAAGACCCAGTAAAACCCATCCATGCATACCACCATATTTGGACTTTAAAAACTGGACTACTTGAAATAGGTCCTTATACCTATTATGTAGTCTTCACCCCTTAGAATGTGAGGTCATTCGTAACCCTTACTCCATCTATCCAGAAGTCGCGATACGATCTCGCATTGCATTTGCTCGCGTGTTTAAATAACCACGGAAAAGATCACCATCTTGATTTCTCAAATTTTGCTCCATTATGGAACCTTGTTTGGATAAATTTGAGAACGAAATTTCCGTATTACATGAATTCCAATCCCCTCTAGGAAACGAAGGGTTCTTTGACTTAGCAAGTGACTGGACTAGAGTAGCCCACTCTAGCAAATAAGTCAATGGTTCGTAGACTTTCTTTCTGTCTGCATCATTGGATACTCTCTACCACTCTAGAAATTTCATTTTTACTCTTAAATGTTCTTCCTTATCTTCTGGTCCTTCCTATTTTGGAGCGACGAATGGTCATGCATATTGGAATTTACCAATATATTCTTGGCTACTTGTATAAATTTTTCGCTTGTAAATTTTTTGGGTTGATTGATAGATAGGCGAGGATTATAGATACCATAAGCAGTACATATCTATTGGTAGAATTATTTTAGAAAGTAGTTGGATGATTATAAAGTTTTAGTGAAATGAGATTTGAGGGAGTAGTGTGACCAAAGGTGGGTAGAAGTCCTCGGGGTTTCGTAGTTACAAAATGGCTAGAGGAGGATATAAACTTATTTTGAGGAATAAAAATTAAGGAGATTAAGGTAGCAGCAGATCTTTTTGAATTTAAGGAATAGTTGTGAATTAGAATTTCGAGGATGAAATTATTTTTAAGGTGGGTAGATTTGTAACCCCTCTTCCCAAATTTTTTATATTAAATGGTGATTTTTAGAATTTATAAATAATTATTTAGTTAATTATTACGGTAGTAGACTTTAGCCATGGTTGAGTTTTGAAGTACCAGACGACTAGGAATCACGGCACGGGTAGTACAGTAGCGTGCTTTGACTAGTGTTTAGCCATGGTAGAGGAATACCAAGCCATAGGTGGGTCCCAATTAGGAAAACCAGCCAAGTTGCGAGTTAATCCCTATAAATAGTTTAATTGTTATTTATTAATATTATTGACTTTTAGAAGACCCGGTTGTACCAAACCAACCTGAACCCAACCCAAACCATGTAGGCACGTAGGGAGACCAAATGCGACCATGTAGACGTATGTTGTATCACTATTCTAATTTAGTGACCTGGTAGTCAATTTCACAAAAGGTGGTTATATATATATATTATTATTATAAGTTCTCTATATTAAATAATATTTTATTAATATTATAGTAAATAATTTCCTTAATAAATATGTTGGATTTTGGGATTTACCTAGATTATATATACATGTGTATATATAGAAATATATTCATAGTACATGAAAATAGGCTTTTATACGTATATATAAAACAATATTATTTTATTTTATTTTATTTATATAAAATGTTGTGTATATACATTAAGAATTCTATGTTGTAATATTAAATATATTTAGAATAGTTTATTGCTTAAAATTATATTCATGGTGTATATGTATGTATATTTGTAAGTAAGTATAAATATAAATATATGGTATATAATGTATTTATTACATGCATATATATACATGTATGTGTATATATATATATATATATATATATATATATATATATATATATATATATATAAAATATATATATGTATACGTGTGTATGTGTATGTATATATACGTATATTATATATGTGTGTATGTATGTGTACATATAAATATATATTATATATATACGTGTATATATAGATAAATATACACATATATGTGTGTGTATATAGTTTTATATATATATATATATATATATATATATATATATATATATATATAATATATATATATATATATAAAATATATATATATATATATATATATATATATATATATATATATATATATATGGATTTATATATATCTAATAAAGCAGGAGTAATCAAACCACCCCCCCACAGCTCACAAAAGCCAGGCCCAGCCCAAACCGAGCCGGGCCCAAGCTAATAATCCCATCCCGAGCAGGGGAACCCTAGGCTAGAGCCCGAGAGGAACCCCCGCTCATCCCCTACGATCGACAGCGTATAAATAAGACATAGTTGCGAGGGATCGGGAGGAGAGAAATCATCAAAACCCTAACCTAAACCCTCCCTGAAACCTGGGCGGCTCCCCACGACCGTGCGCCGTCGCGTGAAGTCGCCGGATGGCGGCCAAGGCCGCGCGGGTGTGCACAGGCGCAGGAGGATAGCAGCAAAGTGCAGTCGCAGCAACCCAAGTTCGCGGTAAGAGTTCTTTCTTGATACTCTACCGCTTTACGATTTGTAAACTATTCTGTAAAGCCTATATATCCCTCTAGGAGTCCCATTAAGTAGAATCGAGAGTCTAAGAAGTATCAAGACAGAAATCGAAACGAAACTTCGATAAAAACGTGCCCAAAAATAGGGCACATATCAGCCCAAACACCCAAGTTGGAAGGAAAATTCCTACCAATCCATTGACCTAGTCAGAAATCTACTTGAAAACAGTTATAGACAACGTATAGGACTACATGACCCTTTTTGTGGATTTGGAAATCATCGACTTCGTGTCGAGAAATCAAATCCCGAAGTTTGCCGAAAACCTGTTTTCAAAATATTAAAATTAGAAAAAACTCTTAGATACGACGTGCGTCCCGCCAATTCGGGCGACATGGTCGCGAACAGAAAGCATCGAAAGGTGCGTAACGGCTTCATGGACGTGTGGGCTTTGACGGAATTCAAATTGGTCGCGTGTGCGCGCGAATTTGATGCGTATCCGTCAAAATTCACCGTATCGGCCTCTGTGCAAATTTCTTAATTACTTTGTGCACGTTCGTCAGATCGAGGTGAAACTTGCGCCAACAGGACCGTATCATTTTTATGGTCCTGTATGCCAAGTTTGATCCGATTCCGAGACAGTTGATTGGATCGCCGTTTTGCGGGCCCCACGATCCGATTCAACGGGCAATTTTGTGCACGGCCCGCCGGAATTCAACTTAGGACATACGGTTGGGTTCGTATCGGAAAATTGGATCCGTAGACATGTAGTTTTATGACTTTAGAGACCATTGACTCTTGCATATTTTCGGTGCAAAGCGGGTCCAACGACGGACACCGTTTTGACCCAAAATTATCGTTTTGCCCCTGTGTCCAGAATTGGACTTAAGGACAGGCAATTCTAGCTATTTTGACTATTTTGAGAATATTGGTAATGTTTATGTCAGCATCCGGAGACTGTTGTACGGGTTTTGGCTGTTGTGGCACATTGAGTAGTTCAGATTGTCGGTTTCACCAGCAGAGGACCCCAGGCGAGTACAGTTTATTGTTTATTTTCAGTATTGATCTTTACTATGCATCAGTGTTTAGTCGATAGATATGTGATTTCAGTTTTATGTTGATTTTGTTCCTTGTTGTGTCGGGAGGTTGAAGTACCAACGATGTGTGATCTGACCTTAGACAGTGTAGACAGTGATTTATTATTGCAAAGTAGACAGTGTAGATAGTAATTTTTTATTGCAAAGTAGACAGTGTAGACAGTGATTTATTATTGCAAAGTAGACAGTATAAACAGTGATTTCTTTATTGCATTATTCAATGTAGACAGTGTAACTTTATACAATATAGACAGTGTAACTTTAGACAGTGTAGACAGTGTAACTTTAGACAGTGTAGACAGTGTCGTGTAATTGTCCCGAGACCGAACACATGTTAAAGGTACTTCTGTCAGTCGGTGAGTGTTGTCTTTGTATTTATTTACTGTTTTCCTTATTTAGTTTTATTTGTCTTTTGTTTTATTTTATGAATCATATGTCTAAAGGCTAACCTCTGTGATATAGTCCTTTTCATATATTGGAACTGCATTCAGTGAATTGTACTCGTTCCATTCCCGACTGGAAACCAATATTTTTTAGGTTAGCCGTTGATTTACTTAGCATAGGAGATACGGGTGTACTTGCAGACAAAAGCCTAGAGACTAGCTAGATAGATGAGTTGTAGTCATTCCATATTTGTACAAGTTTATATTTTTCTGCAAATATAAAAATTGTGATCATTTGTAAAATAAATTAATTTTGTGAATGAGCATTGTGTTGTTTATTTTGATTTTCATGGCCGTGACAGCGTTCTACCGCCGACTCTACGACGTAGGCTGGCTTGGACATGTCTCGTATCCGTTTAAAAAAAAGGGTGCTGGTCGTGACATCGATACTTTACCAATCTCAACCCCCCAAGAATGACAGCAATGAAGCTGACAATGAAGCTGAAGCAAGTCCATCCTCCAATGATGGTCCCCTGATTATCCGAGTCAAAGGACGTACTACTCCAAAAAGTACTCCGAAGCCTCTCACAATCTGGATGAAAAAGAAGAACCCTGACAAGGTCAAACCATTGACCATCACTCTCAGCAAGACACCCAGGGAGGAACCTACTGATGCCCGTCCTCCCAATCCTGAAGAATTACCCTACATGGTGAACTCGGCCAAGACTGTGGATCCTCTTCCAGATGATGATCCTCTCAATGAGTATATCAATACTCAGAATAATGTACCTTCAGCGGATGATGTTATCCCTGAAGAAGAACTTGCGTATTTCCTTAGTAAAGGTTTATCTTTGAATTACTCCGATGTCTACCAATCTGTAAACCACTACATAGATACGATATACGCTCTAGAGAACGGCGTAGGACCACACCTCTGCATGCCGGTCACAACACCTCACCTGCGAGAAAAAGTTTACCTTGAAGATATCCTCTACTTCATCGTTCCAGCCAGAAAGAAAGATGAAGAGCTAATCATCTTCGGTCGTATAATTGGCGAGAGAAAGTTCGTTCCAGACTCTACTTCTCCCAAGCACAACACAGAAGCTGACTATGACTGTGGGGAAATGCAACTTTTCTGGTATAGTTGGCAGGCCAAGAATATCATCTAGAATATGGGATATGACATCAAAAGCGACGAAGGGCTAAATTACGGCTGAGGACGATGGTTGCCAATACGACACTTTGCTCCCCCCGGCAAACCCGAGAACTACTATCAATGAAGCGGTATTGGTTTGGGCTATGTCTCTCCTCCAACAACTCCCGAAAGATCAGATGTTGAAGCAGATCATTTTTTTCATTCTTCTGACAACATCAGCGACATGTTCAAAGCAACTCTGTCTGTCAATATGGTTTTTGCCGACCAAATTACAGACGATGTCCAATCAATCAAACTCAAACAATAGGCTCAAAAGATAGACACCAGGTGGAAGATGTACTTCGAACAACGGGAACCACCTATCAAAGATGTAGTCATCTAAGTCAATCTAGGAGATGAAGCATCCTTCAAACCAATCTTCATCAGCAAAAGCCTATCTGGCGATGAACGCCAATCTCTTATACAGCTTATAAGAGAATACATCGACATCTTCGCATGGAGCTATGAAGACATGCCAGGCTTGGACCATAAAGTCGCCATGCACCGCCTGAACATTTCGTCTAAAGCTAAGCCAGTGAAACAACAACAACGACGATTCCGACCAGACGTCATGGAAGCCATCGAGAATAAAGTCAAGAAGCACATTGCCAGTGGATTCATTCGCGAGGAACAACACCCAGACTGGGTTGCCAACATCATCCCAGTCATAAAAAAGAACGGTAGAGTTCGAGTCTGTATCGACTACCGTGATTTGAACTCTGTATGTCCGAAAGACGAGTTCCCTCTACCGATCACTGATGTAACGATCGACAATACTTGCGGCTTCGAACGGATATCCTTCATGGATGGGTTCTCAGGCTACAAAAAAATC
Organism: Iris pallida; assembly: GCA_029216955.1. Taxonomy (NCBI): domain Eukaryota; kingdom Viridiplantae; phylum Streptophyta; class Magnoliopsida; order Asparagales; family Iridaceae; genus Iris; species Iris pallida. Next base: position 5,420,035 of record JANAVB010038218.1, read on the forward strand.
AAGATATTCCCTGACGACGAGAAGCACACATCTTTTCGAACACCGTTGGGGTATACTGCTATACAGTGATGCCCTTCGGATTGAAGAATGCAGGGGTGACATACCAGCGAGCCATGAACACAATTTTTTGTGATCATTTATCGAAATTGTGGAGTGCTACGTAGACGATATCGCAGTCAAAAGTCGTCTCAAGGGCAACCACCTCCAAGACTTGAGAACGGTGTTCAAACTAATGCGTGCGCACCAGCTCAAGATGAATCTAACCAAGTCTTTTCTGGGAGTCTCCAGCGACAAGTTCCTTAGTTTTGTCATCACTTCAAAGTGTATACATCTGGACTCGGAGAACGTGAAGGCTATTCTCGACATGCATCCTCCAAGAAATCTCAAAGAGTTATGCAGACTACAAGGAAGGCTATCCTACATCAGACGATTCATTTCAAACCTCTCTGGAAGGTGTCAACCGTTCACCTAGCTCATGAAGAAAGGCATATCTTTTGTATGGACTGAACAATGTCAACGTGCATTCGACGACATCAAGGTGTATCTTACAAGCCCTCCAGTATTGGTAGCTCCAATAATGGGGAAGCCCTTCTTACTATATGTCCGCGCTATGGACCATTCTCTTGGCGCCCTTTTAGCTCAGAAGAATGAAGGCGGCCATGAACAGGCAATCTACTACCTCAGCCGCACAATGGTGGGTGCCGAGCACAGATACACACATGTGGAGAAGGAATGCCTTGCACTAGTATTTTCCATCCAAAAGACACGCCACTACGTGTCTGGGCAGACTATCCACATCATATCTAAAGTCAACCCTCTCAGAATACTCATGACTAAACTGGGTTCTCTCAAATCCTGTTTAACTACATGGGCAATGTTGTTGACTCCATATGATATAATCTTCGTTTCTCAAAAGGCAGTAAAAGGCCATGCATTAACTAATTTCCTAGCAGCTCATCCGGTGCCAGAGTCGTCCAAACTCTACGAAGAAATCCTCGACGAAGTGGTGGAGTCTAACACTACAACTGAAGAAATCCCTATTTGGTAAATGTTCTTTGATAGTGCATCAAGAACAGGGCCCAAAGGAAATATCGTGGCTGGAGTAGGTGTCGTGCTTGTGTCACCTGATCATCTGGTTATACACCATGTGTATTCTCTCGTAGAACCATGCACCAACAATGTGGCCGAATATAATGCTTTATTAATCGGCCTACAACTGGCGAAGCAACTGGGAGTTGACTATCTGGAAGCTTACGACGATTCCAAGCTAACAGTTAGTCAGGTCCGAGGGGATTATGAAGTTCGTCATGAAGATCTCATCCCCTACCACAGAGCAACAATCGAGCCGGCGTCTACTTTTGCTGGATTCTTCATAGAGTACGTGCCTCGACTACAAAATATAGAAGCAGATGCTCTAGCCGGTCTCACTGCTTCCTTGACCGTTCCAACCAATACTCAGCAGTCGATCACAGTGTCTGGTCGAGAACTATTCTGTGTGAAAAATGTCTTGCATATTCATCATAGTTACGTAGCAGAAACAAACGTCGATGTCAAAGACTGGAGATTTCCCTTCATAGACTATGCTGTCTATGGAATCCTTTCCGAGGATCCGAAGGAAGCAATATCCATCCAAAGGCGGTCCCGCAGATTTTACTACGATACAGCTACCAAGATGTTGTACCGACACTCTTACGACGAGCTACTGTTACGATGCTTATCAGACACAGAAGCCAAACATGCACTCCGGGAGGCGCATGATGGAGTTTGTGGTGCACATCAACCAGGCCCCAAATTATAAGATCACCTCAAAAGAATGGGTTATTACTGGCCCTCAATGATAGCAGATACTGTTGAATATGCAAAGAAGTATAGAGCTTATCAATTCTACGCCGATTTCATTCATCAACCTTCGGAGTTTCTATACCCGATGGCAGCATCTTGGCTATTTGAAGCCTGAGGCATGGACGTCATCGGACCAATCAGCCCGCCATCCTCCAAAGGATATCGGTTCATCCTAGCCATAACCGATTATTTTTCCAAATGGGCGAAAGCTATACCGCTCACCGAAATGAAGACATCAAACGTGATCAGTTTCATCAAACATTACGTCATCTACCGCTTCGGCCTACCTCACAGGATCATCCATGATAATGGTCCACAGTTCGTAAGCCATGCATTCTATCGGTTCTGCGATAAGAATCGAATCCAGAACGTAGCCTCCACTGCCTACAATCCAGCGGCTAACTGGCTAGCAGAAGCCTTTAACAAAATTATCATAAAACTTTTCAAGAAGTTCGTGTCTTCAAATAAGCGCGATTGGAACGAGAAGCTCGGTGAATGTCTATGGGCTTATCGCACAACGGTCCGGACTCCCACAGGCAGCACGCCATTCTCTCTGGTTTATGGGAGCGAAGCAGTTCTTCCCCTAGAAATCCAGATTCATTCTCTTCGGGTAGCCCTAGCCAGCGAGCTGACTACTGAAAAAAGCTATCGTCTGCGACTCCAGGAGCTCGAAGCACTAGACGAAAAATGCTTGTTAGCTTAGCAGTACATTGAGCTATACCAAGCACGCCTTTCCAGAGCCTTCAATAAAAAAGTAAAGAAAAGGATCTTCCAAGTCGGTGATCTCGTCCTAGCAGTGAGAAGACCGATGGTCATGACGCACAAAACAAGAGGAAATTTCCACCCTAAATGGGAAGGTCCTTTCGTCATAGAATTGGTGTATTCTAACGGTACGTACCGGCTGACCAAGCCTGATGGTGACTTGCTCTTGATGCCTATCAATGAAAAGTTCATGAAGAAGTACTATGTGTAACCTCTTTTACATAATGTTCATATATGTTCAGTCATGTAAATGTACAGTGCGATATTTATATGATTAAAAAAATTATCTAACTATTATCCATATTTCAAGAGTCTTGAATACGCCTTGGATAATAGGTCCTCTAAATATTTTTCCAGTGGAATCATTTCTGTTTTTGACTCTGTCCAAACTAGGTTTGACGAAAACAAGTCACGTCCCTATTACCTCTAAATTGTTTTCTGATAATTATTTCCCTAGTGGAGTGATTAAATGTTTTGCCACGTCCATATAACCTCTGAGCAAAGCATTCATCAAGGATAATCACGTCCCTATTATCTCTAAATTATCTACTCCTCCCTAATGCTATATATCTTTCCACGTCCGTATTACCTCTGGTCAGATATAGAACATCCTCTGCTATTACGTCCATATTACCTCTACTAGCAGCTTCGTTCAAACTTATTATCTATATTCGAATCATTCGAATATAAAACGAAAAATAGGTCTACATCAAAAATTCCCCAGCGGAATACCCACCAGAAATATCCTTGTTACGTCCACATTACCTCTAGTATCGATATTTCACAAAACCACATTCATTTTCGAAAAGATTTTTTATGTTGCACTTAAACATCTATCAAAAGACAAAAAAAAGGTACAAGAGCCGTGACGGCCATAAAAAAGGAGAGAAGTTACAAAATCTACGTGATACCCTTTACACAAATGCTGTATTATTAGATCTCCAACACTATCACCAAACAAAAAGTACGGTTTCTTGAAACGACGTACCCCTTCACGCACGAACTTCTCATCATTAATCATCTACCCAAGAAAGTCTTATCCTATTCAAGTATAGCGAGGGTCCGCTCCATGGACTGATTTTGACTAATCTTGTCCTGAACCGCGCTGAGCATATCTGTTATGGGACTGGCATCAAGGGCCTGATAAGTGGAGCCGAAAGGGATTCCGTCAAACTCTGGGACAAACATGTTTACTGCAAGGGCAGAAAGAAAGTCAGACTCAGGAAACTGCAGAAAAAACTAAGTCCTGAAGACTCCTATGCGCCCAAAGGGTTATGCGACCAAAGGGATATGCGCCCAAAACAAGACATGCGGGCGCGTAACACACGAACAGTACGTGGGCGCATAACATGCCACTACTTAGAGGGCACATAACATGGCAACACGTGGGTGCATAGTACACCACAGTGCTAGCGCATGACTTCTGTGGGCGCATAATGATGCTCACAGAAGTATGTTGCCTGAGGCACAAACGCCTGGGCAGAAGAAATGTCCGAGCGTCGCAAATTAACGCTCGAGACTTTGTTTTTTGAAGCATGCCCTCACTCAGAATCGGGTCCTGGACTGCCGAGGACGCTGCCGCAGGAGGAGAGTCACTCGGCGCAGCCCCCTTGCCCTTCGCGGATCTCTTGGCGACCTTGGGAGACATGGTTCTCAAAGAAAGAAGACGAAGAGTTTTCTAAAAAATTCAAAGAAAAGGGAATAATGAACTTTCTCGCTCCTTCAGGACCTATTTATAGGCACGGGTCACGTACTATGTGCCCACTTGCTGTATGCGCCCATTGTGTTGTATGCACCCATAATGGCCTATGCGTCCACGTGAAGGATCAGCTTCCTGCACACTGTGCGACTGTCACTTACTGACGTGGACGACGCATGAAGGATGGACCGTTTCAAATTTTGCTTCAACGAATCTGTCAGTTCAAATTTCGAGGAAGATCTCAACAGTCGTATCTCTCTAACAGGTTGGCCAAATACTATATGCCCAAAGGAGAGAGCCGTGCTATGTGCCCATTGCATCACGAGAAGACGATCCATGCTTCTTTTAAAGTATTTCGAACTTGTTCAAGTATCAAAAACTTTGAAGGGGGTCTTGTAGAAGCATAATTTTTTTTTAGCAAATGAAGCCCCATGCGCCCAAGTCAGTGTAGCTCCATGCGCCCAAGTCAGTGTAGCTCCATGCTCCCAAGTCAGTGTAGCTCCATGCGCCCAAGTCAGTGTAACTCCATGTGCCTAGTCAAGTGTAGCTCCATGCGCCCAGTCAGTGAATCTTTATGCCTCCAAGACTAGCTCCCCCGAAAGGAGGGCGCATAGCCTGAGACATGGCTATGCGCCCAAGCCTGACTCAGTCAAAACCATGATCAAAATGTGTACCGATGCGTACGGCCACGTCACTCTCCACGAGCAGTCGTGCACCGAAGCATGCGGCCAAGTCAACACCACGACCAACCCACGATCTCGCAGCTTGTATGCACCTACATCCTATGTGCCCAAAGCAGGACTATGCGCCTACATAAAACCAGCGTGTTTCCTCATGTGAGCGTATAACACCATTCCAGCTCAAGAACGACTATAAAAAGGGGGGCCTCATCCCTCTTCAACACACAGAACGGAGAGCATTTTCAAGAGCCAAATTGCTACACTTCTTGCCAGTGAGCCGAGAGTTAGCAATTTTCTTAGGTTTTCTCCCACTTTTGTAATCGAAGTGTCAACGGAGTAAAGGATCAACTTCCGCTCGATCTCCATCGTCCTATTCCCCAGAATTCTTTTTTGTACTCGAGAATCCTCAGCACAGGATCCCTCAGGCGTACCCGATTTGTGGTGTCTTGCGCCAATAAAAGAAAAGATAGCATTTTCTTCTTCTTTTTTGTGTGTGTCCACAAAAGAGAGTCGTGTATGAGTGGTCGGATGATTGTGAAGCTTCCTTTCAAGAGCTGAAGCAGCGGCTCATTTCGGCCCCTATACTCGTACTTTCAGATGGGGTAGAGGATTATCAAATATTCAACGATGCTTCAGCCCAAGGCTTGGGATGTGTGCTCATGCAGCGAGACAAGGTGATCTCTTTTGCCTCCAGACAGTTGAAGCTGCACGAGAAGAACTATCCTACGTATGACTTGGAGTTAGCGACGATTGTGTTCATATTAAAATTATGGTGCCACTATCTTTATGGCATGGCATGCGCGATCTATACCGACACAAAAGCCTCAAGTATCTATTCATTCAGAAGGAGCTGAACTTACGACAACGACGTTTACTAGAACTGATCAAAAACTATGACATGACGATCGACTATACGTCGGGCAAGAAAAATGTTGTGGCAGATGCTCTGAGTCGTAAATATCTTGCCTCATTGTGCATCAACAACAGACTACTACGGGACCTTGAAGAGAAGGGCATCGACCTTCGAGTTCGATTCACAGATGTGCAGTTGGTGCAATTACAGTTAGAGTCGAGCTTGCAAGAAAAGATCAAGACCGCTCAGAAGGACGATATGTACCTGAAGAAGATACGAGAGCTGATTTCAACAGGGAAGGTGACCGACTTTGCGGAAGATGACACCTGCGTGCTACGATTGAAAGGTCGACTATGCGTTCCGGACGAATTAAAACTTAGAAAGGAGATATTGACGGAGGCGCATTATGCGAATATACCTTGCATCTCGGCAACACTAAGATATACAAGGACCTCCGCACGACCTTCTGGTGGTACGAAATGAAGAGAGATGTGGCGCTCTTCGTGTCGCAATGCATGGCCTATCAGCAGGTGAAAGCTGAGCATCAGAGACCGGACGAAAAGATGTAGAACCTTGCCATTCCAGAATAAAAATGGGATCACATCACTATGGACTTTATTATTGGCCTGCCAAAGACGTCATGAGGGAATGATGTCGTCTGGGTTATCGTCGATCGGTTAACCAAGTCAGCATATTTTATTGCCATTGAAGTCACTTGGAGCGTCGATCACGTTGCTCAGATCTATCTTGATAAAATAGTTTGGCTGTACGGGATACTGGTATCCATCGTCTCAGATCGGGATGGGCGGTTCATATCACGCTTTTGGTGTAGTCTTCAGTCAGTAATGGAGACCAAGTTGAAGTTTAGCTCATCTTACCATCCTCAGACCGATGGCCAAATAGAACGAGTGAACCAGATTCTTGAAGACATGTTACGCCTCTGTGCAATCGACTTGAAGTCAAGCTGGAACGTTCATCTACCATTGGCCGAATTTGCATATAACAATAGCTATCAGTCCAGTATCCAAATAGTACCGTATGAAGCCTTGTACGACCGGAAGTGTAGATTGCCTATTTGCTGGGATAAAGTCGGAAAACGACAGATACTCGGCCCGGAGCTGGTGGAACAGACCATGGAGAAGGTAAAGTTCATTCGAGAAAGATTGAAGATTGCATAGAATCGACAGAAGAGCTACACCGACACCCGCCGAAGACCCCTTGAGTTCTTGGAAGGTGACCATGTGTTTCTGAAAGTAACGCCCATGCGAGGAGTCACCAGATTTGGAGCAAAGGGGAAGTTGAGTCCAAGATTTGTTGGTTCCTTCGAGATATTGAAGCGAGTCGCCCCAGTAGCTTATCAAATTGCATTGCCGCCAGCATCGTCAGATGTGCATAATATTTTTCATGTCTCATAATAACGGAAGTATGTGCACGATTCGAGCCATATGGTAGATTTAGGACAGCTAGATCAGAAGACAGACTTATCATATGTGGAAAAGTCGGTGCAAATCTTGGAGCATAAGGACAAACTGCTTCAAAATCGTACCATTTCTCTTATTCGTGTACTCTGGAAGAACCATGCGGTCGAAGAGTCGACCTGGGAGCTCGAAGAGAAGTTTCCTTTTGTTTTTCCTAGTGGTAGGTTCTCCTTTTAAGTTTTGAGGACGAAACTTTTTCTTAGTAGGTTATGATATAGTGCCTCATCCCTACATCCTCCACATTTTCGTCCACGAGGTGCGTGAGAAAGGAACACTATCGCTACTGATTGAATCGGAACAGATAGATCGGGATCGATTGAATCGGTCGAATAGGAACTATTGAATTAAGATCATTTTCTCGTTATGGAAAGGCTTCTTCGAAATCAAGTCCCATATTCAGCGGGTTGCGCCTCAAGGATAGACTCTGCGGCTGAGTCGGGAGAGACCTCCAATTGCTCTATTTTTCATGCTGTACTTGCCTTTTGGATTTGTTTTTTCTGAATGCATTTTCGTAAATATTTTTGATAGTTTTTCTGGCTAGCGTTTTTGAACTCGTATTTACATATTGAACTCCTTAAATTGTGCAGTGTTCTAATCAGTTGCTTATCCGATTTCAGGTGATCATGTAGGTGCCGTCTAGCGCAACCAACGGGTCTTTTGCCTCAAACAAACGATCAAGGTGAGTGGCTGGACCCTTCTTTTCCTTGACCTTCATCAATCTTAAGTCAATCAATAGAATGCTAGTTGGTTATGTAAGAGCACGAAAGCTTAGATTTTAATGAACCGTTGCACGATTCATCACGTACGCGCGCTATAGAACTATTATGCCAAGAAAGTGTCGCATGCTTAATACCTTATGCCTGTTATAAAACCAAGATAAACAAAGTTTTGAATCATTGAATAATTGTCGCCATAACATGACAAAGGAACGATGACAATGGTTATGTTACTCACGAACTAAAGATTTTACTTGAATAACTAATCTAACCTTGCACGATCATTGGACAACTCGTGCACGAGGAACGACTTTTTCGAATGATACCTTGAGACACGAGATCGTTTCAGCCTAGGAGGAAGCAAAAGATAGCTGAGCTCGACGAAAGCAAAATATGGTTATTCGAAAAACTTGCAGTGGGGCTCGCTACCCGCGCTGAAAGGGTCGTCGTCTAACCCAGCTATAGTCCAAAATGGCTTGTGGTGCCAGTGGCCTTCACATATACAAACTGCACACGCAAATTGATAACGATTGACAGGAAAGAATATGGTAAGTCTCACATTGCACGGCACGCTCTGTCGTGGGTAAGTTCTAGCGTAATTTATATTATGTCGATCATTGCTTGTCTAAAATTTATTAGGATGGCTAAAAAGATCACAAAATTAACTCATAACCTTTCTTGAACCAAATGAGAGTGTGGTATTTAAATTAACCACTCGTCAGTACAAAGTGTAATGTACTGATCCTCGCTCTCCATAGGTATCCCGAACCAAGAAGGGCGTGCCATTTAATCTTAGGGTGACGCTAGTACATTTGAAGCCTCATCTGTGTATTGAAGGCTTGTTTTGATCCTTTTGAAGACTCCACATTCAGTCCAGAAGAAATGACGTCTCGACTCCCCACGATTCCAGGTCTTTGGAAATGTTTTGTTGTAAATAGGGATGTAATCTATGGAACGACTATCTCATCAGCGTTCATTCTGAATCGAGTCATGTTGTAGCCCATGAGGCAAATGAATGTAACAGAGTTATGTAAATGATGTTTATTATAAATAAAACAAAAGTTCCTTATGTTTTCAAATGTGTTTGTTCAATTCCTCTGCATACTCTACTTGATGTTTTGTTTCGGATAACCTTATGACTATGCCTTGTGCGATCGCAACTTAGGTTCGCACGGCATCACGCCCGGGGAACGACTATCGATTCTACGAAATCGGGGCACGACAGGTAGTGGGAGGTGAGGTGGTGTATATATATATATATATATATATATATATATATATATATATATATATGGAAAAAACTTACGGGACAAAGTTACGGGATAATTTTAAAAAACAAATTCTTTACTAAGAGAAAAGAAAAAAACATACTTGTCGCTCTCTTTCTTAACAAAAATCTAAATATTTCCTAAAAAATAAATATAACAAATAAAGTATCTTTCAAAAAAAATCTATTTAAATATAAATAATTAATATTTGCATCTAAATCTTTCCGTAAAATAAATATGATGTATAATCTATCTTTCAAAGAAAATCTAATAAACAATATATCTTTAAAAAAAATCAATATTTAAAAATATCAATTTTAATGTTAATATTAATGATAATGATAATATTAATTTTAATGTTAATATTAATTTTAATGTTAATGTTAATGTTAATTTTAATATTAATGTTAATATTAATATTAATGTTTATTTTTATATTAATATTAATATTAATGTTAATATTAGTATTAATATTAATATTAATTTGATGTTAAGTTTAACATTAATTTTAGTATTATCATTTTTAATATTAATGTTAAAACTAAAATTAACATTAACACTAAAATTAACATTTAAATTAACAATAAATATTAAAATTAACATTAACATTAACATTAAAAAATTAATATCAATATTAGTATTAATATTAAAATTTAAACTAATATTTTAAAATTGATTTGTTTTAAAACATAGAATATTTTTTCAAACAAATCTTTCTATTTTTTAGAAATAAAAAATAAATTTATCTATCTTTGTTAAAAAAATAATCTCTATTTTAAAAATTGAATAGATTGATAGATTTCATTTATTTAAGATAAAGATAGATTTGTTTAAAAAAAATAAAGATATTAATTTTTTAAAGAATAGAAATTTGAAAAAAATGTGTATGTTTAGAGCTTTCCTAACTTTGTCCACTAACTTAATCCGGTACAGGAATATAGTTGGGACCAAATAATGCAAAGTAGAAATGTTATTTGCTGATATAGTTATCAAGTAGCCATATAAACGTACAATATGGAAAGCTGTACAAGTCATATCATGACAAAGGACTGAGTTAGGTAACTAAAAAGTAGATTTGGATCTGGAAATCCAAAATTGGATTGTGATCCAAATCCAGAATTTCCAAATCCCAATCCTTGTTTGGTTATTGGATTTGGTTATAATCCAAATCCATTGTTTGGATAGGAAAACATTTTTGGAAAGATTTAAACTTTCTCTAAATTCATTGTTGGATACTGGATAGGATTACCACATTTAAAAGTGGTAATCTTACCATTACTTAGAATACAAAAAATCCGACTCCAACAAAAAAAAACTGCTATCGACCTACCATAGCCAAGTTTTTTTTGCCATAGCCAAGATTCAACATACATGCTACCAGCCTGCAAATTACACATAAAAATAATAATGATTACAAATTGTAAAAGCATCCTTCCGATTTTACCATAGCCAAGATTTAACATACATGGTACTAGCTTAACATTACTAAGATTTTACCATACATACTGCCCAAAATCTGGCCCAATATAACATACATTCAGATTCAGATTTTGGAATTTCATATCCTACAGTTCAGAATTCTTACACTTCAGATTTGAACCAATAGGAAATTACATCATTTGTATAACATACCATATTGCTTCTTCACCAATATACCATATTGATTCTCAACAATTATCCTTCACAAATGTATACTACCCACAACACAAATAGTGAAACCAATTATCCTTCACAAATAATTTTTCTGCAGACTTTACAATCCAACCAAGAATCCAAAAGTAACTTGATACTAGAAAACTGCTGAAACAAACTACAAAAACAAATTGAAGAATGTGATTGCCAATAGATAAGTAAAAAAATTAATACATAAAAAATAAAGCAACCGATTGAACAGAAGAAAAATATAAACCCATCAAATAATAGATACATATTTGCAATGATGGTAAACATAGTTAAAAGAATTTCAAGAACCAAAACAAAAAGATCCATTACCATACCACGCAAGAAGAAGAGAATGTAGGCATCACAAACCATTTTTTTTTGACAAGGGAGCCTTCATGAATCTCAGAAATAAAAAAGATACAAGTAATACAATTGTGAGGTGACATACAATTCAAGTGATACAATGATTATGAACGATGACCATTGAGATATAAATTATGAGAATGATCATTCACATAATGTAGATAGTTGAGTTTTGCATCTCAATTGTCAGAATCATCGTTGAAGACTCAATCTACATAAGAGTATAAGGGGTACCTCTTATAGGCCAACATTCAGAAAGACTAGTGTAGTTCTTGAGGCATACGCAAATCACATAAATTAGGATTTATTGACAAAATAAAATAAATAGATAGAAGTGAGCTCAATTTGGGAATTTTAAGTCAATTTCAATTGATGGCTGCAGCTAAGATTCATGAGAATCATTAGGCATGTTATCAACAGTTAAATAAGACAATAGATAGAAATGTTTATAGTAGAAGATGGACCAATAGAAACATGTATCTTAATTTTTAAGAAGGATACAAAGACGAGGGCCCAAAGGGATTCATGCAACTGGCAAAGTTCTTAAAAAGAGCTTTGCTTTGCACGCAAAGCAGGAAAAAGAAAAGACTGGGCAAGGCACACCACTTATTTGCAATTTATTTGGATCCCCTGATGAAACTGTGTTCCCAAAGAATAAACCGGGCAAGGCATCTCACTAATTCATCAAAAAAAAACAATACCTCACTGTGTTCCCAAAAAATTGTGTAGCAAGCAGACAATTTTGGATAAACTGCAGTATCATTGTGAGCAGAAAATCTGAACAAAATAGCAGATAACAGCAGCAAATAACAATAATAGTAGTAAGTTGAGCAACATAAGATGGATAAACTGCAGTATCACTGTGAAAAAACAAAACATTTTGGCTCGGAGTGATGAATAATACTATCATGGACAGTGTAGTTAGTTGCCACTTTAACCATCAAAACGAGACGAGGTTGCACGATGTAAAGAAGTAAATAGCATAGCATTCAAATACGAGTAGTGACTATAATCAATGGATGAAGCAACCAGCCTTAAAGAATCAATGATCCTGGCTTCTTGCAAAGCTACTTGGCAAAGCTACCACGCAAGGCTACGTACGATGACCCTGCAAGGCTACATGTGTGGTGATCCTGCGAGAGTACCCGCACGGCGACCTACATGGCCTCCATGAGGCTACCTGCGGCGATCCTGGCTAGGCGATCTGCGAGGCCACACGCTTGGCTACTTGTGGTGACCTTAGCTAGACGTCCCTGCGAGGCTACCTGTAGCACTATCGAGGCTAGGAGTGAGCATTATTCGGTTTTGGATCGAAAATTGTGTCACAACCCGCACCCACTGTGAGGGTACGAGTAAGTAACAGCGCCCAGCCTACGCCACAGTGTCGCCGATAGAACGCTGTTCTAGGTCATGAACTATAACTAACACAATATGAAATACTCTCTAAGGAGGCCAAATCACAGAAGGTACAACTCAATCACAATCTAGAGGTAGAATATAGCACGATGGAATAGATAAGAAAATTCTCAACTGAGGTACAATAGAAGTGAAATAAATCAAAGTTAACAAATACCAATCTCAATATCTCCATAAATATACAACTCTGAAATCAAAGACAACAACTAACATGAAAAGAAAGAACAGTCTAGACTATCTACACTATAAATGGGTATCATCCTCAGCAGCTGCCTGAACCTCCCCAGGGGCCAGGTCGCGAGAGTCATCTAGGCAAGCTCCATAGTAAGGGGTGCATGGTTCCTCATCATCCTCTGTAAAATTTTCAACAAGTCCAGTCAGGACAGGAGCGAGCACAGTACATCTCACGTAGATCATAACAGGTTAGAAAATATAAACATGCAAGAGAGTACGATACATGAAACTGAAAGAATGTACATGTTGTAAAAGAGAAAACTGTAATGGAAATATCTGCTATAAGTAGAGAACTATCAGTGACTAGTGATGTAGAGTACAAAATCGACATGTGAACGGCAAGAATTGCATATGAATATACTAAAGAGGCGCACATGGTTATACTACTTTGGAATTGTTCACATGACTATTTATACTCTGCCATATCCCAATCAATACACAAGGATCCAGACAAGTTATGTTACGTACATGATTTTCACATGAAAGCCCATAGATGGGTGTACATGAAGTAAACATGAGGGCTCAGAATTGAGTGCACATGAATTCCATATAAAGGCACATGAAGGGGTACACATGAAGTATAGGTTATATATGAGATACATGAGAAACATGACCAAACATGAGAGCACATGAGAGTACACGAGCATGCATGAACGAGCATGAAGCATATGAGAAATATGAATAACATGAGAGCGAGGAATACATGATGTACATGAAACACATGACATAAAGTATCCGATGCTCCCGAGGGGGATAACATCTCAATGTAAGGATCAATATAGTGCCAATTCGTGATAATATCGTGACAACATCAAATAAGGTAATCTAGAGCAGGAATATAATCCTAAGCAAGTTATGAAATGATCAGAGAATGTACTCGCCTAGTATCTAAATATCTGTGAGAATATACTGCCCGAGTTGAGGTATCTTACTCATATTTAGAACAACAGAAGTCAAGATATATACAGGAGATGATAAATGAAATGTACAAGCATCTGCATGCTGTCTAGGTCAAACTAGATTGTAGTCAACACTTGGTCAACTCTAGTCAACCACACTAGTCAAACTAGGTCAACTAGGTCAAGTCCTAGCCCAAACAAGTCTAACAAGTCTCACTAGGCCTAACCAAGCCTATATATGCAATTAAGGCTAGACACAAGCAAGGCAAGCAATGTGAACCACACCAAGGCATATATATTCATACTATATTGTATTGCTTACATTCATGCATCCATACCATACATCTATACGTTCATTCATACATGCCTACATAATCACAAGGCTAACACAAGCTATCAACACAAAAATACATATATACATATATGCACACAATGTATATAAACTATTCATATAGGCTATATCATAGGAATCTACATAGGCTATGTGCCATATATAGTTTATATCACACATATTTCACACATTATATATATCTATCTATAAACTAAATTAATATAAGCAACTTACACATATATATCACATTACTATTATCAAGAATATAGATAGTGTATATATATATATATATATATATATATATATATATATATATATATATATATATATATACACATGTAGAGAGATATGGGGATACATGTGCATGTGTGTGTGTCAATATTGTGTGAGTGTGTGTGTACATGTGTATAGCTACATGAGAAAACAATGACTATTGGTTCTCAGATTTTTAGGAAAATAGTGTTCAGTTACCAGTTTTCCTATGTGTATGTATACAACCTAAGGCTAGGGTGTATCTCAGCTTAGCCATGTGTGAGTGAGTGATGTATGTTAATGTGTCTCAGGTTACATGTGTGTGTGTGAGTGAACATTTGTGTTAGTAAAAGTGGGTAGCAGTAGTGTGTGTGTGTGTGTTTCAAATATGTGTGGGTACAAGCTAACAGTGTTGTCAATAGGGATATTAGAAAAACATTCCTCAGCTCATGTGTGTAATAATTCAGTTAAAACAGTACAAGTTCTCAGATTGGTGAATGTGTAGGGATATTTGAAAAACAGTGTGAATATTCAATGTGTCATAGATTTTAGGAGAGAAATGTGAGTGTCAATATAAAAATTAGTTTACATGTGTGTGAGTGTCAGTAGATAGTAGTGGTGTCCATTCTCGATTCATTTGGGTACATGTGTATGAGTGAAGTGTGAGGGGATTTCAGGATATGTCCAAGTGCAGGGCTTCAATGCTCACTCATTGGTTTTCTGTGTGTGTATATGCATGTCAGTGGTTCTCAGTTTTCATGTATAGGCAATCTCAGTTAACTATGTCAATCACAATCAAAGTATCAACCAATCAAAAACCAATTTCTTGGTTTTGTAGGGTGTAGATGTGTGTGTGTCTACAGATTTTTGTGTGTGTCGAGTGTAATCTACATGTTCTCAGTTCTTGTGTGTGTATATAACAGTGTTCTCAGATTTTAAAATAATGTACAAAAGTGTGTGTGGATACATAGGAAAACAGTGCAACCCAAACAAGTCTGAATTCTCAGGTTTAAGTCCCAAAATAATTTCAAAAATCCAATTCTTATGCAAACATGAAACCTTATATGTAGTTAAACCTCAGTCTACACATTAATGCACAAAAACAATATTGAATCCCAGGTTCCAGTGCACTCCAGGAAGCTAAGTGCACACTATCAGTTCGAAATTCCAGGGAACAGTATATACAAATACAGTTTATCAATCCAAATGAGAATTCGAAAACTCAAATCTCTAGCTAACATACACCCTAACATGGTAGGTTAATCCCAGATATATATAGGTGATCCAAACAGCATAATTTAATCAGTTAGACATACATTCGAAATCTCAGAAAATCGATAATCAGTTTTGTATCAGAATATTTAGGGAAAACCAAAATTTCAAACTAAAACCCAAAATTGAAGTGTGTCAGGAGTGTACAGTGGTGTCAGGCATGTGTGTGTACATGTGGAGGGTGTCCACGTGTCCAAGAACTGGACACAAAGTGTCCAACTCAAATCGAACAAAGCATCATAATCAGTGAAGGGCTGTCTCGTGCTTGCGTGTCGAGTCAATTTGGGCTCGACACAGAGATCGAGAGGCCACATGCTCGTGTATAGGGTTAGGGGGAACATAGGGCTAGAGGGTCGACACCCTGACTCGTGTCCAAGTCGCGTCGTGTCTCGACACGAGACGCATATCAGTAGGGAGTTTTCGCACGCAACAGTGTGGTGTGGAACCAGTGCACGTGCGAAAACTCCCTCGATACGACACGATGAGACACGAAACTCAAGGGGGGTATTGTCAGAGGTTACCCCTACCTCTGTGCCAAGTGGCACGTGTCCACATCTTGTGTCGTGTCCGAAATCACAATTGGGTAGCAGGGCAACCGTGCGCTGTTTCGTGCAGCGTGTCCACGGCCATTTCCGACACAGAAATGACACAAAAATGTGCTCAGTCTTCACAAAATCTAATGTACACATATAGATCTATAATTCCATGTAATTAGTTTTAGAAAAATCGAAAATAAAATCCTAAGTGGCATTCTATCAAATACCTACACATACACTATTACACGTGTCCGACACGGACACCAAACGGACACAATTTCTACCCAAATTCTAGGGACAACTAGGGGACACCTAGATCTAGCCTAATATGCAAAGAAATCAGAACATTAGCATAATTTGAGGAGTTTTACCTATAGGTGCAAATAGCAAGAAAAAGCTTCAAATGGGGGGTGTTCTCCTTGATAGCCAAATGCTCCAAATTGATCCCAAACTGAAATAGCTCTCCACCAACAATCCATAAACATCATTTAGAACCCAATAAAGAAGAGTAGGATGAAAAAGGAGGATAAATGAATAAAATAGAAATTTTGAAGAAGGGAACAAACCTTAGTTTTTGTCAAATGGAGAAATGATATAAAAGAGGCAAGAACAATAGGAAGAGAGATTTTATAGGGTAGGGAATCCCTAGGTGGCTGGTCATAAAGGATAAAATAGGGTTAGGGTTACACTAGTGGGCTATGGGCCAAGTTGCACTAGTCATGAAATCAATTCACAAGTCTCAAGCCTATGAACCTATTCATTAATCCTCCTATTCAAATCTTGATTTCTAAATGACTAACTTAGGTTGACTTAAGTTAGACTAGGGTCCCACCATGCTAATCAAGTCACCATAGCTAGGGTCAATATCTAGGTTAGTCTCTTAAGTCACAACTAGTAAAAGTCAAATTCAACAACTATCAATCCAATAATTAATCAAATAATTTTAATAAGTCAAAATGACCAAATTATTCCTAGGCTAAAAATGATAAATAAAAATCCCATTCACATGGTTAGGCTCTAGGGCAGACAGTCTCTAGGGTTTCACTAGCTGTACATCAAAATCACAAGTCATAATTTTTAAATAGTTTTAAAATGATTAAAAATTACCAAAAATTATATTACGATTTAAATATCATAATTAAATAATTAAAATCATAAAATTTCAAAATTACCCTTATTTAGAAAACTGGGTGTTACAAGTCTACCCTCCTTAGAAAAATTTTGTCTTCAAAATTTAAGATGGTAGTACTCCTTCTAGGTCAAACACCCCCACAATCATAGTCTCAAATCACACAGTTCGACATTCATATGCGTCTGTCCAAAATCATGATACTCAGAACCTTTGTCATGCTAGTGAGCAAGGCTACGATAATCATAGAGTCCTTGACTAAGGCACATACCTCTAGAATCATGGTATTTAAAATTTTTGTATTGTCGTATGCTTGGCAGCGAAAACCTTAAATTCCCACCCCCGAGAAATACGTACAAAATCTGACTATATGTCCTCAATATGTCAGCTGACAGGACTATCAAAGATTCTAGATCCCATAACTGAGGTGACCTAGCCCATATGATTTATCTCAGAAGAAAATTAAACATAACACAAGGATAACAGGACAAAATTGATCAATCAACAAGGAACAGAGGAAATCGAATTTCAAGACAGTTATAAGAGGCTATGGCAGAAATGGAATCGAGAAGAACGGAACCTACAACAAGATCTCCAATGGCCAGTGCATCCTCGACTGTCCTGGCGAAAGCTCGTCCCTGCTGGCCTCCCCTGGCCTGCTGCTGATGCTGCATGTACCTCTGCTGCTGAGTTGGTAAGGGTAATCCCTTCTGATGGCCCACCGGAGCCCTAGCTTCTACTTCCTGAACTGTCTGTCCAAATAACTCAGGACACTCTCTCAGCCGATGATCGGATCCTCCGGAAAGTAAACATCTGCCTAGCCTCTTCCGGCATTCGCCCCAATCGTGCCCTGGTCTCTTACAGAAGGGACAAATAATAACAAGCTGCTGTCCAGGGGCCTGTTGCTGCCTCTGTTGCTGTTGCACCTGCTGAAAGGGTAAATGGTCCTGAAACTGTTGTTGCTGAAAGTAGACCCTCGGCTGCTGATACTGCTGCTGAATCTGTAAGAGGGGCATCTGCTGCGAATACTGCTGCTGAATCTGTAAGCGGGGCATCTGCTGCGGATACTGCTGCTGAATCTGTAAGCAGGGCCTCTTGGCTGGGCCCGTACTACCACTATCTCCTTGAGTATCTCGCGTCCTCTTCTCCTTTAGCCCAAAATCGTCCTCCGCTGCCATGGCTCCTACCAGAATCTTCTCGAAAGTGACATCGCAGCTGCTCTTGGTATACGACCTGATCTCCCTGATCAAGCCCCTACGGAACCTCCTCGCCGTCCCGGCCTCAGTGAGATCCTCAACGAATCTACCCAAATGGCAGAACTCCCCAGGGTACTCCTTAACGGTCTGGTTCCCCTGAACCAAACTCTCGAACTGTGCCTCCAAGGCACCGAGTGCTGTATCGGGAAAAAATTTCTCCTTGAACAGTTTCTTGAAGGTTGCCCAAGTCTGACCGGCTGTACCAACCCTCGGGTCCGTCTGGTACCAAGTATGGGCCAAGTCCTGCATCTGACTGGCTGCTGTCTCTATCTGTAATCCAGCTGGTACCTGTGCTAATTGAAATATCTTCTCAATATGCTCTATCTAATCGTCAGCGTATATGATGCCCTATGTACCCTTGAAGTCCTAGGGTCCCATCTTCTTAAAGGATTGGATGTCTGGAGTCCTCGGCTGATACGGCTGCATCTGACTTCCCAATGGCTGGGCAGCCACCAGCTCTACTGTCGTCCTGACCAACTGGTGGGTATCGTATATGCTCTGTCAGAATTCAGCAGACTGGCTCTACTGCATCTGCTGCTGAGCCTCCAGGAATCGCTGGAAAAGGATAAACATCTGAGCCGCATCCACTGTCCCTGAAGGTAACTGCTACTGATACATATCCAGAATGACGGGGGAAGACCTCCAGACAGGTGGAGGTGCACTCCCAAAAGCTGCAGAAGCTCCTATATGAGCAGAAACAGGAGGAGTTGTGGTCCCAACGTCCATAATCGGGCGAAGGGTGGTAGACCTCTCACCAGCGCTACTGGGACAGAGCGATGCGATCGTGTCTCATTCACCATCCTGGAGACAGATCAAACAAGGAATCAATACTGAGATAGAAATGATAATTCAAGGGAGGACAGTTATTTCAAGGAAGCAATCTTCGACAAGAATTTAGGTGGCAGGAATTCAGTTAAGAGTTTTTCCTAATGTGAATGAGTACCTCAAGAATAATCCTAATCCTACTGCAGGCTGTAGTGATACTCTAGTTCGAATACCACTACACAAACTCAACCTGCATAGGCCACCACTAAAAACGTGTCACGACCCGCACCCACTGTGAGGGTACGAGTACGTAACAGCGCCCAGCCTACGTCGCAGTGTCGACGGTAGAACGCTATTCTAGGTCATGAACTATAACTAACACAATATGAAATACTCTCCAAGGAGACCAAATCACAGAAGGTACAACTCAATCACAATCTAGAGGTAGAATATAGCACGATGGAATAGATAAGGAAATCCACAACTGAGGTACAACAGAAGTGAAATAAATCAAAGTTAACAAATACCAGTCTCAATATCTTCATAAATATACAACTCTGAAATCAAAGACAACAACTAACATGAAAAGAATGAACAATCTAGACTATCTACACTATGCATGGATATCATCCTCAGCAGCTGCCTGAACCTCCCCAGGGGTCCAGGTTGTGAGTGTCATCTAGGCAAGCTCCATAGTAAGGGGTGCAAGGTTCCTCATCATCCTTTGTAAAATTTTCAACAGGTCTAGTCAGGACGGGAGCGAGCACAATACATCTCACGCAGATCATAACAGGTTAGAAAATATAAACATGCAAGAGAGTACGATACATGAAACTGAAAGAATGTACATGATATAAAAGAGAGAACTGTAATGGAAATATCTACTATAAGTAGAGAACTATCAGTGACTAGTGATGTAGAGTACAAAGTCGACATATGAACGGCTGGAATTGCACATGAATATACTAAAGAGGCACACATGGTTATACTACTTTGGAATTGTTCACATGACTATTTATACTCTTCCACACCCCAATCAAAACACAAGGATCCAGACAAGTTATATTACGTACATGATTTTCACATGAAAGTCCATAGATGGGTGTACATGAAGTAAACATGAGGGCTCAGAACTGAGTGTACATAAATTCCACATGAAGGCCCATGAAAGGGTACACATGAAGTATAGGTTATACATGAGATACATGACCGAACATAAGAGCACATGAGAGTACACGAGCGTGCATGAACAAGCATGAAGCACATGAGTAACATGAATAACATGAGAGCGAGGAATAAATGATGTACATGAAACACATGACATGAAGTATCCGATGCTCCCAAGGGGGATAACATCTCAATGTAAGGATCCATATAGTACCAATCCGTGATAATATTGTGATAGAATCAAATAAGGTAATCTAGAGCAGGAATATAATCCTAAGCAAGTTATGAAATGACCAGAGAATGTACTCGCCTGGTATCTGAATATCTGTAAGAATATACTGTCCGAGATGAGGTATCTGACTCCTATTTAGAGCAACACAAGTCAAGATGTATACAGGGGATGATAAATGAAATATACAATGCATCTGCATGCTGTCTAGGTCAAACTAGACTATAGTCAACACTTGGTCAACTCTAGTCAACCACACTAGTCAAACTAGATCAACTAGGTCAAATCCTAGCCCAAACAAGTCTAAGAAGTCGTACTAGGCGTAACCAAGCCTATACTATGCAATTAAGGCTAGACACAAGCAAGGCAAGCAATGTGAACCACACCAAGGCATATATATTCATACTATATTGTATTGCTTACATTCATGCATCCATACTATACATCTATACATTCATTCATACATGCCTACATAATCACAAGGTTAACACAAGCTATCAACACAAAAATACAAAAATACATATATGCAGACAATGTATATAAAGTATTCATATAGGCTATATCATAGGAATCTACATAGGCTATGTGCCATATATAGTTTATATCACACATATTTCACACATTATATATATCTATCTATATACTAAATTAATATAAGAAACTTACATATATATCACATTAATATTATCAAGAATATAGATAGTGTATATTATATATATATATATATATATATATATATATATATATATATATATATATATATATATATATATATATATAGGGGATACATGTGCATGTGTGTGTGTGTCAATATTGTGTGAGTGTGTGTGTACATGTGTATAGCTACGTGAGAAAATAGTGACTATTGGTTCTCAGAATTTTAGGAAAACAGTGTTCAGTTACCAGTTTTCCTGTGTGTGTATACAACCTAAGGCTAGGGTGTATCTCAGCTTAGCCATGTGTGAGTGAGTGATGTATGTTAATGTGTCTCAGGTTACATGTGTGTGTGAGTGAATATTTGTGTTAGTGACAGTGGGTAGCAGTAGTGTGTGTGTGTGTGCGTTTCAAATATGTGTGGGTACAAGCTAACAGTGTGTGTCAATAGAGATATTAGGAAAACAGTCCTCAGCTCATGTGTGTAATAATTCAGTTAAACAGTGCAAGTTCTCAGATTGGTGAATGTGTAGGGATATTAGGAAAACAGTGTGAATATTCAATGTGTCTCAGATTTTAGGAGAGAAATGTGAGTGTCAATATAAAAATCAGTTTACATGTGTGTGAGTGTCAGTAGATAGCAGTGGTGTCCATTCTCAGTTCATTTGGGTACATATGTAGGAGTGAAGTGTGAGAGGATTTCAGGATATGTCCAAGTGCAGGGATTCAATGCTTAGTCATTGGTTTCCTGTGTGTGTATATGCATGTCAGTGGTTCTCAGTTTTCATGTATAGACAATCTCAGTTAACTATGTCAATCACAATCAAAGTATAAACCAATCAAAAACCAATTTCTCAGTTTGTTAGGGTGTAGATGTGTGTGTGTGTGTGTGTCTACAGATTTCTGTGTGTGTGTCGAGTGTAATCTACATGTTCTCAGTTCTTGTGTGTGTATATAACAGTGTTCTCAGATTTCAAAATAATGTGCAAAAGTGTGTGTATAGATAGGAAAACAGTGCAACCCAAACAAGTCTGAATTCTCAGGTTTGAGTCCCAAAACAATTTCAAAAATCCAATTATTATGCAAACATGAAACCCTATATGTAGTTAAACCTCAGTCTACACATTAATGCACAAAAACAGTGTTGAATCCCAGGTTTCAGTGTACTCCAGGAAGCTAAGTGCACACTATCAGTTCGAAATTCCAGGGAACAGTATATAGGAATACAGTTTATCAATCCAAATGAGAATTCGAAAACTCAAATCTCTAGCTAACATACACCCTAACATGGTTGGTTAATCCCATATATATATATAGGTGATCCAAACAGCATGATTTAATCAGTTAAGCATACATTCGAAATCTCAGAAAATCGATAATCAGTTTTGTATCAGAACATTTAGGAAAAACCAAAATTTCAAACTAAAACCCAAAATTGAAGTGTGTCAGGAGTGTACAGTGGTGTCAGGCATGTGTGTGTACATGTGGAGGGTGTCCACGTGTCCGAGAACTGGACACAAAGTGTCCAACTCAAATCGAACACAGCATCAGAATCAGTGAAGGGCAGTTTCGTGCTTGCGTGTCGAGTCAATTTGGGCTCGACACAGAGATCGAGAGGCCACGTGCTCGTGTCTAGGGTTAGGGGGAACATAGGGCTAGAGGGTCGATGCCCTGATTCGTGTCCAAGTCGCATCGTGTCTCGACATGAGACGCGTATCAGTAGGGAGTTTTCGCGCACAACAGTGTGGTGCGGAACTAGTGCACGTGCGAGAACTCCCTCGATACGACACGATGAGACACGAAACTCAAGGGGGGTGTTGTCAGAGGTTTTCCTACCTCTGTGCCAAGTGGCACGTGTCCACATCTCGTGTCGTGTCCAAAATCACAATCGGGTAGCAGGGCAACCGTGTGCTGTGTCGTACAACGTGTCCACGACCGTTTCTGACACGAAAACGACACGAAAATGTGCTCAGTCTTCACGAAATCTAATGTACACATATAGATCTATAATTCCATGTAATTAGTTTTACAAAAATCAAAAATAAAATCCTAAGTGGTATTCTATCAAACACTTACACATACACTATGACACGTGTCCGATACGGACACCAAACGGACACGATTTCTATCCAAATTCTAGGGACAGCTAGGGGACACCTAGATCTAGCCTAATATGCAAAGAAATCAAAACATTAGCACAATTTGAGGAGTTTTACCTATAGGTGCAAATAGCAAGAAAAAGCTTCAAATGGGGGGTGTTCTCCTTGATAGCCAAATGCTCCAAATTGATCCCAAACTGAAATAGCTCTCCACCAACAGTCCATAAACATCATTTAGAACCCAATACAGAAGACTAGGATGAAAAAGGAGGATAAATGAATAAAATAGGAATTTTGAAGAAGGGAACAAACCTTGGTTTTTGCCAAATGGAGAAATGATACAAAAGAGGCAAGAACAATAGGAAGAGAGATTTTATAGGGTTAGGAATCCCTAGGTGGCTGGTCATAAAGGATAAAATTAGGGTTAGGGTTACACTAGTGGGCTATGGGCCAAGTTGTACTAGTCATGAAATCAATTCACAAGTCTCAAGCCTATGAACCTATTCATTAATCCTCCTATTCAAATATTGATTTCTAAATGACTAACTTAGGTTGACTTAAATTAGACTAGGGTCTCACCATGCTAATCAAGTCACCATAGCTAGGGTCAACATCTAGGTTAGTCTCTTAAGTCACAAATAGTAAAAGTCAAATTCAACAACTATCAATCCAATAATTAATCAAATAATTCTATAAGTCAAAATGACCAAATTACCCCTAGGCTAAAAATGATAAATAAAAATCACATTCACATGGTTAGGCTCTAAGGTAGACAGT
Source organism: Iris pallida (assembly GCA_029216955.1). Classification (NCBI taxonomy): domain Eukaryota; kingdom Viridiplantae; phylum Streptophyta; class Magnoliopsida; order Asparagales; family Iridaceae; genus Iris; species Iris pallida. Next base: position 5,444,374 of record JANAVB010038218.1, read on the forward strand.
CTCTAGGGTTTCACTAGCTGCACATCAAAATCACAAGTCATGATTTTTAAATAGTTTTAAAATGATTAAAAATCACCAAAAATCATATTACGATTTAAATATCATAATTAAATAATTAAAATTACAAAATTTCAAAATTATCCTCATTTAGAAAACTGGGTGTTACAAATTAAACCAAACGGAATAAGAGATTTAATTCAGTTTTTTAAAAAAATTCGGTTCGGTTTAGGTTTTGAAAATACTAAAAAAAATTATTCGATTTCGGTTTCGATTTTGAGTTTCGGTCCAAAACAGAAAACCTAATAAGAAAATTTAGCTTATATATATAGGTATATACTAAAAAAATACTAAAAATACTATAGGCATATACTAAATAAATTTAGGTATATTTAGTTACTATATATATTTAAAAAAGTGCAAATAAACCGAAAATCGAATAAACCGAAAATCGAATTGATTTAATTCGGATCGGTTTGATTCAGTTATGGGCTAATTCGGTTCGGTTTCGGTTTTGCTTATTCGATTTTTGGCCAAATTTGGTTTTCGGTTATTCGGTTCGGTTTGAACCGAACTAACCGAATGCTTACCCCTAATTGAAGAACCAAGTATGCATCCAATAGGATTGTGCGACATCAAAGCACTATTTTGTGTCCTTCGTCCGAGTCTGAACTACGACCCTTCGGTTTATATACTATGAGAAAATAATCCGTAAAATTGGTGATGAAAATAAATATTATATGGGGAATTTCATCCTTGTCTTGTAAAACCTTCCACCATGCTTACCATTTGGTCTAAAATATCACATGTGTACAATTTAATAAACGATTAATCAAATATTAAAATATACATGTATAGAATTTGTTCTCAAGTAAAGTAGTGGGACCATGTCATTAATCCACCACCATTGAACCTTTTTGCCCAAGGTAACACATTAAGGCATCTTACCCCGCCCAACAATTATAAAGTTGTATTCATGTATGAGAGTAGATCTAATGTCTCCAGGTGTTGTTTATCAAACATGTTTTCTTTTCTATAAAAAATATGAATTTTACTGGTTATTTCACAACAATCAATGGACCACATTGAAGAAATATGTTTGGTACACAACATATCTTCTCTCCAGTGTGCTAATCGTGACAAACATAAATAAAGGCCAATCATAAACAAAGGACATAGCAAGGGTACTTATTTTTTGTTAAGAGGCATCACAAAGTTGTCAAAAATATATTTAATTTTTATATCCAAAATACTCTTTGAAAAATGTTTGTGACACTACAAATTGTGTATCTAAAATATTTTTTAGCTCCTTCTTCCCTCCTCTTTCCAAATCCCAAAATTTTAATTCATAATTTTTTTGCATAGTTTCATAGTTGATATCCCGAACTATTTCTCAAGTTTTGAAGTCCATAATGGGGTTCTAAAGCTTCAAAATTGAAACAATACCGTTTGAGACAATGAAGGACTGTCAAAATTTAGGCAGTTCTAATAATAATTAAAACTGTCAAAATTTTGAAAGTCCTAATGACAGTCCTACTGACTGCCAAAATTTTGACAGTTTTGAATATATGGAAGAACGGTCAAAGTTTTGACAATTCTAAAAAAAAGTTCTTTTTCAAAACTGTTGAAATTTTGATAGTCATAATTTTAGCAGTAATAATTGTAAGTCTACTAGACAAGGAGGTGCATACTACATACAAGTCTCACTAGGGTTACTCAATATCTATTATCTCAGTCATTCAAATAAGAAATAGTAATTACTCAATATCTATTCTCTCAATCATTCAAACAAGAAACAGTAATATAGAACATATAAAATAAAGCAATAAGGCATCCCAAACGCTCAGTTAAAATGTTATGGAGATCTGGCTTTATAAAACATAGCCAGATGATATAACAAGGTATCCACAATCATTATTAGCTGCAGTCTGATTTAGTTACAATTATGTAAGAGCAAGTGTAAGACAGTCCGACTAACAGGTCGGTGCCAAGCGGCAAAAGTAAAGTAAGCAGTAAAACGAGCAGGGAAGCAATGAACCCACTCGTGTCCTCTAGCAGCCAGCTTCTAGTATTGACCATCTTGGGAGTAGACGTAAGCTGGATCCTCAAGAACTGGCTCTAAATCTGGCCATGCAAAACCAGTGAGGTTAGACGCCAAATAGCAAGTTGTTTGTAAAAACAAAAGTTTGATTACAAACTGAGAGAAGTACAAGAGTATAATTTGATTTCTGGAAAAGTACAACTGTAGAAATCTAATCAGAATACGATCACTTTAACCCTTGGACGATACGATGTCCAAGAAGAAAGCCTTTGGAGAATGCTGTAGCCAGTGCTCAGGAGATTATGATCAGTAGTGATGCTTTTGAAGTGATTTGAAACTCTATTTATAGAGTTTAGAAATAATTGTTAAGTAGTTATCCTGATTGGCGCACACTGTATTTGGCGTGCCATTCACCCAGTCGTGCGAACGGTTAACTTAACTGCATATGACACGTAGCATTCTGTGAGAGTGATGTGCTTGGTCGTGGGCAGTGTCGTGTGTACGTTCTTAGAGATTAGTATCATGTGTGCCATGTCATCTATCTGCTTCTGGATGATTTGATCAAATGGTGCCAACTGTTGAATGGCGCCAGGCACTATTTGCTGTTTAATGCACCCTACTTAGTATAATGATATTTGATTATCATGCGCCAACTGTAAATGGCACGAGGCAGATGTCAGTTATTATGACAAATCTGACAAAATCTTCTCGAGCGTCGTGCGTTTAGAATTTGAACAAATTTTCCTCGACTGACGTGCTGTCAGTAATTATGACAATTGTTTCAGCTTATCGAGAAAGCTTGCCAGGTGTCGGCCAGTGCCACCTACGTCCAGCGCCAACTGACGTCGTGCGCCATCTGATAGCCAACGTTATTTGATGATTTGTGCCATGGTGCCATTTGTGAGTAGCGCATGATGATGATTATACTTTTTAGGCTTCTACAAGACCTCCTTCAAAGTTTTCAAATTTGAAAAGATTCAAAATTTGAAATACTTTAAATAAGAAACTGTTTCTGTGTGATTGGCGCATGACAGCATTATAACTGATTCCGAGTTTTGGGCACGGATCGCGTGACTGTTACGAATAGCTTTAGGCTATAAATAGCCGATAGGAGAGGGGGGAGAGAGGGTTCTTTATTTTAGAAATTTTCTTCTCCAAACTCTTTTCGTCAAAGTTCACAAAACTTGCCTTATTGTCGGCCATGGCACTGAAGAGATCCACCATCGCGAAGGGCAAAGGTGCCGCCTGAACTCCGTCATGAGCGATGCCTCAGAAGGCCCCACAACACGCATCGCCATTGGTGAAAACCGAGGAGGCTCACTCCAATCTTGAAGGTAAATGAACAACCGTGAAAGATGAACATCAGAGTTTGTGCCGTCCACATGTAGCGCAATTAAGGCTAACGTGGACTACCTCTTTCAGAGTGCTAGTCGGCACTTGCGCCATTCTCCAAACGCGCTGCCTCAATATATCATGCGCCATGTGCCGTGAGGCACGTATTATTATGCTGCACAAATTGCATCATTCAAGATGCATGCGTATTTATCAACTGCCAAATGTTATGCGCAAACCAAGAACTGACTTTGTGCGCCATTCAAAGACTAGCACTCTGTCATTGTGAGAGTTTATAAAGTCACTTGATCTTTTATAAGAGTAAATTTTCATGAGTCTAACTTTTATTTTCTTTTGTCTTTCTGCAGCGTCTATGGTAACGCCAAAAGCTGAGGTCACTGTCAAAGAGGAAGCGACATCTCCTTTCATCAAAGAGGAACCAGTTATTATTAAAGTGGAACTAATTTCTAAAGTCGAATTTTCTGTAAAGGAAGAGACGGCTTCAGAAGGCAGTGGTATCGGGAGCTCCAATCACCCAGCTCCTATGGATGACCTTGACCAGTTATAGCCTTCCTATGCATAATGGTTGAGGGAGTGGTACCTGGCCCAGCATGGCTATCCTCGGGCAAATAAATAAGACATCTTTTTGTCTTTAATATTTTCGGCTTTGATGTAGTTTTTTATATGTTCTAAGATGTAGCTTGCTTTCCTTTCTTTACAAATGTAGTCCTTTACTCCTTTTTATGGAGAAAGAAATAAAAAATCCTTCTGTTTGCTTATTTGCTGTGATGTTATCTTTTTAAAACAACATTTGTTAATGATGGGTCGTTTAATACATACAATAGAATTTCTAGAGGTGATTTGACAAGTCGTTGATGTAGATAGTATAATTCAGAGGTAATGTGGACGTGAACTCATATATCTGTTGATTATCCTTGAGCCAAATGGGACTCAAGGATATGATATCTCTTAAAATAGCTGGATTTCAAAAGATAATATTTGTGATTATGTAGTAGATGTTGTGGATCAATGACGATCAGCTGTGAATCCCCGTAGACGATGCGCATACCGAACGCAAGCTCTAGGCCGATGATAAGGGACTCATATTCTGCTGTGTTGTTCGATGTCGCCGATGTGAGGGAAAATGAATAGGACAGGAGGGTCTGGGGGAAGATGTATCATAAGATTTGGATAGACTCCACTGGAGATTTTGCAGAACAGTAAATAATTCAAAGATTTGAAGTATGTACAATATTTGTCAAAAAATACAGTACACACTTTCAAACATGGTACTTTTTTAGGAATTTTCTGTTGATAGACATCATAGCGATTCGGCCATCCATCCCTGATAGTTGATAAGCTCCGTTAGAGAAAACTTTGCTTATAATGTAGGGACCTTCCCACTTTGGTTCGAACTTGCCCTTACTCATGTGTGTCATAGTCATAGGACGTCTGACGGTAAGGACTAGCTCACCTTTTTGGAATGCTCGTACTTTGACTTTACGGTTGAAGGCTTTTGAGATACGGGCTTGATATAGCTCGATGTATTGTTGATCTAGTAGCCACTTTTCGTCAAGTGCTTCAAGCTTCTGAAGTCGAAGACAATCATTATTTTTTGTTATGAGCTCGTTGGCAATGGAAATCCTTAGAGAAGGGATTTGAATCTCCAATGGCAGGACAACTTTGCATTTATACACCAAAGAAAAAGGTGTACAATCAGTCGAAGTGCGTATGGTAGTACGGTAGGCCCATAGACATTCTTCAAGATTTTTGCTCCAGTTATGTTTATTGGTGGAAACAAACTTCTTGAGAAGCTTGATGATTATTTTGTTGAACGCTTCAGCCAAACAGTTAGCGGTGGGATTGTAGGCGGTAGAAGCAACATTGGTGATCCAATTGTCATTACATAATCAAATAAATTTTTGACCGATGAATTGAGGTCCATTGTCATGGATGATTCGCCAAGGAACGCCGAATCTGTAGATCACATGATGTTTAATGAAGTTAATGAAACTTCTTGTCTTGACTTCGGCTAAGGGTATAGCTTTGGCCTACTTTGAGAAGTAATTGGTTATAGCTAGGATAAACCGATGCCTTCGAGATGAAGGCAGATTAATGGGTCCAATGACATCCGTACCCCAAGCTTCAAAGGGCCATGATGCTGCAGTCGGATGCAGGAATTCTGATGGTTGATGAATGAAATCCGCATGGATTTGGCATGCTCGGCATTTTCTTGAATATTCAATGGCATCTAACACTATAGTTGGCCAATAATATCCCATGCGTCGGATCCGATCTTGTAGCTTAGGACCATACTGGTGTGCACCATAGACACTGTCGTGGGCTTCACGTAGTATCTATTTTTCTTCATCTCTCGCAAGCAGCGTAAGAGCATACCATCAAATGGTAACCTATATAGTGTTTTGGAGGTATGATTGTAGTAGAATCTGAGTGATCACCGACGGATTGTTATGGCTTCTTTGGAATCTTCAGGTAAGATGTCATATACTGTAAAGTCGATAAAAGGATCTCTCCACTCTCCGCTAGTAGTGCAAATCTCGACTGAATTGCCGTATTCAAGGTGTAAAGTATTCTCGATACAGAATAACTCCCTATTAGTGATGATGATAAGTTGTTGTCTTTTCACAGGAATCGCTAATACTGCTGCTAGATTAGCAAGTGCATCGACTTCTATATTGCAAGCTCAGCGTACATGTTCAATGAAGAAGCCTTTGAATGATGTATCCAGTTTGGCTGCTGCTTCATGGTATGGAACGAGATCTTGATGCCGAACTTCTTATGTGCCTCTAACCTGATTGATAATCAGTTTAGAGTCTCTGTATACTTCTAGATACTCGATATCCAACTGTTTAGCTAATTGAAGGCTGATGAGTAGGGCATTATATTCAACAAAATTGTTAGAACATGGCTCGTCCAGAGAATAGGCTCTTTGAATGGCCAGTCCTTCTGGTGATACCAAAATGATTCCAACTCCAGCGACGATAGTGCCTTTGGGTCCGATTCTAGATGCACCATCGAAGAATAGACGCCAAGCAGGGATTCCTTCTGAAGTCATATTAGATTACAGAGTTTTATCAGGAATTTTATTATTGAGTTTAGAAGTCTCAGGAATTGAATGAGCAGCTAGGAAGTCAGCTAGGGCTTGACCTTTAACAGACTTTTGTGGGACATAGACCATATCATACTGTGCTAGCAATATAGCCCAGTTAGCGAGTCTGGAATTGAGTGTACTGAGTTTCTTCATCAAGACTCGGAGAGGGTTGACTCTGGAGATGACATGAATGGTCTAGCCCATGATATAATGTCATATTTTTTGGACATCGAACAATAGGGCTTAACATTCTTTTTCCACATGGCTGTATCGATGTTCAACACTGATCATCGTACGACTGAGATAATAGATGGCTTGCTCATGACCTTCCTTGTTCTTTTGGGCTAGTAGGGCACCCAGAGAATGATCCATTGCTTGAACATACATCAGGAAGGGTATTCTTGTGACTGGAGGCACTAGGACTGGAGGGTTCATCAAGTACCGCTTTATGTCTTCAAATGCTTGCTGGTATTCTTCGGTCCAAATGAAAGACACACCTTTCTTCATTAATTGAGTGAACGGTCTGTAGCGTTCAGAGAGATTTGAGATGAATCTCCTGATGTATGCAAGTCATCCCTAGAATCCTTGTAGCTCTTTTAGGTTATGTGGAGGACGCATATCTTGAATGGCTTTAACTTTCTCGATGTCAACATATATACCCTTAGAGGTAATAACGAATTTGAGTAATTTTCTACTAGAGACTCCTAGGAATGACTTGGTAGGATTCATCTTGAGTTGATGTTGGCACATTAGATCAAAGATAGTTCTTAAGTCTTGGATGTGATCTTTCTTTAGACGACTTTTGAAAACAATATCGTCAATATAGCATTCGACTGTCTTCCGTAAATATTCGCGAAAGATGGTGCTCATGGCTCGTTGATACGTTGCACCAGCGTTCTTGAGACCAAACGGCATGACTGTGTAACAGTAAACTCCCAGAGGAGTATGGAAAGATGTATGTTTTTTATCTTCGGGGTTCATCCTAATCTGATTGTATTCAGAGATTCCGTCCATGAAATACATCCGCTCGAACCCACAAGTGTTGTCAATCATGACATCAGTGATCGAAAGAGGAAACTCATCCTTGGGATAAGCTTCATTAAGGTCTCTAAAGTCGATGTAGACTCGGACCTTTCTTGTTTTCTTCATATCTGGGACAATATTAGCCACCCAGTCTGGATGTTATTCTTCTTTGACAAAGTCGCACACGAGGAGATTCTTGACTTCAGCTTCTATAGCGTCCATCATATCAGGTCAAAATCGATATTGTTGTTGTTTGACTGGCCTAACATTTGGTAGAATATTGAGCTTGTGGGTAGCGATATGAGGATCTAATCCCTACATATCTTCATAGCTCCAGGCGAATACGTTAATGTATTACCGAATGAGCTAGATCAGTTCTTGTTTATCTGCTTCAGGAAGACTTTTGCTAATGAAGATTGGCCTTGGAGAAGTTTCATCTCCGACATCGACCTAGACTAATTGATCTTCAGTAGGTGGTTCATGTTGCTCGAAGCAAAGTTCCTATTAGGTATCCATCCTTTGTACCCAAGGATCAGATTCAAGGGCTTCAACAAAGTCGTCGTCATCTTTTGAGAACTCAACGGTCACCATAGTAGAAGATATGGTCACTCAATGGACGTGCCTTATGCTGGTGTCCGAATCCCATGAGGCAGAGTCAGAAGATTTAGATCGCTCCTCTTTGTCAGACTCAGAAACATCTGGGATCACGATCGACATAGTGTAGCCTAACCCATGCTTTATTTTTTTATAATATTTTAGTGACTTTCCTTTTGGAACAGGTATACGAATGGGAGTTCGCCTTCCCCTACCACCATTGATGCCAGATTTGAAGTTGTAGCCCATCTTTTGGATGATATTCTTTGATTGTTGACTATAACGACGTAGTTGAAGTCGTCCATTATCGTCATTTTTAGGATCTCTATCGGATGTAGCCTTTTGATTCAATCATTTGCTGAAGAGAATATGATGTTTGTCCTTCTTGCGGGAGGAAACCAGAAAGAACGAATATTCTACTGATTCAAGTGATACTTCATCTTGAAGGGGTTGAACTGCTCCTAAGGTAACGGGTTCGAAGTTATCCAGGTTTTTTTAGATAACATCGAGTGTGATAATTGACATCAATATACTGCAAATGAGATGCTACTTTGTTGATATTTACATCATCATTTACAACAGTGCACTTGACCTTAGCCGGTGGCCTACTAAGATTGATAACAAGAGGAGGAGAAGGAGAATGCTTGTTACGACGTAGGTCAATAACAAGGGGCTCAGAAGAGGTGAGCTCCATATGCTCCATCTTTCCACCAGGAGGATGTTTGAAAGAAGGAGAGAGATTGATGGTCAACGTCTGAGATGATGATGGATGAGAAGTGCATCCTTTGACCGAAATCACCAGGACGTCATCTGATCTTTCTTTTCGATCTTCTTTAGTGTCCATGGCCAATACGACTTTCATGAACTCCTCTTTGTACATTCTGGAGTCAGTAAAATATGCCTCGATGCCTCAGAAGGGATTAAGATCTGCCACTTCCTTCCGGACTTCTCCATTGTCCTCGACATACTTGAAGCATTGATGGAAAGTGGATGACACAATGTTATGTTTATGCAACCATGGTCTTCCCAAAAAGATATTGTAGGAGACATGATCGCCAATCACATAGATGGTTACCTTCGTACAAAGATTGCCAAGTTGGACTTTTAGGCGAATCTTTCCCAATGGTTCGCTTCTTCCGGAATTGAACCCTAAAATAGCCGTGATTTTTGTAGAGAGGTTATGAACTGGGATCTTGAGCACATCCAATAGAGTCTTTGGATAATGCTGAGTGCAGATCCTGGGTCGACTAGACCTTCATGGTATCGACATATCCCGTATAGTAGAGAGGTCGGTCATGTTGATTGTCCTCCAGAAGCATATCATCTTGAGTGAAGATGATATTCGGGATCAGCTCCATCACGCTATGACAATGAGAACATGCTATTGGCTCTTCGTCTGATTTCTTAAGATGGGCCAAACAAGCGTCAGCTTGCATCAAAGCTTCACTTGACGTCATTCGGGTTTCCCTTGAGAGATACAAGAGTTTAAAAATCGATAAAATTGCAGGAGTATTGGCTAGTTGAGCCAATATATCAAAGTTATATAGTTTTCAAGCCAAAGAGGTGAAGTTTTTTTAATATTTTATCAAAGTGAACTGGCTGTTTGCCTTTGTCAGCCGCTGTTGGTTTGGGAGGAACCGGTTCCGTTTGAGGCGATGATGTCGAAGGAACATTGATGACAGACGGAGAAGATGCTGGAGGGGCATCAGAGATAGGAGGAGTGACTGCATTCTCTTGTCCCTTTGGATAGTCTATGAGGTAGAGCCTCCCAGATCGAGTACCAGTCATGGCTTCTTCTTCTGAAACTGGTGCGAAGGAAACCATATTACAGTTCTTCATCCGAGTCTTGCTTCTAGAAGAATTGTTTTGGAGAGATGAAGGATCTGTCTAGAATCCTAGACCAACACGAGACTGGTTATGTTAAAGACGTAGGGAAAGAGGTATAAGAGACCATTTTTCGTCATTCAAACTAGGAGCTTTCTGTAGATCATATCCCATCTTTGTTATCAGTTCACGAGACTGTTGACTGTATAGATGGAATGTTGGCCAGTAATTAATTTATGGCGTCGGTATTACCGTTTCGACAGAAGGAAGTGAAGCCATCGCTGGGATGAAGGTAGCATCCAAAGGTGGAAGATGACCACCCAGTGATGTTATATGACATGACTTATACTTGGTTGCCTTTCTTGACTTTATAGAGGAAGCAGATATCTTTGATTCAATGTCAGCCACTAAAGGGGTGAATCTACACGATCTCTCCTTTGTCGGTTGATAGGGGTACAAGACCTTCACTTCGTACTGGCAGAAGGTTGACGATCTCTAGAGTAGCTTTTGGAATGGAGACGACTCCATCCTGCACAAGTTGAGCAGAAAAGTCGCTAAACTGTAGAGAGACGACATTGGCAGTCACGGTCTTCTCACTTTGCTGAAGAGTGATTGCCTTAGCATTGATCAGTTCCTGGATCTTTCCTTTGAGTACGTAACACGCCCTGGTTGGATGTCCCAAGAAACTGTGATACACGTAGTATTTAGGATTGTCAGTCTTACCTACTTTATTTGGTCGTTTTGCTTCAGGTAGTTGAAGTTTGTTACTTTTTGATCAGACAATCAAATATGCTCATAGTGTCATCCTTGTCAAAGAAATATTCCTCTTTAGAATGCGGTGCTCTCTGTGGTGGTGCCATCGTAGTAGGTGTTGACTGACCCACATTGACGGCTATAACTTTTTTGCCTTTCATGTTGATGGCTAAAGCTTCTTTGTTTTTGTGGTTGTTCTGAAGACCGCCACTGTTGGTTGCAGAATGTTCGTCTTTGTCAAGATTAGGCATCTGGATGCCTAACTGTTTAAATTTATCAGCACCGTCCTCAGCTGCCCTGACACTTACTATGAAGGAGGCCCAGTCTTGGAATTGCATAGGTCCGATCCACATGCTGACTATAGGTAACAAATTTAATTTTCATGTATCTATAGTCAATGCATCTGGAATACCCAGAGGCATTTTGAGTGCCTTACGATGAAAGCGCTCGATGAAACATTCATCGGTTTTATTAGGCCGTTGTTTGATTTTAATGAGGGCCAAAATAGTCATATCGTTTTTTCTTCTTCATAGAATCGTTCGAGGAATATTTGCTTGAATCCTGCAAAAGATGTTCTGCAACCATCTGGCAAGCTACGATACCAGTCATAGGTCGCACCTGCCAAGCACCTGACAGATACTCTAGTGAGTAGAGCATCGTTCGGTTGGAGATGATCAGTCATTACCTCAAAATGGTTGAGATACTGACTCGAGGATGAGCTGCCGTCAAACATCATGATGGTTGGTGGCTTGTACTTAAGTGGAAATAGGACTTCCTTCCACTCTATAGGGTAAGGTTGTTTGATTTCTAACTTCTGCAAACCATTATTCTGCTTGAAGGCTTCGAACTGGTTACACAGAAGCTTCACCGATTCAAGGGGATCTCCTGAGACTTGGGGAGCAGTAGATTGATTCGATGTGTGGCAAAACTCTATGATATGGACCACACCCAGCACGAGGCTAACTTGGAGTAGCCTGAGATGGCATGGTAATATTGTGAGGATATTGCACCCCCAGACCAGTATTGATAGGGGCAGATGCTGCTATGTATTCCTGGGTTGGAATTAGATTCGCAACCGGTGGAACCGTATGTTGTGCTATGATCACAGCATGCATACTTGCAACTATTTTAGCCATAGTTTTCAAATTAGCCTCTAACGTAGCAATCCTCTGCTCCTGACTGTCGAAGCTGGATGCATCTTGTTCTTCATTAGTGACATTAGCAGTCACTTCTCTGGCTACCGATGGTGAACTGGTGGAAAAGATATCCACTCAGATCTCTCGCTATCAGCATCGAAGTCACGTAGGGAACTACCCCCATAATAAGAAGTGGGAATATTTCTTTGATCGAGAAATCTCGGTCAGAATCAGGAAGATTTCTTTGACCGATTGAGTCTTGGTCGGAAGAAAGATTTCTTTGACCGATTGAGTCTTGGTCAGAAGGAAGATTCCTTTGACCGATTGAGTCTTGGTCAAAATCAAGAGGATTTCTTTGACTGAGGATATCTCCAAGACTAGGAGAGGGAATATTTCTTTGACCGAGTAGGTCTCGGCCTCATGATCTTGTATTCTGGTAGACCCCTTCACCGGAGTCACGGATACGATCAAAGTATTGTTGACTGGGATTGCGAGATGCATTACGTCTTGGACGATTTTTACCCCCAATACTTTGGGATGTCATGTTGAACGAAGCATATAGCAATTCATCTTTATCCACCATAATGAGTTCAGGAGTCCGAGTGTAGTTCAAATGGTCGAAGACAGACCATTTAGCTGATTGACAGCAATATTTGATCACTACTTCATGGTGATGATTACAGTGGTGTTCCTGATATAGAGTTACAGGTGGATGAGATGGTCTAACGATCATCTGTTTTTGTACAAGAAGTTCGCGGAGATCAGTTACAATGACATGATAATGAAAAGTCGGAGGCACATATTCCTTGATGATATTAGGAACATGGTTTCGGTTCTTGAGATACCTTGTTCCTTGTGTATACAGAGAAGTACAGAGTTCATTGGCATATATGAGAGGATTTTTGATTTGAGAAACTCTCCCTGTGCGTAATTTAGTAAGTGGCACAGATTATTGATGTGGATTTGATGCTATTCTGCGCTGATTAAGGTAAGTGCGCATGTCAGAGTCATGCGCCACCTTGCTATTTGACTGAGATACCATCAATTTCCCTGTCTTGTCCTTGATATGCGCAGGGTAGAAAGATCTTGGCTCTGGATTGGTTGGCACTGGCCATGAGGAGTGGGCATGAGGCCCTATTGTTCTGTGCAACTTGTTCCCGTGCGTTTGGCGCGGTGCAGATAAGCAGCAGGAAACAGACTTCGAGTAGAGTCTAATTTCTTGGCGTCGATTTGATTCTCTACCAAGAAAAGTAGAGTTGCTACTCAGAAGCGTTCTCGCATTGATTGGCACAAAGGCACAATCAGATGCTTTTTCTATCAAGTCCAGGATCGGGGAAGGATAAGGAGAGGCCATAGGGCACTTTCCTTTATTCTATACAGGGGAAGTGATATGTAACTTCTATACCAAGTTTAGAGGAGTGAGGATTGGCTATTAGGCAATTTTTTTTGTTCGGTGCAGAGGCAGTGGTTGGCGTACTCTCCATCGAGTTTAGAACTGGTGAGGAAGAGGGAGTAGCCATGTGGGACTATCCCTTAATAGGTGCCAGGACAGTGATTGACGCACCCACTACCAATTTCAGAATTGGTGAGGAAGAAGAAGTAGTCACAGAGCTTTTCTCCACGTTTGGCGCAGAAGTGATGATTGGTGCACTGGAGGATTTTGGAGTCCAGATGGAGCACGCCTTGTTCTTGGCAGCAACAGTGGTGGTACGCTTGGCACCTCCTACGCCAATCATGGTTTCCTAGACAGTTTGGTCGACTTTTACGACAAAAGTCTTCTGTGTCGTGTCGATCGACGTAATATCGCATTGAGTTGTCACTTTCTCGTCGGAGGAGAAAGTCGTCCCTAGCAGAGTCGCCATTTTGTTTACAAACACAAAACTATGATTAAAAACTGAGAAAATTGCAAGAGTACAATTTGATTTTTGGGGAAGTACAACTGTAGAAATCTGATCAGAAGACGATTACTTTATCCCTTGGACGATGCGATGTAAAAGAAAAAAGCCTTTGGAGAGTGCTGCAGCCAGTGCTCAGGAGATTATGATCATTAGTGATGCTTTTGAAGTGATTTGAAACTCTATTTATAGAGTTTAGAGATAACTGTTAAGTAATTATCCTGATTGGCGCACACTGCATTTGGCGTGCCATTCACCCAGTTGCGCGAACGGTTTACTTAACTGCATATGATACGTGGCATTCTGTGAGAGAGATATGCTTGGTCGTGGACAGTGTTGTGTGCACGTTCTTCGAGATTAGTGTCATGCGTGCCACGTCATCTAACTGCTTCTGGATGATTTGATCAGATGGCGCCAACCGTTGAATGGCGCCAGGTGCTATTTGCTGTTTAATGCACCTTGCTCAGTATAATGATATTTGATTATCTCGCGCAACTGTAAATGGCACGAGGCAGCTGTCAGTCATTATGACAAATCTAACATAATCTTTTCGAGCGTCCTGCGTTCGGGATTCGAACGAATTTTCCTCGACTGACGTGCTGTCAGTAATTATGACAACTGTTTCAGCTTCTCGAGGAAGCTTGCCACGTATCGGCAATCGCCACATATGTCCAGCGCCAACTGATGTCGTGCGCCATCTAATAGCCAGTGCTATTTGATGATTTGTGCCCTGGCACCATTTATAAGTAGCGCATGATGATGATTATACATTTTAGGCTTCTCTACACAAGTACCACAAGGAAGCACGAAATACAGGAATAAAACCAGTAAAAAGTAAATAAAGCATAATAAATATTAGTTTCTGTTTTGCTACCGGGGTTCACGTTACATCGTGACACTTCGAACCAACTCTCCAACCAAACAAGGACATAAGTTGACCCGTCATGTCATAAAATTCTGCTCACCTTAGTAGTTAACAGAATAGGATACAGTGTACAGATAAATCCAAATTAAAATGGCAATACAACTACTATGACTTGCTAACTGTAAGTTCCAAGTTAACTTGGAAGGATGTATTATTGAATTCCTCAGTTCTTACCATGTACAAGCAAGGCTAGTATATCCATAATCAATTGCTCCAATCATGAATTACAGGGGTCCTAGCAGGACGCTCGTCAATAATATTGCAAAAAAGTAAACAGATACCGCTCCCTGTCCGTGTGGCAGATTTACAATACCCGTAGGGACCAGTCGGCATGTCGGGGCACTATTAGTCCCGAAGATGACTGTCATGTAAGAACTCGAGAATTCATTCCTCTCCATTCTGTAGTTATTTTATGTTACTTAGTTGTCCCTACGTTAATTGAAATCACATGCCATGGGTCATGATCATTCTGAATGAGTACATCTGTACGGGACACGATATGCATAACCCTACAACGATACCCGTACGGTTAGGTTGTAGGTTTTACATAGCGTAATGCAGCAAACAAACCTAACCACGGGATAATTATGCCTTGACTGTGAGATACACATGCTATTTTTTTGTAATAAGAAAATATTTAACAGTGCATTAGCACATACTCAATATTGCGTGAATTAAAAGTGATTGTATAATTGGAAATATCAGCACGAGTACACACGTCAATGATCGGGATCGACTAATCAGTCGCAATTGTTCATTGTATAAAAATGATCGTGTCTCTTCAATTCAATAAGACGACTGGACAATCATAATGGTGCGACATCAAATAGTGCGAGCAATGAAGGGTGCTAGCAGCAAATCGTATGAGCAACAAATGGTACGAGCAACAAATGGTACGGGCAACAAATGGTGCGAGCAACAAATGGCACGGACAATAAATGGTGTGGGCAACAATTGTTGCGAGCAACAAATGGTGCAAGCAACAATTTATGCGGACAAAGAATGGTGCGAGCAACAATTAGTACGGACAACGAATGGTACGAGCAACAATCGGTACGGACAATGAATGGTGAGAGCAAGAAATGGTACGAGCAACAATTGGTGCGACAATGAATGGTGCGAGTAACGAATGGTGCGAGCAACAATCGGTGCAGACAATGAATGGTGCAAGCAACAATTGGTGCGGGCAACAAATGGTGCGAGCAACAATTGGTGCGGGCAACAAATGGTGCGAGCAACAATTGGTGTAGAAAATGAGCGGTGCGAGCAACGATTGGTACGGGCAACAAATGGTGCGAGCAACAATTGGTGCGGACAATGAATGGTGCGAGCAACGATTGGTGCGGGCAACAAATGGTGCGAGCAACAATCAGTGCAGACAATGAATAGTACGGGCGACAATCGGTACGACTGCAATTGGTGTAGCTACAATTGGCACGACTATAATTGGTATGGCATCAATTGGTGTGGCTGGAATTATTGCGATAATAATTGGCACGACAGCAATTGGTGCGGCTGTAATTGGTGCGACAACAATTGGCGTGACTGTAATTCGTGCTGCAGCAATTGGCACGGCAATAATTGGTGCGGCTGCAATTGGTATGACAACAATTGGCATGGTAGCAATTGGTGCGGCTGCAATTGGCACGTCAGCAATTGTGCGGCTACAATTGGTGCGGCAGCAATTGGCTCATCATCAATTGGTGCGGCTGCAATTGACATGACAACAATTGGCACGACTGTACTTGGCACGGCAACAATTGATGCGGCAACAATTGGTATGACAGCAATTGGTGCTGCTGCAATTGGTGCGGCAGCAATTGGCACAGCTACTGTTCTTCACAGCAGCTCAAAAATCCAGGAAACCCATAGAATATCAAAACTTCAATCGATCATAACTTCTAATCTATAAGTCAAAATGAGATGAAACAAAAAAGCAAACTTGCTTAAAATTGAACCCTCTTAGACATAGAACCATTTATTTTCAAAGAACAACAAGTTTTGAAGATCAAAATTCTATTTTTTCCTAAAGAACCCACTTTTTTCAAAGTAATTAAAACACATAAAAACAAAATTAAAATGCTACGGCTACAACATTAATCATGCTAAGAATGAAAAGAGGAAGAGAATAGAAAAATAAAATTAAAGCTTTGAGTAATTCCTCTATATTGTGCAAAATGTACTTGCCTCTTTCTAATGGCTAGGGTTTTGATGGAGGAGAAATAAATAGAAGTGAATGAGGAGAGAGAGAGAGAGAGAAAGTAGTATAAATACCAAGCCCAAGGGATCTCCACCATTCATTCCTCTCCACTCACTCTAATCCATTCATCCCTTTCCATGTTGAACCAAACCAAACCAAGTTGGTTAAACATGAACCTAAATGAACCAAGAGCTAGACAAGAGCAGAAAATAAAATACATAAAAATAACTAGCACGTAATTAAAGGAACTAAATACAGAATAAATGCATGACAAATACTAATTAAGTACAGACAAGTAGTACACATATTAAAATATGTATCCCGGGAATGGGGAGTGACATCTCTAACTTCCTTAGAAAAATTTCGTCCTCAGAATTTCAAATCCAAGCAGGGTAGAAATATCAGAATTAGACTAAGCTAAGTACAAGCAATTCTAGCAAGCAACCAATCATCCTAAAATATCAATATCAAACAATCAATATATATTATCAATCTACGATATCAAGCAATCTCTACCCATAGGGTGATAAGCAAATAGAATCAAGACAATCAAGGTATACATAAAGAAATATACCCTGTGAGTCAAATAGGTACGGATACCGTGATCGGATATCATCCTCACGTTCCCACATTGACTCTCCTAAGGAGTGATGGCCCCAAGCAACACGAACATGACTAATTGTTCAGTTCTTGAGTATCTTTTCCCTTCGGTCCAAAATTGACACAGGCTGTTCCTCGTAGGACAGGTTGGTACCAACAACCAGCTCAGAATGATCGAGGACATGGCTTGGGTCCGAAACATACCTACGCAACTGAGATAAGTGAAATATGTCATACACCTCTCATAACAAAAGCAGAAGGGACAAACGATAAGGAACATCGCCTACCCGATCAAGGATAACGAATGGGCCCACGTATCGCAGACATAACTTCCCACAAATCCTAAATCTAATGACTCCATGGGTAGGCAAAATCCACAAGAATACATGGTCACCAACAAAAAATTATAATGGCCTATGATGCTGGTCTGCCCAGTGATGATTTCGATCATGTGCAACCCGAAGTCGCTCTCTAATCCCTTTGACAAATTCAACCGTTTGGACAATCATTTCTTGTCCTAGCATCTTCTTCTCCTAAATATCATCCTATACCATTGACGATCTTTACTTCTTACCGTATAGTGTCTCGAATGGTGCCATCTGGATACTGGCTTGATAAGTATTGTTGTACAAAAATTCGACTAAGTGCAGGTGACTATCCCAAGACCCTCCAAAATTTAGGGTATAAGCTCGTAACATATCTTCTATAGTCTGAATTGTTCTTTTTGATTGCCCGTCCGTCTGTGGGTGGTAAGTCATACTGAATCTTAACTTGGTACCCAAGCTCTGATGTAAACACTTCCAAAATTGTGACATAAAGCGGGTATCTCTATCTGACACAATACTGACAAAAACTCTATGCTGTCTGACTATCTATTGCATATACATCTCTGCCAGCTTCTCTGTAGATTGTCCTACTCTGAAAGAAAGAAAGTATGCCACCTTTGTAAGCCGATCCACTATTACCCAAATAGCATCCTTGCAACTTGGTGATCTCGGTAAACCGGTCACAAAGTCAATTGTGATGTGTTCCCACTTCCACTCCGAGATGGAAAACGGTTGCAGTAACCCTGCTGGCCTATGTTGTTCTAACTTCACTTGCTGACATATTAAGCAACGGGAAACGAATCTAGCTATCCCCCACTTCATTCCGTTCCACCAGAAGTGTTGCTTGATATCCTTGTATATTTTGGTGCCTCCAGGTGTTCGACAAGATAAAAGGTTGAACGAACTTTTTTGTATTATGAACGTAAAAAAGAGTACAATCGATTCTTATGCGAAAAATCTAAGTACAAAAGTTTCTGGAAAAGTGTGACGGTGGAGATCGAGCATCGCAGCGGCTCCTTTACTCCGTTGTCGATCCGATGATGATATGAGACTTGCTCTGACTTTCTGGTACTTTTGATGGAACTCTAGGGTTGCCGATCAATAGGGCACCAAAGTTGAAGATTTTGATAATTCTGTGGATCTTCTTCTCCTTGTCGATGCTCTTGTTGGAGGAAAACCTCCTATTTATAGGGGAAAGGGGCACATATGCGATGTACATTAGGGTTTCGAGATATGAAGGAATCTGCTATCCTTGTACGGTGCAGGCTTCTGTGGTGCTGACACATGGCGGGTGCTGAGATTCCCCTCAAACAAGATTTATGATGGCTATCAAAATAACCGAAGGAGGTGACCCATAGCGTGTGCCGATTTGCTTATTCGGATGTAGTCGAGCAAATCTTGGGATTTCATCTCAGATTTAGATTTTGTGTAATCTTCGTCCAAGATTTAAATCAATCTGCATTTATCAACTAGATCAAACCGAATCCTATCTTTGAGAGAGGCAGTTTAAGCAAACCGATTGGGTGGGACCATGCCATCTGTGCTTTAGACAAGGCTGGCTGTGCTTTTTGGGTGACGAGTAGACTTTGCTTCTGGAGACGACCGAACCTCTGTGCTTTAGGGCAATGAGTGGACGATGTTTCGAAGACAACGATGCCTCTGTACTTTTAGGGGCAACGAGTAGGCTGTGTTTCGGGCAAAGTCACTATGATTTAGGACGACGAGTAGGCTGCGTCTTAAGATAGACCATTTTATTGTGCTTTAGAGTAGCAGTCGGACTTGTACTAGAGGCAAAATGTGTCTCGCAAGTCTCTCACGGAAGGTAGTTTAAGCTTCTGGGTCAGAGAAGAATACTGCACCATTGGAGTTGAGGTGGTGTAAAAACATCACCAGTCTGTGCCTAAGGTTGGCGCAGGAATGTAGCTACGCCTCTTGAATCAAGGCCTTGGCTTTGAAGTCTTCTATTAAAGGGCAATGAATGACCATTCCTTAATGAACGACTCCCTCTTAATTGCCACCATTAGATGGGGAATTTTAAGGGGTCCTAGGATCATCTAGGACTTAGTCGAATGAACTTTACTTAATGATGTTCATCGTGCTGAGTCCTAGGTTCATCCTATTAATGTAGAAATTTTGACCGTCGGCCATGTGGCCTGTGTTTTGGACCACTCATGCCCTATATAAAGGGGAAGTTTCTTCTAAAGAGTCACATATTCTTCCTGACACCCTTCACCACCATGCTGGATCCAAACTTAGCTTCGAGCGGCGGATAGCCGTGCATAAGTCGGATTTTGATTGAGGATTCCTTCGTTCAAAGGGGCTATGCCTTCGTAGAAGAACTGTTGATGAGTCTTGGAACATGCTGGAATGCTTCTCATGAGGAGTTTGAACCTGGGCGACTCCTTGGAGGTCTTAAAGGTCCTAACTACCTAGCTTGTGAGTGGATGGCCAACCTGAAGAGCCATAGGTTGTGCTCTGCCCTGCCCATTCTAGGCTTTTGAGACCTTCTGCGCCTTCTGGAAACTCGGGGCTTCAGGAAGTTGCTCGCTTCAGTCGAGTAGCTGATGCGCTTTTGGAGGGTTGCGCCCAAAGAAAGTCAGAATATGCTTCAATGGGGATCAATCTTTCAGTATGTGTACCAAGAAAAAGAGGGACTGCGCTTTGACAAAGACTAAACCCCTTGTAGACTCCTCTAGGCCTTGCTGAATCTGTAATCAATCCTTTATAGAAGAAGTAGGATTAGTCTTTTACGTATAGCCTTGATGAATCTGTACTAGATCTTTGTAGGCATAATAATAACAGAACTTTCTTTCATATCTTCTGTTGTCTTTTTAATACTCGGTCTGCGCCTTTGTATCATCTGCGCTGCGGTGGAGGAATGTTATCAGCTGAGATTTTTCATGCTTCTACACCAGGGGGTATAAAATATTGAGAACTGTGGGCCTCTTTCATAACCTCCTATCTGATATCTCCACTTGGTACACATAGACGTGATCCAAACCTAAGTGTTCCGTCCTCATGAATTTGCATCTCCTTCCTGAGTCCTGACTCACATTCTGCCATAAGCTTCTGAATCCTTGGGTCCTATGCCTGAGCTACCTTGATCTTGTCTACTAAGTCGGATTGAACTTATAAAGTTGCCAGAATTCCTACGTTACTTGAAAGTATAACCTCGAAGCCCATCTCTTGAAGATCTTCTAGAATGTGCTTCTGTGATGTCAACGTAAATGTGCCGCCTCTCCTACTGAGAGCGTCTGCTACTACATTTGCCTTGCCTAAATGATAGTGAAGCTCTACGTCATAATCCTTGATCAGCTCTAACAATCTTCATTGTCTCTGTTTAGCTCCTTCTGATTAAAAATATACTTTAGACTTTTATGGTCTGTGAATATGTCTATACGATCACCGTACAAGTAATGCCTCCATAGCTTCAAAGTAAATACTACTGCTGCCAACTCCAAGTCGTGAGTCGGATAATTCTTCTTATGATATCGAAGTTGCCTTGATGCATACGCTATCACCTTCCCATGCTGCATTAGGACACATCCAAGTCCTTTTTCTGACGCAGTACACAATAAAACCTTCGGGTCCAACTGATAATGTAAGAATAGGTGCCAAAATCAACTTCTTCTTTATGTTTTCAAATGATGCATGACACTCTGCCGACTAGACAAATAGTACATCCTTTCGTACCAAATGAGTCGTTGGTGCTGAGATTCTTACAAAGTATGACACGAACCTTCTGTAATATCCTGCCAATCCCGAAAAACTTTGCACATCTGCTACTGTCTTAGGAACTGGCCAACTTTCCACTAATTCTACTTTCTTGGGATCTACTACTACTCCAGCCCCTGATATGATGTGCCCCAAGAATGAAATGCGATCCGACCAAAACTCACACTTACTGAGCTTGGCGTACAACTGGTTCTCTCTCAGAACCTGCAATACTTTTCTGAGGTAAACTTCATTCTCTTCTTTACTTGCTGAGTATACGAGAATGTCGTCGATGAATACTACGACAAATTGATCTAAGTATGGCATAAAGATGCGGTTCATCAAATCCATAAATATTGCTGGAGCATTGGTCAAACCAAACGACATAACTAAGAATTCGTAATGCCCATATTTTGACCTGAATGCTGTCTTAGGAATATTCTCTTCTCGAACTCTAACTTGATGATATCCTAACCGAAGATCTATCTTGGAGAAAACTCTTGCTCTACTCAACTGATCAAACAAGTCGTCGATCCTAGGTAACTGGTACTTGTTCTTCACTGTTACCGCATTGAGCTTTCTGTAGTCAATGCACAATCTTGATGACCCATCCTTCTTTTCTACAAGTACCACTGGTGCTGTCTATGGTGATTCGCTGGATCGAACGAACTTCTTCTCCTTCAGTTCTTCTATGTGCTGGTATAACTTGGCCTATTCTGGACCCAACATTCTGTAAGCTCGATCCAAAATTGGTTTGGTTCCAGGTGCCAATTCTATGCCAAACTCAATATTCTTACAGGTGGTAGACCTTGAAGTTCTTCGAAAAATACGTCAAGAAGCTCTTCAACTACTTTCAGGACTTGAATTTCTTCCAATGCCGCTATGACTCCTCCTACTTGTTGGTCTGCCTCTGATCTGACTAAAGTAAACTGCTCCATGCCTGGAATATTAAAAGATACACTCCCTCTACGACAATCTATCATGGCATGACTGTCTTTCAACCAGTCTATGCCCAAGATAATGTCAAAATTACCCATAAGAAATTCTATCAACTTGGCGGGTAAGGATCGCCCGTATATTACGACTCGACACGCTAGACTAACTATACTAACTTCTACGAGCCCATTACCAGTGAGTATATTCAACCTCTCTGACAATACCTCGAATTCTATTCCTAGCCGTGTCGTAAATCATGCAGATATAAATGAATATGATGCTCCCGAATAAAACAATGCTACTGCGGGATATACGGCGACGAGAATGTTACCTGCCACAATATCTTCCGATGCCAATGCCTCTTTTAAGGACAAAATGAATGCCTGCCCTCGGCCTCTTTATTGGTTCCCATGCTGCGGCCTAGCCTGGTGTTGCTGTTGTTCTCTGCCTTGGGGATGCTGGGTGGTCTCTGTTGTTGCTGCTGTATCGACGGTCACTGCTGTCGAAACATCTGAGCTAATGTCATCAATGGACGTTGTGCCAACGGTTTCACTGCAACAGCTGGTCCTCGATAATGGACTGCCCCTGGTGTTGGCATGCAGAAAATTGTTGTACTGGCCCTCCTGGCCTCGAATTCATAAGACAGGTGGAAACCCGATGATCTGGACTCCCACATAATAAATAATATTTGTTCAATGCCCGACACACACCCCTAGTGTGCCCTGCCTTTCCACAATAGGTAAAAACCGTTGGGGGTTGCTGGTTATTCCTCATTTGTGTTGCCTCGCTGGTGGTGCTGGCCCTCGTATTGCCACATCGTAAATACGAATGCCAGGGGATGGTGCTGTTAATCGGGGCACTGCTCCCCCTCCTCCTTTAATCTAATTGTGAGACCTATTCTGGCCGCCATCCCTTGATGTCATCCTCTGGATGATGATCTCATGCCTTCGGGTTGCCGTCAATACATCATCGAAAGTCTGGTAGTTATGCCCATCTACCAGTTGTAAGAGTTCAAGATGAAACCCTGCTGAAACCTCATAGCCCTCTGGCCCTCCGTTGCTACCATCTCTGGGGAAAACCTACCCAGTCTGCAGAACTCCGTTGCATAAGCATCCACTGTTTTACCAGCCTGCTTGAGGTTGATAAACTTCTATCGTAGCTCGAACAGCACCACAACTCCATAGTACTTAGTCTTAAATCTCGCAGTAAAATCGTCCCAAGCAATAGGATGTCTGATGCCCACTTCCTCTGATTCCTACCAATCACGTACGAGATCCTGAAGTAACAGCTTCAGTTGATCCACTTGTTCTTCAGCTGGAACCTTAGCTGCTGTCAGAATAGCCTCGACGTCCTTAAGCCATGCATCCGCTGAAATAGTATTTTCTGTGCATTCGAAATGCTGGGGGTTGTACTTACAGAATTGGGTTGATTCCCCCGAATCAGCGCTCACTCCTATTTCCAAAGCCGTCTGCAATCCTTGTTTAAGTAATACATTCTGCTCTTACAACTGAGTGTACATGTATTGCTGGGCTAACATTTGTTGCTGCCAAGTGGCCATCATCCCTCTTATGATTTCCAGAAGAGCTGGTATGTCTACTGCCATAGGGGTGGGTGGGACTATTGGTGGTGTTGGAACCTCCGGGTATTGCGGTCCGGCTGCTGGTTCCCCTATCACCTCTTCTTGGATGTGCTCTTAAGGTAACACTGGTCCTTGTTGCTAACTAACAGGGTCCTGCTGCTCGTGTTGTCCTTGTTGTTGTCCAGCTTTGATAGATGTGGACGGAGAGCCCCTAAGAAAAGGGATAAGAGAATAATCAAACGGCCGGACATGAAAGATTAATGAAGTCAAATGATACTGTAATGTCAAGCTAGGATCGAGAATAACGAATCACAAGATCAAGAGGAAACATGTGTGATTGAGACATCCTATAAATCAAAACACCCCACAAGTCTGAAATTAGACCTGCATGGGCCACCACTAAAACCTTGTCATGCCCCAGATCCAGAATATCAGAGAGCGGGGGAATGACTCAGCCATCAACATATTATGGGTAGATGAATACCGTATAATACGATCAAAGTTGTCTACTAGAAAAGGGGGTGCATACTACATACAAGTCTTACTAAGGTTACTCAACATCTATTATCTCAAGCATTCAAATAAGAAACAATAATATAGAATATGTAAGATAAAGGAGTAAGACGTTCCAAATGCTCAGTCAAAATATTGGAGATCTGGCTTTACAAAACATAGCCAGACGATATAACAAGATATACACAATCGTTATCAGCTGCAGTCTAATTTAGTTAAAATTATGTAAGAGCAAGTGCAAGACAGTCCGATTAACAGGTTGGTGCCAAGCGGCAAAAGTAAAGTAAGCAGTAAAACGAGCAGGGAAGCAAGAAACCCACTCGTGTCCTCCAGCGGCCATGCTTCTAGTATTGACCATCTTATGGGTAGAAGTAAGCTGGATCCTTAGGAACTGGATCTAAATCTGGCCATGCAAAACCAGTGAGGTTAGACCCCAAATAGCAAGTACCACAAGGAAGCACGAAATACAGGAATAAAACCAGTAAGAAGTAAATAAAGCATAATAAATATTAGTTTCTGTTTTGCTACCGGGGTTCACTTTACATCGTGACACTTCGAACCAACTCTCCAACCAAACAAGGACAAAAGTTAACCCGTCATGTCATGACATTCTGCTCACCTTATTAGTTAACAGAATAGGATACAATGCACAGACAAATCAAAATTAAAGCGGCAATACAACTACTACGGCTTGCTAACTGTTAGTTCCAAGTTATCTTGGAAGGATGCATTATTTAATTCTTCAGTTCTTACCATATATAAGCAAGGCTAGTCTATCCATAATTAATTGCGCTAATCATGAATTACATGGGTCCTAGCAGGATGCCCGTCAACAATATTGTAGAAAAGTAAACAAATACCACTCCCTGCCCATGTGGCAGATTTGCAGTATTCGTAGGGACCAGCCGGCATGTCGGGACACTATTAGTCCAGAAGATGACTGTCATGTAAGAACTCGGAAATTCATTCCTCTCCATGCAGTAGTTATTTTATGTTACTTAGTTGTTCCTACGTTAATTGAAATCACCTGTCGTCAGTCATGATCATTCTGAATGAGTACATCCGTATGGGGTACGATATGCATAACCCTATAATGATACCAGTACGGTTGGGTTATAGGTTTTACATAGTATAATGCAGCAAACAAACCTAACCACGGGATAATCATGCCTTGACTGTGAGGTACACGTGCTATTTTTTATAATAAGAAAATATTTACCAGTGTATTAGCACATACTCAATATTGCGTGAATTGAAAGTAATTGTATAATTAAAAATATCAGCACGAGTACACATATCAATGATCGGGATCGGCTAATCAGTCGTAATAGTTCGTTGTTTCAATTCAATAAGACGACTAGCCAGTCTCTTAGTTCCAAATATAGGAACGCATGATCAAGGTTCAATCAATATAGCAATGGTGTGACATCAAATGGTGTGAGTAATGAATGGTGCGAGCAACAAATGGTGCGATCAATAAATGGTGCGGGCAACAAATGGTACGAGCAACAATTGGTGCCGACAAAGAATGGAACGAGCAACGACTGGTGCAGACAATGAATGGTGCGAGCAACAATCGGTGCGGACAATGAATGGTACGAGCAACAATTTGTGCGGGCAACAAATGGTATGAGCAACATTTGGTGCGGACAGTGAATGGTGCGAGCAATAATTGGTGCGGGTAATGAATGGTACGAGCAACAATCGGTGCGGACAATGAATGGTACGAGCAACAATTGGTGTGGGCAACAAATGGTACGAGCAACAATTAGTGCGGACAATAAACGGTGTGAGCAAGGAATAGTGCGGGCAAATAATGGTGCGCACAACAATCAGTACGGACAATGAATGGTACGAGCAACGATTGGTGCGGGCAACAAATATTGCGAGCAACAATTGGTATGGACAATGAATGGTGCGAGCAACGATTGGTGCAAACAACAAATAGTACGAGCAACAATCGGTGTGGACAATGAATGGTGCGGGAGACAATCGGTACGACTGCAATTGGTGCAGCTGCAATTAGCGCGACTGTAATTGGCATGACTGTAATTGGTGCGACAGCAATTGGCGTGGCTGCAATTGGTGCGACAACAATTGGCGCGGCAGTAATTGGTGCAGCTGGAATTGGTGCGACAGAAATTGGCACGGATGTATTTGGTGCGGCAGCAATTGGCACGACAAAAATTGGTATGACCACAATTGGCGCGGTAGCAATTAGTGCGGTAGCAATTGGCGTGGCTGCAATTGGCACGACAATAATTGGCACGACAGCAATTGGTGCGACTGTAATTGGCACGACAACAATTGGTGCAACAGTAATTTGTGCAGCAACAATTGGTGTGGGTGCAATTGGTGTAGCAGCAATTGGCACGGCTAATATTCTCCACAGCAGGTCAAAAACTTGGGAAACCCATAGAATGCCAAAACTTCAATTGATCATAACTTCTATTCTATAAGTCAAAATAAGATAAAACAAAAAAATTGCTTAAAATTGAACCCCCTTGGACCTAGAACGATTTGTTTTCAAAGAACAACAAGTTTTGAAGATCAAAATCCCATTTTTCCTAAAGAACCCACTTTTTTCAAAATAATTAAAACACATGAAAACGAAATTAAAATGCTACGGTTACAATATTAATTATGTTAAGAATAAAAAGATGAAGAGAATATGTAACCACCCACTTTTCTGAAATGAGAATAATTTTAAACTTTTGTAAAAGTTTATTATTTAATAATAGGATTTATGATTTATGGGGCTTTTTAAATTAATTTAATACTATTTAAAATTGGTGAATTATAATTTTGATGTGTTAGCTAGTGAACCCTAGAACTGTTGAGCCTAGAGACAAACCATGACCATGGGGACCTAACCATGTGATTAGAATGACTAATTACAACTTTTTAGGCTAAGGATATTTTGGTCATTTTGTGACTTTTGAATTTTTTAGAATTTTGATTAATTGGTGAATTTTAGATTATTTTAACAATTTTTAAATTGATGTATTCTGATTTTGGTTATTTTTATATTTTAATATTTTGGGAATTTTTATATTTTAATATTGATTTTACGGGATTTGTTTAGTCGGGTTTGAGTTTCATTTCGTTCCGACTTGTGTTAGTGACCCGGGTAGCTTAGACTCTATATGGGACCCCAAGATTAGTTAGTCATGGCCCACAAATCCTACTAATTAAGTTAGTAAGTTTAGACTAATCCCACTATTAGATTGGTTAAGTTAGAGGCTTAAATTTAACTCTTTTGATCCCAAACTTGAACCTAACTTAGAATTAACCAAAAGGACTAGTTGAGGCCTTATTGGGCTTTCCTCCAAGGCCCAAATAGAGTTTAATGGCAGCCACTATAGGTAGGTTAGCATCCCTTCCTTTTATTTTATTCCATCAAGCCTCCATTTTCATTCACATGTATTCTTCCCCAAATTGAGAACTTCCCTTTTTGATTTGATCTCCAAATCCTTACATCACTCCACCAAAACTTGCATCCAACCTTTTCATACTATCAAGGGAGGGTGCTAACAAAGATTTGGAGCAAAAAACAATGATGAGTGTCCTTTTTGGAAGATCTTCGTGTCGGAACCGTATCCATGGGAGTTTCATTGGAATTCCACTCCCAATAGGTAAAACCAACCCTCTAAATTGATTTCCTATGCATATTAGTTAGTTTTGAATCCATAGGATCCACCTCCATTCATGTGCCCACTTTAGATTCAAGTTTGAGGCCATTTGGAGCTCTCTAGAGCAAGTTAGAATTGTGTCTTGTGTCCTACTTATTAGATCTCAAATTAGGACACCTCATATGTTTGGTTTAATGTCCAATAGGTTTAATTGTGTTTTAATTTCAGTTTTAGACATGTTAGAGGATGGATTGATGTTAGTTAGGATGGTTAGAATGAGTTTCGTTTTGATACCCATGGTTAGATCTAAGTGGTTTAGTCTATATGTCATATTTTTAGCCTTAACTTGTCATTTTAGTGTCTCTTTATATAATGGACTATTTGTATATATATAATAGGTATGTTAGATGTATTTAGATGTGTGTGGATATGTTGTTAGTGGTGTGCTTGTGTTAGAGGAGAGGGGAGTGTGATTTGATGTGTGTCTTGAGTGGTGTGGAGAGTGAGATGTGTTTCTTTTGTCCAAACAACCCAAATTCGTCATAATATTCATCCACATTTTTAGTAGCCATAGCAATTTAGAAATATCATAACTTTTAGCTTATAACTCCGATTAATTTCCTTTTTTTTTTAAAAAAAAAACCGTATCAAAGTTAGCTTTCCAAGTAATATATTAATAGGTTAAATGCATTCTAGAACTTTCTGTAGAACTGTTTGAGTGTCAGCTGTACGAAAGACAAACGCATTTCGGTGTTTTCGCGATTTCGGGAGCTTCCGGACACGAAAATGCGATCCGTTTGAAGTTTCGAAAAGCTAATACGAAGGGCTACAACATACTTTAATCCTAAAATTTAGTGAATGTCCAATTGGTATAGTATTGATTTTAAGTAGAAGTGTGACCATACAATATAGGCATTTTGTGTAACCTATGAGCCTATGTAGTATGTATATTAAGTGAATGTAGGTATCATAGGTTGTCGGGTATATGTATGATATAGTACACACACACACGCACACACACACACACACACACACACACACACACACATATATATATATATATATATATATATATATATATATATATATATATATATATATATATTTATATATATATATATATATATATATATATATATATATATTATTGTTAGGTAATATATGTTAGTGTAAGTTATATATGTTAGTATGTTTGTTAGATGTTGGTTAGTAGAGGGTTAGATATATTAGAGTTTGTTATATGTTAGTGTAAGTTATATTTGTTAGTATGAGTGTTAGTTAGATAGTAGATGTTAGTATTTTTTAGATATTTGATATGTTGTTAGATAGTTTGTTGTTAGATATCTAGTATGTTAGATATTGATATCTTAGTAGGTTATGTTAGTTCTAGATATTGGTATATTAGCAAGTTCGTCTCTATAGGTTATAAGTTAGATATTAGTTAAGATGTTATGTTAGTACATTAGATAGTTAGTTAATTAGATAATTGGGGGATATCTTGGTATCTCATGATACCATGTTAGTATCTTAAGGTAAATATGAATTACCTTTACCTTTAAGGTAAATGATTAGTTTACCTTATGACCAAGGTATGGTATCAAGATACCAAGGTAAGTTATAGGTTTACCGAAGTTAAGGTATTGGATTCCAACCAAGGTATTGGTATTGGGATACCAATATGAGCAAGATTGATATGGTTTCCTAGTGTTAGTGGGTTAGGGTCTAACTGTTTGGGCTTGAGTAGGTGATGTTAGATTGTGGAAGGATTATATAGATAGGTATATATATTTTTGGGTTATAGGTATCCTATATAGGCCTTGTCCTATATACTAGCTAGCTTAGTATAATATGGTATATAAATATAGGAGTTGGTTAGATTTGTTGTTGGCTAAACCTAGTCCAAGTTTGACTAAGTTGACTAGATGTTTGACCAAGGGTTAACTTTTGACCTAGAGAGGCCTAGTGCATATATAATTCATTGTTTAATTCAATCATTCATTATAGAACACATTGTAACCTGTATCTCATTAAATAGGACTCTGTGACTCCAGTTCGGACACCGATATACATCAGTTGCTCAGAATATCAGGCGAGTACATTCTCTGATCATTTTATACTTGCTAGGACTTATATTCTTGCTCTAGATTACTTTACTTGATGTTTTCATGTTGGTAACATGGATTGATACTATATGGATCTTTTCATGAGATGTTATCCCCCTCGGAAGCATCGGGTACATCATGTCATGTGCGTTTCACTTTCATCATGTACTCATGTGCTTACATTATTCATGTATACTCTTGTGATTCATGTGCTCTCATGTTCACAGAGCCCTCATGTATAACTTTATGTGCACTCATTTTTGAGCCCCCATGTGATGATCATATATAATAACATAATCTGTCTAGATCCTTGTGTATTGGTTGGGGTACGGAGGAGTAGAAATAGTCATGTAACAATTCCAAGTAGTGTAATCATGTACAACTCAGTAGTGTAATCATGTATTGATCAAGCCGTTCACATGCCTATCTTGTACTCTAAACCACTAGTCACTTGTAGTTCTTTACTTATAGTAGATATTTCCAGTACAGTTATCTCTCTCTCTTTTTCATGTACATTTCTTTCAGCGATTCATGTATCTTACTCAATTGGAGATTTTGTGCTCGTTCTTGTCCTGACTAGACATGTTAAAAATATTACAGGTAACATAGAGATTCACAGCTAGCCTAGAGGACCAGTAGAGCTTGGAGTAGATTGCTCATTTATGGTTTAGTTTTCTCTGTTGGAACTTGTATTGTAATAAGTGGAGATTTGAGTTGTATTTGAGATTGTTTGAGATATTATTATTTTAGAAGTTGTCACGGCCCGCATCCGCTTTTTCGGATACGAGACGTGTCCAAGCCAGCCTACGCCGCAGAGTCGGCGGTAGTACGCTGTCACGACCATGATGCTCAAAGTCACAAAAATAACAACTTTATTGCTCATTCACATTTTCTAAGGATTGTTACAACAGTTACAAGATTTACAACATTTATATTTAAAAGAAAATACAAAATTCTCACAATTAATGAAAATGATACAACTGCTATCTATTTCTAGGTTTCTGTTTGCAAATACACCCGTATCTCCCAAGCTAAGTGAAGCCACAGCTAACCTGAAAAATGTTGGTTTCCAGTCAGGAATGGAACAAGCACACAAACCGACGGCAATGCGAGAACACAATAGAATTTATAAGACATGAAAATAACATATGAGAGATGAAAACTAGAAAGTAACTGATGACATGGCAGGTGGTGAAGAAGACAAGGAAAAACAAATAAAATACAACTATCTATGTGATTTGAAATATCCGTTTCGACATGTGAACGGCTAGGGGGTAAATCCGACACCCTGCACGTGTCGTGTGCAGCTGCTATTCTCCACGAAAGACACGGAGGATAGTTCTGGGTAGTTCACATGTCTACTAAGATATTTTTCCTCCCGACTACTCCGTGTGACAAGCGTGTCAACAAGCAGCAAGACATGTATAAACATGAAATGTAGAGACTACTATGAATCGAAAAGCAATCAGAAAGTGTACTTGCCTGGGGTCCTTGCTGGTGAAACCGACATCCCGTTGTGTTTGGAATAGTCCACTTAGCCTAGGGTCGATATGAAGAAATCCAGATTTGGCAAAAGAAATAGGGATATGATTAGTTTAGTCATGGTCAAAAGAATAATCTAGCCTAAGAGGAAAAAATTTTTAGAAAGCATAATTCTTATTTAGAAAATTATATATATTTAGAAAGATATTTACAAACTAATTAGAAATTATTTACAACTCTCATATATGAACCTATTAAGAAATATATAAAAGTACATGAAAGATTATTAGCCTTATTACTTAACATATATTTACAACCATTAAAATAAATAAAAGACTATTAGAAATGTACTTATTATAAATCTAAAATAATATTATATTATTAGTCAAAATCCATACATGTATAACCCAATATAATATGCCCAAAGAATTTACTTATACGTATATAATAGCCCAAATGATTATATAAGTAAATTTATCTATAATTCTTTTCAAAAAACTCAGTAATATATATTCTCAATATATATGAACAAGTCCAACCCGAATATTCATATGGCCAAAATTATTTAAATAATCTATTATCCCAAAAGCCATATATTTATTTACTAAATTTCATATTGTTCAAATAAATCAGCCCAAGGTCCAGCCCATTTGATCAAGCCCATGAACCAAAAGTAAGTAATTATTCAACAAAATAGTTGTTGTGGACTTAAACCAATATCAAGTCAAAAACCCATTAGACTAATCCAACAGTTAACCATAAGCCTAACAAAACCAAACCCAAAAGTTTAAAGCCTATTAAACCAACTACTGCTCTTCCATTCCACTTAAGTCATAATACTACTACTAATAATAATAGAATAACACTAAATTTTTACTCAGTTCTCTCATCTCTGTATACAAAAATTTCAAATGTTAAATAAAACACAAAAATAAAATCCAACATAATAATTACTCCAACTTTTGTGCTATTCCGTGAGTGTAATTAATAAAGGAGGCAGAGAGAGAAATAGAGATGGGAAAGGAAAACTTATAGAGGAGAGAAGAGGGGAAGAGCGAGCGGAGAGAGGAAAGGGTCTCACCTCGGGGTCGGTGTCCGGAGCGGCTCCGTGCGTGCCCAGGACGGAGGCGGAGAGGAGCGAGGGAGTGATCGCCGGTGGATCGGCGGATCTAGGCCACCGTGTGCTGTCCGCGGTGAAGAGGGGTCGTCGCGCGACCGCGGACGCAACAGGGACGACTGCCGGTCGACTGGGGTCGTGCTCGGCGGCGCAGGATGGGGCGACGTGGGGTTCGACTTCAACCGGTGGCTGAGGAGCTCAGACGTGGGTAGCGCGACTCGTCGCTCCAGTCGAGCACGGCTCGGAAGCTTGGCAGTGCTCCGGTGGTGGGCGGCCGGCCAAACGACGATGGAAGAAGCGGTCAACCGCGGGGACGAGGTTGAGGTGTCGCCGGCGGGGATCGAGCGGAACACGGCGATGGTCGACTGCCGGCGAGTACTGGCGGATACGAGCGGCTCGAAAGCTAGGGCACGACACCGGCGGAGCCTGATCATCGGATGGAGAGGGCTCGGAAGGGGCGTCCGGTCGAGGGAGCGGGGTTCTCTACTGGATGATGCGTGCGCACAACCCCCCCCCCCCCCCCCCCCCCCCCCCCCCCCCCAGCAGAGTCGGTCAGGACCCGGCGACTGACTCTTGGCGGAGATGGCGGCTCTGGCCGCTGCGTGCTGCGCCGACGGAGATCTGGAAGGAGGACGCGGGGATGGTCGGGCCTCGGCGTCAACGAAGGTTCAGGTATTTCTTCTATTTCTGGTGTTTGTCGGGATGTCCGAGTCGGCCTGTCGGCTCGGACACGGTAATTGATTGTAATGGTCGAATGAGATGGATTTGGACACGGACGCACGGGTCCGGACACGGGTTGGGGTTTGATTGGCGGGAAATAATGGTGGTCGGTTTCCTGTATTGATGGTGGTGTTGCCGTGGTTTGCTATGGTAGTGTATGCGGGATCGACAGGGAAAGGAGGGCAGGGGAGTGGCTCGGATAGATGGTGGCGGTGGCAATGACCACGGTTATGGTGGTGGTGATGCCGGTGTTTGTGGTGATTGTGTGGAGGCCGAACAAATGGGGCGGCCAGGGAGTGTTAATCATATTATACATATATATTGACTGATGGCTGGGAAAAAAACATAATTGGATAAGATCAGAAGGTCGGGTTTAATCCATAAAAGATAAGATTTGCATGAGTCGGTCATTATTATGGATAAGAGCGGTTTTTGAATAGTTCTATCCGGAGAATCAAGATTAATTTAAATATTATTCTAAATATAAATTAAGATATTTGTTTTAAAATATCTAATCTATAGTAAAGAATTTCTTACTTATATAATCGTATTAGTCACAGACAACCAATAAATCATAATTAGATTTGACTAAATCTAAAATAGTAATTAAAAATCATAGCTACCATCTTCATAAATTTAAAAGTAGCATTTTATAATTCTAGGTCGAAACTAGATAAATCAAATCTTAATATAAATAATTAAAATGCATATTCAATAATATCCATTAATTTAAATCAGATGCATGAAAATCTTAATCTAGTAATGGGTTTTCCTAACAATATATCTACAATTATCAAGGTAAATTCGTCAATATAATTGGTATTAGCAACCTCTTAAAAATATATATTCCTATTAGATAAGGCGTAAGGCTCCTGGTAGATAAAGTCTCCCTTTATTATTTAAATTAAAATAATCTTTAAACAAAACTATTCCAAATCATAATCCATTACTTAATTAAAATCGATATTTAAATATTCCATAATATCACGAAATCTTAAATCCCATAGATCTACATTAATTAGGCGAGCATCATAATTATTTAAGAATACTATTTAATTTTTTATCAAAATAATTTAAGCAATTAATTTCGACATAGAAATTCAAATATATAATTAAATAATAAACTAGGACATCAATTTAAAATTTATCTTAAGGAGGCCCGACAAAATTAGGGTTAGAGATTTGGGGAAGATTTCGGAATTGGGAATTTTATTTGTACACAATTAATAATTTTTTAAAAATCTGGAAGGTGGAGTTACAAATCTACCCACCTTAAAAATAAATTCGTCCTCGAATTTAAGGACTACTAGGATAGGCAGACTTGGTAGATTGGTGAAAGGTAGTAGAAATTTATGATAAAAGAAATTAATCGAATAAAAAGTTAATAAAATAGAAAGAAAGTGTTTGAAACTCTAAAAGCCCTAAAAATGCTCTCAACTTTAATTTTAAAATAAGTTTGCTAAGGAAAATAATCATAAACAAAGTATCGACGAAATCTGCCTTCTACCCTGACAAATAAAATATGAGAATGAATAAATGAATAAAATTTTCTGAAACTCCAGAAAAGGGAATCTAGGATTAGGGATTTGGATGATTGGGGGGTTTTGGGAACTAGGGATTCGGCTCAATCATAATCCAAATCAATCATAAAATATTGTCTAAAATAATACCTATTACTTTTAATAATCCTTGTAATAAAATCAATTGTTAAGAATAATTCACATATTTATAGATGTATATTTTTCCACAAATATAATATCTTCTAAAATAATATAGCAATAATTTGAATTTAAATATAACACTTGCTAATAATAGTAATTTAAATAATCCTAGAATATAATCAATCATAAAATATTAATTATCTTTAAAATATTTTATTGTTTGTATGGAATTTGTGGTATATATATGTATAAATATCAGGATATATATATTGAATATATAGGCATGTAAATGTATTTATAATTTATTGAAGTATATACATATATAAATATTATATTATATATATATATATATATATATATATATATATATATATATATATATATATATATATATATATATATATATATATATGTGTGTGTGTGTGTGTGTGTGTATGTGTATATATCTATATATATATATATATATATATATATTAGATATAGAATATATATTATATGTTTATGAGTATATATATAATATATATTATATATATATATATATATATATATATTTATATATATAATAATATATATTATATAATATATATATATATATTGAGATTTGTATTTTCTATTAAAAATATTTATTAGAATTTTGGAGATTTATTATATAATAAATATATGAGTATATATATATATATAGTGTGGTGTGTGTTTGTGTGTGTGTGTGTGTGTGTGTGTACTAAAAGAAAGGAAATAAAAAGAAAAAGGAAAACCAATAATAGCAGCACCCAAACCATTGAGCCCGAGCACCCAGCCACACAGGCCAGCCCGGGCCCAACTTTCCAAGCCCCACTTCCCCAACCCTAGCGCAAACTCCCCCCCCCCCCCCCCCCCCCGACTCGGTTTCGACCGCAGTATATATCGAGAAAGGAAGTCAAAAAACTGGAGCAAACCTTAAACCCTAAAACACAACGTCGATCCCCACACCTGGGCGCACCCCCACGCGCGCGCGCGCCGCTGGGAGCCACCGCCGGCCTATCGGAGCCGCCGCGGCAGCAGCGAACAGAGCAGCAAACCGCGAACAGAGCATCAGCAGTAGCGAGTTATTGATCGATTTTTAAGGTATGTATTCCTCCAAACTTCGATCCGTAAATTGTTACAGAAAGCATATTAGACCCTCTTCAAACCCCTTCAGATGGATTTTATTCTATGACAGTAGAAACCCCAAAAAATCGACACGAAGGTGATCAAATAACTGATCGAAACCAGGACATATAGGACAGTCCAACGACGCGATTGGAAGGCAGTTTATAAACCAAACAAAAGGATTTTTCGAAAACAATTTGAAGGCCGTCCTAGACAACCTATAGGGCTCTGCAACCCAACTTACGGAGTTTGATTTCGTCGACTGTACGTCGAGAAATCGGATTCCAAAGATTGGCAAAAACCTATTTTCAAAATATTAAAATTTACAAAAAACCTTCGATACGACGTGCGTCCCGCCAATCCGGGCGACGTGGTCGCGCACCGTAAGCCTCGAAAGGTGCGTACGGATATTGCGGACGTGTGGGCTTTGTCGGAATTCAAATTGGTTGCGTGTGTGCGACGAATTTGATGCGTATCCGTCGAAATTCACCGTATCGGCCTCTGTGCAAATTCTCTAATTACTTTTTCGGTGCAAGGCGGGTCCAATGGCAGACACCATTTTGACCAAAAATTACCGTTTTTGCCCATGTGTCCAGAATTGGACTTAAGGATATACAATCCTAGCTAATTTGACTATTCTGAGAACGTTGGTATCTTTGTTTCAGCTTTCGGAGACAGTTGTGATGATTTGGACTTTATGGCTTAGCAGTTGACTATATTTTGTTGGATCAGCGTACAACCTCCAAGCAAGTATACCTTGCCTCCCTCTACAGTTTATTTACATGCATATTCTATTATTATATAGTTTTACTAGTTGATATTTAACATGTGATTTGTACATCGTGCATGCTAGTATATATATAGTCCTTGTTATAGTTAGCTTTGTAGTTCATATTAGATATATGTATATATAGTTCTTGTTCATAGTTAATTTTGTAGTTCATATTGGATTGGTTCTCTCGTGTATCATGATTGGGTCGTATCGTGTCATCACATGTACTTGGACTGAGTCGCATCCTGTCATAGGATGAATAAGTCATAACAGAACTGCTGTACCTTGAATTCCTGAAGCTAACCCGCGAGTCCACACCAGGGGCGAGGGTTAGTAGTTATCTGTACCTTGATTCTTGAAGCTAACATGCGAGTCCATATTAGGGGCAAGGGTTAGTAGATATCTGTTCGCACCTTTGAGTCCACACTAGGGGCGAGGGTGATTTCTTAAAGCTAACCTGCGAGTCCACACTAGGGCGAGGGTTAGTAGTTATCTGTTCAGCACCTGCGAGTCCACACTAGGGGCGAGGGTGATTCTTGATGCTAACCTGCAAGTCCACACTAGAGGCAAGGGTTAGTAATTTTTCAAACCTGCGAGTCCACACTAGGGGCGAGGGTTTGAGTATTGATTGGTTATCCGTTGACATCGTGATATCGTGTTCTCTTGTTCTTCTCCAATAGTTCGTTTATGCGTAGTGGTTCTTCCAGTCGTGTATAGTCGTGTTTTCGTGTTGATTGGACTTTTTTCATTTATTTCCAGTAGTTTCTTTATTGTATGATAAACTGCTAGATAGGCATGTTTTTATGTATCTTACTATGTCCCCTGAGGACCTGATGATCTCTTCAGGATTAGTGATTGCATGGAGTTAGCTGGTAGTTCTGGATGGCAGATGTGATGATACGCTTGCGGGATTCAGTTATCGTTATAATGTTTATTATCCAGCTCGTGCTTTACATTCCTTATCATGAGATATCTTGCTTATTGATTCAGTTTAGAGACTCTTATTATATTCCTTGGAGTCTCATCGGACATGTATGCTAGTGGGCTGCAGACCACGACCCATAGTTTCATTCATGTTTTCATATTCTTATGTGGATTGAATATAGATTGTTTGCCATGATTTGGCAGTATACCATAGCCTTGACAGCGTTTACTATTCGAGTCGGACTGGAGTCTGCTTGATGCGTAGCTGCTTGCTCACGAGCTCGTGTCGAAAAGCGGGTGCGGGTCGTGACAAGTTTTTTTGGTGGCTTATGCAGGTCAGAGCATATCGTATCGGTTACGTACCTGTATGATACGAGCGCCTTCGACCATGACCAAACCATTAGAAATCTCAATCCACTCTGCCTGGAAATTCTCCTAAAATTTTCTTTAGTCCTTGAAATATCATATTTGTTCTCGATTATTCTTTCTTGCCTTCCAAAACCATGATTTTTCGTCTTCTTCTATTTCGGGGTGACGAATGATCGTGCTGTTTAGAATCTATCAAAATTCTTAAATTATATTATAATATGCTTGACTATTGAATATTTGGTTGTTA